>JALIGW010000003.1:21395495-22595495 GCA_023053685.1 Diadophis punctatus similis
TAACTGTCTCACTCCTATAAAAGTTTCCATGTTTTCTTGCATGGAATAGAAGACACCTTAGTAATCCTTGAAAACAGTAATAGTGCTTCTGAAATTTTATAATCTGTACTTAAATTAGTATTAGACATTTTAACTGAAATGTTCAAAGTCATTGTCTTTCAGATTATACATGACGAATCTGAAAGCTGATTATAATGCTTTCTTGCATTGGCACATTCTTGTATGTTTGTTCACTGAATATTATCCCCCACTTAGGATTCCCTCTTCCCATGTTTTCCAAAATAATTACCTGCAGGATAGATTGGATTAAGAAATAAAGACTGCTCTAAAATCTTCCAACATTGTGAGGGTATATTTGGACTTGGGTCATCTATCTTCTACTCCAGTATCTTGAACATCATTAAGTTCAGAAAACATTAAGGTGGTAAACATGAGATACTGTCTAGTACAGCCATAGTACTATGAAGTATTAAGTGCTACTAGCAACACAGTAGAAAGTAGGGTTGTGCAAATAACTAAAAAATCTTGTCTGCTGTACAGCACTCCAGTGCGATATGTTCTTTTTTGTCCTTTAGGAAATGTAGACAATTTCATAACCATTTACATTTGCAATGCAACATATTGAAAGCTTTCTATGTATATCCCTTAATATACTGTACTTAACTATTAATATAAATTGCCCAGAACATTTTAATGCAAATCATTCTGGTTTTTATTCTTTGATATGTAAACTGTCACTTTCTCTAATGTAGACTCTCTGTCTCTCTCCCTTTTTTATGTAATTATCTTTGTCTCTATTCATTAGAATTTAGCCCATATAGCACAATTACATTTCTCTTTTTCCAGTAGGCTATTTGGTGAATCACTGAGTGAACAGAAAAGAAATCCATATATCTCTACAGCCATTTCAAAAGTCACTGAGGACGTTATGAATATCAGAGCAAAAAAGCAACAACAGAGAAGGACCCAGATTGTCTGTTTAATTGTCTCTTGTAGTTCAAATCAAAGTTCCACTCTGGAGATGAGCAGAGACCACTGCTAACTAATATATCCTTGTCTTCCTTTTCCATGGCACAAATGATATATTGCTTCAAAAAGTGCATGGATCTCAGAAACTTATTTTGTTATGGTTCAAGATCAAATCCCAAAGTTCCACACAATATAGAATCTGAAATTGTATTTTCACTTTCAGCAACTTTAAGGCTAGACAGATTAAATGACTGCTTCTGTCTCTCTAGGATTTTAAAATGGTCGGGATTGATTTTTCTGCTTGAAGTTTAGAACTAGTTAGATGCAATTTCCACCCCTTCGGGGTGGAGGGGGGAGGAAGTGCTGTAGTGACAGTTGCTCCTAGTGTCATACATGACTTTTAAAAAAGGAATTTTAGTCGCAAAACCTTATTCTAGTATTAGCTGATGAGAAGCTGTTAATCCACACAGAAGCAATTGAACAAATATCTGAAACTCACCTGTAAGGGAGACATTAAAGTTCCATTTTCTACATCAAATATAAAGGAAATGTTTCTGCATAATAGAAAGGGGAAATAAATAGATCCTTCCCTTTGCAATATAATTTTGTAATATTGTGGCATGCTCCAGCTCAATTTAAAGGTGTTTAAATTCTATTGTCTCTAAGAATTTCATACAGTATCTTGGGAACTAACATATTTACCCACTTGTAAAGTCTAATCCACTTTCAAAGAATTCACTTCATGAGTTGACTGTCCATAAACCAGCATACTAAGACTGTTTTCATATACAGTCATAAAGTAAAGTATAAAGTGAGTCTTATAGCCGTTGAGTGCAACCCCTTATGATTTTTTGTTTAGCATCTGTGAGCAATGTAAACCATGGTTTATGGCTTTGATATATGATGCAGGCATTGTTTAACAAAATATAATCCTTGCACATTATATCTGTCAAGAACTGCAGTATCTATTATGCCATGAAGAATGGGTGATATTTATTGCCCATATTGGAATGTGGCAATTCCTACAATCTGTTCATATTATCATTTTCCCCCTCTTGTCTGGACATTAGGTAGGTATACTCAGTCTTCCTTGGCACAGTTGTGGCTCTTGGGAACTTGGTGCTCTGAACATTAGCTGTCAAATATGACAAGTGTCAGTAGATAGGAGAGTGAGGGTGAAGTAGGGGCTAGGGCCGTGATGGCGAACCTATGGCACGCATACCAGAAGTGGCACACAGAGCCCTCTCTACTGGAACGTGCGCTGTCACCCCAGGTCAGATCTCCGTGGCGTTTCTTTCGTGAGTTTCTGTTTCCCTGCAAACAACAAAACAGAAGCTCACAAAAGAAAAAGATCTTACCTCTTCAGGGAACTAGTTTCTAGTTCCCTGATGAACCTGCGGTGCCACACTGCGCTGTTGGGATGCCCTGCCTCCCGCTGGCCAGCTGGTCTTTGGGTCTCTGTGTGCAATGCGCACATGTCCGCATGTCCATGCATATCTGCACATGTCCATGTGTCCACACACATGCACATTTGTGCGCAGTTTGGACACTCGGTGTCTAAAAGGTTCGCCATCACTGGGCTGGGGGATACAGTAGAGAGAAAGAGAAAAACCAAGCAATAGTACTGAGCTGTCAGTATTACTGTATTTTTCGGAGTATAAGACACACCTTTTTGCCCCCCAAAAGAGGGTGGAAATGTTGGTGCATTTTTGGCCTCCTGAAGCCCCCCCCCCGCATCCCATTTTTGCGAAAAAATTGGGGCATTTTTGCCTTCCCCCACCCCCTAGGAGTGCTCTGCAGGCTTCCCAAACCCTCTGCATGCCTCATTTTTGCAAAAAAAAAACCAGCCGAAAAATGGGCCGTTTTTCACAAAAACGGAGGTGTTTTTGCCTTCCCCCACCCACTAGGAGTGCTCTGCAGGCTTCCCAAACCTAGATCCTTAATCTTGAGCATTGGTTCCACTTGTGGACATACTTTAAGAAGGGTCTAAGAAGCTGCAAAGCGAGACAACAAGGTTCATCAGGGAACTAGAAACTATGAACTATAAGAAAGATTTAAGAACTGAATATGTTTGATATTGAAAAAAAATTACTGAGAGGAGAAAGGAGAGTAACTAAAAGTGTTGTACAGAAGACAATATATTTTGTATCACTGCAGAGTAAAAGATGTGGAATAAGGGATTTAAAACAAAATCCAGGTGATTATGGGGAAAATTTTCTACCTAAGTTCAGTCATAGAACCAAACCACAAAGGAGATGAAACTTACCAGGTCTCACAGTAAAATTTCCCTCTAACAGTCTAACTAGTATCATACCTTACCGCTGCCATTCGATATTTATGTCCAGGTAATTAACAAATGAAATTTTAATATTGGGGCCAGAACTAGGTCATCCGGATGTGAAATGACCTGGGCAATCCTAAACCTTGCCTTAGAGTAGCCACCATTGGAGTACTTCAAGAAGTGTTAAGATCATTGCATCCTAGCCTGGTGCAATTTAGTTTCGCAAGGACATGTTCATTATTGTGGAGCTTCTCACAAATCAGTAAAATGCTATGCTGATAATCTCAACGGAACCATTCATATCAAGCCTTGTATACAGGATCAGGGGAACACATGGTCTGTTGCTTTGCAGGCAACTGCCAACTGCTGGCCAGTTCTAGCAATTGTATGCTGCTAAAATGAGACAGGAAGCTAAAGGAGCTATGAGAAATAGACTTATGGCACCCTACTAAAACATACCAGCCAATTGTAAGAGGTCTAACTATGTGAATAGATAGCAACTAGATCACAGTTTGGCCGTTCAGTTATTCTGCTTCCTTAGACAAATATAAGTAAAACTCCTGATAATGATCCAACAAGGTTCATTCTGTCTCTGCATTAACTGCAGCCTCAGTTAAAAAGAAAGGGATTTAGTCATTACTGCTACTTGACAGCCTCTGAGTTTTCTCATTTGCTTGGCCTGGATCTACATAGTTCCAACATAAGTACCACCCCCTCATGTAACTACTGATGAAAAGCAGTAGAAGATTTGCTCAATAATATCCTTGCAACCCTGCTGCTAGCAATGGGGCATTAAGTTGTATACAGATAATGAGAACACTGGGAATAAGAAGGTAGGCTAGAGTTTATTAGATAATAAATTATCAGTGCATAAAAACTCCTCTGTCGTTTCCTTTTCTCTCCTCCCACGCTGCCTTTTCTAAAGTCTCAGGAATGTGGTGACCACATACGCTAAAGAAGCTACATGTATTAAAGCTCCATTGTGTGTTGTTTACTGTTTGATTTAGGGGAATAATGGATTTTTTTTACTTGTTACTTTATTATCACTAAGGCTATATGCTTTATAAATACGTCTTGCCTTTATTCATCACATTTATTCATTACATTTAAATGGCTGCCTATCTCACAAAAAACTGACTTTGTGTGACATACAATAAGACAATAAAACAGTTGACAGAAAAACTATTATGATTAAAAAAAATTGAAAACCACAAAGGCTAAGAGGGGACAGTAGACATTAACAACAGTGGTGCCATCTCAGTACTTTGCTGGTCCCCCCTGGGGCCCCAGGCCTCATGACATAACCAGGTTTTGTGGCACTTACAGAAAATTAACAGGGTTGGGGCCAGTCTCACTTTGGGGAGAGGGGGGGAGGATGTTCTATAAGGCAGGGGTGGGTTCCTACTTACCTCGCTGCCTGTTCGCTTCCTCCCATGCTGCATGGGCGCACTTTGCACGCGCGCATGCGCAGTGGCAAAAAATCCGAAAAAAATAAATAAAAAAGCTGAAGATGGTGACTGCATGCACAGTGCCGGAAACTTGGCTTCTGCGCATGCTCAGAAGAAAAAATAAATAAATAAAAGTTTAAAAAATTTCAAAACAAATTCAAAAAAAAAGATGGTGGCGCCCACGGACTGGCACTGACTGAATCGGGTCGGTGACATCATCGTGACATCACCAGTGGGTCACTACCGGTTCACCAGAACCAGCCCGAACCAGGAGGAACCCACCCCTGCTATAAGGCAAGTGTCATGGCAGAAAAGACCCACCTCCTGCGACCTGTAGCTTCCTAGCAGATGGGACCTGCACAGTGGTGGGTTCCTACAGGTGCGGTCCACTCTATAGCACCGGTAGCGGCCCACTGGTGATGTCACAGTACCGGTGCGGTCGGTTGCCGGTGCCTAAGCGCCGCCATTTTTTAAAAAAATTTACATTTTTTTTTAAAAATTCTTCTGCGCATGCCCAGAAGCCAAGCTTCCGGCACTGCACATGCGCTGCCTTCCTACCCCACAGTGAGTCCAAGCAGGGGAGGATGGCTGAGGGAGAGCGTGAGACGCTGAAAGAACGGGTGGCAGGAGCTATCTCCATTCTCCTCCCTTCAGCAGTCTGAGAAGCCACGCCCACCCGGTCACATGTCCAGCAAGCCACACCCACAAAATAAGCCACGCCCACAGAGTGGTAGTAAAAAAATTAGGAACCCGCTCCTGGACCTGCAAAATGTCTTTCCTACCAGATCAGACAGACTAAGCCATGAGTAACCATGACCAAAGCTCACTGATCAATACTGCTGCACAATAGGAAGCTGTGCAAAGACCCTCCTAGCCATGACTGCCATCTGATTTTCAAGCAAGGGTCATGAGTCCAGGAGCACCAGCTGCAGTGCAATCCCATCCAGCAGCCATAGTTCTAGAAATGGCAGACCCCACAACCCAGAGCCACTCAGTCTTGCGAGTGTTCAGCTGAACCTGATCCATCCAGATTCTCACAGCATCCAGGCACCAAGATATGGACCTACATATAAGAATGCAAATAATCTCGTATTTCTGTTAAAATTTCTGTCAAAATCTCTGTTGAGATTAAGAATTTGTTCCTAAGCATGTGTTGATACAATAGCTTTGAATATTTCCCTAAAATATATTTCCCAGAAAAAGATATCTGCAGTAAACAGAAAGCTATGGAATTGTGTGCTTTTTGTGCTTTGCTGGGACAGGGAAAATGAAAAATACAGGTAACCTTGACATATGGCCACAACTGAGCCTAAAATTTCTGTTGTTAAGTGAGACATTTGTTAAGTGAGTTCTGTCCCATTTTACAAACTTTCTTACCACGGTTGTTAAATGAATCATTGCCGTTGATCAATTAGTAACCCGGTTGTTAAGTGAATCTGGCTTCCACGTTGACTTTGCTTGTCAGAAGGTCACAAAAATTGATCACATGACCTTGGGACTCAGCAATGGTCATAAATATGAACCAGTTGCTAAGCATCTAATTTTTGAATGTGAGAATTGTTCCTTATTCTGAATAAATGTTGTCTAAATTTAGAACAAGTCCATTTAAAATGAATTGAAGTAAATAGCCAGCCTTCTTCTAGTAAAACCAACCTCTTCTACAAACCCACATTTATTTCTCTAGACATTTCTTGACCCTTTCCGAGGGCAAAACTCTCCCAGAGTGGCTTATAAAAATACATCATTAAGACTAAAAATGGTTTAATAAAACTCAATAAATGCAATAAGATATAATTAAAAAATAAGAAGGCAAAATTTTTCATGGAGGCGTACAGCATTTATTATCGAACACATTAAACTCAGCAATACATGCAATGCTGAACCACAATATAAAAAACATCTTCAGAGCACATCTGGAGTTAGCATTTAAACTGTTCTTTTCTTGGACTTATGTCACTTTGATTTTAAACTGGCTTAAGAAAATCTTCCCAAAGTATCTGCCTAGCTCAGGGGTCGGCAACCTTAAACACTCAGAGAGCCACAAAGGTCCTAACCAGAAGCCCCCCGTTCAATTCTGGAGCTGACTGGAAGTCCGGTTCCCCCACCATAGAGTCTCCTCCTAGCACAGCATCCTTTTTCCTCTACCTGTCCTAACCGAAAGCCCTATCAATTGTGGAGCTGACTGGAAAACCTGCCCCTTGCCATAGAGCAGTGATGGCGAACCTTTTTTGGTTCACGTGCCAAAGGGGGGGGGAATGCGGGGGATCACGTGTGTGCGTGCCCACACTCATAATTCCATGCACCCCCGCACATTCACGCATGACCCCCCTGCTCCCAGCATGCAATGGCACACCCATTTTTCGCTCTCCCCAGGCTCCAGAGCCTTTCTAGGAGCCTGGGGAGGGCGAAAACGGCCTTCCCCACCCCCTCTGGAGGCTGGAAACAGCCTGTTTCCCAACTCCCAGTGGGCCCAGAAGGCCTGAAAATCAGCCGGCTGGTGCACACATGCACGCCGGACCTGAGCTCACGTGCCCACCGATATGGCTCTGCATGCCACTTGTGGCACCCGTGCCATAGGTTCGCCATCACGGCCATAGAGTCTCCTCCTGGAGTGCTCTGCTTCCCCCCACCCTAACTGGAAGCTCCTCTCAAAATTGTGGTGCCGACTGGCAACAGGGAGCTGCAGCAGAGGGATGAAAGAGCTCGGATTGCTGACCCCTGGCCTAGCTACTTCGATCTGGCAGGCTTGATGTGCTCTACGTACCTCTTATTTGGTGCCTGGATGCCCGCTTTCTCCCTAGCAGCAGCTGCCCTCCTGAATGAAGTTCCTCCAGAGATTTGAACAGCTCCCACCCTGCTGATGTTTTGAAGGGCATTCAAGACCAGTTCTTCACCAGGCCTTTGGAGAGCATGATTGAAGCTCCTTCCTTCCTTTCTTCCTTCCTTTCTGTTCCCTTCTGCCATCATTGTTCTTTCTTATCTCTTGTGAAGTTTTTGTCTATGTGCATGTTGTGTTTTAACAATTCTAAGCTGCCCAGAGTCATAAGGAGTCAGATTGTATATTATTTACTATTACTGTTGTTATTAATAATAATAATAATAGCCCCTACGCAGACACAATTTGTCAATAACTTGCAAAGTCTTAAATCTGAACAGCAGGCTACCAAATTATCCTATTGAATGATTTGTCTGTTGCTTTGCTCTCTTACCGTTCTGTTCCAAGAAAGAAATTGCCAGTTCATTTCCTTTCTTCCTGAAGATGGATGGATGGATTTTACACACACACACACACATTTTGATGCTTTACATTTCTCTATATAAATTCAGTTTAACTTTGTGTTGAGAGAGAGAGAGAGAGAGAGAGAGAGAGAGAGAGAGAGAGAGAGAGAGAGAGAGAGAGAGAGAGAGAGAGAGAGATTTAAAATGAATTTATATACAGAGTGCAAAGCATCAAAATGCATATAAAAGTAGGCACAGAGTTTTTTTAAAAAAAATGTACTGCCTTGTTTCATTCTGATATCTGATGACAGCACATTGGCTGTTATTCTTGCCTTTAAATAAAATGCACTATTAAATATAGACCAATTCCCTATAAGCCTACATGTTTGGCTACATCAAAGTCACCAGAAGTGAAATCTGGCACTTATTACATAAGCCTTATAAGGTATCCAGTTTTCCTAAATCTATCATTTGATGTCATCATCAAGAAAAATATTTAGTAATACTGATGCGAGGGGATTGAGAAGCTCAGTGCTCAGCAGAGCCTCTCACTTGAAATATATTAAAATATTGCTAAAACTTTAGTTGACTTCCATAAAAAAAAAAAGAATCCATCCTGCCATTCTAATGCATATGCAGAACTATGAGCAAACACCGTAATATTCTTAATGCATCTTTCTCAACACGGTGTCTGCAAATTCTTTTTTTTTTTCTCTTTAAAATGAGTCAAACTTTGGCATAAATTATCAGTGCTCTTTGGATTCAGTGTAAATCAATGAGGATTCATATGCCACCTCTTATATTCATTTCCAATTATATATCAAGTGAGAAGCTACAGAACTAATAACCTGTACCATTACACCATTTGCCCTAATATATTAATAATCTGTTTCCAATATTACTGTGTGTTATGTAGTAGCTCCTTTTTATTAATATCACCTTGGTGTTTTGAAACACAGTTTGTATACCAGTTTGAAAAAAGCAGTGCAAGTTAGTAATACAGCAGATAACCTTCTAATTTGCAGTTATAAACAATCCTTCAGGCCTGGGAAATATTGTATCTGCCCTTTAAGGAAGATAGTTTAGATATGAGAGAGTTCTAGGCATGCTCAAAGATTTAATTGACTACTATAAAATTATGGGAGTCTAATATTGGAAATGACCTGAAGGGCATTTTTCATTAAAGTAGAGCTTCATAACTTTTGAATGCTTCCAATATGGGGAAAAAAACCATTGAATATTATACAGTAACAGAAAAGTTGCTGGAATTATGGCATTGCTGGTAGCTCAACAGGGAAAAAAATCCTACACATATGTAAAGTTATTTGGCTTTATCTCACAATCCATTCCATATGTGGTATGGATTGTGAAATAAAGCCAAATAACTTTACATGCAGCTTGGTTGACCAGAAATAGCTGCTGCAGGCAAGGAGAAGGCTGACAAAGACTATGTTTGGATGCTGTGTCCAGATTGTTTCAGAATCCCAGCAGACAAGGCCAAAGACTTCCAGGTAGCCTCTTTCAGTGCCAATACAAAAAGATCAAAGATACAGAAAGGAGGCCAATGACATGAGCCAAAAAGGGATGAGAAGTATTCATCAGTTGAGCAGTAGCATGTACCCAAAGAGTTTGGCTGGAAGACTGATAGTGGCATCAGTGTGGGATTCAAGCATAGCTTGTGAGAAGAGGCAAGGAGAGACGGCCCACTGGAGAGATGGTACACAGAAGACACAAGCCAGCAGGGTGGTTGACTATGGCCTACATAGAATCAAGCACTGGCAGGAAACCTAACTAGCATAACCAACTAGTAGAGTGGAGCAATGGCAAAATGAGAAAATCAGCCAACTCAGAAAAACAATTGTGGCAAAAAGTTTGGCCAGTGAAAATGACTGGTGAAGTTAAATAAAAGTAGAGGCAGGAACCAGACAGGACAGCCAGCAGTATAAAGCCACAAGTGAGGAAGGGAAGAAATCCTGCTGAAGATCGCATCAGGCCCCAGCTGGGACCAAAAAAATCTCCAGCCAGTTAGACTAATTCAGCATCAATTGCCTAATAGTGGCTAAGATTGCTTGAAAGGAATGGAATATGAGGAAAAATATAGTTTCCTGCACTCAGCAGTCTGAACCCAGCCAAGTTCAAATAAACCCTTAGCAGATTAGCAAGCGGTGATTTGAGAATTTACAGGGAGTTAAAGTAACTAAATGAAGGGTGAAATTGAAAAGTATTGGCAAACAGGAGGCAACAAAGAAATCAATAAAATTAAACCATTTTGTTGTAAATAATAGATCATGCTTCAATTTGTAGAAGAGAAAATTTTATTTTGTACACGGTTTTTGTAATAAAAATGGGGGGGGGGGTCTAATGGAAATTGGTCTATGAGTTATCTAAGTTTGTGGCATTCCTCAAAGAACCCTTTCCTAATTCCCAAATCCCAGTCTAGCTGTTTTAATTACTTCTAAAATGTACCTAACATTCCAAGTTTTCAAAACTTTCCAAAGAAATTAATCTAAATAAATAAATGCACCTAGGATTGGATAGCAAACATACATTTCAAGAACTATCCCATTGCTTTGTTTTCAAGAGAGAAAATTAAATTACTGGAGTCCTTCTTTCTTATCTTTAAATGATCTGAAAGTAAGTTCCACATAGTTTAATGGACTTTACTTCAGAATAGTCATTAGAATGACTATGTGTCCAAAAAAATTGGATTTGCTTTCTGTGGATCTAGGCTTTCCTTTCCAGGTAATGAAAATACTAACTGTAGATAAATTAGCTAGGCTTACTTTTTAATTGCATTTTTAAAAGCTTTACCCAGTTTTAATAGCATACTAATTTAAGACTGCCAAAATTTTAACCCTGTACATTAATATGGATGATTTGCTTCATCGCTTGAACAAAAAAAAAAGATATCCAAGACTATCATTACTAGTAACTATTTTTGTTTTTGGAAAAATATGTAATAAATTTAGAATTTAAAAATAGATAATTAATGCTTAAAGGTCATTTTCATTTTATCCCATATAGTAGTTGAAATCTCAGTGAGCAAGGCAAAAAGAAAAAAGAACAGTGTACATGGCAATTCTCAAAAGCAACTTAATCTTATTATTCTTGGGTTTTTTTTTCCAAAATGTGCCTGCTGCTATTCCCCCACTTAACCTACCATCTGTTTTTACCCACATTTTGAAATGTAAGGCTCAGTTTCCTGTAGGTCAAGGGTGTCAAACTTGCATCATCATGGCGGCATCACATGACGTATCGTGACTTTTTTCCCCTTTGCTAAACCGGCGGGGATGGGGCAGCACGTGACACATCC
This sequence comes from Diadophis punctatus similis, assembly GCA_023053685.1. Lineage (NCBI taxonomy): Eukaryota > Metazoa > Chordata > Lepidosauria > Squamata > Dipsadidae > Diadophis > Diadophis punctatus. Next base: position 21,406,726 of record JALIGW010000003.1, read on the forward strand.
GGCCCATGGGTCGCGAGTTTGATACCCCTGCTGTAGGTAGTTCAGAACTTCTTTTGTAAAACATAGAGAAAAAAATTGCATTTATTATAGATATCTCCCCATATTAATAATCCATGTGGTGAACTGTGCACGGGTACAACAAGATCCAAAGACACCATAAACAAATGGGCTATCTACCCTTTGTGATTGTGGTGACATGCAGACAATAACACATACAATATGCATAACCTGATCAGTATACCTTTGAAGACTTCATGGCAACATTACAGAATGCAATTAATGTTGCTAGTTTCTGGGAAAGATTTGTTTATCTTGTACTTATTTTAATCTTTCTTTTTATGTTTTAATTTCTTTGTTGTACAGTACGCCTTATTTTAATTGTTGTGCTGCTTTTGACACAAAGAAACAAAGAAACAATCCATGAAATTATGAGGGGATTGCAGCTATACTTTTGAGATGTGCTATGGAGATTTTTTTTCTACTCTGGCAAAGACAAAGAGGAGGAGGAGGAGGAGGAGGAGGAGGAGGAGGAGGAGGAGGAGGAGGAGGAGGAGGAGGAGGAGGAGGAGGAGGAGGAGGAGGATTTATAAAAAGAAGTGATAATACCCTCACAGATCCATAGCCAAGGATTTAGAGGTAGTCCTCAACTTACAACCACAATTGAGCTCAAAATTTATGTTGCTAACCAAGACAGTTGTGAAGTGAGTTTTACCCCATTATATGACTTTATTGCCACAATTGTTAAGTGAATCACTGCAGTTGTTAAGTTAGTAATGTGGGTTGTTAAGTGAGTCTGGTTTCCCTATTGACTTTGCTTGTCAGAAGGTCAGATGATCCTGGGATACTGCAACCGTCATAAATATGAGTCAGTTGCCAAGCATCTGAATTTTGATCATGTGACCAAGGGGATGCTGCAACTATCATAAGTGTGAGAAACAGTCATAAGTCATTTTTTTTCAATGTAACTTCGAACAGTCATTAAATGAATTGTTGAAAATCGAGGACCACCTGTAATGCATTTATTTATTTAGTGCAGAGGTCTTCAAACTTGGCAACTTTAAAACTTGTGGACTTCAACTCCCAGAATTCTCCAGCTGGCTGGAGAATTCTGGGAGTTGAAGTCCACAAGTCTTAAAGTTGCCAAGTTTGGGGACCCGTGATTTAGCATATGGCAGCATTAATTTGTGTATGCTGTTGTTTTGTAAAGGCTTATTAATCTCCTAATTTTTGGATCTTTTAAGACCTTAGACTGCATCTATCACAGTGTGGACATGAGAATACTATTAAATCTCCATTCTAGAGATGATAAAGTTAGTAAATCAAACTTGAACTTTACACAAGCAAAGAATGTTAGCAAAACCACAGGCCGCTGGGAAAGGTTTTCCAACTAAGTTTGAGTTATATAATTTTGAGCTGAAACTTAGACCTTTCTGTAGATCTGAGGTTGACTCACTTCTTTGGTTTTGATAGGCTTTTTCAAAGTTGATTGGGCTTAGACTTTGAGGAGAAAAACCACAGGATTTTAAGTCTAAATTTATCCCAATTACCCAGGATCTTAAAAACATGTTCTTCAGAGGTCTAGAGAACGGTTAAAACTTTTGTGTGATAAAAGTAGGTGCCAGATGCAGTACTGTTTCACCCTTTGCTTAAAAGGGGGGGGGGAATACCCCTGAATGCCATCTGCCTTGTCTCCTGCATTTTTCTCATGGGGTTTCATAAAACTAAGGAAAGAAGATGCCAAACAATACACAAAGCAATCAGTTTTTCGTATAACCTGTTCCTGGGAATCAAATCAAATGATACCTTCAGATCTATAAAGGCTATATAAAAAAATTTCCCAAGGACGAGTACCATATTTTTCCATCTAAATGCTGAAGGACTGGGAAATTGTCTAAAGATGACCTACCTTTCCTAAATCTGGCTTGTTCCTCCACTAAAATGTTATCTTGCAGCATCCAGTCCACCAATTTACAACAGACTTGCCTGAATAAAGCTTGCTTACAATACTCAGTAGACTGTGTGATAATTCACTAGATTTCTTTTGTTCCCCTTTTAATATAATGGGACAGTGATGGATTTGGTCCAGTATGCTGGCTTCTAAAATGAATGGTGTATGCGAGTAAAAAGTTTGGGCAATATTGGGAGCCCACCAGCTAACATTTATCTTCAATAATTCTGCTGGAAATAAATCACTGTGTCTATATTACTTTTTAGCTAAAGAATAAGTTATCTTAGAAGGAGATACAGGGGACTTGCCAGTAGTAACTTTAGTGCATTACTTCAGAATGAGTATGTTCTATGGAGAATAATAATAATAATAATAATAATAATAATAATAATAATAATAATAATAATAATAATAATAATAATAATAATAATAATAATAATAATAATAATAATAATAATAATAATAATAATAATAATAATAATAACAACAACAACAAATTAAAAGAAGTGAATTTTTCAATAATAGCACTAATACAAGTTATAGACCTTTCAGTCCTGGCACGAACAATTACTAAAGGTACATTTGAATACATGATCATATTAATACTGTGCTATCCAGTATATATGTACTTAAAATAAGTCTGTAGAAGGAGTCACTTTACACGAGATGAACAGTCACATAAATTTGATTAATAAGTAAATAATCACCAGACTATGATAAAGTCAGTTTAAAAAAAGCTATCAAAATTACCAACAGAAGGAATATATTTATTTATTTTCTCTGTTTATATACTTCTTTGGGCAGCGGGATAGCTCAGTGGTTAAGACACTGGGTTTGCCAGCTGGAAAGTCAACAGCTTGGATTCAAGACTGGAGCATCACCAAGGGTGGGTTCAGGGGTGAAATGCTCTCGGTTCAGGCGGGCCGGTCGGTTGTCGTAGATCCGATAGAGCTGATAGCGATCGCAGTGCGAGGCTTCCCCCACCCGCCTGGACGCCGCCATTTGGGTTCTTTTACCCTCTGCACATGCACAAAGTGTTCTGCGCATGCACAGAGGGTAAAAGAACCCAAATGGCGGCATCCAGGCGGGTGGGGGAAGCCTTGTGCTGTGATCGCTATCGGCTCTATCGGTTCTACGACGACCAACCGGCCCGCCCGAACCGGGAGCATTTCACCCCTGAGTGGGTTCCTCCTGGTTCGGACAGGGTCCCCCAAACCGGTAGCAACCCGCTGGTAATGTCACGATGGAATCAAGGATCCGGTTTGGTCGGTGCCAGTCCATGGCGCTGCCATTTTTTCATTTTTATTTTTGAATTTTTTTCCGAATATTTTACTGTTTGGAAGTTTTTTCCTCTGCTGCTGCTTGAAAAAGTGGCCTCCCACCTGCCCCCAGGTTTATACTTACCTTTATTCCTTCACCCGAAGCACAGGTGATCAGCTCTTCAGCTGTGTTTCGGGCTGATTATAGCTACTGAGCATGCGCGGAAGCAGAATAGCACGAGGGGATGTGCGCATGCACGCGAGCATATCAAGTGAGCGCATGTGAAACATCGCGATGCGAACTGGTGGCAAAGGCAAGTAGAACCCACCCCTGAGCATCACATAACAAGGTGAACACCCATCTTCACGTCGCTCCTGTCCACCTAAGCAGTTCAAAAGTATACAAATGCAAGTAGATAAATAAGTATCAATTTGGTGGGGAAGAAACAGCAGTCACGACATCAGGCTGGCCACATGACCGCAGAAACATCTTCAGTCAGCATTGGCTCAATGGCCTTGAAAAGCAGATGCATGCCACCTCCTACTGCAGTGATGGCGAACCTTTTTTTGCTCGGGTGCCAAAAGGGCGCGCATGTGCCCACACCCATAATGCAATGCTCTCCCCCGTGCATGCACGCATAGCCCCTCCCCATGCTGCCCCCCCCGTGCATGCACACAGGGCTCACTGAAGCCTCCAGAGCCTGTGGATGGCAAAAAATGGATTCCAGTTGATTTTCGGCCTTCCGGAGGGCAGGGGGAGGTTGTTTTCGCCTTCCCCAGGCATCAGGAAAGCCTCCGGAGCCTGTGGATGGTCTGTTTTTCACCATCCACAGGCTCCGGAGGCTTTCCTGAAGCCTCCTGAAGCCTGGGGAGGGTGAGAAACGACCAAACGGTCCAATTGAAAGTTCAGAAACGAACTTCCGGTTGGCCCGTTGGGTCCGTTTTTCACCATCCACAGGCTCCAGAGGCTTTCCTGAAGCCTGGGGAAGGTGAAAACGACCTTCCCTCCCCCTTTTGAATGCCAAAAATCAGCTGGCCAGCGCACACATGTGCACTGGAGCTGACATGACCTCAGATATGGCTCCGCATGCCACCTGTGGCACACATGACATAGGTTTGCCATCACTGTCCTACTGGATGTAAGAATAAAATCTGCAGATGCCTTTCCTTTTTATATACCTCTTGAGAGGTGATTACATTAAAAAAGCAAGTTCCTATGACTCTTCTGCCTGCCCACCCAACACGGTCCTTCCATTGCTGCCTCACTTTTCTACCCTTAGCAGGATAGTTTGATAACACCTATTAGAGAACAAAAACAGACTTATTATGACAGTTTCCTTGGGAAAAGCAGAAAATCCCTTATAATTAATTCTAAGTAACTAATCAAACTATGGAGGGAAGTGAGGAATCAAATTATCTAGAAATGGGGAAAAATAGATTTCCAAGGAAAAATCACAAATTGAAGATGCTGCCAGTAAAAACAGGAATGATGACTGTGGCTGAATAAAGAGCCAGGAAATAGACCGGCTCATAGAAATTCCTCTCTGGACAAAGAAAGGACTTGAAATTAAGGAAAAGTCTTGAAATTTCCCACAAGTGCTTGATACAGTTGATGTTCCTGAAGAGACTACAAGATAGCAGTAAGGCAGGGGTGTCAAACTGGCGACCTGTGGGTCGGATGCATCACACTCAGGCCATGCCCACCCCAGCTCCACAAAGGGAGGAAACATCGTGAAACGTCACATGACATTGACAACGTGACACGGCGAGTTTGACACCCGTGCAGTAAGTGGCCTCTGTTGTTCTCTGAGCTTGGTTATTTTTTTTGCAGATGAGTCATTATCCAAACTAGGTAACATCATCAGTGGTTGTAAAGAGTAGGGTTTGCTCTAAGTTTATATTTTAGTAACCCTGTCAGTGTTGGTGATGGTAGAGGTTCTTTGGTTGAGTTGTTTACTGTTGGCTTATTTGGCAGTTTCCTGAGTGGGATATTGTTTACTTGACTGTTGATCTGATGTTAATCTTGGAATTATTCTATGCTCATCTGGGTGTTGACTGCTGATGGGGAGGTGTTTTTATTGGAATATTGGAATATTCTTTATTGGCCAAGTGTGACTGGGCACACAAGAAGTGAATTTCTTTTTTTCCCTCTTTTTGACTTGTTGTTTGTCTCTTTTGCATGGTATATAGATATTGTTTATGACTATGTGACTATTTATGTTAATTTGTCAGAATGCCAGGCTTTTAGAAATTCCCTAGCGTTTTTGAACTTGGCTTGGTCTAGGAAGATCACAGTGGTAGGCGGACTTAGAGTTTTAGGAGATGAGGGAATAACCATGTTGCTCCTCAAGTCAAGGTTGTTACCCTCAAGAGGACACAGGTTTTGTATACTTCTTTTTCTAATCACTTTTGGAAATTACTTGTTAACTGCTTTTCAGCTGTTAGGAATCTTTCGATTAACAAGTTTATAGCACTAGATGACTTCCCTTCAATCCTCAGTGAAAGAAGTTTTAAATACAAGTTTAAAAGCTTAAACAAATTTTATTTTAGAATAAACAACAAAAGGTTGACTAGAACTTTGATTTTGGAAAGTTAGAAAGGGACTAAAGGTCCAGATGAATTTCAAATACATTTTTGGAATTAATTATAAGAATCCTTCCCATGGGAAAATGCTTTTGTTATGAATTCTTTTCTAAAAATATATGATAGGATGGGGCTTTGAAGGCTGGACCCTAGAGGAAACAGAAGGAACTAAAGATTACAATTAAAGGAGAAGAACATTTAAATTTCAGTTACTACTACAGAATGAAGCAAAATAGTTTAGCATTTGGACTTATTGAAGTATATATTTCTACAATGGACCCAGAAGTTAATTTTAAGACTGTCTTCCTCTATAGATATATTGTGTTTGAACAATGTTATGAAAGAGGAGCAAATATTATCTGATAAGATTGAGATTGGTCTGAAAGTAGATTTAAAAATGTCAGACTACAAGAATTATATGGAAAAAGATACTATAATGGACATTAAAAAGAAACCAGCTAGTATCCTTATAGTTAAAAGGGACATGGAAATAGTAAACCAAGAGAGTACCATGGAATATTTTCCGATATTGGATTTATAAAAGAGTCTTGTTAAGGCTTTGAAGGATTTTGTAAGAAAAAACAAACAAAAAATGAAAAGAATCAAGAACATTGTTTGAAGGAACTAAAGACCAAGAGTGTTGAAAGAAACGAACATAAATTTGGTTGATTAAGGTTAAAGTAGATATAGTGTTGTCTCTGATGACTTTTTCTGGACTTTTGCTGGCATGATGCCTGAAATGATGAGGATTTGCTTTTAGATAAGAAATGGGACATGAGAAGAAAATACTGTTTATGTAATATAACTGTGTTTATGTAACTGTGTTTTTAATTTTCTGCAGATTCTATTTTTTCAATGATTTCTTTTTTCAGTTTGTATTATATTTTATCCTTGTAATGTTTAATAAAATTACTATTAAAAAATAAAAATGTTAAAAATGGTATTGAATGGGAGTTTTTTTAACCCATGGGGAAGAAGCTCCCTTAATCTTCTATGGTCTAGTGGAAATAGCATTTTGGGGGTGGGGGGAGAAGAGGGAGGCTAGGCTTTTATCTGGAATATAAGTAGTGTAAAGAATAAGACCTTGATGGACATTGGTTCTGTCACCAAAGTGAAAAAATATGTTATGTCCAAAACAAGCAGGAAGCCTGTAGAAGTTGCACAGACAGAAATCTTCTTAATTTACATTGATATAAAAAGAGAAGTAAATTTAATACAATCAAAGTTATTGGTTTATTTAATGTATATATCTGCCCATCCCACAAAAGTGCCTATATCTTCTCTCAGTTAAAGTAGTCTTACATTCTGTAAGAAAGCCTGTTTGGCGTAGTAGTTAAGGAATCAGACTAGAAACCAGGAGACTAATCCCACCTTAAGCACAAAGCCAACTTGGGGGATGGGGGAATCTTGGACAACTCACCACAGCCAACTTGCCGCAGCCATCTTGTTGTGGCTAACTCGCCATGGGACAATTCGCTGTGGACAATTCCATGTGGGATAACTCACTGTAATAAATGCTAACTGTGGGTTGGCCACAGAGAAGTGACCATGGTGAGATGGCTGCGGAAAGCAAGTTGGCTGCAATGAATTGTCCCATTCCAAGCTGGGGGACCATGGGTTAGTCACTTTCTCTCAACACTAGGAAGGAAGCAATGGCAAACTACTTCTGAAAAACCTTGCCAAGGAAACTGCAGGGACTTGTTCAGGCAGTCTCCATGAATCAAACATGACTGAATAGAAGAAAATAAAAGCATTCTATGGAGATGTTTTCAAAAGGCTACTGGACTTTCTGATTTTTTTTTGAAGATGTTTCACTTCTTATCCAAGAAGCTTCTTCAGCTTCTTGCATAAGAAGCGAAACATCTTCAAAGAAAAATCAGAAAGTCCAGTTACCTCTTGAAAAAGCACCTTTGGGACAACCATGATCTGGATGATTGAAAATCTCCATAGAAATTTTATGGAGATGATTCCTGGTCTGGTCTACTTGTGAGAAATATTAAATACTACAAAGTAATAAAAACTTGGGTGTAAGTGTTGATTGGCAGGAGTGCTTACTGGACGAACAACTGGCTCAACTATAGGACAGTGGAAAGATTAAGCTCTGAGGTGATCTATCCAGGATGCTCAAGTATGTCTCAGTGGTGGTGGTAGGATCTACACCAGGGGTGTCAAACTCGCGGCCCGCGAGCCGGATCTGTCACACGTTGGCCATGCCCACCCCTCATTTAGCGAAGGGGAGAAAAATCACGATACATCACGTGACGATGTGAAACTGTGAGTTTGACACCCCTGATCTACACAAAAACTACACAAAAGGATCAATCTGTTTGGGAAAGCAGAGGAAAAACTTTTAAACTATGTACATTTTGTGAACCAAAATTATGAGTAAATCTATAAAATTGTGTATAAAGTGGGAATATGTTTTAATCTCTACTTTTTTGTTTCAGATATGCTAATTGCTAATTATTTAAAGAAATGCATCAGATGTTCCCCCCCCCTTCCAAATTTATGAAGAGGCGGTACAGTTTTCACCTTGTGGTGAAAAACAACGGTGTGGTGCCCAGTTGTTAACACTGTGAATCTTTGTCTCAATACTACATCCAGTCTCCACCTCTCCTGTTTATATCTCTGTACTTTGCAATGTTACTGAAAATTTATATTCTCTTTGTCATATCATTTGCCTCAGCCTGCAGCTTCAAAATTGTCATGTCACTTTCCTTGCTATAGGGAACGTCAGCTATAAATCAGTAGGCTGACTTCTATATCAACTCTGAATGGGTAATATTCTTTCTTGCCATTTACTCTACTTTAAAATATCTACACACTTCCATACCATCTAATGGGCCATTTGCAGGCATCCTATATTACTCATATCAAGTAGTAGAAGATGCCTCTTTCTCAGTGTTCTGGTTGCTATAGACAAACACCTTAAAGCAGTGATGGCAAACCTATGGCACGGGTGCCACAGGTGGCACACGGAGCCATATCTGCCGGCACACGAGCCGTTGCCCTAGCTCAGCTCCAGCGCGCATGTGCGTGCCCGCCAGCTAATTTTTGGCTCGGGCGGAGGCTCTGGGAGGGCGATTTCAGCCTCCGGAGGGCCTCCGGGGTGGCGGGGGGAGCGTTTTCGCCTTCCCCAAGCTCCAAGAAAGCCTCTGGAGCCTGGGGAGGGCAAAAAATGGGCCTACTGGACCCAATGGAAGTCGGGAAACGGGGGAATGGGGGGTCACGCACGCATGCGCAGGGGGGTGGGGCAAGTGGGGGGCTTGGAATTATGGGTGTGGGCACGCACGCACGTGCGATAGCGCATGCGCGCACTATTTCGGCACCCGAGGAAAAAAAGGTTCGCCATCACTGCCTTAAAGTATCCTCCAGAAACTGGGTTTTAATGGAGTCGTTTGCATTTCAAAACTGAAACAGAAGGGCTGATGGGTTAAATTATATGCACTTTTTTCCAGAAGGTTAGTCTAGATTAGAATAACGTGGTACTCTCATTCAGATGTCTATGAATAACATGCAGCTCAAATGAATGGGAATTTAGAAAAATAAGCCATGATTATCCTTTGCCAGCAGTATTCTTTCTCCATGATGCCCTAGTGTTGTTTTGTTTATTCTCTTTACTTCCAAAAAGAAACAATTATCGAACTTGAATAACTGCATCTTAACATATGTGGAATTATCGAACTGTGTCTACTTAACTATACTTGCAACAATTACAGGATCTTTCTTGTATGGAATAATTATTTATCCGGTCCATTTTACTGTCCATATTAGTGAGTTAGTATTCTAGCCTGTCAGGTTTGCTAATGGAGCATGTTAACATTTCCATTAAATTCACATCTATTTTCATTCACTCATCCCTAATACACATAGCTTTTGTAAGGAATTTACCATAATAAATGCAATTTAAATTGTCCAAGAAATATTTTAAACTAAGATTTTCTTAATGCCATCCTTTGTTAGTTTAATATTCAGATGTTGAGGGAGAGGGGTAGCAGTTTTTTTTAAGTATATATTTTTCTTATTTCACTTTCAGAAACATGTTTTGTTTCAGAGGCTTTTGCTCATAAAAAATTGTTTTTTAATAAACATGTGTACAAGTACACACTATTAAATGCTATAATCCATGCAATAGTAGAAACCATTTCAGTAGGTCTTGCAAATCGATTCTCTTCCCCCCCCCATGTGCGCATGTGCACATACACATACACACCACACCACACAGAAAACAACTGAAGTTTTGTTTTACACATCATCTATGCTGAAAATATCCCTGTAAGACAGGGGTGTCAAACTGGCGGCCTGCGGGCCGGATGCATCACATGCAGGCCACGCCCATGAAGGGGAAAAACATCGCGAAACATCACATGACGGCAATGTGATGCCGCGAATTTGACACCCGTGCTGTAAGATGTTAGCTTTTATGTTGAAATTCTAAAACAGATGGCATTCTAATCAGTTTTGAATGACCAGATTCAATTAAAGGAGGTCTCCTTTTAGTACTTTAGTACTTTTACTATATTCATTTTCCAAACCTACAGTCAACTATTGCACACACAAGACATAAATACACATACAAAGTTGACTTATCTAAGGGGAATACTTGGCACCTCTGCCTTAACCAGCAATGTCAGGCTTCCATTCAGGCATGACCCTAGATCACAGGCCTGGAGATAGTTTGCCCTTAGTTAGGCTTTCATCTAGAACTGGCAGAAAACTTCCAGATGTAGTTGGATTAGAATCTTTTATTGTGGACAAGAATGAAGCCTCAAATATAACTGCTGATTGAATACTGCAATGCAAAAGTGTGATGAGGAGGATATGTACTCTATATGTATGAGTGCGTATAACAGACACACATACCTGTATAAAAGTAATCCCCGACTTACAACCATTTGAGGCTACAATGGCATTGAAAAAAGTTACGACCATTTTTCACACTTACAACCATTGCAGCATCCCCATGGTCACGAGATCAAAACTCGGACTCTTGGCAATTGGCATGTATTTATGACGGTTGCAATATTCCAGGATCACGTAGTCAACTTTTGCAACCTTCTGACAGGCAAAGTCAATGGGAAAGCCAGATTCACCTACTAACTTCACTGCAGTGATTCACTTAACAACAATAGCAATAAAGGTCGTAAAATGGGGCAAAACTCACTTAACAATTGTCTTGCCTAGCAACAGAAATTTTGGGTCCAATTGTGGTTGTAAGTCAAGGGCTCTCTGTACACATGCTTACTATATGCTTCTTTCTCCAGCTTTTCCAAATTAATGGTCATTTGCTGACCTGCTTGGTGGACTGAAGAACCAATATCTGACAGAAAGTAATGCCCTGAGTTATCAAATGGACACGCTGTCCAGCTTTGCTAACATATTATTTTGTAATATATAAGCATTCATATAAGTATAAGAGGAAGAGAGATACACTTTGGGGTTAAACTGGAAGGTTTGTGTGCATGTATGATATTTACATCATTATTATTATTATTTCCTAAACTTACAAGCTGCCTAACTCCTAACAACTCTGGGTGGTTATTAATTGTATTGCTTTATAATTTTCAAAGTTATGCTGACAATATTGAAAAGCAGAATAAACCTATAAGGTAGTCCTTGACTTACAACCACAATTGAATCCTATGTTGCTGTGTGAAACATTTGTTAAGTGAGTTTTGCCCCATTTTACGACCTTTCTTGCCACAGTTGTTAAGTGAATCAGTGCAGTTGTTAAGTTAGTAAGTGAATCTTACCCCATTGAGTTTGCTTGTCAGAAGGTCACGAAAGCCAATAGCAATAGCAATAGCACTTAGACTTATATACCGCTTCATAGTGCTTTACAGCCCTCTCTAAGCGGTTTACAGAGTTCAGCATATTGCCCCCAACAATCTGGGTCCTCATTTTACTGACCTCAGAAGGATGGAAGGCTGAGTCAACCTTGAGCCTGGTGAGATTTGAACAGCTAAACTGCTGAACTAGCAGTCACTGAAATGGGTTGCAGTGCTGCTTTAACCACTGCGCCACCTCGGCTCTAATCACATGACCCTGGGACACTGCAACTGTCATAAATATGAACCAGTTGCCAAGTACCTAAATCCTGGTCTGGTCAGGGGGGCATGAGGGTAGCAGGTACACAGATCCATTTGTGTGAGCGGTGGGCCCTTGCAAGCTCCATTCACGTGACGGGCAGACACTTGTGCTCGTGCGTAAAGCTCCACAAGCACGAGCGAAGGGCGCTCACGTGGAAAGCTCCATTTGTGTGAATGGAGCTTCGCTCACGAGCACAAGTGCCCTCCACATGCGCGAGTGGAGCTTCATGTGCACACAATTGCCCATCTCTCCCACAGTCCAGTTTTGCACAGGCCACAGCCCAGTAGTGGCCCACAGCCAGAGGGGTTGGGGACTCCCGATTTAAGACATCCACTTAAGCACAGTTAATGAAAAAGTGTTGGACAACAGAGAACGTAAAGGTCAAAGAAATTAATCAGAAAGTCCTTGAAAGACCTGTGAGTTATTACTTAAAGCCTGTGAAAATGTAAAAATTTGTCCATATAGTTACCAAGAGTAGAGCTCATTGCAGTTGCCATTTAACTGACACCAAGTTATAAGTCATCTCTTTAAAGACAGGTCTCATTTTGATATAGTCACTCTAATTTAAAATTTTCTGCAGATTTTAGATCACTTCTTTGATTAAGGAAGAAAAGAGGAAAAATATCCATAGACTGTAAGCATGATTTCACATCCTGGCTTAGAATTTTACAGCTATAAACATGTTTGAGTTTGTAAAAGGTATTACAACAAATCTACTGTCAGTTGTTTGGTTCCAGTTTACAGTTCATGAAGGCCATGCAAAAAAAAGGAGGTCTAAAACCAAATCTTCAAAGAAAACATTACATTTGATTCTAGGACCAAACAAACCTTGTGACTATTGTGTGTGAAACTAAATGAGTGATTCGTGCTCTGAGGTAGAGTTCCCAGCAAATCTTAAAGTTGCCAAATATGAGAAACGCTGCTGTAAGGAGAATTATTATAACCAGAGCATACAAAACATTTGCCAGACCAATCCTTGAATACAGCTCATCTGTCTGGAACCCACACCGCATATCGGACATAAATACATTAGAAAGTGTCCAGAGATACTTTACGAGAAGAGCCCTCCACTACTCTACTCGCAACAGAATACCTTACGCAACCAGATTTGAAATCCTGGGCTTAGAAAGCTACGTCGCCTTCAGCACGACCTAACCATAGCTCATAAAATTATCTGCTACAACGTCCTTCCTGTCAATGACTACTTCAGCTTCAACCACAACAATACACGAGCACACAACAGATACAAACTCAAAGTGAACCGCTCCAAACTTGACTTAGAAAATATGACTTTAGCAACAGAGTGTTAATGCCTGGAACTCACTACCTGACTCTGTGGTTTCGTCACCAAACCCCCAAAACTTTACCCTTAGACTGTCCACTGTTGACCTCACCCAATTCCTAAGAGGCCAGTAAGGGGCGTGCTTAAGCGCACCAGCGTGCCTACCGTCCCTGTCCTAATGTTCCCTCTTATCAGTACCCATCTTATGTATATAAACAATGTTATATCTATGTATATTACCAATACGTACTTGACAAAAATAAATAAATAAAATAAAATAAATAAATTTATCTGTGGTATGATCCACTGTTTCTACTACTGCAAAAAAAATGGAAGAGATTGTATCCATACAATTATGGATACAACCTGCATATTGGCAATTTGACACTGGTGCATGCTAGTAACATCATTGTTCCTTGCCAGTATCTAGGGCAGTGGTGGCGAACCTTTTTCGGCTCGCGTGCCGAAAAAGGGGGGGCGCGCTCGCGCGCGCTCGCATACCCACACCCATTCCCTCCCCCCCATGCATGCGCACAACACCCCCCATGCTGCCCCCTGCGCATGCACACACACCCCCAACCCCCGCACAAAGGCTTACCGGAGCCTGGAACAACGAAACCGGCAAACCGGAAGTGCGAAAAAACGCACTTCCGGTTTGCCGGTATGCTGTTTTTTGCACTCCGGAGGGTTCAGGGAAGCTCCCTGAAGCTCCAGAATGCAAAAAACTACAAAACGGGCAAACCGGAAGTGCGGAAAAGTGCACTTCCGGTTTGTCCATTTTGTAGTTTTTTGCATTCCGGAGCTTCAGGGAGCTTCCCTGAACCCTCCGGAGTGCAAAAAACAGCACACCGGCAAACCGGAAGTGCGTTTTTTCGCACTTCCGGTTTGCCGGTGGGAACCCTCACGTGCCGGCTTATATGGCTCCGTGTGCCACATCTGGCACGCGTGCCATAGGTTCGCCACCACGGATCTAGGGCCTCCATATACTGTCTATTTAAGCCCTATCTGATGCAGAGTCAGTAAGTTTATAGAAATCAAATTCCCCATGTACAAGAATTTATTTGTGGATCTTTCCTACAAATTCACTGTTTTCATGTTGTGAACTTAAAACAAAAGTCAGCGATGAACACTTTTTTTACAAACTATCTTTAAGTCATACTGATCTGACATATTGCTCAATTTCTATGTATATTTTATATGGAGGGTTTAAATTAGAACCAAAAAGCACTTCACTGCAATTTATTTCAGTCCCCTCAGATTTAACATCCATTTCCCAAAATGTTTTCACATTCCTTGGGAAAACTGTGGTAAACTTTGATCCTCCATATTCTTACCTGCAATTCCCATCCCATTCAAAATCTCTCTCTCTCTCTCTCTCTCTCTCTCTCTCTCTCTCTCTCTCTCTCTCTCTCTCTCTCTCTCTCTCTCTCTCTCTCTCTCTCTCTCACACACACACACACACACACACACACACACACACACACACACACACCATCAATCTGGTTAGACTTTTTAATAAAATGGATACATGAGAAAACAATGAGGCTGTTGACACAGCTATGCCCCTTGACTTTCTTAATATTCATGGTCATCTGGGAGATCTCAAGGAGAGGTGTACTAATGTTGGCTCGAACTCAAATATACAGGTTTCGGCATAACCCAGGATCCTAATAGAAGAGGGTTTGGGCCGATATGGAGAGCTATATGGAGAGTCCCTCGGGAGTAGGGCGGCATATAAGAAAACCAAAATAAATAAATAAATAAATATTGTCATGTTCAATCCAACTGAGCCTACCTTTTCTTCTGCAGAACACATGCATGCCAGATGGAGAAAGACAGGATAGCATATACTGTATATCTCTTCTCTACCTACTTCAGTGCCTGAAGAAAGCTGTACCTCAGCCTTCTTCTTTTTTTATAACAAACCTGTATATTTTCAGAACAGAAAATAGTTTGAGAACTGTTTTGATCACCTCCAGGAGAGAAATGGAATCCAACAGAGAAAGAATTTTTGTCCTTCAAGAAAGACATAAGATTGTGTCTAGAAAAGTAATTGGGGAGATAAATTTAAGCAAGGGAAGTGCTAAAGAAAAATAAAAGGAGAAGCTGCAAAATCTACTTTTTGCCCTGTCAATAACCTGAAATTGTTTTTCCTAGGTAAAATTGACAGGTTATGAGTGACAGGAACTTTTGGGGGTAGTATTCTACAATTCATTCTTTGTTTTATTTTGTGAATTTGGTTTTCTTCACATTTATAAATAATCTGTCACTGTTGTTTTGGAGGATCTCTATTCTAACTAGGAATCTTTTAACCCACATAAAGTGGCAAGATATAAATTATTTCAGAACTAGGAGGAGCCGAGGTGGCGCAGTGGTTAAATGCAGCACTGCAGGCTACTGCTAGTTCAGCAGTTCAGCTGTTCAAATCTCACCGGCTCAAGGTTGACTCAGCCTTCCATCCTTCCGAGGTGGGTAAAATGAGGACCCAGATTGTTGGGGGCAATATGCTGAACTCTGTAAACCGCTTAGAGAGGGCTGTAAAGCACTATGAAGCGGTATATAAGTCTAAGTGCTATTGCTATTGCTAACTACCAAAAGCTGTCCATAAATGGTTCCAAACTGATGGTGAAGGGGAGAGATATGACCTCATAATTTAAGTTCCACTCCTTTGTGCATACATATTGATACATATACAAAAGATCAGATATTCATATGGTCATGACTTCCTCCACCCACCCACCCACCCAACTATCCACCCACTGCCAGATGTCCCTTTAATCTATAACTACAGAAAAAGTTACAATTGAGGAAAACGCCATCAGCTATCATTACAACTTTCCTTGAAAATGCACGGCACATGCTGCATTGCATACCCTGGAAGGAACCTCAGAGACACTTGACCAAGTTTCTTCTTACTGAGACGGGCATGGGAAAAAGTAAAAACTTCCTACTAGCGCAATTCTTCTGCTGTTTCTATGCAATCCCTTCTTATCTTTCCCCTTCCTCTGTCTTTGGTTTTTATATTTATAGAAGCAAGGGACAAACTGAAGCTTAGGAACAGAGTGTCCTACCTCTGCAATAATGGTTTTTTTTAAAAAAAGAAGATAGCTTTAGTTGAAAAAAATAATAATACAGGAACAATTCACAGGGGGCAGGTGCCCTGCACAATGAAACTTCAGCTATATACAGTATTTTTGTTTTCCAGAATGCCTTTGGGCCTGCTCTATATTAATAAAAACATGGCTTGAATTTCACTCAGCAATATATTCTGGTTTTACATTTAACAAAGAGGTTTCTTAAAGGAAAGAAAAAGAAAGTTGCTACAACAAACAGCACTACTTTGCAATTCCCATGCTGGCGAATGACATTCATCCTGTTTACTGCTATGCTATGAATCCCCATCTGCCACCATCAGCCAGAGCTCCCGGCTCATGGAAAAGTGGAAGAGAGACTGATACTCTGTAATGATTTTCTTATGCAAAAAGATAAAATATAATGGACATTTTGGTAGTTTAGGATATTTAGTACCTCAGGTACATTTATTTCTGTTTTTGCTAGGCATTCCTATGCCTTAGATTTGTTTTTTTGATCCTGTTTAAATTTGCACAGATGTCCCCCAAGTCGGTATTTGCAAGAGACTAATCACCAGTGTCCCTCAAGGAGGTTGGAGTTGTTGTTTTTTTAAATCAGTTGTAACATACTGTATGCATGAACACCTCACAACATTATCTAGAGCAGGCTAATTAACATCATAAAAATGGGAAATCTATTTGAAGTTAGATATTTAAAAATGATATGGGTAAGGTTCAGAAAATGGTTCTGCTTAGCATAAATACTGAAGCCAAATTAACCTTCGGCATAATGCCTCAGAGTTCAAATTACCTCAAGATGGCAGTCAGAGTAGTCAAAAAACCCCACTTTGTTTTAAATTGTCTATATTTTGTTCCACTTTCATATTAGTTCTTTTCTTTGGAACAAGATAAACAAAGAGGCTTTCTAATGGCTATAGCTTCATATCAGGAAATGGGTTTTAAGTGGACTCAGTCACCACAGGACTGAATATTTTGGAATCTGAAATTAGATTGGGGAGCTGCATAAAATAATGTATCTTCAGACATAAATGCAAAACATCTTAACATTACTCTTAACTTTTGGGATGATTTGGGATAAATACAATACTGTGGCAAATTTCTACAAGTTGATTACAATAAGAGTTAGTTAACAGAGGTTTTGAAAGAGTTCAAAACATAGATAGCAATAGCACATAGATTTATATGCCACTTCACAGTGCTTTACAGCCCTCTCTAAATGATTTGAGAGAGTCAGCATATTTTCCCCAACAATCTGGATCCTCATTTTACCGACCTTGGAAGGATGGAAGGCTGAGTCAACCTTCAGCTGGTGAGAACTGAACTGCCAAACTGCTGGCAGCAGTCAGCAGAAATAGCCTGCAGTACTGCATTCTAACCACTGCGCTACCATGGCTCATGTTATTATGATGTTATTATGTAGTAAGCATATGCAAGCCCATGATGGGCTGTAGATAAATACCTTGACCGAAACGGAATCAATTTACAAGTGCATATTGTTATTTTATTGCATGTCTTCTGTTGAGTTCTGGGACTAAAGAGGCTTGAGACAGGCTTCAAGACAACAGCTCTTTATTACAGCTATATACAAGATCCAGCAGAGACCCAGGCTGACAGCTTCCCCTTTTATAGAGAGCTGTCAGATGGCTCAGCCAATCAGCAGTCTCCATTTTCCCGCTTGAACAGCGGACCTTAGAGTAAACAGGCAGTCTCAATATTCAACATCTTCAAAACATTCTTCCTCTTGAACCATGCAGCTTGCTCTGATCTGGAGTTAAGGTTACCTAACCTCAGTGGAAATCAACTGATTAAGAAATTGCAAACTCTGTGAGAATTTCAGCTTTAAAAGTACACATCTCTCCCTTATGTCCATTAAAATAAATGCAACAGATTTGAGACATTTATTTATCTAAACACTATGAAAGCAACTGTCTGAGGTCTTATAATTAACCACATAGATTTTTTTACAACTTCATTTGAGAGCCTACCATCCTCTGCTTTCCCATTTGCAGCAAATAGCAAAGACATGTTATTTGTAATTTTTTTTCTTGTGATTTGGTAAGTATATCATCCTTCTCAGCATTCCAAACATTTCTTGTGAAAACATGCAAGGAATGAAAATGAGCCCAAGAATTGATGGTTGGTTGGTTAGTTGGTTTAGTTTCCATACCATTCTTCTTCCCAGAGGAATCCTGAGCAGGTTATAGAGAATAAAAAGGCAGCCTTAAATAAAACCAGCCCAATAAAACCAGCAATGCCCAAACAATACAAAACAACCCAAACATCTAAAACAAAGTTGATTTTTTTTAAAAAAATAGAAAAACAAACTCTGAATTACCATCTGTGGAACTCAAGAGGCAGAAAAGACAATAAATGAAGAGTGTAAAAGTCTCAATTATTTTTGGAGTCTTACAAAATGTCTGCAAAATGACAGAAAAGATGAACAGACATTCCATATATTAGAGATACATTTTACCTATGGAAATCTATTATGGGGAAATATACATTGATCAAAATGTTTCACACAAATATCTTTTACTATTTGGGAGAGAAGATGGCCTATCTGAAGTTATCTATTTATAAATATATCCTAGCCATGTAATATCAACAAATACATCAGAAAGAATATAGTGCTGAAGTCTCTTGGAACTATCAAAGACAGGTAGTTCAATCAGATGCTTCTTATTTGTATATGATTCTATGATAGAACTGTTAAGCAAAAACTTCATAAATCCCAATAAAGAAATCTGTAAGATGTTTGACTGTGTGAATGTTGTACTAACTCTATACACTTCTGACCTATAATAGAATTGTGTCTTAGTAAAGAGAGGGCCTTTTTGCCTCAGTTTTAAAAATAAATACAATTCATACAGATAAACATGTATACAATGTATTGTAGTTCAATATATATTCATCCTTGTGCAGTGCCAGAAACTCAGCTTCTGCGCATGCACAGAAGAAGTAAAACCCGGGGGGGGGGAATTCAATTTTTTTAAAAAAAATAATAATCAAAAAAAATTTAAAAATATGGCAGCGTCCACGGACCGGCACCAACAGAACCGATTCCATGATGTCATCGTAACATCACCAGTGGCTTGCTACTGGTTCAGGCGAACCGGGAGGAAGCCACCTCTGTTCTTTTCTATGTATGTGGTGTGCATGGCCCAAAGAAGCAGAGTTTTATTGTGTCACTGTAATGTTGTACTTGTCATTCTGCTATGTACACTTTTTCTCTGAATCCAACCCTTTGCATAAATCTAGCATACAATGTAGATGTTATGGAAGAGATGCCTGACTCTTCAGAAAGATTGGATGGAGACAGGATAGGTGACAGTCTTGGTTCAGCTTTGTGGTTACCAATCCAAATGTCTTTTTTAAAAAACAATGTTGTTCTTTAACCGTCTTTTCTTCCCCAATGTCCAATCTTAGGCTAGGACATGGCTTTCAAGGCCATATAAGCAGAGGTGGGTTTCTCCCGGTTCGGACCGGTTCACCCAAATCGGTAGCAACCCACTGGTGACATCACTGATCCAATTTGGTTGGTGCTGGTCTATGGGCACCGCCATCTTTTGGGGGGAACTTTTTTGGGGGGGTGGAATTTTTTTCCATGTTGTTGTCTTCTGCGCATGCAGATCTGGTTCTCTGTGTGCTTGGAAGTGGGCCCGCCCTCCTGCCCCAAGATTTATATAGACCTTTATTGCTTCTTCCAAAGCTCAGCTGATCAGCTCCGCAGCTGTTTTTTGTGCTAATTTCCTTGTTTGCAACACAGAAGGGCTTGAATGCAACTACTGAGCATGCGCTCCAGCTAATTCGCACAAGGGGACGCGCGTGTGCACTTTTGTCGTGATGCGAACCGGTGGGGAAGGTAAGTAGAACCCACCCCTGCATATAAGGCTAGGAATTTAAGACTATCCAAGGCTAGAAATGTGACATCCTAAAATATGATATACTAATCTACAAAATTGGAATCAAAGATGAATAGAATATTGAATAGATTTTCAGAGAGATTAATCTACTGCCCAGTAGGAATTGGAATGAGAAAAGAGAGAGGAATGCAGCCAAATTAGAAAGCAAGTAGACTACAAGGACCATACATAGATAGTCAGAGATGAGCATCTGGAGAAAAGTTTGAACATCATACAAGATTAAAATTAGATTGATATTCACGCTAATATCCAGCAGAGACTAAATCTGACCTAGAAGTATAGTGAAGCCAAACTGTGGAATGCAGCTGTATCTAAAGAGCATAACTGAAAAATAAAAAGGTCCATTTTTAATTAACTTTAAATTTCCCCCTTCCTGGATACTGCAATTAGGTATGTGAGGAACTGAGCATAAATCAGAAGTTGTATACATAAGAGCTATATATGCCTTCATATAGTGTGCATATCTTCATCTACTCATGTGTGTGCATGAATGCACAGAAATAAATGCAATGTGATCCTCAGCATATTACCTACCATGCAAGGTCATATTTGTGCACAAAATGATAATCCATTCCTTATGAAATCATAGTTGTGAGTACTCTTATAACTTGCTATTATACATACGAGTTTGGGGTAAAATATATTACAATATCCATGGATGGCTTTCAACAGCTGAAGTTAGTAAGCTACTTCTGACCCACTACCAATTCTGTTACTGAGGCATTGCAAATTTCATTCATGATCACTTATTGACTTCTCCAAAACAGATGAGCCTAAATTTGTTTATTCCTTTCTTCATATTGGTATGAATTGGAAATTGGAATTGGAAAGATTTTGGTTAATGAGTGAAATAATTGCCTCTCCCACTGTAAGGCTTGAGGAACTAATTTTGTCTCTTAACCTCTCACAAAAAATGAGAAATGTGATCAGAAATTATGGTTCCATGATTTTGATGAACTTATAACAGGAGGTAATAATCAAGAAAGGAGAATGATTAGGCCTGATTATTGATGATGGTGCCATTGCATTATTGTTGATTCTTAGAGACCACATAGATCGAATTTGCTTAAGTATGATAATTCAGATTTTCTCCAACCTGTTTTTTCAGGTCTACTAACAATGCACCCATTAATACTGTAATTAAGCCTTTTTATTTCTAGCCAATTGTACTGCAATTTTCACAAAACTCCCTTTAAAACTTCTCAGAAAATGCAGTTAAGAGTGGCAGAATAATAGTTCTGCAAGGCTGCTACAACTGCACTTGCACTTAGTTTGTATAAAGACAACACAAAGTCTTTGTACCTAGACTTAGATCCTATCCTGATATTTACACAAGGTTACAAATAGATACAGTATCTTGGAACAGATGGGCAAACATATCCCAATACCTGTTTGCTTTTTAAATTTTTGTACAGTCAGCATAAAGATCTGAAAAGGGTATAAGGGTTTGATTGATTACATCTACGAGGCACTCAGAATTGGGAAGACTGGTTTATTCAGATGCTTATCATTTGAATGTTGTAGAAACTGTAGCCTTAAACTAGGCATGCTAGTTGACAAATTCTTGGTTCAATTCGATGCTTTCAATGTGACTTGGGATTTAGGTTTTCTCTGTTTCTTACTCTGACACAACAGCTCCTGAACTGCTTGTTTTACTAATCCACATCACATGCAGCTGCACAGTTTCTTTTGCAATAATTGCCTTAAGCTGCCTCTGGGATAAATTTACTATTCTGTTGGCTGTATTGCACATTAATAATTCAAATATATAGGATAATATATCAGATATACTTAAAATAGTGCAAACTTACCATACTTTTATGCGATTCCAGAATTGATGGCTTGGCAATGTTTTAAATACATTCAAAATCATATATATTTAATGATTGCTGTACTTTGTCATAACATCCATTTTTAATTATCACTAATATTGGGTAAGTTGCTATTATTCTTAAACTGGTTTTATATACTGTCAAAGTAGTTAAATTACCACCATGCACTATTTTTTAAGCATAGCATTTCACAAATGAAGCTTTGCAAGGATTACTCCAAATAAGGAGATAACGTTATACTGCAGCAAGAGGAGAGTTCACAGAGATTATCTGTAATTAGAGAGACATATGGGAAAAACTGAAGCTCCTACCTGGGCTTTTGAAGCAGTAAGTGAATTCAGATCTAGTTTATAAATGCATCCTAGCCAGTCCAATCTGCAATTTACTGATTTAGCCTCAAACTTTATTCTGCTTTGCCTTAGTTTCCACAAAATAGTATATTTTGCAGGAAATATATTTCTTTATTTCAGTTTACTAACTATTTTTAACATAGCCATGATTTCATAAACAAGTTTCTGATATCTGTCTCCCACTCTTATTTAATCTGCAACGTTCATACTCTATAAAAGTTAGCGAAGCAATTATGAAAATTGGACAAACTGAATCAGGGCATCCGAGTGCTGTATAAACATTTTACAAAGATCTATAATACTAGAAAGAGAAAAGTTGTGATGGATGGATGGATGGATGGATGGATGGACAGATGGACCGACAGACAGACAGAATATCCTGAATGTGTAATTTATTTATTCCTAATCTATATGTTATTAAATGTAGAATAAATTATATAAAAAGGTTTCTTTGTATGCTGATAATATAACTTTGATACACATTTAGTATTTTCAGATATACATATACTTTTCAACTGCATATGTACTAATATGGAAATTTACAAAAATTGATTCCCCACACCTTTCTTATTACCAAGTCTTGACATTGGAAAAATAAAATTATTTTTTTTTATTCAAAAAGTTTTATTAGTACAGAATTACATAAGTAGTAGCAAAATATTAAATATAAAGTACAAACATTTTTGTTTTTTTCTCCCCCCCCCCCGAACCCACCCCCTTCCCTCCCCACCTCCCCCCCGGACTTCCCAGAGATAATACAGGGCATAATAATAAATTTAAATTGTTAATAAAAAGAGAAAAAAAAGAAAAAAAAGAACACTATTTTTAAAAAACTTCAACTCCAGATTATACACTACTAATATATCGCATTTGTATACAATAGTAAAGATACAAAAAAGAAAGAAAGAAAGAAAGAGAAAACTCTTTAACAATACAAACAAACAAACCTCCTACCTCCTCCCTTCAACCCTCTATCTTATACAAAATAAATGTTACATAAATAATAACTAAATATAAAATACACAAATCTTAAACTGATATTATTGACATTAAAAATAACCTCTAAGATAAAACTTAACTAAATGTTACATAAGTGATCATCAAATATTAAATTTCATCATGATATTAATAACATAATATTATTCTAAATTAACTTACTAACTTCAATAAACAAAAAAAGAAAGGAAAAAAAGAATAAACAAATCTTCAACAAACTATATATATCTAATATTATTAACATTAAAAATAACCTCAAAGTTATATAAAACTTAACTAAATAAAATTATTGATGTAAATACTCAATAGACTGAAATTTGATGTCACTTATTATTTAATGAATGGTTTACAAATATAGATGATGAATAGTTGATTTTAATGAAATATATAGCAATAGCACTTAGACTTATATACTGCTTCATAGTGCTTTACAGCCCTCTCTAAGTGGTTTACAGAGTTCAGCATATTGCCCCCAACAATCTGGGTCCTCATTTTACCCACCTCGGAAGGATGGAAGGCTGAGTCAACCTTGAGCCTGGTGAGATTTGAACAGCTGAACTGCTGAACTAGCAGTAGCCTGCAGTGCTGCATTTAACCACTGCACCAATCTATTATTGTATACAATATATTAATTATACAATTATATGCAATTATTATATACATATGGTGCATTTAGATATATATCTAACCTTTAAAATGTTAAAAAAAATGCCTTATACTGAATCTGACCATTGGGATCATATAATTCAGCATCTCTCTCCAAATTTTAGGTGGGTATCTTTCCCAGTTCTTAAAGCTTAAAGATGCTTGGGACTGACCATAAAACCTTCTTTGTGCAAACTATGTGCTTTATTGGTGAACATAAGACTTTTACATGCTCTCATAAATTTTCCTTACTATGAATACTAGCAGTTTTGGGGAACAAGGTTCAGTTTGGACTTAAGTCAGGTAATTCATTTTCAGTGCAGAGGAATAAATGGACACAAATCTCCCAACAGAAAAAAATAATAAATCAATTGGTAGGAAGAAAGGAAAGAATTTTCACCTCCCAGGACTTTTTTTTTAACCTGCAGATTCAGTAAAAAGGCTGTGTGTTATTTTACTTCCATGGAATGAATAGAACAACCTATCTGGGCTGAAAAATTCCAGAACAACCACTAGATGGCAATTTAGAGGTACTGTAGTTTTCTATATCTCTCTTCCCCACCCCACCCACACACATACACCTAGTGCAGTGTTTCTCAACCTTGGCAGTTTGAAGATGTGTGGACTTCAACTCCCAGAATTCCCCAGCCAGCGTTGCTGGCTGGGGAATTCTAGGAGTTGAAGTCCACACATCTTCAAACTGCCAAGGTTGAGAAACACTGACCTAGTGGATACCTAAAAAAATTTAACTATGATATCATACCCCTAGCAGTTAACAGAATTTTGATTACTGGGCAAATCCACTTCAAGTTTGGGTTTGATACAAAAAAAAGCTAGGCACCCTGCTTCAACCTCTCCAATCAAAAGCATCAAGGTAAGCCTTTCCACTTTCCTTGCCTTTTGTTCAGTGGAAATGCTTTCTGAACACATCATCAGGGGCCAGCAAAGTGGCTGATTCAATGAGGTGTGGCAGTTCTGATAAGGCACTAAGAGGTGGGCAACTGTTTTTCACTTAATGGAACTATACCAAGGAGTCATTTTGTCAAGACTTGATGGAAGCAAAACACTCCTCTGAGACTTTGCACAGGCAAAGCGAAAAGATTTGTGTGTGGTTTTCAGCTGTTTCCTTGGTCTGATACACATTTTGTCTGCATCCACACTGAGTTATTATTGGGCTTTATTCTTTGTCAAGAACGGAACGTTTGCAATTATTCACTTCTGAAAAACAAATTAGCAAGTTTTGTATTTCCTTCAATGTTTTTGGCTGGCAACTGTATTTTAACTAAACCATATTTTGAATAAGAAATATGGGAAGCCAATTGGTTTAAGTACTGTCTTACAGTATTTGTTTCCAAACTAACACAAGAAAAATCCCTTTTTAACGCTCATTCCCAGTGTGAAAATTAAGGAACGAAGAAGTCTGAAAAATTCTTAGTTTCTGCAAATCTGCTGTTCCATATTCACTGTTATTTGCGTTGACTTGATTAGCAGCTTAAATACATAAGTTCCATTGTTGTTCAGGTCACAAAGAAGAGGGAGAAAAAACACTTTGCCTCTGGCATAGCTGAAAGATAAATAGGTGCTTGAGAGAGAGAGTTTTTGATATTTTGTCATCCTAGTGTCACTCATTTCCCAAGGCCTTTTGTGTTTAGCAGTCCTATTACTAAACCAAATGTTCCAGTCTCAAAGCACATGAATACATGCTGTACTCTGCAAATCTTTAAGTAATAGGAGAAAATTAATTGACACTAGCCCAATTACTAGTCTAGATTTCTCTGTGGATTGGATAGCTGGCAGAAAAGCACTAAGATCTTAGCATCCTTCAGATTCATAGACTCTCCCAAGCTGGCCTTACGTAACCAATATCTCACTATGTTGTTACTATTAGGAAGATACAGCCTTGTATTTTTTTTCTATAGCTTTTGTACCTTCATTTTTTCTTTAGCTTTTGTACCTTCATTACATTACATTCCCCCTACATATGTATTAAATTTAGAAGATACAGTCAATTCAATTTAGAAGATATGGTTATCCAGAAGGATTTTGATAGACTTGAATGCTGGGCCAAAAATGCAATTCAGTGGTAAGAAAAGTAAGGTTTTACTTACAAGAAAAACCAAATGCACAGGTATAGAATAAGTAGTACCTAACTCAGCAACAGTAACTGTGAGAGGGATCTAGGAGTCCTAATGGACAACTATTTAAATATGAGCCAGCTGTGTGCTGCAGCTGCCAAAAAAAGCCAATGCTGTCCTAGGCTGTAGCAACACAGAGATCGTATCAAGATCATGTGAAGTGTTAGTACTAGTTTGTACTGCTTTGGTAAGACCACACTTCGAAAACTGCATCCAGTTTTGATTCCTGCAATACAAAAAAGATGTTGAAATTCTAGAAAGAGTGCAGAGAAGAGCAACAAAGATGACTTGGATCAGTGTTGGGTTCCTACTGGTGCTGTCTGGAGTGCAGCTCCGGTAGGAGCCCGGCGATGACGTCATTTTCTGGCGCTTCTCCGCGTCCTGAGCTGTCGGGAAAAAGCCCTCCCACCCATCCTTGTTTCAATACGGACCTTTATTCTTCCTCCGAAGCACAGCTGAGAAGCTCCTCAGCTGTGTTTTGGCTTGCAATGTCGTCCTAAGCATGCGCAGAAGTGAAATCGCCCGATGGAATGCAAGTTCACTTCTGCACATGCTCACGATGCGCACCGGTAGTGAAAATAACCTGAACCCTCCGGTGATTTGGATGCTGAAGGCTAAAGCATATGATGAACGGTTGAAGGAACTGGGTATGTCTAGTTTAATGAAGAGAAGGATTGGAGTGAGATGATAGCAGTCGGCCAATATTGAAGGGCTGTCACAGAGAAGAGAGGGTCCATCTATTCTCCAAAACACCTGAAGACAGGGCGAGAAGTAATAGATGGAAACGTAACAAGGAGAACAGCAACCTAGAACTTAGGAGAAATTTCCTGACAGTGAGACCAATTAGTGAGTAGTAAGTAGTGAGTAGAATGGCTTGCCTCCAGACGTTTTGGGTGCTTCTGGAGTCAAGCTTCTGGAGGTTTTCAAGAAGAGGTTGGACAACCATTTGTCTGGAATGGTAAAGGGTCTCCTGCTTGAGCAGGGGAAATAGAATAGAATAGAATAGAATAGAATAGAATAGAATAGAATAGAATAGAATAGAATAGAATAGAATAGAATAGAATAGAATAGAATAGAATAGAATAACAGAGTTGGAAGGGATCTTGGAGGTCTTCTACTCAAATCCCCTGCTTAGGCAGGAAACCCTATACCAGTGATAGCGAAACTTTTTTGGCTCACGTGCCAAAACGGTATGTGTGTGCGCGCTAGTGCATGTGCCCACACCCATGCCCTCCCCCGTGCATGCACACAACTCCTGCGCTGCCCCCGTGCATGCGCACAGGCCTCACTGAAGCCTCCAGACTCCTGAAGCCTGGGGATGGCGAAAAATGGCCCAACGGGCAAACCGGAAGTTCGGAAAAAACAGACTTCCAGTTTGCCTCTTGGGGCGTTTTTTGCACTCCAGAGGCTTCAGGGAAGCTTTCTGAAGCCTCCGGAGGGCGAAAACGGCCTTCTCCAAGGCCAAAAATCATCTGGCCAGTGCATGCATGCATGCTGAAGCTGACATAGGGCAATGCCTTGCGTGCCCTCTGATATGGCTCTGCGTGCCACCTGTGGCACGCGTGCCATAGGTTCGCCATCACAGCCCTATACCATTTCAGACAAATGATTATCCAATCTCTTCTTTAAAACTTCCAGTGTTGGAGCATTCACAACTTCTGGAGGCAAGTTGTTCCACTGATTAATTGTTCTGTCAGGAAATTTCTTCTTAGTTCTAGGTTGCTTCTCTCCTTGATTAGTTTCCACCCATTTTTTCTTGTCCTGCCCTCAGCTGCTTTGGAGAACAGAAGGCGCCTTCCTAATCTGTTTTTTTTATATATATCTACCTAGGAAATTGTTCTAGGATGCTATAAGTTTTCAACTTAAACTTGTATCAACTTAAAATTATTTTACTTGTTTATGGAAAATTATATAGGAATTAAATATAATGTCCATGTAGCAATTCCCTACCTTGCCTCATTGCCTGTATCTCAAATCACTATAGTTGCCTGATTTCCCCACAAGGTAAATTGAATGGGGCCAGAATGAGGATGGTGGGCTTATATTTTAACACCGTTTAAAAGGATGTTTCACACATGGGCTGGGGTTGAGATGAAGGTAGTGTAAAGGGAGAAAGAAAAAGCATTATCAGGAAATGTTTGATTTAAATAAAAATAGTTCCAAGTTATATTATAGCTTTGGAGAGTGGGGTTGGGTTCTTTTTTCAATTGTGTTTGTTTTTATTATAAACTTCTTGGGATCTTTCTTACAGAGAACCTAGAAATACAGGTAACTAATAAATAATTTTAATGTACATCTTGTCTTCCTAGCAATCTTGTAAAATAGGTTAGAAGATGCAGTGACTCTGCCAACATCATCCACCAAAGTTTGCAGTTGAATGCACTCTGATCCTCAGCCAAAAACTGTAACACATACTGGAGATCAATAATGAAGGCAAATCCTGCCCTGTCTGTATCTACAGTCCTTGTTTATTAATAAAAATATCAGCTTTTCTAATGGATGTAAGAATATACTAACTGAAGCTAAGATTTGCTCTACAATGTAGGGTTATATCATTAAAATGTTTAAAAGCTTAATGTTTCAAACTGATAAAATTGAATGTCAGCTGAGAGAGGGAAACTGTGCCTTTCTTCTCATTGTAATACAATATGATAAAATGAATTTAAATGAAATAAAACATTATTTCAAGGGAGAAGAGAATTTGGTAGAAATTCTCATGGATAGAATGGAGCGTTCTTGCACTTATTATGAGGTGGGCAAGGAACGTGTTTGAATGTCCTGCATTTCATCTTTCTTAGGTGTAATTACTTTTCTTTCATGCCTACATTTTGAATAAGCTACCCCAGAAAATCATTACAGAAGAAATTGCAATGTTTGTTATCAGTGCAAGAAGTTTTTCGTATTTCTTTAGCAGTGATCCATCATAGTTTTTTTATTAAATTATCTTTCTTATGCCCTGTCTTTAATGGAGCTGAAGGAAAAACCCTCCCTCTCTCAAAACTGAGTAAATTGGAGCTCTGGAACCTTTTGGTTGGAAAATTACTATGAGCAGTTTCCAGTTTAATTAACACCCAAAATATTCCCAGTCAATCCCACTTCCCAGATCAGGGCAAGAAAACACAGTATTCTGTTCAGCTAGAAAAATCTATTGTTCAATATTTATTTATTTACTTGCTTACTTAGCAGCAGCAAACTAGGAAAAATGGGATAAAAGGCAGGGAAAGAGAAAAAGATAAAGTCTTGAACAACAAAGAAAAAAGACTCAGAGGTTAAAGTCAAAAATCTATATTATTTATATCAGGAGTTTTCAAATGTTTTAAGGTTGTGGAACCTGTTAGTTTTTGAAAAATAACAACTTCAGAACCTCCAATCAACAGGCAAAGTTCTAGTGACAGAGAATTGTTTGTGTTTGAGTGACTTCTTTTTTTCCTTTAGTGGCTCACAGAACCCCCATAAGTTTATTTGTGAGATTGATTTATTTATTTATTTATTTTATTTTATTTTATTTTATTTTATTTTATTTTATTTTATTTTATTTTATTTTATTTTATTTTATTTTATTTTATTTTATTTTATTTTATTTTATTTATTTTATTCTCATGGAACCCAATTGTAGGAAGCCCCCCTCCACAGAATAAAATATTCTTTATTCTTAATATTAAAAAGAGGCAGAATAGAATATTTCCCCTGAAGGAAAAGAGGCAGAAAGCAGCCCCAGTCTTCCTGCTATAGGAAAACAGCCTCAAACAGAAACCTGAAGAAGGTTAGTCTTTGGGAATGAATATTTTGTATCTATTCAGAAAGCTGGGCCACTCTATTCATAAGCAGAGAGCAGCCAGAAACTCCAAATAAGCAATACAATAGGCAAGAAGCTAAAGCTGACAAACAAAACACTAGGATTTGTATTTTCCTTTTTGCCTGTATAGCCAGCCATGACCCCTACATGACCCTATAAGAATCTGGCAACAGCCATTAAAATATTAAAGGACATATTCTTGCACAGGAACATGCATCTCAATCACAAAGCCCCAAAGAATGTATAAAAGCCCACCTACTCTCAACCCCATTTTGTCAGTCACCCCAGAAATATGCTGCTTTCACGGAGGTTTCTGGCTTCCAAATAAACAGAGACATTCTTTCCTGCAGCCTGCTCTATTTTACTTCAGCATCTTTCTCCCGGATTGAAACTGAACCTCCTGCATTCTGCACCATGAAAGAAACAATTTGGTGGACATGGATGATATTCTTTTAATCCACAATCATTTAATAGGGAAACAACATAAAGTAATCTTTCAGCATATTTTCCTTACAGCACTACCAAGAAAAGTCCTCAGAAGATATGTTTTTAACACTTCTGGTCAATATGTCATTTTTGTCAAATGTTCATCATTGTTCTTTGGCATCCTCTGCAATACTCAGATTCTAATAACCATGGAATTGTCACTGTAGCTGCTTTCACTTTAGCTGGAACCAGAAACAGATGGTTATTTTCTGCTTTGATTCCTTCCTTCTTAGGGCCTGTTTGTTTTTCTAGATGACAAAAGTCAAAAAACTTCTACCATCATTCCTCCTTTCTGAGGAAAAAAAAACATTCAAGAGACACTGAGAAAAGGAGGATAATAAAATTATTCACTATGCTAGTCATACTGCAAGCATTAAGAACATAATATTTTAGATTATGGAAAGCCTATGGATGTATCATTTATTTGTTTACAGAAAAATGATACAATCTTCTGGATAAAATATTTCCTATAGAATGTAATTCTTGCCAGGTCAGTTTACATGTGATTAGAATTCCAGAAGAAACAGAGAAGAGATTATTGTCCTCTTTATGAAAGCTCCAATACATGCAGAGGTGAAATTCAAAAATTTTCCATACCGGTTCTGTGGGCGTGGCTTGGTGGGCATGGCAGGGGAAGGATACTGCAAAATCTCCATTCCCTCCCCACTTCTGGGGGAAGGATATTGCAAAATCTCCATTCCCACCCCACTCTGGGGCAGGCCAGAGGTGGTTTTGGCGGTTCTCCAAACTACTCAAAATTTCCGCTATCGGTTCTCCACAATCTGTCAGAACCTGCTGAATTTCACCTGAATACATGAAGTGTGGACTTTGACAGAAAACAACTATATGTTTACGGAATGGGACAACTCACCACAGCCAATTCACTGTAGGACAACTCACCATGGGACAATTTAACAATTCAGTTTAATTATTTAAAATAATTAAAAAATATTTTAATTTTTGTCATTCACATTTCCACATTTCCACTCCTCTGCTCACAATAAAATACAAAAGGTCCACCAGACTTGAAATATTGGGATTAGACAATTTACAACTACATCACCTCCGATCTGATCTAAATGTAGTTCATAAAATCATATATCAAAAAGTCCTTCCTGTCAATGATTACTTCAGCTTCAACCGCAACAATACACGAGCACATAATAGATTCAAACTTAATGTAAACCGCTCCAAACTCGACTGCAGAAAATACAACTCCAGCAACAGAGTGGTCAATGCCTGGAATGCACTACCTGACTCTGTGGTTTCTTCCCCAAACACCCAAAACTTTAACATTAGACTGTCTACAGTCGACCTCTCCCCATTTCTAAGAGGTCTGTAAGGGGCGTGCTTAAGCGCACCACTGTGCCTACCGTCCCTGTCCTACTGTCCTATTGTCCTCTATTATCGGTACTTTTTACTTACGTTATGTTTATACAAACAACTACTATACTGTACATGTTTGACAAAATAAAATAAAAAAAATAAATTCCAGTTTCTCCTTTTCATATAAGTGACGAGTCTTGGTCATGTATTGGAAAGTTCCACATATTTGCCATAAGGAGCAACGTTTTTCCAGAAGGCATAATCCATTCAAGTGATTAAATAGGTAGACCACAAATCTTGCATAGTTTTCCCAGATTACACCAAGTTAGTTCAATAATTTAGAACGAAGTTTACAATAACAAGAAATGTTGCCTGGGAGAAGAAATATCAACATTTCATCAGCTCTCCAGCTGTCTTTCTTTTGAAATTATCAAATAGCACTCAGATATCACATCATAATTATGTGGAAAGGAAAAAAAATGTCCTGTCACATTAAGTTCATGTTCAAGTTCTTTTGGAGAAACATTAAAAACATTTCACTGCTCTGTTTTTGTTCTTATCTCAAGGCTTGACTTGACCTTGGCTTCAGGGAAAGATCACAAATTGCCATTTTTTCATAGCTTTTTAAAGTTGGCTTCTTTTAAAAATGCCTTTGTGTAAGAACTATATGTTTTAGGAAGTTAATCTACCCACACAACCTCACCAGTTCATGTAATATTAATAATCTTCATTGTGATTAGTGTATTATTCTGTATGGCAATATTAAAGAAGGACTAGGGGAGACATGATAGCAGTGTTCCAATATCTCAGGGGTTGCCACAAAGAAGAGGGAGTCAAACTATTCTCCAAAGCACCTGAAGGTAGAACAAGAAGCAATGGGTGGAAACTAATCAAGGAGAGAAGCAACTTAGAACTAAGGAGAAATTTCCTGACAGTTAGAAAAATTAATCAGTGGAACAGCTTGCCTCCAGAAGTTGTGAATGCTCCAACACTGGAAGTTTTTAAGATGATGTTGGATAACCATTTCTCTGAAGTGGTGTAGGGTTTCCTGCCTA
The DNA here is from genome assembly GCA_023053685.1 of Diadophis punctatus similis. NCBI lineage: Eukaryota > Metazoa > Chordata > Lepidosauria > Squamata > Dipsadidae > Diadophis > Diadophis punctatus. The sequence continues at coordinate 21,439,524 of JALIGW010000003.1, forward strand.
AGCAGGGGGATTGGACTAGAAGACCTCCAAGGTCCCTTCCAAATCTGTTATTATTATTATAGATGCTTTGCAGAATGTATGATTTCTAATCATGATGGAATATAGATTTTGTTACTAATTTTATTTAATTTTTAATTTTTTTACTTCTCTCACTTTGCAGCTGAACCCAGAGAACTATTAGTTAAAAAATAGAAATTGAATTTATTTTTTCTACAAGACATTTCATATTCTTTCAAAAGCTAAGCTTTCACATAAAATTTGTGTGGGAGACAACTACACAAAAACTACAGCTTTGTTCCTTAAGCCATCCATCTTGTAAATTCACAGGATTCTTCTTTTTCCCCATATATATGTATACATTCAAACTAGACTGTGATGTGTCATATATGTGTGTGTATGTGGGTATATGCATGGGTATAATGGATATTCTTTGAGAGCTGAATGCAACGAATTTTCATTTTAATGTATGCTGATTAGCGTACATTTAAAATAACAATAAAGTTTTATTCTATTCTATTCATGAAGAACAATTGAAAACTTACAAAAGATGCTGCAATTTTGATTAGCAGATTTCCCAAGTTGATTGCTATCTCATATGGAGAAGGCTCATAATATTTATTGTCAGGTTGGGTGAACAGTGTATAGCACTCCTGAATCTGTGTGGCTTAACTATAAATTTTGAAAGTGGTTTGCTCTCCAAGCTTGTTTCAATTTAGTTTCTGAACATTTCATTACCAGACTAGATAACATCATCAGCAGGATTTTCTTGTCCTATTCTCCTTAGCTTATAAATGTCTTGTGTGCCCGTGTGGTCAGTTGGCTGTGTGATTGGTTGTTCATTTGGAGCTATAATTAAATTCTGAGCAGCTGATTGGTTCTCTTGTTGATTGGTCATTCAAATGAAAGCGAATCGTTTCTAACGAAATGTTCAGAAGCTAAGTTGAAACAAGATTGGAGAACAAACCACTGCCAACATCTAAAACCCGAGCTACAAATATTTCCTATTAACTATAAATTCTCCACTATAGTCTTTTAACATCTACATACTAAGTTAGTGAACCATGTAATAGGCAAATGCAATTTGAATCAATCTTTACATCTGTTTTTAAATTGTTGAGTTCTTGGGGTTAACTGAGCTTGGTTGTTTGCTTACAGATGTTTCATTACATGGGTAGGCACCACCATCAGTTCATAAGGGAATGGAGTTCCTGTTTGCATATATACAGTATTTGCCCAAGCAATCTTGGTTGGGGTGTGATTTCTCCTAGATGGTTCCTTGATTAAGCTATTTTTTCTTCCTTGGCTGTTTATCCAGGGCCTTTCCCTGGTAATCTGGCTATTGGCTGCTAAGGGGATGCACTCTGTTTCTTTCTTCCTTGACTTTTGTTTGCATCTCTTTTGGATGGGGTTTATCTTAATGTGACTAATTTGTCTAAATGCTTCCAAGAATTCCCTAGCATTTCTGGTTTGGTTTGGTCCAGTATATCAGCAGTGACCCAACAGAAGCTGTGTTAGAATGTATCTATGTAATAAGAAATAAATCACAAAATTCCATCACCTACATTATATTCTTGGACTTGTGAAATTTTGCAAGTCTACATGAATTAAATTTTCTGGGTATCTGACCTTCTATTCTGAGTACAGCTAGATTTCCTTTCTTTAGTATATTTATTTATTTATTAGTTGCATGTGTATGCCGCCCACTCCACAAAGACTCTGGGCGGCTCACAACAGTAAAAATTCACATGCAACAATAAATATAAAAAGCCTTAAAAGCAATAGATATTAAAACATTAAAAAACATTAAAAACCACAATTTAAAAACCCATACAATAAATCATTCATGGGGCCAAGAATAATTGATATTGTATTAAAATCATTGGCTCCAGGCCTGTCGACAAAACCATGTTTTTACTGCTTTTCTGAAGGCTGGCAGGGTGGGAATAATGCGGATCTCGGGGGGTAGTGTATTCCAGAGAGCCGGTGCTGCCTCGTTCGTGGGCCCGCCAGCCGACATTGTTTGGCTGACGGGACCACCAGCAGACCAACTCTGTGGGCTCTAATCGGTCTTAGGGAGGTATGTTGGAGAAGCGGTCTCGGAGGTAAACTGGTCCTAAGCCATGTGCTTTAAAGGTAATCACCAACATCTTGAATTGCGCTCGGAGACCTATGGGCAGCCAATGCAGTTCGCGAAGGATGGGTGTCACATGGGTGTATCTAGGGACACCCATCACCACAAGCGCCACCGCATTCTGCACTAATTGCAGTCTCCGAACGTTCTTCAAGGGTAGCCCCATGTAGAGTGTGTTGCAATAGTCAACAAATATATAACTGTTGTATATATTTGTTGGAAAAGATTGATTAGATTTTCCAGATGTTTAGGCTTTGAACACTTACTTTATCTTTACCTTACTTACTTTACCTTTCTTAAATTGATGATTCAATCAATAATTGTATCAGTGATGAATTTATATCCAACAAGAAATGGTAGCAGCCCTAGAGCTAAGCAGCTGTGTACCAGTGGCAATTTTTGCTTCATTCCATCTCTGCCACTGCCAGCACTGTGCTACCTTCTATGCCTGGGTATGTCCCTGACCCATCCCTGCATAGTCATTCCACTCCTAGAGTCTTTTGAATGAGTAAGTGGTACATTTAGTACAGATCTGAAGAGTCATTAGGCTGTTGGCCATGGTCAATGCCAAAGAGGGTCACCCCTTTGGGGGGGGAGACATTTTGGGAGTGGAACAAAAGCAAGATTTTATTTTGACACTGGGGTTTTTTTTGTATGTCTGAAGGTTACAATTACAGTAATTCTACTTCAAAGTATGATATTGGAAGAGTAACATCTTAGGTCACAAAAAGAATATTTTGGGCCTACCACCTGTTAGATTGTTTGTTCATCCAGATGGATACTGGTAACCATGCTGCACTACCTCCAGGCTTGCTATAGCTCTTTTGATAAATAAGATATTGCTCATTCATGATTAATATTGATGATCAATGATGAATGAGAGAGCCAACCAATATATAACAGTCAGCTCAGTTATGTCTTTCATAAAGTGAAACTACAATTTAATGGATTCCCATTTAGCAGATTTTAGGTGCAACTGATCACATTTCCATCCAGGTGTTCCCCCACCCACCCAAATAATGGGCAAACCTGTGACACCTGAAGCAGTCCAGATGAGGCAGTTACTTTTTAATCTTAATTTAATATGTCGGCAATTTATGTCATTGTGCTCTTATGCAAATGATAAATTGCCATTATGGCATACTTTCATGTTCAACAGACAATTTTTGAAGTAATTGACATCCCATCTCCCAAAATTTAGGTATGACTGTATTTGGCATTGAAACATAGAAGGTCAAGGGGTCAGGGAGAGAGGGAATTGTTGTTCTGTGTAAGTATGGTCTTTTTCTCAACAGGCTTCCTGCTTATTCAACTGCCAATCTTCAGATTGTTTGGTCATGGTCATGAATATAAAGAAATATTTAAAAATTCAGTCTACAAAGAATTGAAGGCTAGAACATTATACAGTTCTATTTAAAAAAAGCTATTCATTCCCTTTTAGGTTTCACTCTATCTCTGCTATTTCTGAAGCCTCACTACTCTGGGTGAAAATTATTAATTATATGATAATGTGAGTATTAGCTGTGAAAAAGTAGTTCTATATTCATTAGGGCTGGACAATTAATTGTCCCAAGGCATCACATGAGAAACTGGGTCTCTTGTGGAGAATTGAACCAAAAGGCCGTGAAGGTGTGTAAGCATATACATACACACACATACATGTACATTGAAAAACAAATAGTAGTTGCCTTCAAAATAAAACCAATGCAGTTGTGTTTTGTGCATGGTGTACACTTATTTACATTTTATTTCTAATTTCTGATTTACCTCAGCAGGACAGAGCGAGACAGCCAAAAGATCAAATGTGGCCAAGGGTGGTAAAATGCCCAAGGCTGCTATACATGCAAAGATATTCACAATACAGGTGTGTCAGCATGGGGAAATGCCATACATGAGGGTCTTTTCAACCCTATCGGTATCTTATTAGGAATGGGATCTTTGTAAGGGAGCTTCAGTTTTAGCAGATTTTCAGAAAATAGAATCAGCTCCCATTCTGTCTCTCTAAAAAATGATTCCAGGATTTCATGAGAACCCTGGGAAGAAAAAGGTAGCAAAATCCTTGTGAATGTTTATGCTGTGATTATCTGTCCTGGGGGACAATGCAGAGAGCAATTATGTCAAAGTGGTGTCATTCAGTTTCAGGGTTGCCAGGCTCAAGGGGAACCTGCCAGAAGTTATTTAGTCAGTCAGCAGCTAAAATAAAAAAGTAGAATTGGTTCACCTTTATTGGTAAAGACAGCATTCCTAATCAAAATGATATCAAGGAGGAGGAAGAAGAGACAGAAATAGTGTCTATTCAGCAAACAAGGTGAATGGTTACAATCAAATCCGTGTCTGTACATTTGCTGTCTTCCTTTAAATGAGTGAATCAGACATGCAATTTATGCAATAAAGTTAATGGGATTTTATGTGCATTAAAAATAAGGTATTTAAAAAAATCCCCATTTGAAGGGGACAACTAGAGTTGTCATTACTATTTCCATGTAATCATTTTTATCCTTCCAAATTTGAATGAACTGTCTCTGGATATATATTGTATGTAGCTTCAAAATATTTAGCAGTGTAATTTATATGCAAGAGATTAGCTGGAAAGCAGAACTATGTGTTTTAATGCCAGAGACTAAAATTATGCCAACGTGACAGAGAGGTTCAAAATGCAACCTCTGGAAATGCATTGAGGCTACCCATTCATCAAGGATATAAGGAAACTCACCCAATGTAATGAAACTTGTCATTCTGAAAGTTCTTAACATCCAAAAAGCCATTAACAAGCAATTTCCGAAGGTGGTTGGTTAAGAGAAGTATGTGAATCCAGTATTCATTTGAAGGCACTGAAGGACAGCTTAGGCTAGATTACATTCTCCTAGCTCTTGGAGCATTAAAACTCACCATAGACCATTGTCTTACAGCAGGGGTGTCAAACTTGCGTCGTCACGGCATCATCACGTGACATTTCATGACTTTTTTCCCCTTTGCTAAACCGGGCGTGGGCGTGGCCAGCACGTGACGCATCTGGCCCGCGGGCCACAAGTTTGACACCCCTGTCTTACAGTTTTGTTGTGGGGAGCCTCTGTATAGAGCACTTGTAGGCAATCCTGGCTCCCATCTTGCTCCCGAGAGGAATTCTAAGGAGCCAATCCATTCACTGGCTCCTTTTTTCCACCACGGCCATGGGCTTCACCATTGCTTCTTCGGAAGTCTGAAAAATGTGCTCTTTACTTGCACATCTATGCTGTGGCAAGTGAAATTGGGCATGTAGAATATTAGTATGAATCTAGAAAAATAGGCAACAATAACCAAGCTGTGACAGCCCTTAAATTCAAGCTGATCAGTAGCTAGCCTTTTCCAAGGTCTATCCAGTAAGGATATGATAATTAATACTTTGCTATACTGTGTACATCTACATCTATTGCAAAAGAATAGAACCTTGTCCTTTATATGGCCACCTAGCTTGCAACTGTGACTCTGACAGTGAATTAAAATTCTCCCAAATCAGCAAAATATACCTGAATCTTCCTTGTAGGGCTACAACTGCTTCTGGGGATCCTTGATTAAGTATCCACAATGGCAAAGTCTTTCCCTAGATTAAATTTTATCATACAGAATAGGATGTGATGGCAACATAAGTATTGTTCAACCTAACTCCTTGCCTCTAATCATGCTCACCAAAGGTTTATAGTCTGTGAATACCAAAAGATAGTAGGCTGCATAAATGCATAAATGATTGTAAAACATCATCAGCATCACTAGCAAGATACTCCTTCACTGTTTATGTGCATCTTTTTCCTAATGGCATTCATTCATTCATTCATTCGTTCGTTCGTTCGTTCGTTCGTTCGTTCGTTCGTTCGTTCGTTCGTTCGTTCGTTCGTTCGTTCACTCACTCACTCACTCACTCACTCATTTATTTATTATTTATTTATTTATTTATTTATTTATTTATTTATTTATTTATTTATTTATTTATTTATTTGTCAAACTTGTATAGGATAGTAGTTGTTTGTATAAACATAAGTAAAAAAAGTACCGATAAAAGAGGACAATAGGACAGTAGGACAGGAACGGTAGGCACAATGGTGTGCTTCTGCACGCCCCTTACAGACCTCTTAGAAATGGGGAGAGGTCGACTGTAGACAGTCTAAGGTTAAAGTTTTGGGGGTTTGGGAAAGAAACCACAGGAAGACCTATGGCATTGCAATAGCACCCCTTCAACCGTCTAGATCAGTGATGGCGAACCTTTTCTGCACTGAGTGCCAAAAAGGGAACGCACAAATGCATGTGTGCCACCGAGTTTGGAAAAGGGAGCACTTCGCACGCACGCACACGCTCGTCTCAGCTGCAACCAGGAAGAGAAGCTGCCCAGAGGGCATGCACATGCCGGAAAATGAACTTCTGGTTACCGTCGCATGTGCGCCGGCCAGCAAGTCTTCCAGTTTCTGGCACACATGCACACGCGCTGATCAGCTGGCTGGTGCACATGCTCACGCCAGAAAACAGAAGACCAGCTCTTCTGGTTTCTGGCACTGCTGCACACACAAAGGCCAGCTGATCGTCATGTGCGCATGCACGCCAGAGACCCGGAAGAGGAACGGGTGACACCATACATGCCAGGCGAAATGGCTCCGCGTGCCACTTCGGGCACATGTGCCATAGGTTCTCCATCATGGCTCTAGATACTTGCTTCAATACTCACTATAATTGGTGTGTTGGGAGCCATATATTTGCACTGGTGATATGTTGGAGGTTTATTTATTTATTTATTTTATTTGGCTTTTCTTATATGCCGCCCAACTCCCAAGGGACTCAGGGCGGCGTACAACACAAGAAAAATACAAGAAATAACCAATAAACAGAATTAAAAACATAATATAAAAATTAAAAATTACAGTATAAAAAACAACCATTCAACAACCAAACATACCCGGGGGAGAGTTCAGCTGGAATTAAGCTCTACCCCCAGCCTGCAGGAAAAGCCACGTCTTAACGGCTTTCCGGAAGGCCAGCAGGGTGGGGATAGTTCGGGTCTCTGGAGGAAGTTGGTTCCAGAGCGCGGGGCCTGCCACAGAGAAGGCCCTCCCCCTAGGACCTGCCAGCCGGCATTGCTTGGCTGACGGGAGCTGGAGGAGGCCAACTCTGTGGGCCCTAACCGGTCGAAGGGAAGTATGAGGCAGAATGCGGTCCCGGAGATAACCTGGTCCTAAGCCATGAAGGGCTTTAAAGATGATGATCAACACCTTGAATTGGACCCGGAGACTAATGGGCAACCAATGCAGCTGGCGGAGTATAGGTGTCACGTGGGTGCACTATTGCCCATAAAGCTGCTTCTTATGTCTGCCCTCCATCCCAGGATGTGGTTGACTACAGCAAGTTCAGTGGAGGTGCATGTGTTGAAATGTCTGTCAGCTGAGATAATTTATCATTCCTAGGAAATATCTCATCTCAGTTACATTTGTTGAGGGTGGTTGTATATCTTTCAGAACCTGGTTTAATTTGTTGCCCAAAGAAATCTATTTCAGAATGTCATTATTCAGTCGGAGACCTAATCCACGGAGTAGATTTAAAATGATTTTAACTATTTTGTCATATTTTCCATTAATATTCTATGTATGAATGCATCATCCAAGAAAACAATTACTGAGAAGCTGTGTCACCTACTGGAAAATCTTGGAAGCACCAGTTATAGCAAAAGGCAACGACTGAAAACAGAATCTCCCATGGGGTGTGCCAGTTTGTCATTCTGATCTGTTAAAGGTATCTGACAAAAGCCATTTGACTCATCCAATTCAGAAAACCCCTCTGCTCCAATAACTTTGGAAATAAGACCATCCAGTGTTAGGAAGCAATGTGGCTTTCAAACTGCAGCTCAGAGGCAGTTGCAACTGGAGTAGCAGTTACCAGAATATATAAATAAGTTTAGCTTTTTTCATATCAACACAAATCTATATTTGATCATTGTCCCGTTTTGTTTTCCACTTTTCAAAATGGCCTCTAATCCCATACAGGTTCTTTCTTCCAAATTTCTTCCATCTGCTTCTTTATTTTGTGTTTATATGAATTCTGACTGCTTTGTCATCTTGCTATTGTTGTGCGGAGCTAAGGCATCTATTAACTGCATTCTCTGGGCTAATCCCTCATCTGAAATCCCAAATGCAAGCCAGTCTCTTTTCTTTTCAGAAAATTCATGGTATTTTGCTAGTTTACGCATACCTGTAATAAATGACTTTACTCCTTCATTTGGCTTCTGTATTCTTTGATAAAAACATGCTCACTGATACTGTATATTCCTTTTATGGATAAATGGACACTACATTTATCCAGTGCTTCATTACCCACTTTGTCAAAGGTGAAAGATTTATATAGTTGATGTGATTAGTTTTCTTCCCTATTGCCTATAGCAGAAATTTGTGATTTTTTTGTTGCAAGTTTAAAATAAAAGCTTTCTTCCTGGAATATAGAATCTGAAAACTCCTGAAGCTGAAAAATGAGCCAAGGCATTATGATGGTGGGTAAAACGCAGGTATTGGATGCTATGTTGGTATTAAAGAAGACACCAATCATTAAACAAGGCTTAAATCATTTTTATTTATCCCAGCACCACTGTACTCTGTATTGCTGTAAGATATAACAAAGTTGCTTAAACCATTTTCTCCTCTTCTTTTTTGTAATCAGTTTGCCTTTCTTAAACTCAAAATGCTGCAATGTTTTCGTAAAAGTTTAATTTCCTTTATAGATTTGCATTTATGTTTAACTAATGTTTTTTTTCTGGGCTAACCTTTTCAAACATGAAACCAGCTAAAAGATTTTGTGACAAAGTTCAAGCTTCACATTAAAGCATAATTTATTTTAATCATGCTCTGTTGAACAAGCCAGAGTCATCTGGTTCATGCATTTCACCAAGTCACAAACCGTGATTTGTATACAAAGTACATTAACATATCAAGTCAAAAGTAAATAAACTATTACAGTCTGTAATTACGAATAACCTATTGTGAATCATGTACAATTTTTTGCCATTGAGTTTGATGTTGTGTGGCAGCTCCATCTAACAGTCTTTCAAAGTTTAAAAGCTGGTTATGGCTTCCGTGAACGCTGAAGAAATAGTTGTTTATTTTACTTTGTTTCTGCCTTTAAACTGCAAAACTTTGTTACTGTTTTTAAATTTTTAAAAAGCAACTGGAAAGTGAATGACAACCACTAGATATGAACATCATATTAATTGCTTTGTAAGTACAGCTGTCTTGTGTTCAAGAGCATCTCAGCTAATCACTGAAAGATCAATACTTCACTATGTCATCTTCTCTCAGCTGCTCTTTGAATAGGAGAGTGACAGTGACAAGTGGGTAGACATTTCTATGGATAAATACATTATGTAATATTGTACACAAGAATGGATAAAAGATCATACAATCTGATCTCAAACTTCCCTTTAGGAAACAAAATGTCCATATGTACTACTTTAGAATAAAAAGGCAGTGATTAATTACATTTTTCGACCAATTTCATGATTACGCTGTTCTTTGGGAAGTGAATTTCAATAACAATGCTGTTCATTAAACACGGGGCTCTAAATATTCAAAAATAAATATGATGCAAAGTACAGCCAATATGAGGCAGATTTAACTTTTACTGATTTCAATGGAACTGAAAAGCAATTTACTGCCAAACTAATTAATACCTGGAGCACATCTGCAACTATGTTATTTAGTCCTTTGTTTGCATGCAGATTCTGCTGGATTCATGTGAAGTCACTTCCTTTCTAAAATTGTTTCCTGCTAGCACTCAGCATGTTTTTTTTTTTCTTGGAATGTTTTTTCCAGTATATATTCTTGCAGAAGTACATCGTTGTTTTCTGCTGGGAATCTGAATTCTTCATGATTTTCTGATGCTGTTCTCTCTATTATTATTTGAAAATTTGGAGCTATTCTAACAACTATGCAGATGATGCTTTCAATTTATAATCTGTTTTTCTGCCTAGAAGGAATGCAAGACAGTCCAGTTAATGATCCTTATAGAACCATCTGAGGCCTCACATTAGATTTGGTTCTTCTCTTGGACCAGCTGAAGATAATGGACATTTCCATCAATCCCTTATTATGGACAGATTGCTCTCTGATTTCCATGTAGTCGTTCAGCAGCACAGACCTCTATGCAGATAGGGCTGACCCATTCTTTTCATACATCCAGTTATGTAATAATAGGCCTGATCATCATCATCACTACCCTTACCTTCAAATAGTCCAAAGTTAGTAAAATTCTGTCCTATGATCATTTTTCTTCTAAATACAACTGCCCATAAAAAAATGATTTCCAAGCATCACTTGAGAATGTTTTCAAAGCCCTGGCCAGTAGTTCTGATGTCCAGAATATAGGAATGGCAGCACAACAATTCTAAGTAGCCTCACTCTCCTCAGAAATCCTAGAAAAGTCATTGGCTTACTGAGGAGATGTAGGTGGCAAAAGAGACACCTGCAGCCATACTAGTATAAAACAAAACAAAAATGAAGTAAGTGAACAGAAACATTTATGAACTCAAAGTTCAGTCTATTTAGTGATAATAAGAGCAGTGAAGCAACGAGTTCTTATTGCATAAATGGATTGTTGCTCAGCATCATGGTTTAAAGCTACCCAAACACAGTTAAGGAAAGCCATAGCAGAGGATAACCTATTGGGAATATTCCTGGCATGATGAATTGTTTTTTCTATTTAACCGAAGTCTATGACTATCTTAGATATTATGAGCATGTTCAAACTACAGTCCATTACTATAATTAGCAGCATCGACAACACATGCATGCCAGAGGTGGGTTCCTGCCGGTGCGGTTAATAGCTGTTGTTCGGCACAGAGCCGAAGATGCTGCTGCCGTTTGCGGCGCGGGAGCTTTCCCCGGGTGCTTTCCCCGCCCGCATGGACGCTGCCAATTGTGTTCTTTTGCCCTCTGCACATGCACAAAGCGTTCTGCATGCGCAGAGGGCAAAAGAACGCAATTGGCGGCATCCATGCGGGCGGGGAAAGCGCCCGGGGAAAGCTGCCGCGCCGTGAATGGCAGCAGCGTCTTTGGCTCTGCCCCGAACAACAGCTATTAACCGCACCGGCAGGAACAGGCAGGAACCCACCTCTGATGCATGCATCAGAAGATTACTATTTTTTAAAAAAAATTACACCCAGCCTATGCTTTCAGTAGTACCATATCTGATAAATTAAGAATTGGCTATAATAGAGAACAGCATAACAGAAGTTACTTAAGATTCTTCTTGGGTCCAAAATAATAATATTGTCAACTAAATAAAAGGGAAGTGCTCATTTGTATGTAAAACAGCTGTGCCTATTTGTGTCTGCTGTGCCTTCCCAGCAATAAGGATTTATGACTCAATACCCAAGGGACCTTTATATCTCTCTCCAAATTCATGCATTTTTCCATTAACCTGTGTACAGCATCTTGTACAACATGGCAAGAAACAATGATATACCTTCTTTTGATGTCTGTTCCAACATGAAAGGCATAGAAATAACTTATCTTTCGGAGATCGATAGCCTAAAGTGGGGATGCAGGGGACGGCTTTTGACCACATTGTAGTTTATTTTCCAAAAATATGGGGTCTGTTTAAACCACAACTTCATCCCTGCCAAAATGCCTAGTGATATATGAAATATAATTTATTTTCCCTGAGAGCCATCTAGTAATGCATATCACAAATGCTTTCATGCTACTTTATTAAGGGGAAGAGAAGTATAAAGATGCATTTATACTTTGCATCTGTGCAACATTTGCACAGAAGTCTCTGCTAGCTAGTAGAAGGGTCAGAGCAGGCTATGGGACAGTTATTAAATACCTCAAGAATATAAATAGAGACATCTCTATGGTGAAAATTGCCTTGCTGAAACAAATTGTAGCTGCCACTTGCAGGCCTGATCATCACCCTCACTACCCTTACCTTCAAATATTCCAAGGTTACTGAAATTCTGTCCTGTGATCATTCTTCTTCTAAACACAACTGGCCATAAAAATTGCAACATTAAATTGAATATACATACACTCATTTTCAAAGTGAACATCTGAAAGACAAAGTTTATCTGCAGTCAGCAGGAGATTTATTTTAAATTCACAAAAATGTCTTATTTGACGTGAGGGATGGGAAGCTGGAGGCTTTGAAATAAAGCAGAGCTGCTGCTATGTTTAATGTTAAGAATAAACACTTTTCATCTTGCAGAAATCTTACAGACATTAACTAATCAACCCTTACATGTACTGTGACAGTTAAAGAAGAATCATTTTCTTCATTGTGCAGACAGAAACCCAATAATTTAAGCAAAAATACAATAGTTATAAACAGAGCACCATGAACCAAAACCTTCAACCGCATGTGCTTCAAATACAAAGATTTTTTCCATTTTCCTAACATTCACTTTATTAATACTGAGACAGCATCACATTCAGACAAGACATGGGAGAAGCCTATCACCATCTTCATTTGAATTGGCTTTCTGAACTTTTCCAGGTCTGGTCGCCATGTAATAGAAATAGCAATAGCACTTAGACTTATACACCGCTTTACAGCCCTATCTAAGTGGTTTACAGAGTCAGCATATTGCCCCCAACAATTTGGGTCCTCATTTTACCCCCTTCAGAAGGTTGGAAGGCTGAGTCAACCTTGAACCGCCACCGTAGCTCACCGTAATCAATCTGATTCTGAGGTCTATTTTGCTTAACAAGTCCAGCTACCTGATAATAGTGATGAGATCACAGACAATTGTGTGTTTGCTTCTTTATGATTCAAAGATTGAAGATTAAAGGGTTCCAAGAAAGGGTCACTACAGGCTGTAAGGTTACTGATGCAACAACTGACAGTGGTATCTAGGTTATTGCCATTGCAAGTATATCACACTAACCTTATAATTGGAAATTCTGCATGCACTAAAGAAACACACTAAAAGAAATTGTCAAATAAAATAAGAAGGGTTCTATTTGGCTAACAAACAGACAATAATGGAGGTCCAGCATTGTTCCAACAACTTTGCTGTGCTCAGATTACAATCACAAGGCTAGCCTTCAGTCTGAGAGCTTTTTAAATGTTATCATGTACCCCAGAAATGATGATATATTGTAACATATTGTGGTCCCCAGGTTAAAAAGTAATGATGAACTGCCAATTGACATTCTAATCAGCAGTTATGAGGAGGTTGCTTGTAAATAAACCACGAATCTGCAGCCATCTCATTTTTAAAAGGAAATCTTCCTGAAATTCAACATATATACAGACCATGGTCCTTTATAATTAAATAGATGTTCCTGCTGAAGTTAGGGGCTTTGACCTGCTTTAATTGATCCTTTTAATTGCACTCATTAATTTCTACATAATAAGATCTCAAGCTGAATAATGCTATAATTCTTAGACAACCTTAAAAAGTATGATCTATATAGAGAACAGCAGCTGCTCAGTCTCCATGTATTCATAGCACAAGGATTAGAAGTTTTGCCTTACTTTCAGTGGGATGTACCATTGCTGCTCCATAATGATAGGAACCACACAGTATTGTTTTTGCTGGAAGTGACTTTATTTATTATTTAACTCAAAGCAGAATCCCCAAACTGGGCTAATTCTCAATTCTCACATCTTCCCTGTGGCTCCAATTCAAATGGTCTTTGGAAGAGTGAACTAAAGGAAAGAATTTCTCTTTGAGTTAACATTATGATTCCTTTCCAAGTTATTTAGCCAACTTTATGTTCCCAAAGGTTGGATGAGCAATGTACTCTATTCTACTCATGCCCCATGACAAAAGTGTGGTGCAACAACTCAGGCTGTATATCCTCAGACAGCTAATGAGATTTCACTCCCTTAAAAGTTCAGCCACATATTTGCTGAAGAAAATTAAGCACTACATCTTCCTTTGATAGACTCCCTTATTCACTCCAGTCAGCCATAATTCTTCGTTCCTCTCCCTAATTTCAGGATATAATACTATGTACATTTTAACACTTAGAGACTAAATTAGGCCTCCAGGGGACAGTCCATTCTTAAAAGTTAATTTAAATATTCATTAAATGGCCTACTTCCACCTATACCCATGCTTCTCAGCAGGATGCAAGATAGGCTGATGGAATGACAGTCATATATAAGCTATTATTGCCTTGCTACTGGATTTCAAATCACTATGGGGCCTTACTTTCTGTGCTCAGTCAAAGCGGTAATAGTCAGCAATCACCACAAGATCTAATATGAGAAATAAGTGAGGATAAACGGAATGAGAATAAAAACATGACCTTCCTGAGGACGAACCAAGCCAAATATCATGCTGGCTGACCAAGTCAGTGTCATTTCTATAAATATACCCTTTCTTCTTTCACTGCCCCCTTTCTGAATGCCAGGTAGATCATATACTTTTGCTATATCTCCATGGAAACCAGGACAGAGGGTGCAGATATTAGAGTTAACATTTCATAGCTTGAAAGAAATGGGGGGTTTTTTCCTTCCTTAAGGGAAACCAAGCTCTGCGTGGTGAAAAGCTGCCATTTTAAGCTAGAAGGCTTTCTTATTATGCTTGAGAAAATGGCACCTGGAAAGACAATGAACTTTAAAAGTTTGACATATTTGTATATTACCTGTTCACCTAGATTGTTTGGCAGTTTGGCAAAACAGGCACAGTCTACCTCAGCTCTTAGGTTCATGCCATCTGCTTTGAGCATCACAGCAAACCATTGGATATGGCACATAACATCTCATAAAGTATCAGGATAGGGACAAGGCTTCTTGAACAACTGCTTTGCTTTGAGATAAGGAGCTTCTGCATATGCATCAGGAGTGTCAAACTGGATTTCTTCGAGGGCCGGATCAGCATTGTAGTTCTCTGCGGGCCGGAGGGGGGGAGAGGGGAGACAGGATGGAAGGGCTCCTGCAACACCCTGCCATCCAAAACAGGGTGTGGGGGGACCCCGTGCAGTCCCCCTGCACCTTGTTTTTGGCCTGGACGTTTTTGGGTTGGACGGCCTGCTGCAGAACTCTGCCAGCCAAAATGGGGTATAGGGCCCCACACACTCCATTTTGGCCAGCAGGGTGCTGCAGCAGGCCATCCAGGCCAAAAATGGGATGCGGGGGGCCCCCGTGCCCCATGCCCCATTTTGGCTTCCAGGAACTGATGGACCATTTCAGCTTCCCAGAGGTGGATTTGTTTGCCACCCCAGAAAATTCGCATCTCCCAAGGTTCTACTCAATGTTTCCAACTCAGGGGGCAGAGGGAGTCAATGCTCTCCACAGCCCATGGCCTCCAGGACTTCTGTATGCCTTCCCTCCTCTTTCCCTTCTGCCCAGGGTAATCAGGAAGATCTTGGAGGAGATGGTGGATGTCATACTCCTGGCTCTGCATTGTCCCAGGAGACCTTGGTTCGCTGACCTTGTGAACCTCTTGGTGGCTCGAACCTGGAGGATGCCTCAGAGTGAGGCTTCCCTTAGCCAGGGGGCATTGGTCCACCCAGACTCTCGGTGGCTCCAACTGACCACCTGGCGCTTGAGCGGAGCACTCTGAGAGGGGACAATTTTTCCTCCATAGTCATTAAGACTATTCAGGCCTCTAGGAGACCTTCCACCGAGTGCATATACTCTGCCACCTGGAAAGCCTTTTGTATCTGGTGTGCCAAGTCAGACATCTCCCCAGTAGAGGTATCGATAGCCCAGATCCTGGACTTTATCCAGGACGGACTTGACAAAGGGCTATCACCCAACACCATCCGGAGGCAGTCTTGTCCTCGGTCTTGACTTGTGGATCACTGGAATCACTCACCCAGCATCCCACAGTCCACAGATTTCTCAGAGGAGCGACTAATATGTGTCTCCCTGTAGTGCACATGTACCCCACCTGGGACCTATCTAAGGTCTTGAGATCCCTCACTGGGACCCCTTATGAACCCTTGAGGTTGGCCAGCCTGTGCCATCTTACGTGTAAGGTGGCATTTCTGGTGGCCATTACTTCGGCTAGGCGGATCTCTGAGCTAGCTGCCCTCTCAGTGAGGAAGGACCTATGTGTCTTTCACACAGATAGAGTAATCTTGCGATTGGACCCCTCCTTTATCCCCAAGGTAAACGTGGTTTAACAGGGTGCAGGAACTCATTTTACCCAACTTCTGCCCCAACCCAGTCCACCCCTTGGAAAAGAGGTGGCATACCTTGGACATGAGGAGGTCCCTTCGCATCTACATTAAGAGGAGGGCCACTCTGAGGAAAACAGAGGCCCTGTTTATTTCTTTCCAACTGACTACCTTAGGCAACAGGGTCACACCTTCTACTGTGGGTCGATGGTTGAGATTAATCATTGCCAAGGCATACGAGCTACAGTCTCTTCCTAGACCAATGCAGGTGACAGTGCACTCAATCTGGAGCACGGCTACGACAGCGGCGTGGCCAATGCAAGCCTTGCTGGAGGAGGTCTGCAGAGCGGCCACCTGGTCATCTCCCTCTCCATTTATTAGGCATTATAAATTGGATAACTTCACCTCGGCGGAGGCAGCATTCGGTTGCCAGGTCCTTCAACAGGTCCATATGGAAGGAGAGACCTTGGACTGGACTGTGGCCCACCCATAGGACAGCCAGCTTTGGTGTGTCTCATTTCTGGATGCTATCTCCACCACTATGGAGAAGGGGTGTTGGTCTTACTTGATACGCTCCTTCTTGTGGGGTGGAGATAGCATCCAGTCCTGCCCTGAAGACTGTCTGGTCCTCGATCAGCAAGGAAAGATCTCCGATAACAACACGTCGAGTCTGTCACTTCATCCTCGTCAAAAGCTGGGGAGTCCTAGCAACAGAGGCGTGGCATTGCAACTTTGACAGACTCAGTCCAATCAACTGAACAGATGAGGTCAACCCATTCCTGGATGCTATCTCCACCCCACAAGAAGGAGCATATAAGGTAAGACCAACACCCCTTCTCATGAGATGTAACTGGTATAACTATACCAGCTTTTAGAGGATCTACATTCAGATTTGCATGAATTTAGGAAAGTTTATTTATCTTGGGATTATACTGTGTTAAATTGCAAAACCAGTAAATGATCAGTGGTTAAAGTGGAAGAGAAAACAGGAAATTGTCTTGGTTTCCATGGTTTACTTCAGTGGTTTAATATTCATTTCTAATGTTAAGTTTTGTTTTGTTTTCTTCATTTCGGAAGGGAAGTGAGACTTTTATCTTGAAACAAAGGGATCCAGATTAAGCTGGCTATTTCTTCACTCTTGCACTAAAGACTATAGGTAGTCCTCAATTTATGATCACAATTGAACCCAGAAGTTTTGTTGCTGAGACATTTGTTAAGTGAGTTTTGCCTCATTTTACGACCTTTCTTGCCCCAGTTGTTAAGTGAATCACTGCAGTTGTTAAGTTAGCAATACAGTTGTTAATTGATTCTGGCCTCCCCATTGACTTTCGTTGTCATAATATCGCAAAAGAAGATCACGTGACCTTGGGATACAACAAGCATCATAAATATGAGTCAATTGCCAAGTGTCTGAATTTTGATCACATGACCATGGGGATGCTGTTTGCACTGCTGTTGTAACTTTGAACAGTTACTAAATGAATTGTTGTAAATTGAGGATTACCTCTACTGTAGATCCAACAACTTCCTTCATACAGAGTATGAGAAAGAGAGGAAATTGCAGTTACACTGGGATAGGACTTAAAATGTTTTCAGTTTACAATGGCATCATAATGATATCATATCTACTTCAATTGCCTTATGCCTGATACTTTGGATTATAATTCCCACATACCACTATTAGCCTCACTAATTGATCACAGTTTGTTAAAGTTCTCACCTAAAGTATCAAGTGCCTACTCCTAATGTACAGAGAAAATAAATGTCTCAATATTAAATTATCCCTAATAATCAGAAATACATCAGCATGCAGGAATTTGGTGGCAGTTTTATTTTCATAGTAATTGAAAATAAATAATCAGGTGTATGAGTGAGATGGGAGGTCTCTAAATTTGATAATAAATAAATAAATAAATAAATAAATAAATAAATAAATACATACATACATACATACATACATACATACATACATACATACATACATAAAATTGAGAAATAAAATTATCTGTGTGTTCATGTGTGTTGGAATATTCATGAGCTGGAAGAGTCATTGGTAACTCAGTCATCCAATGAGAGTAAAGTGCTACTGAGCATGTGCGAAAGAATTAAGCTTGGAGCTGAACATGTTCTGCAGTCTCAGTCTCGGTCTGTCTCTCTGTGTAAAGTCTTCACTATGCTATGATGTCTGTAAGAAGTATGCTTTCAACTTCCTGTAAAGAAGAATGTATGATACTGTAAATATTTTGATATGGTTATAAAGAAGTTTTTTGAATCAGCTAAATGCAGTCGACTGTGGGAGCTTCTGATTTATTTTTTTCAACAGAGAAATTAAAATTCTCTGACAATGTGTATGTAACAAAGTATGCATACTATAAATGCTTTTATTCCTCCATAGCCTGACACAAACTAAGACCTTACACAGCTCACACACTGACTTTTCACATTGTGCTAAGTAATTCATGGGCTTTTTTTCCCAATTTATTGACTTTGTAAATATTTCTCAAGTAGAGGGGTTTTAATAGGCTACAGTATGTTATCCACCTGTCTATTCAGTTCAAAAAATTGAGCATCTCCAAGTGATAATGTCCAGCCTATGTCTGAAGATCTTCAATGAAATCCCATCACTTCTTTAGATCATTAATTCCATTGTTAACTTATGTTTGCCATTGTTTCTCTTAATGTTCAGCTGAAAACTATTTTCCTCTAATTTAAGCTTATTAGATCTAACACCAAACAAGTTTTTGACTTCTTTTTGTAAGGTTGGAGCCTTTCAGAGTATAATCATGTTTCTTCTCAGTCTTCTCCATCATAGGCCAGCTACATCAAGTTCCTTCAACCATCACCCATTCATTTTGTTTTCTTATGCCTTTGGGTATTTGTTATTATTTTATTTATATCCTGCCTTTATTATTTTTATAAACAACTCAAGACTGTGAACATATCTTACACTCCTTCTTACTATTTTCCCCATAATAATCTTGCAAGGCTGGGCAGCAATAGAGTGATTGGCCAAAGGTCACCCAATTGAATTTCATGGCTAAGATGGGATTAAAAGTCATGGTCTCCCAGTTTCTAGCTGGGTGCCTTAACCATTAGACCAAACTGGCTATTTTGCTATCACGCAAACCTTTTCCAAAGAATGGTACCACAACTAGGTCAATGTGTGAAATCTCACATTGCTTTTCCAACCTGATCCTGAGCCCTGAAAGATTACTTAAGTGCAAAAACTATCACAATCCCTCTATGATCATTTCTCCATAATTCTTTAAATTGGAAGTTTTTCACCACATTGAATGAGAACATTCAAAATATTTTTTTCTGCATGCAACGTATTATTCATCAATAGAAATGGCATGGTTATAATGTATGCTATAGGAAGGCAGGTTCATTACACATAATTCATAACAAAACTTCTCAGACTTCAAAGAGAAGAATCCAGAGGAAGGAGGAATTATATGTTCCCCAACATCCATTTCTCATTGTCTCTGACATTTCAGGGGGCTTGAATGATTTTCTTTACAAATCTTCAGGTGCCAATAATTGCTACTCATGCTGATAAGTTACAACTGCAGCAGGTACAATGATAACCTTTCTGTGCCAGTTGTTGCAAATATGCTCTGTGAGGGCATGGCTGAATATCAAATGATCCTTTGTGCATTCCTATTATTTTACACCTATGTTATGATTAGAAGTGGGTATCAAAGAGGTACAGAGCTAAGCTGTGACTTTTTCTTTTCCTTTGTGCACATACAAATGCAAGCAAAACTAACAACAATCAATAGCTATTTTCATGTGCCCACTGCACCTGAAAAATTGGAAGAAGGGTTTTCTACCTGCTTTCACTATGGAGAGGAGGAAATAGCCCAGGACAAGAATATGGACCTGAACTGATTCATATTATGCTGTTGAAGTCTTAGTAGGGGTATGTTGTAACCTTTAAGAGTGTTATCATTAAATCTAAAGAACCAATATTACTTTCATGCAGGTCGGTTTTTGTAAAGTAAATCTTGTTTCCATAATGAATGAATGGATTGGTGGATGAGCTCCCTCACAATTAAAGTTGATATCTACCATTCCAGAGCAAATCTCTCTCTCTCTCTCTCTCACTCTCTCTCTCTCTCTCTCTCTCTCTCTCTCTCTCTCTCTCTCTCTCTCTCTCTCTCTCTCTCTCCCTCCCTCCCTCCCTCCCTCCCTCCCTCCCTCCTTCCCTCTCTTTCCTGAAAACATGAAAGAGGTGGCATATTTCTTCCATTTCAACTTGAGTTAATCTGAGCCTATATGCAGCTTGCATGCAACATCAGTTGTTCATAGCTGTAAAAATTAACAACTTTTCACTGTTTGCAACAAAGAAAACTGTTCTGATTCAGCACATTTACCAGTATGTAAAGATTCAAAATAAAGTTCTATGCCTTTGGCATTACATATGGGTCCATCACTGAATTTATTTAAAATATAAATAGCTGTGTTGCTTGGACCAATTTTTCATTGGGCTTCCATTAGCTAGGCTAACTGGGATGATGGGGAGGGGGCAAAGTCCCACACATCTGGACTTCATCACCAAGTTGAGGATGGTTTATATTCAAGAGTGATTATACCATTTGTACATTTTATCCTGCCTGAATGAGCAGTTCTAAATTGATTAACATAGTTGAGCATTTTGCAGACAATCTTCTCAATTGCATTGAGATCCAGGATTATGACACTTCAATTTGGCAGTAAAATTAATTTTGGGGGGAAAATGAATGTGTCATATCTGTATGTTGTGAAAGACAAACACAATAAAAGAGAACAAGAAATATTGATAATAACACTGATAATATTACCTAGCCGGGTAATTAAATGTATGCAAGGAAACTATCAAGTTCAGAGAGCACCAAGGACTCCAGAACAAGAAACGGGAATGGGGGGGGGGGGAATGGACCACGAGAAATAAATGTGAAACTTGCCATGATCTGCTTGCATAGAGGAACCAAAAAGATCTGTCACTGGCCTTCCACTGCCCTGGAGCAGTTGTTTCTTGGTAGTCCATGAAGACATTTTTGGCCATTATCAAGAGAACTTCTGTGAAGCAACTAGAGTAGAGCAGAGGTGGGTTCCTGCCAGTTCAGACCAGTTCAATAGAACTGGTAGCGGAAGTTTCTCCCCGCTCGCTGAACCTGCAGCAATGGCTGGCTGGACACACCCCCGAACTGGCTCTCTGCGGCGCCACCATCTTGTTTTTCGTATTCATATTCATATTGTTTTTTGCTTCTGCGCATGCACAGAAGCTGGGTTTTTAGCAGTGCTCATGCATGAGCGTGCAACGCAGGAGCGCCCATACAGCGTGTGAGGAAGTGAACCGGCAGCGAGGTAAGTCAGAACCCACCCCTGGAGTAGAGGCTGTCAGGATATAATGTCTGGATTCGTACACACACATTACGGTAACTAATCTTTTATTTGAACCATGGTTTGTAAAAAAAAAAGACATAATGATCTTAAGTCACAAATCAAGTTTTACCAAATCAAATCATTCACACATCACACTAACCAAACCAAACCAAATATTACAACTTCATGCAGTCTGTAAAATTCATCCAGTATAGGTTATGTGACAACTTAATGGATAGAAATATTGATATGTCTGATTCCAATCTATGGATATGTCTTATTCATATAATAGAAATTGTTCCTTTCAGATTTTTAACCCTAGTTTTGTTGTATTAAGAATATGTTTTAATTTATTGATTGATTTTACAACATTTGCCCAGTTAATATTCTGAGGGATGAACACAAAGCAATAAATAAAGAAACTATCAATTGTTCTAATATAATACATCCCAAGATGAATATCCATGATAAATTCAGGCCAAAAACACACTTGAGTAATACAGACACTGCTATGTTGAGTTTATAGAAAATTGTGTTCCAGGGCACGGGAACTACTTTGGAAATGTCATCCAAAGCCTAGATCCCAAATACTTCTTCTAGGCATGAAGGCTAGAATTGGCCATATCACAAGCAAAGAAACTATGATCTGACAAGTCCATCACACAGGTGCCAACCAGCTCTCAGTCCATTAGGACCAGGGATGGGTTCTAACTTACTTCGCTGCCGGTTCACTTCCTCCCGCGCTGCGTGGGCGCGTGCATGCACAGTGCCGAAAAATCCCAAAAAAATTCCCCCAAAAAACCCAAGATGGCGACGCATGTGCAGTGCTGGAAACTCAGCTTCTGCGCATGTGCAGAAGAAAAAAACCCATAAAAATTTAAAAAAAAAGATAGCGGCATCCACGGACTGGCACCGACAGAACCGGTTCCGTGACATCATCGTGACATCACCAGCGGCTTGCTACAAGTTCAGGTGAACCAGTCCGAACCAGGAGGAACCCACCTCTGATTAGGACACATAGGTATGGGGGCCGGGAGGAAATTTTAGTGGATGGATGGATGGAGAAAGAGAGACAGAGATGGTTTGCAGTTTTTGGGTTTTTGCTCTAATTATGATTTTTTTACAATCTACTAAAACAAGTTTGTGTGGAAGAGTTATGTCCTCAATCTTTGCTAAGCCTTCAACCTCAGGTAACAAATTGAATGACTCCTTAAAACCTTTCTTTTTACATTATCCAAATAAGTATTCAGTCATTCCTATGAATCAAAATACATTCTTTTTGTTGTTGTTGTTGTTGTTGTTGTTGTTGTTGTTTGTTGTCACATTTGTTCCACTAGATGTTTTATGCTTTTGATAAAACTGAGATAGAGGTTGGCACTCATTCTAAAAAATAATATTTC
This sequence comes from Diadophis punctatus similis, assembly GCA_023053685.1. Taxonomy (NCBI): domain Eukaryota; kingdom Metazoa; phylum Chordata; class Lepidosauria; order Squamata; family Dipsadidae; genus Diadophis; species Diadophis punctatus. Next base: position 21,462,500 of record JALIGW010000003.1, read on the forward strand.
CAAAGGAAAATATTGAGTCTCATACTAGTCCAGGGAGGATATGTTTCCTATATATAGGTTAAATTGTAATTCTCTGACAGCTAAAATAAGGAACATAACACCTCTGAAAAGTAGTAGGGTTGTTGTTGTTGTTGTTGTTGTTGTTGTTGTTGTTGTTGTTGATAATAAGAACTGATCATTTTGAGCAATATTCCCAAATGTGCACTACACCTTAGTAGAATGTAATTAAAATAGAGCAGCATGATGCCTATTTCAGGCTTAAAACTCACATGGAGGACTTATTCCCTGTGAGCCGAGGTGACGCAGTGGTTAAAATGCAGCACTGCAATTCAGCAGTTCAGCTGTTCAAATCTCACCAAGCTCAAGGTTGACTCAGCCTTCCATCCTTCCGAGGTGGGTAAAATGAGGACCCAGATTGTTGGGTGCAATATGCTGAACTCTGTAAACCGTTTAGAGAGGGCTGTAAAGCACTATGAAGCAGTATATAAGTCTAAGTGCTATTGCTATTGCTATTCTCACAATCAGTTATTCTGATATATACTTAGAGGAAAAATAAACATGTATAAAGCTAGCAGCTATATTGATTTCAAAGATAATTACCACAGATGAAATATACTGTAGTTTTGGACCTCAGTGCAAGAGAGGTAGAAAAGCAACTTTAATCCTCTCCCCAAGGCCAGGTCAGACCGGTGCCTATTGCCATGTTTCAAGTTTATTTTGCTTCCTTTAACACTGCACATTCCCAACTGGGAATGCAGTTGGAGCAACTCAAATAAAATGCTCCTTTGAGTGCAAATCCACATAATTGTTGTCATTCTTAATGTATTCTAAAAGTATTCTAAATATACTAATTCTTAAAAAAAATGTGTGACAGGGCTGGAACGGTGGAAAATCTAGGTTTCAAACCTTGTAGACATGATAAATCCTCTTCTCTGCCAATGATTGGTTTCTGCATAAGCGGAGGAAAGGGGAAAAATAGACATGGAACAGATCTAGACTTCCTCCTTATGCACGCTAACTACATTCCAAAAAGTAAAAGTTTGCAATGTTAAAAAAAACTATCAAGAACCCAATGATAAGTCAATAAATAACATTAAGCAATTGTAGGCTTGCTAATGTTTTCAAAAAGAGATTATCTTCATGCTTCTGGCTTTTCATCATGGGTCTTTATAACAAATGTATTCTCTTATTTACTTAAATGAGCTTATATTTTTGCATACGGAGAATAACACTAAGATAAACAAATATCTGAAAGAAAATCAGTAAAGTGGCGGTTTAAAATGGGACAGAAGAGACCATTTTTATCAGCTTCCCCCACTTGGCTTCCTCCAGAAGCACTAAGTCCCAATTGCTGACTGGGGATAATGAGAATTGCCATCTAACACACTGAAAGGGTATCAGATGGGTGAAGGCTGACTTAGTCCTTAAGCAAAGAAGCTGCTGAGTGAAAACAAATAAGACATACCAGAGACAAACATGGGAAGGTTTTGTATTACTTTCCTTTTAGTTTCTCATTACTAGGGCTACCATGCTCAGGTTGCAGAAATCTACATGACCATTAGAGGGCAGCAAAGAGATACAGAGAACCTTTTGTGGTCATCTGGAACATTTATTTATTTATTTGGTGTTCTTATATGCTGCCCTACTCCCTGGGGACTCATGCTATTCAAATATGATAGCTCTATTCTTATCCTTCATGTGATGGCTAGTCTCTTCCTAGCCATAAAGTCTGAAGCATGAATATTAGACCTTTTTTAAAAAAAAAAATTTTTTAAGATAGCTGAAGAAAATCTAGCAGAACAATAAAGTCTAAATAATTTTGGCACTTCTTTTATAGTTAAAGCTTTATGTTAACAATTCTATATTCCTGAAAATGTTGTCCTTTCTTCCTTATTGTATTCCCTGTGCCTATTCTATTTTCAATAGCAAAAGCACTTAGAGTTATATACCACTTCACAGTGCTTTTACAGCCCTCTCTAAGCAGTTTACAGAGTCAGCATATTGCCCCCAACAATCTGCATCCTTATTTTACCCACCTCGGAAGGATAGAAGGCTGAGTCAATCTTGAGCCAGTGAGACCCGAACTGCCAAACTGCTGGCATCCGGTGATCAGCAGAAGTAGCCTGCAGTACTGCATTCTAACCACTGCGCTACCGCGGCTCTATACCTATCTTCTTTAATAATCACAATTACTACTAACGCATAATTAAAGGGAAAAACATAAATCTAGCAGCTTTGCTAGTTAGGCATGGCTCATCAGACATATATAGAAAATATTTAGAATGTGAAATTCAAGACTTATTTCATTATTTCATAGATACAGCCATGTGACACCCATCCTTCGCGAACTGCACTGGCTGCCCATAGGTCTCCGAGCGCAATTCAAGGTGTTGGTGATTACCTTTAAAGCCCTACATGGCTTAGGACCAGTTTACCTCCGAGACCGCCTTCTCCAACATACCTCCCTAAGACTGATTAGAGCCCACAGAGTTGGTCTGTGGTGGTCCCGTCAGCCAAACAATGTTGGCTGGCGGGCCCACGAATGAGGGCCTTCTCTGTGGCAGCACCGGCTCTCTGGAATACACTACCCCCCGAGATCCGCATTATTCCCACCCTGCCAGCCTTCAGAAAAGCAGTAAAAACATGGCTTTGTCGACAGGCCTGGGGCCAATGATTTTAATACAATATCGATTATTCTTGGCCCCATGAATGATTTATTGTATGGGTTTTTAAATTGTGGTTTTTAATGTTTTTAAATGTTTTAATATTTATTGTTTTTAATGCTTTTTTATATTTGTTGTTGCATATGAATTTTTATTGTTGTGAGCTGCCCAGAGTCTCTGTGGAGTGGGCGGCATACAAATGCAACTAATAAATAAATAAATAAATTTCAGGATAGCCCTGGGTTCATTGTCCCAAAGTTGATGGTGATTGAATTCTTAATGGGTTCAACTTTCCATTTCTTCAGAATTGAAGGTCCTCTTATACATTTGTAACTATGTACATTTGTAACTGTTTACCTGCAATATATGATAATAAAATAATGAATAGACATGGACATGCAACTTCCAGTATTCATATCTTCAATACTTGGTTGGGTTTACAGATATTTGGGTATTTTAGCACTAATAAATTAAAGAGGCTGTAAGGCATTACAATCCTCCCAGGATCAGGAGCTCTTTTGAAGCACAGTAACATTAATAAACTTAATTACAATTCTCTGTCTGAAACATTATTATAAAACAATTAACTCCTGCATAATAGTAGTCATAATATTAACAAGACAATATATATTGGGGTATGGTTCCTTTAAGATCATAATCTTTTGTTATCTTCAGAATTGATCACTACTATGTGTTTTGTGTATTTATACTATGATCTATTCAGATTCTGTGTATAGATTGATGTTGAAGCTGAAGTTACAAAAAATGATTAAATTTATTAAGTTAAATTGGTCAAAATCATCTACTTGATAAATAGTTAACTTAGATGGGACAAAGAAAATGTATTCAGTGTTATCTTGATTCCAAAACCAGCCCTCTGAACCGAACTGAATATTTAATAGCACTTAGCAATAGCAATAGCACTTAGACTTATATACTGCTTCAGAGTGCTTTACAGTTACAGAGTCAGCATATTATTGCCCCCAACAATCTGGGTTCTCATTTTACCGACCTCAGAAGGATGGAAGACTGAGCCAAACTTGAGTTGGTGAGAATCGAACTGCTGGCAGTCGGCAGAGTTAGCCTGCAATACTGCATTCTAACCACTGCACCACCACAGCTCCTAATCATAGTATATCAATGTTATGAATGAAAGCCCTGAGATTTTGTTAGCCCTGTGAAGTAATTCAGACAAGAACCACTAGCTCTATCTTTAATATAAGGTTACATTAACAGAATCTTGCAAGGCTTGTCTCCTCCTTTTATTCACTGGAAAACTAGTAAGGGTCCCTTCACAAATAGTTCCTTCCCTCCTTCTATAGGGTGATATATTTTATTCCATACTGGTCTGCATCTCTCTCTCCCTCCCATACCATTACAGATCCCAAGGTCATTTCCACATACCATTACAGATCTAGATTGCTGTACCAATTCTCCTTTTTTTATTTGGAAATCCCAAAATATCCAGCAGTTCTGAATAAACACCTGAATAAATAGACTCAGCAAGCGTTAGGATGTTTCAATATTGGGGATTTTACCAGAAACAGAGGATCTGTATTAGAAAAGTTGTATCCTTATCCATCAATTGTCTTGACCAGCATTGGATTTTATAACCATACTTATTTAAACTTAAGCTTTTAAAGAATCAATATATTAGACCTGTAATATGTGGCCATACTATTTAATTAAAAGTATAAGGCTGTCTTGTACAGCAAATTGTTGGTGCATTTATTATATTTCTTCCCCAGCTGGCTCTGACTCTCCATCCTTGATCCCTTATGACTTTCACTTGTACAATACTTCTATATCCGTGCATTCTCAGCTCTTTCTACTTATTGTATCCCCAGCTCCTGTGCCCTCATCAATAGCTATGCCAGCAAATAAATTACATTTGGTCCTCCTGTGTTCAAAGCTCTTAAAGCAATTGGAAGCAGCAAGTGTAATCTCAGTGCTGAGACTGCTGAAATTAGCTCTTAAGCTTGATGGTAGCTATGTATCCCAATGATGGAGACATATAGGGACTGACCTGCTCACCTATTGCTCATCAGTAGCCAGTGGAAGAGACTGAAAGCAATATAAATAAGGGCAGACATTTGATTGTTCTGGGATGGTTGCAACATCCTAGTGATCAGGAGATAAACAATCCAGCTACCACTTGAAATCTTTCTTTAGCTCACACACACTTCTGTATGTCACCGTGCACTGCCATATTGGGCTTCCTTCCTCAAGGGCTGTTAAAGACAGTTGGGAAGGGATTGCTGGTCATTTTGTTAGCTTCATTGCCATTCTTAAAAACAGAAAATCTTCTTTGGTAAAATGAGGGAAATTGTGGATGTCAGTTTTTTCACTAAGTAGCTCTTCGGACTTTCCCTGGGAAGGTGGAATTCACATGGAAATATCTTTGACAAATCATGATGCTTTGATAATTTCAAATATCTGGCGATTGGCTGTTGGAGTTTGAGATGGAAAAAGAGCTTTTGTAGAATCCTAGAACTGGAAAAGGACATTTGGGTCATTAACTCCAACCCTTGTCCAGTGTAAGTAATTGTGCTTCTATCATATAGAATTCAAATTATTTTAACTTACTGTATATGAATTGGCTTTGGAACAATACATGTGCTTTTCTATGGCATTCTGACAGCTATTGGCATTTAATTATTATTTGTGTTTGCTTCAAAATTCTTCCAGACTCAGTCTTCCTCCTTGTATTTTATTGTAATTTTTTTAATACCACTTATAATTCCTCTCTATTGTATGCTTTCCCCCCTATCTGTCCGTCAATGATATTCATGCATTTGAAGAAAGAGCCAGCAAGGGCTACACCTTAATAAAAATGTTAATCATTAAGATACAGTGAATTTGTTTTTCTAATAATTGCTTACAACATTGCTGAAACCGTTAAACATTTTTGGATGCAATTGTTCTTTCATATGATATAACTTATAGTTTAATGGTGATGATGAAGATCATTGCTTGAATTGTAAATCTGTTAATAGCTACACACTATTCCTCTCCCATGAAAGGAGAGAAAGGCAGGATATTAACCAACTCTTTTTGAATCGATGTATCAGTCTACCTGTCTATCTGTGGGAAGCACAAGTGATAACTGCAGTCCATTGACCTCTTTCATGACATATACTGCACCAAGGAACATACAGCTGAATTCTGGATTCATACACCCTGAAACTACCAAAGAACTGTATATAATTTCCAACTGTATAAATCAATAAAGGAGCAAAAGAATAAAAATAACTCTAAACAATATGAAAAAAAGTTGAAGAATAAAATACAAAGAATTGTCAGGGAATTCTGGAACCTCTGATAGTTTAAAATATACAAAGAGGCAAATTGAAAAGTACGGAGTAAGTCTGAAAAAGAGAGACTTTTCTGACCAATAAATTGAATTTTGGCTTTGGGTAAAGATGATATGGATATGTGTCTGTGTCTGCATGCATGACCCTCTCTGTGTGTGTATTTATGTACTGTATATATTATAGCAATAGCAATAGGATGGGTTTTTTGTACACATTTTTTGTTAATGTTATATGTATGATTTTCTGTCTCTGTTTTTGCATTTTATTCTTGTTGATAAAACATAAATAAATAAATAAATAAATATAAATAAACAAATAAACAAATAAACAAATAATAAATAAATAAATAAATAAATAAATAAATAAATAAATAAATAAATAAATAAATAAATAAATAAATAAATAAATAAATAAATAAATAAATAAATAAATGCTTTCACTCATTTTTAAAGATTTTTCAAAGATAGTGTTTTTTTTTCCAAAGATAATCTTCAACTAGACCACGGGTGTCAAACTCGCCACGTCACTTTGCCATCATGTGACGTTTCATGACATTTTTCCCATTCGCGGAGCTGGGTGGGCGTGGCTTGTACGTGACACGTCCGGCCCACAGGCCACCAGTTTGACACCCCTGAACTAGACCATTGGAGCTTCCTTCAGTACACTAAGATGCAAATCATCTGGTCCTTGAGATATGAACTCATTCAAGGGCTATTAGTATTCTGACTATATTTTTTAACCACATGTATCTCTATGCTGGATAAGGATACTAGAGACACATCCTCAAATTATAACCTTTATTTCTGGAATCCTAATAATCAGGGATGTATAAACCAGGTGCTTTATGGACATTTTCAGATTCACTGAATGTTCTTTTTCTTAAGTATTGCTTTCAGGCAGATGTTGCATTCTGGAACAGAAGAAATGAAATGACAAGCAACATAGGAGCTTCTTGGCTAAGGCGTCTTTTACTAAGCTGACATTTTGAGATGATTTGTTTAGAGATTATTCTAAAAACAAGGAAATAATGAAAGTTGTATGAAAGGTATGGGATGGAATTGAATAATTCATGGCTGCCTATAAAAGTTACTGTCCTCCAGCCACCTTCAGCTTCTAAGGGTTTGTTTCCATTTTGATCGTTTCCATTTCAAACAAGCTCTATTCTTTCTATTTTATTTCTTTCTCTGATTAGTGGGCCCGAAGAAACTCATTCTTAGCAAGGGCTGTTATGTTGTAGCCTCTAAGTTAGAAATAAAATAAGACCAAAACCTTTTGCTATTATCACAATGCTGCAATCAAGCCATGCTCTAAATGTAGTAACTGGGGAGCAGGGCGAGTTTTCATTCCAACTTGGAAACTACAGAAAATCATTCAGGGTTGGCATTTATATTTACCATTTTGAACTGATACCATCTTCAGATGCTCTGTTGTCAGGTTTATATATCTGTTCATAAGAATCAAAGATCTGGCTCTCCAATGAACTTTCATTGTTTAATGACTAAAGGAATGCCATCCATGGGTAAACCAGGTACTTGAAGCAAAAGCACTCAGCACACTGATTTAATATATTTTTATATGTCTCATGTTGTCCTCATCAGAGCTTTACCCAGAAAAGATAGATTAGAATGAAATAAGTGTGGATTAAAGTTCCAGCTCAAGCCAAAAGTTAATTTTGTTTTATCCCAGATAATTGTTGATTCTGTTGAATTCTGAGATTACTAATTTCATAGATGAGACTATTGGACAGCAATTGGGCCTGCATGAACAATTGTTGACATACCGATGCAAGTGGAGACAATGGCGGGCCCCTCAAATCAGGTTTCATCCAGCAACAAAAAACTTCTCTGTAGCTAAGAATAAATGACCACAAAAATGTATTGTGACAATTATTGATGCACACCCAGTTGTCTTGGACACAGACTGGCTACAAACACATAATCTTGGTGTTTGATGGGAGCAAGAAACTATTTACATCCTCTGACAAAAATGTCAACCCTACTAGTTGCAGACATTGGATTCTTTTTGATCTCCTCTTCTCCCACTGTTGCTTGCTCCTCTTTCCTTGTCAGAAAAGTTTGCCAACATTTTTGGAGAAAAGGAAGCTGCAACTTTGCCCCACATCTAGCCTGTGATGATGAATATACCATGAACTTGCTCCCAGGAGCCTAGATCTTGGTGCAATGATAATATCCCATGTCTGCTCAAGAATTAGCAGCTTTAAACGAGTTTCTGTATGACAATCTAAAGATGGTGGTGATTTGCCCTTCATCATTTCCCATACTTGCATCATTTTGTTATTCAAAAGACAGATAAGTCTTCATAAAGGCATCCTGAACTATAGAGTTCTGAGTTCTATAACCATTAGAAATTACTATCCACCACTCCTTATTTTGGATCTGCTGGACCACTTTCAGAAAGTATACATTTTCATGAAATTGGCCTTGAGAGGAGCTTACTATTTAATGCCAGTGAAAGAGAGATACAAATGTTTAACAGTACAGAAGAGACAGCAACTCAGTTAAAAGAGTAATGTAGGCATTCCAAAAAAGATTTTGAATCCAGGGAGGGGGGAAAGCATGAATAAGAGACTCAGAGTAACTCCATATTAACTGAGCAATTAATTATGTACCATCAAGTGAGCACTAACGCTTAATGACCAAATCAATAGATTTTCTCCAATATCTGGAGAAAAATAAATATGATTTATTTGTTTGTTTAATTTTTATATGAGGGAATTATTTTGATAGGCTTTTATGATTATGTTACTTTATCCTACTATCCTACTTTATCCTAAATAAAAAAATATTACCAAAAATCCAACTGGTTCTTGTTTCCTAAGCTTGCCAGACTCCAAAATCTTGAGAACAGTACAATCCCCTGCAACCCTAATATTACATGTGCTCTTGTGGGATCAGCATCAGATCATAATGACATGAAGACATGGTACACGGAGATGCCATTGTTCAAAGGACACCCTTATCTATCTATTTGGGAAATTGGACTATAAGCTTTATGGTTTTAAAGTAACCATAGTATTGATTTTTATATTGTATTTTTATGCTGTAAGTTCTACATGCTGCCTAGAAACTCTTAGGTTTCAAGCAGTAGACAAATCACATAAGCATAAAGAAATAATATTTACATCCCAACATCTGACCTAAGTATGTTAGTCACAGACGTTGCTGTGACAGTCACAGCTGTTACTATTTATCCTCCCCCTTTCCCCATATAAGCATCCATTTTAATATTCCTCCATAAAAATAATAATAATAATACCCTGTCCTCAAGCATTACAAAGTGCAGCCACCAATATTAGATCTGGAACTTTAGTATAAATCAGTGGACTGCAATATCTGTCAGACTTCCCAGATAGACCAGATAGGAAATAATAAAGAAGAACGGAACGGAACAGAACAGAACAGAACAGAACAGAACAGAACAGAACAGAACAGAACAGAACAGAACAGAACATTTTATTTGGCCAAGAGTGATTAGACACACAAGGAATTTGTATCCAGTGCATAAGCTTTCAGTATATATACAAGCAATAAACTGATAAATCATAAATCATAAGATACAATCATAAATCATAAGATATCAGATGAACTGATTCTACTTTACTTGCAAGGCTACATTAACAGAATCTTGCAGGTCTGAAAGAACCGATCTCACACCATCTCCTTTACAGCCTGAGAAGTTAGGGAGGGTCCCTTCTGAGCCTTTTTCTCTGCTCATTATGCAGCTGCAGGCTTTGCCTTCTTCTATGACCAATCCCTAGGCAGCATCTCTTCCCCTATTTCTCATGGTCTTTCTCATATACTATTACGATATCACATAACAAAAGCATAAAAAACAAAGCAGATTTCATAATGTAACTATATACAGTACTTGAAACTAGGAGCTGATTCAAGTGAATATTAAAGATTATAGTAGGTGAATATTTAGATTATAGTAGAAACTCATAAATCTGGGGGGAAATGTGCTTGAATAACAAAAACAGAAGCAAAGCACTCAACTTCATTTTAATTTTTAATTTATTTTTTCATTTGTTTGTATCCTGCCTTTATTATTTTTTACAAATAAGGTGGTGAACATATCCTTCCACCTTCCATGTTCCCCACAACAACAACCCTGTGAGGTGGGTTGGGTGAGAGAAAGAAAGGGATTTGGCCCTAGTGGCCCAAAGTCACCCAGCCAGCTTTCATAGCTAAGGCAGGGCTATAACTCCCAATCTCCCACTTTTTAACCTGGAACCTTAACCACTAAATAAACTGGCTCTCTATGTTTTCTATACATTTTCCCTGTTTAACTAGTTGTAGCTTTGTGGGTTTGTTTGTTTGCTGTTTGTTTTTGGGTTGTTGTTTTTTTGCAGGAACATTTTATTATTCTGCATTTTTATTTTCTGCATTTTTTTAAATTTTGTTACTATTTATCCCAATAACAACTTCCAGGGAAGTTTAGAATGATGGAAGAAATGCAAGAGAAAACATCTATATTTTAGTCACTTCCAGCAAAAAAAAATATACTTGGTAACAAGTAGCATTTTTAAGAATTCCCAAGCATTCCTTCAAAGGTCTCTTGGGAAGGTTGCAGAGAAATTTTAATCAGATTTCTGCATGGGAAGAGTAATATGAGTCTGGATTGTGCTGTCTCACTGAATTATGACTACTAACAATCTTGAGATCTTTTTAAAGTATTCAAATTTCTGATATCCAAGTATTTTTTAATGAAGAATTTTCACAGAGATGGCAATTAATACTTTCCATAAACTGGCAATTCTGAGGGCAATTCCTTCAACCTAAGGAGTTCATATGCTGCTCTCACCTGTTTCTTAACCCAGCTTCAAAATTTAAAAACAAATGTAAGAAGCTAACCAGGTCTTTTGAGAGGTAGTGAAGAAAAAATGAAAAACTCCAAAGTTTCAAAGCAAAGTTGAAAAGACATTTATTATGTAAAGATTCTCAAAATCTGGAGAGATTCTTTTTTCACAGATATTTCTGGACTCTGAACTAGAGAGCTAAAAATTCTAATTGCATTATTTCAGATCTTAAATTTTCTGTCTTCCATCTTCAGTAGATTGGTCAATAGATTGGTTAGTTAGAGGAATAGACCCTTATTCATTGCTACATTGTCCAATGTCTGGTCAGATTGCAACCCTCCCTTTTTTTCTCAAGTGCAATATGCCTCCATCACATCTGGCTCTGAGAAAAAAAAATGAAATAATATGAGAACACTATATGCTGTTGATCCATTGTCTCATTGTCAGAAATCAATGAAATGCCACCAGAAGGATTCTGCAATGTCTTTATACCTTATGTTCAGGTGCTGCTAAATCCATCCAAGTATCCTTGGCAAACAGACCAAGTCACTACAGCCATGTTCAGTCTGTTCAGTTGAGTAGCTAGTCATTTTGAAGTGACAAAGGCAGCTAAACTGTTATCTTAGAATGATTGATTACTTTGATGACTGCCATTCTAGAAATTAATCTTGGGATATTCATGTTTTAAAGCACAGATGCTGACAGACTGAAGTAGGAAACTTACCGTAAGCTTCTTTGGATAGATTGCAATATGTTCATTTAGCCACTTCCAAGAAGAGTTTTCCACTATTTCCTTTATAACAGTGAAAGGTGCAAGTATATCATTGGCCCACTAGACCTGTAGGAAATAAAGTTTAGGGATGCTTTGTCATCTTAACAACTCTAAGTATTGGATTGAGACTACAAACACTTCCTAAAAAGAAACTAAATAGGACATATGAAACTAACTATTTTCAGTCACATTCAAAGCTTGTTAGTCAATTTATTTCCCAAATCTCCCAATGTTGCCAAATGTCTTCTGAGTGCTCCTGATATCTGGCACACCTTCACAGCTCTGAGAAGACCAGAGTCAGAATCAGTGGGTAGAATTATTTTGCATTCAGTATACATGATTTTGATAATGTGAAAAAGGCTCAAGTGGGCCCACAACTGGACAGAGCCTTAAATTAAGTTTTTCATTCAGGCCATACATTTTTTTTAAAATGTGAATTACTGCCAACAGGTGGGAACAATTAACTATTGTTAATTGCACTCCAGGAAGACAGAAGTGTGAACTTAACCCTTTCCCTCCCTTATTACAATTCTGGAGAACTTTTTTGGGAAGGATGGAGTGGGTGAGAGAGAAATCCAATTTATGGTAATAGGAAATAATTAAACATAGGAATTCAGAAATAGGTAATATTTTCTTATTATAATTCAGAATTTATTAGATTTAGAAATAAAGTACACAATACACATTAGACCCATGTCCATATTAGCTTGGCTTGTAGCAATTTCATTATGTAGTGTTCATACTTGAACAAATTCCTTGACCGCAGTATGGTATGTATGAGTGGGTATTATATCCAGAGACACACACTATATACAAACCAACACAAAATCAATAAGTGCACTAATTTAATTTAATTTAATTTAATTAAAAGTTCTTATAGGCCTCCCAATTCCGTAGGACTCAGGGCGGCGTACAGCAAAAACAAGAACAAATACAAATATATAAAAAACAATTTTAAAATTACATAATTTTAAAAAACCATTCATCCATGTGGGAATTTGATCTTCTTCACCCCACCTGCCAGAAGAGTCTTTACGGCTTTGCGGAAGGCCAGTAGAGTGGGGATAGTTTGGATCTCTGGTGGGAGTTGGTTCCAGAGAGATGGGGCTCCCACAGAGAAGGCTCTCCCCCATGGTCCCGCCAACCAACATTTTTTGGCTGATGGGACCTGGAGGAGACCAACTCTGTGGGACCTAACTAGTCTTACCATCCTACCAAGGTATGTGGTAGGATGCGGTCCCGAAGGTGACCTGGCCCTGAGCCACGTAGGGCTTTAAAGGTCAAAACCAACACCTTAAATTGCGTCCAGAGACTAATGGGCAACCAATGCAGCTGGCGGAGAATAGGTGTTACATAATGATAATTGTCCCTGTCAAATAACACTGCAAATAGATAACAGAGATATCAGGGCAGGAAATAAAACCCTTAACTTAAAAAAAGAGTGAGTTAGGTCTCAGTGGGGATGAGGAGGAATAAATGGGATCAGGGGGGAGAGAGAGTTTGAACAAAGTGATTATCTTTTCATCATTTCTTCTTTGTATACAATAAAGTTTCAAACATACCAGCTGCCATTAGAGTAGGTAGCTTTCAAACGGAAACGCCAGAAATGGACTAAGCAAGAGAGGGCTGATTGTAAAATAGAATACAGTAGCAAAAATAGGTAATTAAAGTGGAATGCAATCTCATATCTCCGCTGTACTATTTAGTGGATGGTGATGAAATGAAATGAATAAAACCATATGTTTGAATTAAAGCCTGCTTTGGTTTATTCAAAGGACACTTTTGCAGCTGCATTCTGAGAAGGAAGTAACAGTAAATCTTTGCTCTTTGGGATGCCCCATTATTTAGTAGCTCTCTGGAGAAAGCAGAACTGTCAGAGACTGAAAAGAAGATAAGACAAAGATGTGATCACATTTCATTTAATAAATACGAGATACTCCTTTCTGTTTCATTAGCTTTCTTTTTCTCTTCGTTTATTTTCCCCACTTCAATTCATTTTTCTGTTTGCACGTTCTTTATAAAAATGCGTAAGATTAATTTCCTTTAGATTCCTTCTTTCTCATTTGAAAGGGTGGGGGCAAACCCTTCCATTTAAGCATCTGCATAGCATGTGCATTTTGCTGCCGCTCTGTAACTGACCTCGATTAGCTTTCACAGCAGCTGTGTGGTCCAGATACCTTTTTCCAAATCAAGGCACTTGCATTTGTCATTTCTATTTATCAAAGTTTATGAAACATCTGCTATTTTGGAATTCTTTCCTTTGAGTGCCATAATCTTTTTAGTTCTGTGCTCCAATAAACAACTTGGAGCAGGACAAAACTAACAGTAGGCATAATTCTCAACTAGCTGCCTGTGCAAACCCTGTCCAACAGCAACAACACTAATCTGTGTGCTTGTTTGATTGTTTCTCCCACATGAAATACCCTCCAGAATGATCCTATCCCTGAGCTATACTGATTTGGATCACTGTTTTCTGGATGATCCAATGATTTAGCAATATGGTGGATCAATGCAAAAGCAGCAATGACCTTAAGCTGGCAGAAGGCTGGATAGCTCAACCTGTTCTCTAGTGAGATCATAGTGGAGCTGGCCAGGGAAGGCAAGCAAATTGGCATTTGGAAGAGGAGGGCTAATGTTTCATTCCTAAAGGTAGTTGTTGGAGGAAACAGTCTAGAATGGAGAAAATATAAAAGCAATAAATAAAAATAATATTATCTGCTTCTCAAATAATATGTATTCTGGAAGAATGGCTCTGTAGAAATCTGACTTGTATCAGTATACCTGTATACATAGTTTTCTATATCGCTTCTTAGCAATCAATTTAAAGGAAAAGTTCCTCAACGTTGTTGTCATATGGCTTTTGTGTATGTGTGTGCCTCTCTGTATATGTACTGTACAGTATACACATGCCTGTCTATGAATATGTATGTGTGTTTTGGCCATTTGGGACTACTTGAGGGTAGAACAAGAAGCAATGGGTGGAAACTAATCAAGGAGAGAAGCAACTTAGATAAATTTCCTGACAATTAGAACCAGTGGAACAATTTGCCTTCAGAAGTTTTTAAGAAGAGATTAGATAACCATTTGTCTGAAGTGGTGTAGGGTTTCCTGCCTAAACAGGGGGTTGGACTAGAAGACCTCCAAGGTCCCTTCCAACTCTGTTATTCTATCTTGCACTTTTTCCTACCAAGTATCCCACATGCTGTTTTTTCTATTGCACCTATATTTTACTATGCACCTTACACACATAAATAGCATTTTTAAAGAAATTATTTAGGCAGCTTGAAGACAGCATCTACAAGCTATTTGAAAGTCTACTATAGTGGCTTAAGACATTTCAAAGATAAAAATAACCACAAGAGACTTCTTTAATTAACTTCCATTACTCAGTAAGTTATAACACTGTCTCTGACAGCATAGCCACAAAATAAATATGCACTAGATGCCAATAAAATCCTGGAAGTTACATTCCCAGTATATAACTGAAACAGAAGAAATGAGCCCTGCAACTTTTATTGATCAACACTAAACATTCCACCAGTTTTATCACATTGGCCAAATATTCTTTAACCCTTTCTCCCTAAGCTTAACCTTTTCTTCTTGTTAAATAAATACCTGGCATATGGACCAAAAATTAGTAGGTGGAAACAGGAACATCCAAGAAAACAATGCAGCCCCAATAATGAATATATTAGTATTGTTCCAATGCTTATTTAATTTGTTCCCATAAATAAATATGCTTACTTACAGTGAACTAGTTGATTTGAAAAGGCACTGATATTTAAAACAGAAAATTCTTTATTGATTTATTTATCTTTCTTGCACTTATATGATGATAACATTGGTCATTTCAGCAATATAAATCCTACACATTCTCCTGCATAGGGATTATTCAGTTGTTTATCATTTGCTATAAAATCCTAAAACTGGGAAGGATTCAACTATTATCTTGCTATAGAAGATCCTTTACCAATGGGTTGAGGCAGACACCAAATTGAAACCATCCATGAAAGACAGTCCACCACCTCCATAGCCACACTGCTCCACTGCCAAAATGCTTTTTCAAATGTTAGTCAAAATTTATCCCCACTTTTGTAGTCTTGTAAAATTTTGTTATTCGTTAGTTTGAATCCTGCCCTTTTGACGCAATAAAGGGCACTTTCTAAACTCAAGATAGCAACATTTCCTAGATAATTTAGTATACAGAACTAATTTTCCCTGTTTCCATTAAAATATATATTGTCAAAGTTATGGAAATCAACAAAATGGTTGGTTCTTAAACCAACATGTTGTTTTTTCATATAACACTTATTTGCCTGATGTGTGTTATTGTTTACAACTGCTTTGATGTTTTAATTGTTTTGTTTTTCAGAGCTGAAATTAAAAAAAATGCCTTTAGGGAATTTTGAATCTTCTCATTAAAAGGAGATAATTGTGAGGGGAAAACCCAAATTAAAATTATCTGAGCAGCAACTCGAAATTGGCACCTGACCAAAGTTTGCTAGTTTGCTAGTTTGCTAGTTTGCTTATATGGTTGCCCAATTGCTATGCAAACCTATAATCTGGGTATAATCTGTTGATTCTAGTGGCTATTACACTACTCTGGGCAAGATTAAAGGTGAATCTGTTCATTCCATCGGGTTGAGTTATAAAACCCGATATGTTGATATGTTGATAATACCAAATCCTGAACTGATAAGTGTCTCTCTGAGCCCCAAGGCATTTCACATGTTCAACTCTTGTGAATTCAAGGCTGAAGACTTCTCAATGATTTTTTTTTATTTTGGGGGGCACTGAACTCTAAAATGACACTGAGTTTCTTACACTCAGAATAGAAAACAATAAAAAATACTGAAAAAAATCCATGCATGTGGACAAACACCCTTAACCAAAAAGCATAACCAACAGCTCCACAAATACCCTACCCCAAACCCTGGATTTTGTTTTTGTTTTAATATTTTTTATTTTTTATTAAGTAAAAAAACAAACCAAAAATGAAATAAAGAAAAATAGCAGAGAAAATGATTATCAAAAGCAATAGCACTTAGTCTTATATGCTGCTCCACAGTGCTTTATAGCATTCTCTGAGCAGTTTACAGTGTCGGCAAATTGCCCCCAACAATCTGCGTCTTCATTTTACCAACTTTGGGAGGATGGAAGGTTTAGTCAACCTTGAGCCAGTCAGGATAGAACTCCTGGCTGTGGGCAGAGTCAGCCTGCAATACTATATTCTAACCACTATGCCATTACGGCTCCTATAATACATACATACATATAATTATATACAGAACTATGTAATCCCTAACTTCAAAAGCCATCTTCTAAGTGCCTTAAATTTCCTTGCTGTGCAATAAGCATATAAAGCAACTATTCATCTATGGATTGAAAAGATTTATGTTATGAATGCATACAATTAATTTTTATGTTGCCATATAATCTACAATTTTGGTCTTTCAATATTGTACTGTTGGCAAGATTTCTCTTTTCCAATGTTTTGCCCTCAGCCATGATTTTAGAAACTTTGGGATCATCATTAAAGTGTAAGTTACATGGGACTTATGGAGGTAGAAATGGCAGATTGAAAACAACTCCATGAAATGCAGAGCTGACACTACAGCAAAGAATGAACAGCCTGTGACCCATTTCTGGTTTCAAATTCAGTCACACATTTGCTATGGAAATTAGCACTTTACTCAATGTTTAAAGAGATAACAGTAGACAGACTTTCTGGGGGGGGGGACTTGCTTGGGTGATTCTGCTTTTAAAAGGAGGGCACAGAATAGTCAAAAACCAGTCCAAGGTTCTGAGACCCAGATCAGGGTTGTCAGTAGCCAGAGGTCAGACTTTCATAAGCAGAATCCACACAAACATTACACAGAAGCCAAGGTCAGACATTTGATTCCAACAAGAGATTATGGATTAGGGCTGCCTCTTAAATCAGGCTAAAACAGATCTCTTTAATCAAAGAATTTATTCATTTGCTTGGCAAGGAGCCTCATAGAACATCTTTGCACTGCACTTCTACTCACAGAGTACAGGGGTTGGATGGCCTTACATCATCATCATCTGAATGTTGCAGCTGTTCAGTTGGTGGTTGTGTTTCATCAGCATCAGATGATTCCTGGTTTTGTGTCTTCTGGAGGATGTTTTTAGAGTCATCATCATGAGTCCTGGCCCATGATAGCTAGTGAATAGAGTGGCTATTTAAACTTTTCTGAACAAAGAGAGGACAAGGGATTGTCCACATGTATTATGAGCAGTTGTTTCTCATGAGGACACCACAAAACATCAGATTTTAAGCACTGAGAAACAAGGGAATAGCCATCTTGCTCAAACCACAGTTGGTGCTTTTAAAAGTATACTAAGTTTGCATACTTCCTTTTCTAATCACATTTGGCAATTGCTTATTAACTATTTTTCAGCTATTAGAAACCTTGGATTGACAAGGCTGAGTCTGCCTTCAATTCTTTTCTTTTTTTCTCTCTACTATATTCTTTCTTTCTTCTTTCACTTTTCTACATTTTTCCTCTTCTTTTGCACTTTTTATTCTTTTTAATTTTCTTTCTTTTAGTTTTAGTGTTTAGTATTGAAATTATAACTTTTAACAAAATTAGTTTTTTAAAGGGGAGGGGGTGACATGATGTTTTAGAGAAATCTTGTTCCAAAGGGCAGACACAATGTCAGGGAAGGCCAGCTTGTTGTGTCCCAATAGAAGGAATTGTTTGTTTGAAGGGCCACAAAGTACACTTGTGAGATGGGCAGAAACCATGGGAAATAGGCAGTCTCTCAAATAACCAGGCTCTGTGCTGTAAAGGGTTTTATAAATGATAACCAACAATTTTATTTACATCAAAATGCTCACTGGCAACTAATGGAAGCTAATGGTTCATAATAGAGGCACTACTCCTTACTCATGCATTAGTCTATCATTGCATTTTATAACTAATATTTGTTTTTCCACTGGAGAAAGTATGTATTGGGCACTAGAAGTGCAATGTGATAAATTAAAGTTAAATGGTCTTCCCCCTCTGTTTTACTTAGCTTAAATATATAAACATATAAAATACTTGCTGGATCTAGAATTTTATTTTTGGTCTTCATCTACTCCAAATTTGGAATTTCCAATAATCTGTTATTATTTTGGAGAATTTGCCTTTTGAGTTGAGCTGGAATAAACTTCTCATTTATAACCTGCTATAACTTTTAAATTTAACATTAGATTTGTATAATGAGCAATCCCTGAATTATTTTATCTAGAAAGGAAATCGTACAGTGGAGCTAAAAATCTGTTACTTTTAACAGAATGTACACTTAGAGCTTCTGCACTGGAGACAAATTCCTTGTTTGTGTAATCACACTAGGCCGGGGGTGTCAAACTCAAGGCACGTGGGCTGGATCCGGCCCAGGGGATCCTTAGATCTAGCTCGCAGGGCCGCCCTGGAAATAATGAAGGACTAGCCCGCAGTGCCTCTGCCAGCAAAATCAGAGCTTGGGAAGGCCGCATGCGGCCCTCCCGAGCTCAGTTTTCTCTGGCGGAGGCCATGCAGGAGGTCATCCCAACTGAAAACTAAGCTCGGGAACCTATTTTCGCTGGCAGAGCGCTCGGGCCACAGGTGCCCCCGATACAAGTGATGTGAAGCTGGCCACACCCACCCTGGTCACGCCCTGATCTGGTCACGCCCACCCTGAGGTCAAACCCTGATGCGGCCCTAAATGAAATCGAGTTTGGCACCCCTGCACTAGGCCAAATTAAAATATTCAATTCAATTCATTTTTCCCCTTTGATTCAGATGGATAGCGTACCAAAGCAGCAGGCAAAGTGTTGGGCTACCGAGCATGCAGCCACATGCCACATTTGAATGAATAAACTTTAATAAAATTAAAAGTTAGGAATGAGAGCACAATTAAGTAGCTAACAATGAAAAAGAAATAGAAGTTTAATCTCAGGTAACACATGCTAAATAGCAGGGGGTTCACAGGGAGGGGGTCAGAAAAATTCAAGAGGACAGCGAGTAGAAAACGAGTGTTGTCAAAAAGGGACTTTCTTTTTGATCCTCACAAAATCTCCCCTGCTAAGTTTATTTGCCTGAAGGAGCCGCCACATTCAAGATGACAAAAGGTTGATAAAACAGGAAGCAAACATTATTTTTTAAAAATGTTTGTTTTCATTCCTTGAGGCTCAACAGGAGACATGCAAAATGGGTAGAAGATTATGCAGTCACATGTTGCTAGAAAATGCTAGATTTCCTGCTGTCCTTGGGGCATGGAAATCCAAAAGATGAGCAGAAACTCATCTTTTTTTTTTGCATGCCTAACTCTGTATAGAAAAATGAGATGTGTGAAGTGAAAGAAATATATTCTCTATCTCTGACAAAGAATTAGGGCCTTTTTCATGTATGTACTAAAATATTAGGATAGGCTCCTAGGACAATTTGAATGTCAGGCCGAAGCCATTTTTATTTGGGATCTTTGGCCTGCCACACTTTATACTATTCTACTATGCATTTTCTACTGTGGGAAAATGGGAGGGGGGATTGTAGGAGGTTGTTAGTATGTAGCCATAACAAATTCTTTCTAGAAAGCCAAGGTCATCCTTTGTCTCTGAACCCCAGCACCTGCACGGAAGGAGATGGGTGGACTCTGCCAGCATGGCAATTGGAGATTGGACAACGTGATAGATTTGTGGGTGTGGGGACAAGGACTTGAACTTTCAACTGGATGGTGAAACCTGGAGAACTTCAGATTCAGGTTTCGCCCAGATGTACCAACATGGCTCTATTAATAAATTTGGATTTTGAGGAATACTTTGACTCAGACTCTGATTTAATTTTGGATGCTATTTGGAACCCTGACATTGAATGTATTAAAGCAGAGACTGGGATGCTTTAATTTAAATTTCTGCACAAAGTAGGAACAGCAACCTCTGAAAAAGTTTGCTGTTTTGTCAATGTCACAGCATTGTAACACAAGGTCCATCCCCTTTTTGTATGTGTGAAACATACAATGCATCTACAGAAGAGGTAGGGATTATAATGGCATAAGGCTAAACAGGGCATTGAAGTCAATGGCCTAAATAGTCTTCCCTAACACTGTATGTCTACAAAATCAGGGCTTGGAATAAGTGATTAGCCCTCAGTCTGAATGATGTTCAAAACCTCAGGCTCTGTTCGCTTCATGTCTGCCTGCGATCATCAACAAGAAAAAGTATTTCTGACAAATAGTAACCAAAGGGATCTTGACAAGTCACAGAACCAAAAAATCTGCATTTGCCTAGAAAAGGGGCAGTGTCAAAGAACCAAGAAGGAAGCTGAGTGGGGAAAAAGAAATTAGAAGCAGGGAATAATGATCAGCAATGGGAAACACATTATCTGGGGAAAAGGTGGATGTGAGACAATGGGGAACAATTTGAAAATTGGGATGAAAGCGTGGCAGAGAGAAATTTTGGAAGATCCCATGGAGGCAGGTCAGTATTTAGTCCAAAAGAGAGGAGAGGAGAGGTGAGGAGAGGAGGAGGGGGGAAGGGGGAAGGGAGGAGGAGGAGAGGGAGGAGGAGGTGGTGGTCTACTATCCAATAAGCATCAGTCTTCATGCTAGATAGATTTCATGCTACAGGCACACTTTATGGAAGCAAGTGAAAGTAATAAATTAGAGAGTCATAGGGTGGGAGGCGGCTGAGCTGGGGGTGGTTCTTGGGAGCTGGGAGGGAGGAGTCGAGCAGACTCGGGCTTGGGGGGTGACCATGGGTGGTTAAGGGGTGCCGAGTTCAGAGGTGGCCCATGCTGGCCGCCATGGCCGAGGATTACTGGGACTCGCAATAGCAGTAACCGCCACCAAGCAGTGACTCCAGCCCCTTCCCCATCGTGGATCGGATGAAGAAGATCAAGAGGCAGCTGTACATGATGCTGCGGGGAAGCTGAACTGTAGAGAAAAACCTCAATGAACACATTAATATAGAGGAAAACAACAGCAGCGATAATGAAATTGTTCATGAGGACCTCAAAATGGGTTCGGATGGTGAGAGTGATCAGGCACCAGGAACATCATCAGATGAGGTGCAGTCTCCAGTCCGAGTGCGCATGCGGAACAACCCTTGCACACAAGATTTCCACTGAGGTATGTGGAAAGGATATTAACAAGCGCCTGTCACTCCCAGCTGACATCCGTCTTCTCGATGGCTACCTGGAGAAACTGACCCTCAACAGTCCTCTCTTTGACAAGCCCTTGAGCAGGCGGTTATGCAGAGTCCCTCTGTCGGAGATTGGCTTTGAGAAGCTGGAAACATATGTGAAGTTGGACAAATTGGGAAAGGGAACCTATGCCACTGTCTACAAGGGAAAGAGTAAACTACCGAGTTTCAGCTCTCCTGGTATGGAAGAAGAAACTCTATTGTTGTACATAACTTGAATCGGGGGAGGAACTTTCTGTTTCAAAGATCAAAGCTTACCATTTATAGAAGAAAGGTCCCTAAGGAACAAAAGGAACAATCTGTTCTCCCCCCCCCCCACGCTCTGTCCACCTTCTTTGGGGTTAATTAATGCACCATATCCAAATGTATGGAACTGATTAAAAGTCTCTAACAATTTTAAAAAAGTAATGGATTAGAAATTACCTTGAAAGACAAAATATTTGTTCAGAATATTATCTTTTTTAGGTTTGGGTTACACTACATAAAAATAGTTCGAAAGTATTTTACTCTGAGCACAAAAATAATAATTACAATGACAAAAGCATCTCTGAAATCCTTTTTCCAATCCTCCTTGTCTGGGATGATGTAGGACAATTTCATACCATCAGCACTTCCACTCCCCAGTCTTTCAAAATCTTTCGGAAGTCAACCATGATTGTCTTCAAACCAGCCAGCCACTCTTGAAACACTAAGAACAAGGAGCTTCTCTGCCTGAGCAGTGAGCAGCCATGTTATTTAGTAATAAAATTACCAGCAACTCCACACAGAAGGGAAATAATATATAATATTCATATATCCTTAATTTTAGAAGTCTGGAGCTGCTTTTGAACTGACATAGGGCCCTAGGTGTGTCAGCAGCAATGTTCCCTCTAATTTTTTTTCAGTGTGAGCAGAAAAGTATAGTGTCTGAGCGGCACGTTTTCTTCCATGAGCACCTGAATTTATTTGTTTGTTTGTTTGTTTGTTTGTTTGTTTGTTGTTTGTTTGTTTGTTTGTTTATTGTTTGTTTGTTTGTTTGTTTGTTTGTTTGTTTGTTTGTTTATTTATTTATTTATTTATTTATTTATTTATTTATTTATTTATTTATTTATTTATTTTAGTGTTCTTATATGCCACCCTACTCCCTGGGGACTACTTACTTTGGCATAGGAAAAAGAGCAGAACCCCACGCAAAGTGAGCTCTTGCAGCAAAGCGAGTTCTTGCAACAACCCAATGAGGGAGCCTGAAGCACTTCTTTGCACGTGGAACTGAACAGAGTCGCATCGGAGACTTTGGAGAAAGGGGCGGAGGCCAGAGGGGGGAATCCTAAGGAGGAGGCTGGGATGGTTTTATTGCAACCCTAGAAGTGTGAGGGTGGGGGTGGGAGAAAACCCAGGGGGCTTATCCCCAACGCAGAAACAGCTCGTTTTTGAAAGGATGCAGATGGAACAAGACCACAACAGAAACCAGCGAAAAGATCACCCAATTCTTTATTTATTTACAGATGTTATTTCTAGCCCTCTCCTTTCCCAGTCAAGTAAGCCCTCGCTTCCCCCACCCCCTTTCCCCTCATTTGCAGTCTCAAAGCAGGAGGCAAACGGGGAGGGGGAGGAAAGAGATTTATTTTATTCTTGCTGATTGTCCCTAATCTGTTTTCTCTCCCAGAGCATCCTGGGACACGTAGTTCTCCATCCAAGCATTCCTTCGACATACGCCAATAAGAAACTACCATTCCCATCAGGAAGCACAAAACCTTTTTTGCCTCCTGTCTAGTTTCCCCCAACTGCTCCTCCCACCGAGCCCGAACTGCGCTACAGATCAAAAGTCCTGCGCTGCAGTTTGCTGTCGCCTGCGCTACCGCGTAGCTGTACACCTTACAGGGAACAGTGGTCAGCAGCCTAAAAAGTTTCTCTTAATTGACCTAAATCTTTCTTCCTCACTTTACTTTTCTATCCTATTATTCATGTGACGAACAGCAAAAGTTTGGCTGTCTAAACATCTAAGACTCTCTGGAAAGGTCAGAGAATAGAAAAATGAGACTCTGGGCCACCTATGGAGACATACTTGGCTGCCCAGCATGAGTCTTCATACTAGAAAGAATGACCGGATTAAGAATATAGTGACATTCAAAGCTCAATTTATGCTGTTCATTACAGGAATAATGGAGCCCTATCCTCACCCTTGATTTATGACATTCTAAAAGACTACTGGTCTCTCAACAGGCATCTGGCTTTTGAGATCTGAGTGTCATTTAGATGTGAAACAGGTAGCAAGAATGTTGATCATTCTCAAAGAATATCTGACCTTCCTGGCTTTCCCATCAATTGAGATGCTTGTTCTTTTTTATTCTTTGATAGATTTAGTACATAAAGTCAAGCAGGGGGAACCTGACAAGCCAATTTCCTTCTGGTATCTTCTGAGGCAATCTATTAGCTCTGGCCTATTCAGAAACACAGAGTATTTCCACACCTATCCCAGGTTTCCATTACTAGGAAATGCTTGTTTCGATCCGATTTCTGTCTATATCAGATTGTATTCAGAGACTTTTTCACAACATAGTTGCCCCCGTTCCCTAGGCTATTTGTCTTCTTCTGAAGTCAATCTGGGGAAAGAATACACTTTTGAAAATCCAAGTTTGGTGCTTTTCAGATCCAATATATATATATATATATATTCCTATTCACAGAGATAGAATGAAATTTCCAAAAATGAGTGCACGCCTAATATGAAGTTAGATAACTCATGAAACAGCAGAGATTCTCAACAGAAACATCCTCTATAGTTATTTCTGAAATTGAGTTACTGATTGGGACTTCTCAATTTGTTACTTCTAAATTCAATGCAGATATTATGTAAGTGCAGTTTGACAAAATTTCCAGGTTCATAAATTCTTTTACTTTTCCACATATCCCTCAATATTTAGGGGTGCACTGAATAAGCATTGCAAAAAAGCACACCTAATATGACTGTAAACATTTGTACATCGCCATGTACTTTTTATGAAACATTTGAGAGGTACATATGCATTGATTGGAAAAAATAGTATAATCCCTATAAGGGGATATGGAGTTGGTGAACTCTTCTTCAAGGACAGCAACTTTCCTAAAAATATTAACTAAAGAAACAAAGGCAAAAGAAATTTGCCTTCTCAAAAAAATTTAAGAATCTAATTTGAATGCAACCTAGATCACCACCAATGCGAATTCTTTTCTGAGAAAAGGACTTTATATTGATTGGCATCTGTCCTATCATGGATCTGCTATGGAACCAGTCCAAAGAAATTTCCAGATTTGCTCCCAGCGGAATCCATGGCAAAAATAAACAAATCAAAACCTTTAACCTCCAATGTAGATAACAACTAACCACCTGCAAATCTGCCTTTAAGGGAATGTTGGTCATTCATTTGCATTTTTGTCTCTGTAATTTCACTAACTTACACTTTAAAGCTGTCTTTTGTGTGGGAGCATAATAATTGAATTTTTTTCTTACAGGGACAGAGCTTGTTGCATTTTTAATGCCAGTGTTACGATTTCAGTGTTGCATTTTCATCATTGCCCACATTTTAATACTTTGCTCTACTATGCAGCTGTTGAAGATAAATTTAAAAAATGATAAAATGTATAAAAGTGTCTAGAGAGATCAAAATGCTTTATGCAAGCAATGTGACTGAATCATAACTTGCAGGATTAATAGTTAACTGAACAAAACAAGCAAAACAAAAAAATCCCTCTTTTTTCTTGTTTTCAAGGGAAAAGCTATCAACATGAATAGAAATTTGCATACAGTCGTTTCAGGCTGTAGACAAAGGTTTTACAAGATGCCAACCAAAATACACTCTAGACCAATTTTTGTCCTGTAAACAGTATATTTGAATGAAACATGGTGCAATGTACATCCTGTAAGTTTTGTTAACACAGCTGTACAAACATTTTCCTCAGCAGTTAATAAGGCCAACGCCAAATCGGCAAACCTCTTGTATTTACAGGATAACTTTTTGCAACACAGGAAAGCAGATGACAAAACCATTATGAAAGCTGCAGCAGAAAAGTCGATTTAACCAGCTTAATCACCTTTCTGAGATGCTGGGTGCACTTGACAATGAAAGAACAACAGGAAGTCATGTGTTTAGGAAGAATTTTCACAACTGAAATCTATCCAGAACAGAGCAACCAAAATGATATGGAGTCTGGGAAGAAGAGGGAGGAGGGTTGGTTGGGGACATTGGGTATGTTTACCTGAAGAAGAGAAGACTCTGGGGAATGTGATAGATATCTTCAAGTGTCTGAACAGGGCCATGTAGAAGATGGAAGAGGATTGTTCAAGAAACAATGGCTTTAAATTGCACAGAAGAAAGTTTTGGTCTGATGCAGGGGCGGGTTCCTAATTTTTTTACTATCACTCTGTGGGCATGGCTTATTTTGTGGGTGTGGCTTGCCAGCCATGTGACCAGGTGGGTGTGGGCCTCAGGAGCTTGGCAGCGGCCAGAGAAGTGGGGGGCATTGCCCATCCGCAATGCAGCCCCCCGCAGTGGGAGCAGCAACACCGCGGCAGCAGTTCTTCTAGGAGGCTCCGTCCGGCCTGAATGCTTCTCCCCATTTGATGATCCTAGGCTCCTGCCGCCCGTTCCCCCTCCCCTCAGCAGCTCGAGAAGCCTCGAATGTGCAAAAATGCCTAGGATCATCACCGTGCGTTCATGGCTTCTCGGACTGCTGAAGGGAGGGGAATGGAGATAGCTCCTGCCACCTGTTCTTTCAGAGTCCCACGCGCTTCCTCAGCCATCCTCCCCTGCTTGGACTCACTGTGGGGTAGGAAGGCAGTACATGTGCAGTGCCAGAAGCTCGGCTTCTGGACATGCGCAGAAGAAAATTTTAAAAAATAATATTTTTTTTAAAAAAAAATGGTGGCGCCCAGGCACCAACAACCGACCGCACCGGTACCGTGACATCACCAGCGGGCTGCTACCGGTGCTATAGAGTGGACCGCACTGGTAGGAACCCACCACTGGTCTGATGTCAGGAAAAAATGGCATCAGAATCTTTAACAATGGAATGGACTGTTTAGGAGGTGGTGGACTGCCCTTTTTTGGAGGTGCATAAACAAAGGGTGGATTCTCATCTTTCAGGAATGATGTAACAATTGATTCCTATAAAGGGGGTTGGACTCTTATATACAAGATCCCTTATAACTCTTCATTCTATGACTCTTTGATTCCAAATCATCCAACAGGTAGACCCAATCTCACAAGAAATCCAGGAACTTTAGAGAAATAATATTTTTAAAGAAGGGAAGGAGCTATAACCAAAAAAGAACAGCAACTGGAGTGATTCAAGAATAAACCTTATAAAAGAAGCAATGGATAATCTGGACCTTTTTTTTAAAAGAGGGTTGACTATCTCCATCTGTCTTTTATTTTTTTAACCAATTAAATTTGCTATCATGTCATTTTTCACTGACTGTGTGAGAACAACCTGACACAGATTTTGTGAGCAAAAGGACAAAGATGTACTAATGTCCTTACTTATTGTTATGGGCAGCCAATTCTCTGAGCAATAAAAAGACTGAGAGGTGCAGAACCTCCCTAGGTTTCTTTTTCTTTAGAATGAAGTTTTAGAATGAAGTACCTTTTCTGGTATTTCATAATATATTTGTGCTTACATAGAGATACACAGATTGACTATATAATCATGATCATGATAGGTGCATTTCTCTTTGCCCTGCTGTTTATACTACCAGCATCATAATGAATTTTGAACAAAACATACACACACTGATATTTTTTTTAATGTTTGGTTAGGCCTCTTAATAAAAATTTTGTCACCTGCAGGAATTGACCATTGGCCGAGATACAGCACATATTACATTTTCACTAACTGTATATCAAGGGATGGGGGCCACCAGTATCTTCAAATTGCTTTAGGGTCAACTTACCGTACTTCTGCCCATTTTAAGTCTGCATCTGGTGATCATTACAAATTTGTTGTTTTTCAAAGCCACTGAGATTAACACATACTTTAGCTGGGGGGAGGGGAGGAGGAGGATTTTTATGAGTCATTGGAGGGGTGGAGGGGTGGGTGGATGGATGGATGGATGGATAATAAAACAAAATGTCATAATATATCCCAAATATCAAATAGGATAGGGACCCTATTAGTCATCAAAGGAAGTGATAGCAGGTACGTTGCTAACCAGCCACAACATATTATTCATTTCATTTTAGAACCTAGTATTCTGAAATTAATCAGTACATGACATACCCCTGGTGTTGTAATGGTGGCTCAGCTCCTGAAATACCTATTAAATTGACTCAATGTTAAGAAGAAGGAATTCAGCTTCTGTTTCTCAAAACAGTCACTCCTGTTCCATTTATATAAAAACAGCATTCATGAAAACTCCTCTGTTAGTTTTACATTTTTATCAAAAGTCATTAGAAAGAAGGATTTTGCCCTTGGATAATTCCTGATTTGTCAGATAAATCCTGGACATCATATATGGATATTGTCCTTGATAGGGCCAGGAAACAGTTAGTTGCCCATAAGGATGGCGTCTACTTATTCTCCATGTGCCTTTAAACTGGAAACAGGTCCTTAAAGAGGAGTAATAAGGAGCACCTGCTTACAAACCTCTGCACAGAAGACTATATGAACCCTCCACAACCATTCTTTTTGCAACAACGATGCATTGAAGCCCAAGAGATTAATCAAAGAGTAACTATTTTACCTAGGGTTTTATTTGGAATTCCTTACAAGTGATCATTGCCTTCCCTTGATTTTTCTGTTTTACTTTTTTTCCCAATAAATTCCTGTTTTAAATAAAAGATTTGGCTTTGTCTGTTTTAGAAAGAGATTCTCGTTAGGTCATTTTCTTATGAACAAGAGAATAATGGGACATTTTCTTCCGAAACTCATGCACAGCTATCCCTTGTCCCAAAGGTGTTTATTCAGGAGGCAACTGGAGTTTCTTGTTTTTCATTTTGAAGACGTTTCACTTCTCATCCAAGAAGCTTCTTCAGCTGTGACATGATTCATTTCATTCCCCACTTTCCTGTCAGAGCTAAAGAAGTTTCTTTGATGAGAAGCGAAACGTCTTCAAAAGAAAAAGCACCTTTGGGACAACCGTATTCTGGATGACTGAGAATCTCTACAGACTTTTAGCTATCCCTTGTGTTTCAGAATTGGTACAAGATTTGCTAAGTTCTGTGTTTTTGAGCTTTGAGCACCAAAACACTTTCTTTTTACCTTCCTAAAGGCAGCTGAGGGGAACATCCCTGGTAAGAATTCCCTAGCTTAGGAAGACTATAGAATGGCAGGAGTTCCAGCCCAGCGGAGGGTTCTGGTTATTTTTGCTACCGGTGCGCATCGCGAGCATGCGCAGAAGTGAACTCGCATTCCATTGCGCGATTTCACTTCCGTGCATGCCTAGGACGACATTACAAGCCGAAACACAGCTGAGGAGCTTCTCAGCTGTGCTTCGGAGGAAGAATAAAGGTCAGTATTGAAACAAGGGCAGGTGGGAAGGCTTTTTCCCGACAGCTCAGGACACAGAGAAGCACCAGAAAATGACATCATTGCCGGGCTCCTACCAGAGCTGTGCTCCACATGGCACCGGTAGGAAACCACCACTGTTCCAGCCTGACTGCTGGCAGCCTTTCATATTCTTTAATCCTTGTATTGAGGAACTCTTGGAAGAAGGGAGCCAGTTTGATGTAGTGGTTAAGACATAAGACTATAAACTAGGACCGTGATGGCGAACCTTTGGCACGCGTGCCACAGTTGCACGCGGAGCCATGGCGGAGGGCACGCGAGCGTTGCCCACCGGCAAACCGGAAGTGCAGAAAAACGCACTTCCAGTTTGCTGGTGAGCTGTTTTTTGCACTCCGGAGGGTTCAGGGAAGCTTCCTGAAGCCCCAGAATGCAAAAAACAGCAAAACGGGCAAAACGGAAGTGCGTTTTCCGCACTTCTGGTTTGCCCATTTTGCCATATTTTTTTGCATTCTGGGGCTTCAGGAAGCTTCCCTGAACCCTCCAGAGTGCAAAAAACGGCAAAATGGCAAACCAGAAGTGCGGAAAACACACTTCTGGTTTGCCCATTTTGCTGTTTTTTGCATTCCGGGGCTTCAGGAAGCTTCCCTGAATCCTCCGGAGTGCAAAAAACAGCTCACCGGCAAACCGGAAGTGCGTTTTTCCGCACTTCCGGTTTGGCCATTGTGCGCATGCGGGGGGGGAATGGGCGTGGGCACACGAACGAGAAAAGGTTCGCCATCACTGAACTAGGAGTAAAACGAATGATGTCACATGACATGCTTGAATCCTGACATCTGATATAAATATTTTGCAGTATTTGTCATCCATGCTTTCTTATTTACAATCCAGCCATCCACAGATTGTATAACCCCATTGTATCTATTTAAAAGATATCAGTGAAATCAAGGAAAATGCTGGGCACTTTAGTCCTGGCTGCATTTCCCAATGAAATTCCTGTTGGTCTCAGTTTTTGTTTGAGTAAAAAATTATTTTGGGTTGTGATGGATTTCTGATTAATCATTTTTTTTACTTTATCTTGCTTTGTTCCCCTACTCCAGGCTGTCTTCTGACATCTCAACTTTAATGAACACCTTAGGAAGCCTTCATTGATCACCAGTCATAGTGGATCAGGTGAATCGGGTGTTTAATTTGGTAGAATGCAATTTTACATGTAGCCTTCATTAAAAATAGAGGATGGGGTTTTGAAGGGAGGGAGAAATAATTCGCTATTTTAATAAATGTTACAGCACATTTATGGAGTAGGTTAAATAAATCTCATAATGCTATTCTTTTATAATAAATGGCCGTAGATTGGCTTTTATTTGGTACCTTATGTATTTCCATATAAACTGCTGCATAATGGCTCTGCCCTCTGTCTTTTTAACATTTAATATTAATGAGTGGGATGAAAGATCATTGGCTCCAGTTTACTGATGCTTCAGGGCCATGGCAAGAATTCTGTCCCAGAGAAAAGGCTTCATCCTAACATTTCCTGCCATTTTAAAAACCACAACCTCTCCTAATCTGAGGAAAATATTATTATTACTGGGCTGCTACATCAATGAAACTAATTGCCATCTAAGGCAAATAGTAAGTACAAGGAAGATATTTTAAGCCCAGGGAGATGAGTCCACCTTGCCTTATTAAGCAATCATGATTATGATTCTGGTCTCCAAGAAGTAGCTAGGAGAAGCAGCTGTGTGTGGGAAATTATTTAACTGTTCTACTTTGCAAATGACATTTGCTCGCTCTTGAAAACGATACCTGAGCTAGAGCATAAATGATAAACTGCAAGAGATGAAGCAGTAGTTTGGAAGTGTATTTCAAGACACACAAATATTCCATGGCTTCATAATTTCTTCTGTTTTAGATTAGTATGGATATCAAACCATCCTAATATTTATAGCTAAGTGTTTGGTATGAGTCCAGCCAATTTTGATTTATTTAAACCATGGTTAAACATGGTTGTATAGATGTTCGTGTTTCTGATAGTAGAGTAGAAAGTTAGCACCCACCCCACTCCTAGGAAAATGAAATATCTTAGGAAATATTGAAAAAGGAAAGAATATGTTTCCCTGAATGAGGAAAGGAGAAACATGTTTTAAATACAAAGCAGCTTCCTGCAGCTCCCTGCCCCCTCCTTCATTAAGACCTTTACCCTTAGGACATGAGAGGGTTAGTCCTCTACCACCTGGAAAATTACCAGCACTCAAACAAACTTGGGAGACAGCCTAAAAGGCTAGCTAAGACCCCCGCCCCTAGGGAGTGCATTACATACACAGGAACCAATCGGAGTGCATTACATACACAGGAACAGGAAACTAAGAGGTGGGGCCCAACAGAGGTCATAAAACCAGGAGACTCAGCATCTTCCCCTCCCTTTTCTCTTCACCTACATCTAGAGACATGTGATCCACCTTTTCTGTTCAGGGGCTCATCCAATGTGCTCCTGTCCACCATATTAAACCTTCTTTCCAAGCAACTTCCATGAATCCAGTGTCTATTTCCCCATTTGGAATTGAACCCAGAAGAATATTCCTTACAACAATTTGGCATCCCAGATGGGACTCCAAGCTAACCTCTCCAATGAGCCTGGCCTAAGTAAACTCCCTTGCTGGCAACAGACCCATTGAAGTCTGTGGGTAAGTTTCTTTGACCTTGGCCATTGGAAAGTAAGTTTTAAAGGGGTTTTGAGTTTGAGCTCAAAGGCTGCTTGAAAGGAAGTTGAGTGCCTCTAAATTTTACTTTAAAGCATAGAAAACTGGGAAATGTGTGTATGCCTGTGTGTATGTGTGTGTGGGGGGGGTAATTTTTATTTTTTTATTTTACTTTATGGCATATGAAAATTCCAATTTCAATTGAATAGTGTGTTGTCTGGGTACAAATCATTTTAGAAAATAATAATCATGCTATATGTTTAACCAAGTTAATGTATCTTCTTTATCATATATTCATATTCCCTTATTCAGGGAAACATATTCTTTCCTTTTTCAATATTTCCTAGGATATTTCATTTTCCTAGGAGACAGGTGGGTGCTAACTTTCTACACTCCAAAATGCATTGCTCGTTAATGCCATATAGTCTTTGCATTTCTCTTTTTATATATATATATAAACATATCGATGTTTAAATCGATTGTAAATTTTCACAGAAATAAAAGATAAACATTAACTAAGAAAATAAAAAGTATAGAAAGTTAACATGTAAAGAGGTTTGATATAGAAGATAGAAACAGTGAATTTCTTAAGCAGATGTGTTTCTTAAGCAGGGCTTAAGCGCTTTACTGGGCCCATTACCATATTGCATTAAAATTGCTTTGTATGCAAAGAGAGCATTCCAGAAAGTGGAAATCCAGCTCAAGCAATAATTACCCAAGCACGGCACATTTATAATGTTAATGGAAGGATTATTTAAGGAAATATATAGAAGAGATAGACAAAGCCTGGCTCTTAGCTAGTGGCATCCCATCAGGTGAGAGTCAGTCAGCTAGAGTCTCCATGTGTGGAGAACAAAGGCAGAAAAAAGATCCTGAAATTAGCGCTATCAGAGACAAAGAATAGGCCATCTCTCTCTCTCTCTCTCTCTCTCTCTCTCTCTCTCTCTCTCTCTCTCTCTCTCTCTCTCTCTCCCTCTCCCTCTCCCTCTCCCTCTCCCTCTCCAACCCACTTCTCCTGGTTAGTAGGCTAAGAGTTCCCGAAGAGTCAGGGACTCTGAAATCATATGTCCAACAAAATAAAGCATGCACTTGGCCAATATGAAAACTCACACTATTGGGTGTTGCATTAAGCACCATACCAAACGGATTGCCAGCGTGGAGAAGTGACTAAGACTACTGCAAGAGAAAACTTACCTTTCCTAAAGTTGTTTGTTTTTTTTCAAAGCATCTTCAAATGATGCTTTGAATACAGTTAGGCTAAGTGTGCTTGCAGTGCAGCAATATAAACAGTGGGGTCCTCCAAGAATTTGCATTGCAATAAACAGTTTTGTTTTCCTTTTTATCATACCATAAATATTCTGAAATGAATAGTGATGTAGCCTAGTTTTTCAATATCAAATTATTCACTGTAGCTCAAGAAATAGACCAATATGTAGGATTGCAAACAACCCCAAAGGGAATTCGCCAAATAAATGCAGTACAATGTATGCCGGTTTCTAATGACCCTTACTGAAACAAAATTCCTTAATTTCAAATATATGCTGACGACGCCTGAGCTGGCAATGCGTAATTTATACCTAGATGGTGGGTAACTCAATAAAAAAAGATGTAGTTGCCACTGAGAAAAGTATGTTTTTTACAAGGCATCATTAAGGGTAAAAAAAAACCAGAATGCAACACTGACAGTATTTTTAAAATCTGCAATTGATCCTATGATTATGATAAGAATGCAATGCAGTTCTTATGCCTACACATTGGGAAATAATGAGTTAAAAAAAACAGCATAAAAGGATTGAAGAAAGTCTATTACACATTGCATGCAATAGGAAAAAATGAATAAAAGAATGTAAACATTATTTGTGTAGTGAGGAATGAGGGAATAGGTAAGAGGTAATTGTTCCTGTTTTTCATAATACTTGCAACCAGGAATAACCAATGAGCAAAATAGTAGAAATTCAAGGTTTTTGCAAAATATTTTGCTAATATTTTGGCATTTGTGCTGAAGATACTATACACATAATTTTTGATTGTCTGACTAAATGCACTGAGTATGTCATCTCTTCCAGCCTAAGCTCCACTCCTCTGCTCACAATAAAGTACCTTGAAATTTTGGGCTTAGATAACTTATAGCTATGCCGCCTTCGATCTGATCTAAATGTAGTTCATAAAATCATTTGCCACAATGTCCTTCCTGTCAATGAATACTTCAGCTTCAACCGCAACAACACACACGCACACAATAGATTCAAACTCAATGTAAAACCGCTCCAAACTAGACTGCAGAAAATACGACTTCAGCAACAGAGTCATCAATGTCTGGAATGCACTACCTGACTCTGTGGTTTCTTCCCCAAACCCCATAAACTTTAACCTTAGACTGTCTACAGTCGACCTCACCCCATTCCTAAGAGGTCTGTAAGGGGCATGCATAAGCGCACCATCGTGCCTACCATCCCTGTCCAATTGTCCAAATGTACCTAGACCTACTTTGCTTTTGTTTATGTTTATACCATACCTGTTATCTTGCACACATTTTGATAAATAAATAAATAAATAAATAAATAAATAAATAAATAAATAAATAAATAAATAAATAAATAAATAAATAAATAAATCTAAGAATAACAGAGTCTGTCTTGCAGTTTTGCATAGATGGGCTATCTCAGTGATGGAAGCTTCCCTCTGAAACACTTTCCCCTTTGGCATTTATGAGGCATCTTTTGGGGGGGCCTATGCAAGGTCTACCTTCAACCTTATTTTCTCTCCCTGTTTTTGCTTTCTACTTTATCCTCACTTTTTCAACAGTTTACTGCTTATATTTTAATGTATAATATGGCAACACAAAATATAGTAAATAAATAATAATGATAAGTTGTATAAAATATATTAATAGTCATTCATCATTTCCTTTAAAAAAAAATATCCTTAGCTGGGAACATCTTATAATGTCCAGTTCCCAAGAGAAAGGGAAGAAAATAGACAGCATTAATACAATAAACAAACACCAGAATTGTTAATCTCTTGAAATCTGTCACCCACCTGTACTCTATTTTCAAGGCCAAGCAGCTGACCCATTTTCTTTGGGAAGGACTTGTCACTGGGGATGTAAAAGGCCACCTTTCATCAAAGCAGGACTTTCTAGCAAAGTAATCCTTGCCTGCAAAGAACAGAAAGAAAGGGAAGGTATGGAAAAATATTCCTTTAGAGGTGATTAGCTTTGATGTGAAGAAGCCAGAAGGTCTCTGCCAGTATAAAATAGCACAAATATAACTCAAAGGCTATCAAACATGTCCAAAAGCAAAGAGTTGCATTTCCCAGTGTTGTTTCTGAAGTAACAGAAGACATTTTATAATCTACATCAATTTTATCTTTGTAATAAGACCTACTACGATTGTCAAATAATTACACTGTCACAAAAAACGTTCCCATAGCTATTTGCTGTAAACACTATACATCTAAACTAGCTTTGATCTAAATGCATTTCCAAAGTTTTCTCCTTCGTTTTTGGAGAGTTGCAGCCTTAAGCTATGATCTTTTGCAAACAGAGACCTTTCTTGACCCTTTCTCTTCTTTTGAAGACACCACATACATTAAAAGTGGAAAGAGTTTCAATGCTGATGTGGTCATTCCTTTCTCCAGTTCTCTCTGACTCTTACTAAGTTGGCATTAATCTTTCTGCTTCATCACTGTAAATCACGATAAGAATGGCAGGAATAGCTAACACCCTAGAAGATAGGCTCAAGATCCAGATGGATCTTGACAGACTTGAACACTGGGCCCTATCTAACAAAATGAAATTTAATGTAGAGAAAAGTAAAGTCCTACACTTAGGTAAGAAAAACCAAACATGTACATATAAACTGGGTGAAACCAGGCTTAATAGCAGTGACTGTGAGAGGGATCTTGGAGTCTTAGTGGACAACCAGGTAAATATCAGCCAGCAGTGTGCAGTGGCCACCAAAAAAGCCAATGCAATCCTAAATTGCATTAACAGAGGGATACAATCAAGATCAAGTGAGATACTAATACCACTCTATAAAGCCTTGGTTAGACCACACCTAGAGTACTGCCTCCAGTTTTGGTCACCACACTATAAAAAAGATGTTGAGACTCTAGAAAAAGTGCAGAGGGGAGCAACCATGATGATTAGGGGACTGAAGACTAAAACATATGAAGAACGGTTACAGGAACTGGGCATGACTAGTCTAGTGAAGAGAAGGACCAGGGGAGACAAGATAGCAGTGTTCCAATATTTGAGGGGCTGCCACAGAGAGGAGGGGGTCAAGCTATTTTCCAAAACACCTGAAGGCCAGACAAGGAATAATGGATGGAAACTGAACAAGGAGAGATTCAACCTAGAAATAAGGAGGAACTTTCTGACAGTGAGAACAATCCACCAATGGAACAGCTTGCCTTCAGAAGTTGTGGGAGCTTCATCACTTGAGAATTTCAAGAAGAGAGTGGGGGGTTGGACTAGATGACCTACAAGGTCCCTTCCAACTCTGTTAATCTGTTAAATCTTGTTAGAAGATGTCTGAAAGCTTTTTGGAAGAAAGGCAAGAAATGTGTTGCCTAGAGCATGATGGGGACATTTCCGTTTGTTCATCTCTGAAACACAAAACAGGAAGGCAGGAAGCAAACAAGGAGGACTAGGAAGGATAACGAGAGGAGACCACAAAGCAATTTCTTCCCCCTTCATTTTATGTGCACCTTCCCAGTCCTCCTTGCTTCCTGCCTCCCCTGTTCTGTTGAGATTTGTGTCTAAGGGAATCATCTTTCCTTTTTACAGTAACTAATGCTATGCCAAAAACTGTTTTGTGTGTGGATTTTTCTTGCGATCATTTTAGAGCTTATTTTCTTCTTAAAAGTGGCAGATGGTGCTACTACTGGTATAATTTTCTATTGCTTATCTTTCCATTGCACTGAAGCTCCCCAAGTGGCCACAATTCTCATTCTAAAAAAGCCCTTTGGGAAGATTTCTCTTTGGATTTAATTGAAGTGCAGGAAGACAGAGAAGCTGCAGATCACTTGTGAGATTATTGTAAATAAAAAGAAAGGACATCCATATGCACCTTTTGGCCACTCCATAATTAAATCAATGCAATACCCCCCCCATGAGAATGTTCAGCCTTTGTGAAACTGTGAACTATTTTCTCTTTTCAAAGACATTTTGAAAGCAAACTCACTTTCATAAAATTAAAAGAGAACTAAGGTAATTAAGAGTCAAAGATTCAGGTAAGTCATTCAATGTGTATTGACAGCTGCTTTAACAGATGGTTTGTCTCTGACTAAGAAACTTCTCCTTACATCACCAATCAACCTTTACCCATATTGTATGGTGGAAGGATCAATTCCATGTTGCTACATTCTTGAATACCAAAGGAAGGGCAAGTATTAACATGAACAAAGACTGCGTACAAATAGATACGGCTCAGAACTGGGTCCGATTGATCCAAGTTTCCTTATGTTAGCACACATTATAATGTACTTTTAAAAAATGGTTGGAATAAAGTCTATCTACTTTATGTATTTTATTATTCCAAGAAGCTAAATGATGAAAATTTAGGGAAGACAAAAAGAAATACTTTTCCATACAGTATGAAGTAAAAGAATGGGATTATTTTGAGAAAATGTAAGCAGAAAGATAGAAATAAATATATTTTCATCATTTTGTAAATAAAAGTTAGGGGAAATACCTATTCCAGTGAAAGAGGAGTAACAAAAATAAAGTGTTTTCCATCTCAGTTGTATAAATAAAATTCAGAAGTCTAGACAATTTTGTAACCACAAATGGGAAACAGACTGTAATGTATAATTCTCAACAGAACAATAGAAAGAGATTTGTAATTATAGCTTCAGCAAACATCTGTGTAGTATGAGGTGTTAAGGGAAAAAGTCATATTTTTATAGAATCTTATTCCCTATAGGATACATCAAACTCTATACACATACTTCAGGGAAGAGTAGGTAAGAAATTTCATGGCAGCAAGACTGCTACTGTTATACAGCTTGATTTGTGTGGGCTTGCATCTAAATAGTAAAAGAAAAGAGTTATTTGATGCAGATTTTCCTACCACTTGCTAGCTCCTTGAACACCATTAGCAACCAATAAGTTGATCTCCTCCAGAGTGTTGGACTATCTTGGGAGTTGTAAATCAGTACATCTGAAAGTACTAGGCTGATAGATGTTGAGTTAGTATTTTAAACTGGGTTTTGGAAGATCCGGGTTTAAATTTCTATCATTCAATTATAAAGCTTATCCACATCTTTGAAACAACCATTTGTTCTCAGTATAATAGAACTGAAAGTAGTGTATAGAACTGAAATAGAAAGTGGATGAATCATATGCACCAGTTTGATCTCCTCAGAGGAGCATTGAAATAAAATGTAGTAAATAACTAACAAGTGAGTTCACATATAGTTATGTGAGCCAGTGGAAGAGCTCTGAAAATCTTATTAATTGTATCAGTTGGGCCTTTAGATTTAATTGGCTATTTAAGAAGAATGATTAATCCAGCCACCAAGTGCCTAATCCACTTAGAAAACAAACCTAGTTAGCTGAGGAGTGTGTTGCTCATTTCTTAAGTCTTAATATGATTTAAACTTGGGGAGAATGTATAGCCAAGGTTTCTAAAGGTTGCACTTTAGAGAGAGATTACATTTTCCCATGATCAATATATATTTTCTTAGATAAAGAAACATAGTTACAGGTTATTCATTTAAATTTTATTGAAAAGTCCTCCAAACCATAGCATTAGATGAATTGCATGAACAACAATGGATAAAAGATAACCACATCCATATCATGTAGGTTTGTTTGTTTGTTTGTTTGTTTATTATTTATTTATTTATTTATTTATTTTGTCAAGCATGTATAGGATAGTAGTTGTTTGTATAAACATAACATAAGTTTAAAAAGTACCGATAAAAAAGAACAATAAGACAGTAGGACAGGGACGGTAGGCACAGTGGTGCACTTATGCACGCCCCTTACAGACCTCTTAGAAATGGGGAGAGGTCGACTGTAGACAGTCTAAGGTTAAAGTTTTGGGGGTTTGGGGAAGAAACCACAGAGTCAGGTAGTGCATTCCAGGCATTGATCACTCTATTGCTGAAGTTGTATTTTCTACAGTCGAGTTTGGAGCGGTTTACATTAAGTTTGAATCTATTACGTGCTCGTGTATTGCTGTGGTTGAAACTGAAGTAATCATTGACAGGAAGGACATTTTGGTATATGATTTTATGAACTACATTTAGATCAGAACAGAGGTGACATAGTTGTAAATTGTCTAATCTCAATATTTCAAGTCTGGTGGAATAAGGTATTTTATTGCGAGCAGAGGAGTGAAGGACTCTTCTTGTGAAATATTTCTGGACTCTCTCGATTGTTTTAATGTCTGTTATGCAGTGCGGGTTCCAGACAGGTGAGCTGTATTCCAGAATTGGTCTAACAAATGTTTTGTATACTCTGGTTAGCAGTGTAATATTGCCAGAGAAGAAGCTACACAAGATTAGATTAACAACTCTTAGTGCCTTTTTGGCAATGTTGTTACAGTGGGCTGTAGCACTTAGGTCGTTGGATATGAGTACTCCAAGGTCTTTGACAGAGTGAGGGTCATCTACAAGTTCGTTTCCTCCAAGTTTGTATTTTGTATTCTGATTCTTTTTGCCAATGTTTAAGACAGAGCATTTGATGGTTGAGATTTGAAGTTGCCAGTTGTTTGACCATTCTGCTACATGATCAAGTTCTTTTTGAAGGGTAGTAGCATTGTCGGTGGTGTTAAATAGTTTAACATCATCAGCAAAGAGAATGCAGTTGCTTATAATATGATCACAAAGATCGTTTATGTAGAGTATGAAGAGTGTTGGTCCTAGAACACTGCCTTGAGGGACACCACTGTTGACAGGAGCAGGATTTGATAGGGCACTTCCTATTTTGACCACTTGTTGTCTGTTATATAGATAACATATCTCATATATATATATATATATATATATATATATATATATATATATATATATATATATATATATATATATATATATATATATATATATATATATGTGTGTGTGTGTGTGTGTGTGTGTGTGTGTGTGTGTGTGTGTGTGTGTGTGTGTGTGTGTGTGTGTGTGTGTGTGTGTGTGTGTGTATGTGTATGTGTGTGTGTGTAGGATTTTTTGCTGATAAATGAAAATAAATGATAAATATATATCATATATCATATATCATATATCATATATCATATATCATATATCATATATATAGAATATCTATATTCTATAGATCTTACCACATTAAAATTTCCCATCATAGTTTGTTTTCTCTTTTCCTTCAGTAATTCTTTCATCTGTTAAACAAAGTAACACTCTTCTTCAACTTGCCAACTTGCCTTGCTGATTCTGCTGTTTGCCAATACTGCTGCTGCTAAGTCTCCCAAATCTACTTCCATAATAGCAATGAGGTGTGATATCTCTCTAAAACAGCAACATGGCATATCCTTATAAAACAATATTGTCTGATTATTATTTTAAAAATGAGAAAGTATTTTCCATACCTGACTACAAGCCAGGATCTTAGTGTAGGAGAAGAAAAACAAAAGAAAGTGAGAGATAGCTACAACCACATCCCTTAGTATATTATAGTCCAAGGGACTTTATATATTTTTTTCCTAATTTAGAATAAAAGACTACTAGCGAATTAAAAGCAGTGGTAGATAATATTGCACTTGTATGCCACCCAAAACCACCTCTGTTGATGACACCTGACCATCTGCATTTTCAAACTATTAAAACAATAGTTAACATGCTGCAAAGCAAAACTTTAAACTCTAGCATCACATGCATTTATAGCAATGCTCTTTCAGCCCACAGAAATCCCACTGTAGTGACAGCATATTGTGGGCCTTTTGCTTAACGGATTTTTTTTCTGACTTGGCCATGCCCATCATGATAACAATTTGATGAAGGTTGCTACTACATGCTCTCAAAACTCTAAACGTGTCCCTGATCCAAACAGGAAAATTCCACATATGTCCCTGATTAAAAGCATTCTTCTAAATTCCTATAATCTAAATATAGAGCAACAGCTGGCCACAACAGGATCAAATATAGTAATCATGTAACAATGCTTTTTTAATCCTCTGCTTTAAAACAAATACCACAGAAGCTTTTCATATTGTTGCCACTCATAGTTTAATGCATTAATAAAAACATCTGTCTCTGGATAAAAATATATATATTAAAAAATGGATTCGTAGGGTTTAATTCTCTGCCCCCATTCGGTTGTTTTCCTGCTATGTTTTAGTTATTCCAGAGAACAGCTAGAATATAATTTGATAGACTAAGGCAACATTATTCTAAAAATATTATTCTTTCCTGTGTCTAATAGAGTCAAGGAAATTGGGAAATTTTACTTTTCATTAACTAACTCGTAGAAGAACTACAAGTTAAGGATGAAAAAAATGTTTGCATTCTTGTAACAAGGAAGACACTTACCTCTAGTCAACCCGATTAAATGTTTCCAATTATCGTATAAAGCTACCACCTTAATGAAAAAGAAAGGAATTCTTTCTTTGTTAGAATGTCATTCTCGTAAAGCTAGGTTATTTCAGGCTTTTCTCTTAGTGCCAGGCAGAGAGAGAGAAAAAATCTGTCAAATGTTTTAAGCGGGTGGTATTTTCTCCCATTCTTTTTCCTGCAACACCAGCTACAAGGTGTCAAGAAGAGAATGAAATGTGTTCTTTCTGCTCTGAACTGCAGTGGTGGGTTTCAAAATTTTTTACTACTGGTTCTGTGGACGTGGCTTGGTGGGCGTGGCGTGTTGTGGCTTGGTGGGCGTGGCAGGGGAAGGATACTGTAAAATCTCCATTCCCACCCCACTCCAGGGGAAGGTTACTGCAAAATACCCATTTCCTCCCGATCAGCTGGGACTCGGGAGACAGAGAATAGATGGGGTCAGGGCCAGTCAGAGGTGGTATTTACCGGTTCTCTGAACTACTCAAAATTTCCACTACCAGTTCTCCAGAACTGGTCAGAACCTGCTGAAACCCACCTCTGCTGAACTGGTATATCACTTAAAAAGCTAAGAATGTATTGCTAGTATGCCTTCAGATATTGGCTTATCCTAAATTCGGGGATATCTTATTGCCAGCACCGTTTCTTTTTCAAAAGGGATTCTATATCCCAGTTGGCCTGCTATTCCTCTCTATCCCAAGATATAAATCCATAGGTCAGCATGTAAAATTAGATAAGAAGCACAACACAATATTCCTAAAACAGCAAAACCCACGAATCACAGTTGAATTCTCTTTCTCTCCCTCCCTCCGTCTCTCTCACTCTCTGGATGTGTGCGCAGGGGTGGGTTCCACTTACCTTCGCCACCGGTTCGCATTGCAACGTTTCACGCGCATCCCCTCGTGCAATTCTGCTTCCATGCATGCTCAGTAGCTATAATCAGCCTGAAACACAGCTTAGGAGCTGATCAGCTGTGCTTCGGGTGAAGGAATAAAGGTAAGTATAAACCCGGAGGCAGGCAGGAGGGCCCTTTTTCAAGCAGCAGCAGCAGAGGAAAAAACTTCCAAACAGTAAATAATTCAGAAAAAAATCCCAAAAAAAGATGGCGGCACCCACAGACCAGCACTGACCGAACCTGATTCTTGTGTGTGTGTGTGTGTGTGTGTGTGTGTGTGTGTGTGTGTGTGTGTGTGTGTGTGTGTGTGTGAGAGAGAGAGAGAGAGAGAGAGAGAGAGAGAGAGAGAGAGAGAGAGAGAGAGAGAGAGAGAGAGAGAGAGAGAGAGAGAGAGACTACTATCCTCTTTTTTTGTTGTTAAATTACAAACATCAAATATTCAGCTCAGTTCCCTTCTATCTACACATGTCTCAAAGGCTGCATCTTCTTTGTTCTTCTTTCATACTTCCATGTCTTGTGGAACTTTCATGTCTATGTCTTATGCCTTGGTAAGGCCACACTTGGAATACTGCATCCTGTTTTGGTCGCCACAATTTAAAAAAGATGTTGAGTCTCTAGATAGAGTGCAGAGAAGAGCAACAAAGGTGATTACGGGACTGGAGGCTAAAACATATAAAGAACCATTGCTGGAATTCAGTATGTTTAGTTTAATGAAAAGAAGGACTAGGGGTGACATGATAGCAGTGTTCCAATATTTGAGGTGAGGTCAATTTATTCTCCAAAGCACCTGAAGGCAGGACAAGAAGCAATGGATGGAAACTAATCAAGGAGAGAACCAACCTAGAACTAAGGAGAAATTTCCTTACAGTTAAGTTCCTGACAGTTAATTTCCTGACAGTTCCTAACAATTAAGCAGTGGAACAATTTGCCTCCAGAAGTTGTGAATGCTCCAACACTGGGAGTTTTTAAGAAGAGGTTGGACAGCCATTTGTCTGAACTGGTATATAGGGCTTCCTGCCTGAGCAAGGGGTTCGAGTAGAAGACCTCCAAGATCCCTTCCAACTCTGTTATTCTGTTATATCGTACATCCACAAATTATGTCCTTTTTAACTGGGATGGTGAAGGAAAGGGTTAGGGTTAGGCATGGCCCATTCAAAACAAAACACTCCAAGAATTTCCAGAGTTTACAAAGATTCAGAGAACTACTTAGTGATTTCCCATACTAAAGGAAGGTATAAACTTCCTTTGTTACCTCCAGATAGACATTTGAATGTGGATTGGGTATAGTTTGTTATAATTTAATTGTTTATATTTTATTAGGATAATTTCATTGGGCTTGCACATTGTGTCACCATGAGTCATCTGCCCAAGTTTTATTTCCTTTTGCATATTTGTTCTCTTCAATGGAATTATGTGTTTGGCCAAAAAGACTTGGAAGATAAGCCAGTTTTTTTTCAAGTTCTGAATACACCACAGTGCTTTTGTCTTTGCAGGGGTTTGAAGGGTAGAAACGAAGGAGAAAGATGACTTTTGGAGTGATGGATTTTCAACCCGACCAATATTTCAGTATTCCAAAATGCTCAGGTTTTACCTACTTTGGAGAAGAAAGAGCAAAACAAACAAAAAAGAGCTTCATTGTACCTATCTTTGAACAAGTTTCCATTTAGCATAAAGCTGTTTTGTAGTAGAATTTTGCAAAGCCCAGATGCATTTTGGGCATTAAGTTAAATGGCGCTTTGCATTTGATTACTCATGCTAAATTTACAAATTAACCTATTGCTTGTTTATTAGCCTATGATTAGATTCTGCAATGCTTTCTTTGATACTGAATTTTGAGCAAATAGGCATGCTGAATGATGATGCCATATAGGGTGAAGAACAAAGTAGAGAGAATCATCCCTCATCTGAGTCAAATCATCAATTCAGTTTGGAACATCCATTCAGCATGATTTGAAGATTTGAATCATTCTGGAAAAATATAGTCAATCATTTTGTTTCTACTTTCCCATTTGATTCTGAAAGTTTATTCAATCTGAAGATTCAGCTGAATCAGCTTTGAATCAAATCATCGAAGCCCTGGTGAGAAATAGCATTCATATATGTTGAGACTCTAGAAAGAGTGCAGAAAAGAACAACAAAGATGATTA
Organism: Diadophis punctatus similis; assembly: GCA_023053685.1. Classification (NCBI taxonomy): domain Eukaryota; kingdom Metazoa; phylum Chordata; class Lepidosauria; order Squamata; family Dipsadidae; genus Diadophis; species Diadophis punctatus. The sequence continues at coordinate 21,506,966 of JALIGW010000003.1, forward strand.
GGGGACTGGAGGCTAAAACATATGAAGAACGGTTGCAAGAACTGGGTAGGTCTAGTTTAATGAAAAGAAGGATCAGGGGAGACATGATAGCAGTGTTCCAATATCTCAGGGGTTGCCACAAAGAAGAGGGAGTCAGACTATTCTCCAAAGCACCTGAGGGTAGAACAAGAAGCAAGGAGAGAAGCAACTTAGAACTAAGGAGAAATTTCCTGACAGTTAGAACAAATAATCCGTGGAACAGCTTGCCTCCAGAAGTTGTGAATGCTCCAACACTGGAAGCTTTTAAGAATGTTGGATAACCATTTGTCTAAAGTAGTGTAGGGTTTCCTGCCTAGGCAGGGGGTTGGACTAGAAGACCTCCAAGGTCCCTTCCAACTCTGTTGTTGTTGTTGTTGTTGTTATTGTTGTTGTTGTTATTATTATATGACAGCACTGTTTCAAAGGAGAGCAAAGAAGAACAGTCTTCTAGTAAATAATGCCCAAATTATTGTGCTCTAGGGAGAATTCCTTTACATATTCACCTGCCTTACACAGACATAAATCCTAGTATTAGTGATTTAGTTACATATAACTGTTTCAAATAACAATACAGAAAAATGACTAATAACAGGGCTCAATAAGGGACACAAAATACTTTGCATATTTTGAAAAAGCAGAAATCTAAGATTTTTTTTTCAAAATGGCTGTTGGGAGGGGTTTTGTAAATGACTGAAAATATTGATGGAATTTTTATTTTATTGATGGTGAGAGTGTTTTTGTTGCTCTGGGACTGCCATAACACCCTGAGCTAATGACAGTTTTTGTAGTAGTCTGCTATTGGTCAGAGAATATTATTGTAAAGAGCCGAGATGGTGCAGTGGTTAAATGCAGCACTGCAGGCTACTGCTAGTTCAGCAGTTCAGCTGTTCAAATCTCACCTGCTCAAGGTTGACTCAGCCTTCCATCCTTCTGAGGTGGGTAAAATGAGGACCCAGATTGTTGGGGGCAATATGCTGAACTCTGTAAACCGCTTAGAGAGGGCTGTAAAGCACTATGAAGCGGTATATAAGTCTAAGTGCTATTGCTATAACACCCTGAGCTAATGACAGTTTTTGTAGTAGTCTGCTATTGGTCAGAGAATATTTCTCAGCCTATGGTATTAATTGTGTGTCAGTGTTACTAGATAGGCAAGATACACAACCTAATGAGCTAATTCTACATTATTGTAAAGCTACATTAAGAGACTCTAGCGAGTCTGGAAGTATTTTTCTCCCCTGTTCCCTTTACAGTCCTAAAACTAGAATCTTTTCTGAGCCTCTTGCCCTATCCACATTCCTGCTCCAGGCTCAGCTGCCTTTTATTTATTTATTTATTTATTTATTAAGAGTTCTTATAGGCCGCCCAATCCCTTGGGACTCAGGGCGGCTTACAGCAGAGATTAGAACTACAGATTAAAAAAGGCATTTAAAAACATCATATTACAATATAAAAAACCATTCATCCTTGGGGGAATCATCTCTTCACCCCGCCTGCCGGAAGAGCCATGTTTTTACTGCCTTGCGGAAGGCCAGTAGGGTGGGGATAGTCCGGATCTCTGGCGGGAGTTGGTTCCAGAGAGATGGGGCTCCCACAGAGAAGGCCCTCCCCCGTGGGCCCGCCAGCCGGCATTGTTTGGCAGACGGGACCTGGAGGAGGCCCTCTCTGTGGGACCTCACTGGTCGTAGGGAGGAATGTGGCAGGATGCGGTCCCGAAGGTAACCTGGCCCTGAGCCATGTAGGGCTTAAAGGTCAAAACCAACACCTTGAATTGCAACCGGAGACCAATGGGTAGCCAATGCAGCTGGCGGAGGATAGGTGTTACGTGGGTGTATCTCGGTACACCCACCACAGCTCGCGCAGCTGCATTCTGTACCAATTGTAGTCTCCGGATGCTCTTCGAGGGTAGCAGTTACAGTAGTCAAGCCGTGAGGTGACAAGGGCATGAGTGACTGTGAGCAAAGCCTCCCTCTCCAAGTAGGGTCGCAATTGGTGCACAAGATGTACCTGTGCAAAGGTCCCCCTAGCCACAGCTGAAAGATGTTGCTCCAATTTAAGCTGTGGGTCTAGGAGGACACCCAAATTGCGGACCCGTTCTGAGGGAGTCAATTTTTCTCCCCCAAGAACCAAGGAGGGACAGTCGACATAATCCTTGGGAGGCAATATCCAAAGCCACTCAGTCTTGTCTGGGTTGAGCCTGAGTCTATTCACTCCCATCCAGACCCTTACATCGTCCAGGCAGCAGCACATTACATTAACTGCTTCACTGAACTGACATGGAGTGGAGATGTACAACTGGATATCGTCAGCATACTGCTGATACCTCACCCCGTGTCGTCGGATGATCTCACCCAACGGTTTCATGTAAATGTTGAACAGGATGGGCGAGAGGACTGAGCCCTGTGGCACCCGCAAAGCAGGGGCCTAGGGGCTGACCTCTGCCCTCCTGTCAACACTGACTGCGTCCTGTCGGAAAGAAAGGAGGAGAACCACTGAAGAACGGTGCCCCCCACTCCCATCTCCCCGAGACGACGCAGAAGGATACCATGGTCGATAGTATCGAAAGCCGCTGAGAGGTCAAGTAACACCAAGATGGAGGAATGACCTCCATCTCGGGCTCGCCAGAGATCATCCATCAGAGCGACCAAAGCAGTCTCTGTACTATAGCAGCGCCTGAATCCCGATTGAAAGGGATCCAGATAATCTGTTTCCTCCAATAACCGCAGGAGTTGGAGCGACACCACTTTCTCAACAACTTTACCCACGAAGGGTAAGTTGGAGACTGGACGGAAGTTCTTTAAATCCGCTGGGTCCAGGGAAGGCTTCTTGAGGAGGGGCCTCACCACCGCAGCTTTTTTTTTTTTTCCAAAAAGTTTTATTAGTACAAAATTACATAGATAATAGCTAAACATTAAATAGAAAGTACAAACATTTTTTTTAATTTTTCTCCCCCCTAACCCACCCCTTTCCCTCCCCCCTCCCCCCCGGACTTCCCAGAGAGAGTACAGGGCATAATATCAATAAAATAAATTTAAATTAAATTAAAAAATTTTGACTTCCACCTTATTTTTTTAAAACTTCAACTCCAAATTGTACACTAATAAAAATTCCTTCCTCCTCCTTTCAATCATCTACCCTTCACAACATTTCTTCACTGTTAACTAAGAATTAAATGATTATTACATAAATGATGACTAAGTATTAAATACAAAAACCTTAAACTTCATCATAAAATCAATCAGTATATAAATAACTTACTATTACTATATATCAGATTATAAGCACTAATTCCAAACTTTAAATAACCTTCCTCCCCCCCAAAAAAATGTTAAATCTAATTGTAATATTTTATAACTGGATAGATAACAATTCCAAATCTTTCTCACAATTAAATAAAACTTAAATTGATATTACACAAAAAATAACTAAATAATAATACAAAAACCTTAAACTTCATCATAAATTCTACCACTCTATTAGTAACAAAATGTTACTATGTATTAAATTATTAGGTTCAAAAAAGTTCTAAATCTTTAAAAAGAATTAATAATACTTTGAATAAGCCCCCCCAAAAAAACAAAAGAAAAAAAAAAGAATGCAAGAAGTAAAGAAAAGAAAAAAAATTAAGGAAAGAAGGGAAAAAGAAAAGTACAGTCATAATGGCAACCATCTGTCCAATAAACTTCAACACTGCATCTTGTTGTATCTTGATGATGGTTGCATCTTTTTGTAACTTGATAATTTTGTAGTTGTCAGCTCGCCTCCCATCTGACCCCGATCTTCCATCTCCTTTTCCAGACTGTAGACATCTGTCTGGCTCTGCCAATCATTTAAATTTTGTAAATCTGTTTCGATTTGAAGAGGAAGGGATGGCTTTCCCTCCTCCTCCTCTTTTGTTTTCATACATCTTTCCTCTGGAATCTTGGATATATCAGCCTTTAAGACGTTGACATAAAATTCAGTAGCTTTCTTTGTTGTATTAAGCCGATATCTTTTTCCCAGAAATTTCACTGCAACTCCTGTTGGTGCTTCCCATTTGTAATGTAAATTTAACCTTTTAAATTCATCAATCAGAAAGGTATAATCTTTTCTGGCTTTGAGCATTTTAGAGGGAATTTCTTTCCATATCATCAGTTCCTGGCCATTCACCTGCAGGTTATTTTTAAACGTCGCCTGTATAATCCTATTCCGTAAGGCTCTTGTAGTAAAGTATATTACAATATCCCTTGGTAGGTGTTTTTGTTTTGCATACCAGGAGTTGATTCTATATATTTTATCAATTTGCCTGGCTAGTTCTTCTTTAGACAGTCCAGACACCTGCTCCAAAGCTTCCACCATCCTTCCTTTCAAATCTTCATATAATCCTTCTTTCAACCCCCTGACCCTTATGGCAAATTCCATGGATCTGAATTGCGTCATTAACACCTCTGTTTCAAAATTTGCAATGTCATTTTGTATTTTATCTATATATTCTACTGAAGTTGTCAAAACTTGTTTGTTTTCTTCAATGCGGTTTGCCAAAACTTCAATATTTGTTGCTAGACCTTTACATACCTCCAACACATCATTTCTAATTTGTTGGTCAATATTCTTTAAAGCAGCCTGCATTTTATTATCTATTTCACTAATTTTTTGGTTAAATTCAACAATAAGTTCATCTTTCATAATCTTTAAGGTACTTATTAAATTTTCAGGTGTTAAAGACTTTGGGGGTGTTAACTCAGTGGTAAGTTGCATTTTAGAAATATAACCAGATGAATAATCCATTCTTTTATTCAAAACAATCTTTCCAGATTTTGAAGCCATTTTAGTATTTCCAGTGGTGAACAAAGAAAAAGCCAAGCCTCTAGTTAAAGTTCTTTTAAATTTCTTTTAAAATTCTTTCAAATTCCAAAGCCAGATAGAATTTTATTTTTAAAAAATTGTCAATTAATATTTAATCCAGAATCGGGAGACAGAGAGAGTAAAGCCAACTTTCAAAATCAAAAATTTCCATAAGAAAAAAAGCTGCTAGGGAAACGAAAGTTACTTTCACTTCTCCTCCCACTTTCTCCGATCGCCATGTTGTAGCCTAATAACTGTTACTTAGTTTCTTCCGAAGTGAAAATCAGCAGTGGAGTTGAAAGAAAAAAAAAAATCTGTACTTGCCCTTTAAAATCCTGTCTCTCTCTGTCTGCTTGTTTAAACAATTAAGTAGTTGTAATCCCATTCACGAAGCAGCGGGTGGTCACAGCATCTTGCTCCGCAAAAGCGGAGGTTTCCAAGTCCCCGGAGCAAGAGACAGGCTGGCTGGGGAGCCCTCACCTTTCGCGCCCCTAGCTGACACTTGGGGCACTAGGGGGGGCTCTACCCCACCTGTCCGGCTCTCATCTCTCCCCTTTGCCCGGGGCAGAGACTTTCAAGCCGCCAGACAGCTGTTCTGGCGGCTTTAACGGGGAAAAGGAAAGGCGCTCAACGAGGAGCGTCCGCGATGCAGCGATCCGGAACCGGAAGTCCACCACCGCAGCTTTTAAGGGCTGCGGGATGGACCCCTCTCTCAAAGATGCGATCACAACTGCCTGGAGCCAGCCGCGTGTCACCTCCCTGCTAGCCGAAACCAGCCAGGAGGGACACGGGTCCAATAAACAAGTGGAGGCGCTCATCGCTCCTATGGCCTTGTCCACATTCTCAGGAGTGATAGGCTCAAACTCCTCCCAAATAACAGGACTAAGACTCGCCTCTGTCATCTCGGCCTGCTCTGTCCAAATGGAGTCCAGGTCTGTCCGAATCTGAGTGATTTTATCCGCCAGGAACTGCGAAAATTCCTCAGCTCTACCCTGCAAGGGTTCTTCGCTCCCCCCCTTTGCAAGCAGGGAGTGCGTTACCCTAAACAGGGTGGCTGGGCGGGAGTCGGCGGACACAATACGCAATATCTGACCATTCCCTTGGCTGCATCTTTTTGTTCTGTTTTCCAAAGTCATTCCCTTGTACCATTACACTGGTCCTATTCTCTGCATTTTGGGGCCAAAAGAAAAGAGGGTAATCATTGATACGGTTCATAAAATAAGGCTGTGAGAAATTGGAGAGTAGAGACTGAGTAGCAATGACCTTGTGTGAAAGAAGGCTCCAATGATGCCTCTGAATGCTGTGTTGATTTTCACCATGAAAATCCTATGTAGCTTGGGACCAACCTATGTCCTAAGTCCACCTACTGCAAATAGAATCTACCTAGCTAAGGCCTGTCTATTGTTGAGAGTCCGCATCCTATATAAAAAGAACAATCTCAGAGACAAGCATTCTCTGTAGGAAAACCCCTCCTATGGGATGCCCTCCCCCTTTTGAGATGTACCAGAGTTGTGATTAATCTGTGTTTGATGTTGGGTTGTGGTGTTGATAGTATTTATTAACATTGTTGAATTGATATATTTAATATTTTTTCTTTATTATAATGTATGATATGTCTTGAATGTTATCCTACGAGCCACTTAGAGGTATATGATTGAAACAACATAAATGTATTTGTAATAAATCAGTAAATATGTTGCCACTGTCTGGACAGAAGATGTAATCTTCCCACTCTACTAACTCTCCAAATAATCAACATTTTAGTATATTTGGAGTAAAAGAGCAAAATAAATTGTCCCACTCCCTTCAAAGATACTTGTTTATTTTAGAGTAATACATTTTAATTTGAATATAGATCATTAGCAATTTTTAATAATAAATCAATCCTTGGAGAGTTCCAAAAGAGCTCTTTTCAATTAAATGCCAGTCATACTTGCAAGCCTCTTGGCTGTGATGCTTAGAGATATCTAAGTATAAAAGTCTACTTTATTCAAAATATGAGGTCTTATTCCAGATTCTTCAGTGCCTTGCAGCATAATGAGAGAAATTCCAGAAACAGGTTGTTTTCCTAGCTTGCAGAATATCTCAGGCAGGGAAAACTATTAATCATAGCACATTATTCTTTTATATTGTTCAAGCATGGCTTTTGAAATAAGGCATTTTGATAAATTTCAGATTTAGAGAAAATGGTTCCCTTTATGACTACTATATGAGTTGTTGCAATTCAATTAATTGGCTGTTTTTATTTATAACTATTTTCTTGGCTTGCAGCACTGATCTTTTTCCTCTCTATTATGGATCTATAGCTTTTCATGAATTACAGTATATTTTTAAAGTCATAAACTTTATACCTTTATTAACTAGGTTCCTAACTAACAACCAACAAATAAAATAAGCAATAAGCCATGTAAAGCAATGAACCGTAAACATAAGTGAAAACTACTAATGATGGAATTTAATTTGAATCCTGATTAGACTTAGCACCTGCTAAATGGATAGGATAATAACATTATACCACCACCCATGATATAAAATTAAATGTAAATTAAATAGGAAAATTAAGAATTAAAATTTCACACTGGGTTGGATAAAGGCCAATGTTCCCGATATTTTAGATAAAGGTGATTTTTTTTTTCAGAAGAACTCTTATCAACCTTTGAAACACCAAAGGTAGAGAACAAGATATTCCTAGAAGAGGTTGTGTCAGGGTGAATGAAGAGAATCTGCGTGCAATCCACCATCCTATGCAAAGTGATAAATATGACAAACATTTTCAATAGTGAAGTATAATTCAAAGGGCAACCTTTTCCAAGGAGATCATTTATCATTGCATAAAAATCAAAACTAAACCATGTTGCAGGAAGAAGAACATGGTAACAGATTGCGTAACTTCAATCTTATCATGAATGCAATTCGCCGCCACCTTTTTTTTTTAACAAAAACTTCCTGTTATTCTATATTAGTGTATAAGTGTTACCCTCAAAACCAAGATTTTAGCTCAGTTCATTTGCAACTTTTGCTGTAGTTTTTGGACATAGATGAGATCATAGATGTACAGTTTAACTACTGCTGAAGACACTTACAGGTGTCATGCCCTCTTCATTTGAGAAAAATGGTAGGCATAATAACATATTACACGGATTGTTGTTGTTTTTCATTTTGTTGTATCTAATGTGTTAATGCAAAGTCCCAGAGTGCTACCCATTATTTGGACAATGAGAGATATGGCCTCTGCTGTAAAGAGATTACACTGTAAAGTCCTACAGGACAAAAGTCCTCAGTACTTTCTACTGTAAATCATTCACTTGAGTTAAAATCTAGCGTGAGGGTACAAGAATCGTTTGCAATACCATTTTAGTGGACTAGAATAGTAGATTTCTGATTACCAAAAGCTAAGGTACAATATGAAGCCCAAAAGTTTGGGGAGTTAACATAAATGCCTATTTAGCATTTCTAGGGAGAAAATGGATGAGAATGTAGACCCATTAAAACTTTTTAATAGAGTGCATCGTACAATTTCCCACCATTTCCTTAAAGGGTAAATTAGGAACAGGAATAGATTTTCTGGGAAGTAAAATGCTGACTCCCAGAGTTTGTGTGATTTTATATATATATACAAAGGGACGCGGTGGCTCAGTGGCTAAGAGGCTGAGCTTGTCGATCAGAAAGGTCAGCAGTTCGGCAGTTCAAATCCCTAGTGCCGCGTAATGAAGTGAGCTCCTGTTACTTGTCCCAGCTTCTGCCAACCTAGCAATTCGAAAGCATGTAAAAATGCAAGTAGAAAAATAGGGACTACCTTTGGTGGGAAAGTAACAGTGTTCTGTGCACCTTCGGCGTTTAGCCATGCCAGCCACATGACCACAGAGACATCTTCAGACAGCGCTGGCTCTTCGGCTTTGAAACGGAGATGAGCACCGCCCCCTAGAGTCGGGGACGACTAGCACATATGTATGAGGGGAACCTTTACCTTTACCTTTACCTTATATGTAGTATATACAGTGTGTGTATCTCTCTCTCTCTCTCTCTCTCTCTCTCTCTCTCTCTCTCTCTCTCTCTCTCTCTCTCTCTCTCTCTCTCTCTCTTATTTATATATATGTCTAATGTTTGTGATTGGATTGCCAAAAATAGGAACTCTTCACATTGTTAATGAATCTTACTTGAACTGTACTGCTTGCACAGTGGTAGGTTGACTTGAAGGATACAAAGCCTTGATACCATATAGGTCTACTGACATGATCAATCTATAAGTTTAGGTCTTAGGCATGCATACAAAACATGCCCAGGGAGATTGCAGTTACTTTTAAACCAGGTGATATGATTTTGATAAGAATTAAGATTAAAACAATCTGGGTGATATTCAAATTGGACAAAAATAGAAAAGATCCAAGCATGTTACTGAAACTTTAATGAATGAATAAAACAAACTCCATATCCAATTAAGATTTATTGCATTGTAGACTAGCCATGTTTGGGATGTACTACTTCAGACTCGAGGATCAGCCTTATACTGTTGAATGTTCTTTCATTCAGTTCATTTCTTTCTTAAATATACAGTACATCCCTCCTTTCTGCTTATATAAGCACTCAAAGTGGCTTACAGTAATGAAAATACAAAATATAAAACATGATACTATTGTAAAACATTTTAAGTCAAGTAACAGTAGCTAGCTTGATTAAATTGGGCAATTTTGTATTTTCCAAATCAACTGTTTTTCTTGAAACCTACACCATTGTCCACGAAAGATAATCTAAATCAGTTTAATGTGCTGCAATGATGAATCCAAAAAGAGTAGTTAGACAGAGTCCAGAATACTAGGGCAAAGTAAGAGGCTGTCCAATATTGATTGATAGGATAGACCATAATTTCTTATATGTCCAATCATCAGGAAGAGACTGAACCAGAAGTCCTATATTATGTCCAGCATAAGGAAAACCAATAAATGCAGGGAATGTTATGTTGGCAGAACTGATTGAGATATTCGTTCTGTGCCCACATGTTTCTGACTATCTTTTTATGTCAAAGTATAGTCTGAGATTATTAAAACTTCCAGGCTAATAAGGTTAAAGTACCACAAGAAAAGAACTAATATTTAGATGTTTTACTTTTTAGACGATACCCTTGAAACGAGGAATTTTTCCTTTCCATCTCTTGGCATTTCACTTGAAGTCATCTAAGCTCATGGTGAGAAGAGCTTAGAATATATTTTTCTGGATGGGTTTGAGGATCACTAAAGATCCATACAGTATGTGCCATATTTGCATTGGATCTGATATGAAGATAGGTAGGTCTTCCACAAGATGTAGAATGTTCAAGAGGGCTGTGTTATAAGTTTCCTCAATACAAAAAAGTGATTGCCAAGAAGAAATCAGATTTCTCTACAGCACTTAAAATTATTTTTATCTGAAGGGGTTATTGTCTAGGTTACTATTCCAGGTATTTTTCCACCAGAAAAACAATTTTTATTCTGCTTCATGAGTAGAAAAAGAATTGGCAACATATGTGCTAGTCTCAATAGCAATATAAAATAACCATATGTTGGGATCCTTTACATCGAATATTGTTTTCCCTTATGGTCAGGTGTAGCATAATAGAGCATCTGCCAATGTTTGATTTTTAAAAAAATCTTTGTTATTCATCCTTACAAATTGCCTTAAAATACTAAACATTTAATATCACAAAATATGAGTGAACAATTTTATGATATTCTGATAGACTATCACTTCACTCAGACACATATTCCAACTTTTGCAAAACCATCACAAAATAATACTAGTTATGAACTTTCAATCTTCCTGACTGAACTTTAGATCTTTCTCCAGTTCAGAAGTAAATCTGTTGGGGGAAGTCAGGAAGAGTTCTTAGGATCACTTGGTTGGAACACTATTGCCTTCTATTCTAGGGAAAAAATGTCAGAGTTGTATTTTTTTTCTTGTTTTGTCTATTTGTTTTACATTTCTACTTATCAAGATCTCCTATTTACCATATTTTTCGGAGTATAAGATGCACCTTTTTCCTCCCTAAAAGTGGCTGAAAATTTGGGTGCGTCTTATTATTTATTATTATTTATTTATTTATTAAATTTATATACCGCCCTTCTCCAGGGGACTCAGGGCGGTGAACAACCAAGTAAAAAACATTAAAATACATTTAAGCCAAATAAAAACATTAAAATACATTTAAAATAAAATATTCAATATGGCCCTAATTTAATACAATTAAAATTTAGTAAAATCTTAAAATTTTAAAAACCCCAAAAACTTTTTCACGCCAGCCCGGCTTGATAAAAATAATGCGTCTTGAGGGCACGGCGGAAGGTGGACAGGTCGTGAATTGTTCTTAAGTCTGGAGGGAGCTGATTCCAGAGGGTGGGTGCTCCCACAGAGAAGGCCCTCCCCCTGGGCGTCACCAGCCTACACTGCTTGGCTGATGGCACCCCGAGGAGGCCCTCTCTGTGGGAGCGCACTGGTCGATGGGAGGCTGTTTGTGGCAGCAGGCGGTCTCGGAGATACCTAGGTCCAATGCCATGGAGCGCTTTAAAGGTAGTAACAAGCACCTTGAAGCGCACCCGGTAGACCACCGGAAGCCAGTGCAGCTCGCGCAGGAGGGGTGTTATATGGGAGCGCCAATTAGCCCCCGAAACCACCCGCGCGGCCGCATTCTGGATCAGTTGGAGCCTCCGGGTGCTCTTCATGGGGAGCCCCATGTAGAGAGCATTACAGTAGTCCAGACGCGACGTGACCAGGGCATGGGTGACTGTGCACAGGGAATCCCGATCCAGAAAGGGCCGCAACTGGCATATCAGGCGGACCTGATAAAAGGCCGCCCTGGTCACAGCTGTCAGATGGTCCTCTAAGGACAGCTGTGGATCCAGGAGGACACCCAGATTGCGAGCCCTTTCGGCGGGGGCTAGAGACTTGCCCCCGATAGTCAGAGATGGAATCATCTGACTATATCGAGACGCTGGGAACCACAGCCACTCCGTCTTGGAAGGGTTGAGCCTGAGTCGGTTTCTCCCCATCCAGATCCGCACAGCTTCCAGGCACCGGGACATCACTTCAAGGGCATCATTGGGGTGGCCTGGGGTGGAAATGTACAGCTGTGTATCATCGGCGTACTGATGGTACTTCACCCCAAAGCCACGGATGATCTCACCCAGCGGCTTCACATAGATGTTGAACAGAAGGGGCGAGAGAATCGACCCCTGGGGCACTCCATATGTAAGAGGCCTCGAGGACGACCTCTGCCCCCCTGCCAATACAAACTGCGACCGGTTGGAGAGAAAGGAGGAGAACCAACGAAAAACGGTGCCCCCTATCCCTAACTCTTCCAGCCGGTGCAGCATGATACCATGGTTGATGGTATCAAAAGCTGCTGAGAGGTCTAATAGGACCAGGACAGAGGAACAACCCCTGTCCCGAGCCCTCCAGAGATCATCAACCAATGCGACCAATGCCGTTTCCGTGCTGTGCCCGGCCCTGAAAGCCGACTGGAACGGATCTAGGTATGATGATTCCTCCAAGTACTGGGGAAACTGTCGTGCAACCACACTCTCAACAACCTTCGCCACGAAGCGAAGGTTGGAGACAGGGCGATAGTTAGCTAAAATTGCTGGGTCCAGGGAGGGCTTCTTGAGGAGAGGCCTCACCACCGCTTCTTTCAAAGCCGTGGGAAAGTAACCCTCCCCCAAAGAGGCGTTAATAATTCCCTGGAGCCAGCCTCGTGTAACCTCCCGGGTAGCCAGCACTAACCAGGAGGGACACGGGTCCAATAAACATGTGGCTGCACTGAGCCTCCCCAGAATCTTGTCCACATCCTCAGGGGTCACCGAGTCAAACTCTTCCCAGATAACGTTCTCAAGACTATTCCCTGTCACTGCGTCCGTATCCACCCAGTTGGAGTCCAGTTCCCCCTGAATCTGAGCGATTTTGTCATGTAGATATTGTCCAAAGTCCTCAGCCCTGCCTTCCAGGGGATCCTCCCGCGCTTCTTGATGGAGTAAGGAACGGGTCACCCTGAACAGGGCTGTTGGACGATTCTCTGATGACGCGATAAGAGCGGAAAAATACTTTGACTTCTCCGCTTTTATCGCCACTAGGTAGGTCTTAATATGCGACCTTACCAGTGTTCGATCAGATTCAGAGAGACTGGCCCTCCAACCGCTCTCTAGGCGTCTTTTCCGGCGCTTCATCTCCCTCAGCTCCTCAGTAAATCAGGGAGCCGAGCGGGATCGGAGCCGAGTCAGAGGCCGCAAAGGCACAACTCGGTCCAAGGCCCCACCGGCCGCCCTGTCCCAGGCGGCAACCAGGTCCTCGGTTATACTTCGAATGTAGCTTTTTTTTTCCCCAGCCCTAACTAGTTGCTAACAGATCTTCCCAGCTCTTACCTTGCAGGCTTTTTCATTGTTACTCTCTCCAAAGAATGTTTTTCCAGCCCTAAGTCTTTGCAGGGTTTTTTTTCATTGCTCTACTTGCTCCAAAGAAGGTTTTTTCCTGCCCTAACCAGGTGCTAACAATCTTCCCAGCTCTTACTGGCTTGCAGGCTCTTTCATTGTTACTCTCTCAGAAGAAGGTTTTTTTAAGTCCTAACCAGGAGATAAAATAATGTGCTGAAGCTGCTCTGAATAAGTTTTTTTCTAGCCCTAACTAGGTACTAACGATCTTCCCAGCTCTTACTGGCTTGCAGGCTCTTTCATTGTTACTCTCTCAGAAGAAGGTTTTTTTAAGTCCTAACCAGGGGATAAAATAATGTGCTGAAGCTGACCAGACTAAGGATGCTAGCCAGATGAATACCTGGTAGGCAGATTGTTTTCCCCTATTTTCCTCCCCAAAAACTAAGGTGCGTCTTATACTCCGGTGCGTCTTATACTCCTAAAAATGTGGTATATAGCACTTTCCACTACATGTCACTTGTTAGGACCTCAGAACTCTCCAGGTTGTCTACATTTATATCTATGCCTATAATTATATCATTCTTCTCTATTCCAATATATATCAAAACTTGTTAATGGGTATTTGAATGTATTTATTATTTATTTTTATTTATTTGGTCGTTTTTATATGCCGCCCCACTCCTGTAGGACTCAGGGCGGCGATATTAATATTCTATGTTGTAAAAGTAAAATTCTTGTTTGATGGAGTTTAATTTAATTTAATTTAATTTAAAATTCTTATAGATAGTTGTGCTCTTGTACCTCTAAAATATTCATTTATTCTTAGAATAATAGGAACAAGAACTGATATAAGGCAATGGCTTTACTTACTATTGAACATCATTAATATTCTGCAGATCAATTGATCTAAAACTGAAGGTGTGATTGTTCACTGCCTGCATTCATCCATCAAGCCAAGCTTCCTCTATATCAGTGTTTCTCAAATAGTGGGGCGGGCCCCCCTGGGGGGGCGCGGAGCGATGCCAAGGGGGGCACGTGTGACCCTGGGGAACATGTGTGGTCCCTCTCGATCGATTCCCCCAGACGGGGAGTGTTTTCCCAGTTGCACCCATGCTCCTGTGCCAGCTCCTTCCTGGCATTGCAGCCTCCCAGGAGGCCTCTCCTGCTCCGACCATTCGCTGTGAGTGCCCGGCAGAGGTGGCGCTTATGAGCCAGGCCGGTGACCCCAAAACATCGACTTGATTAAACTGGCCTGGCCCCGTGTCAAAAGAGGGCCCTAACCACGGTAGCCTATGCCTGCCTAACCGAAAACAGGCTCCACTGAGTTCAGTGTGACTTACTCCCAGGTAAGTGGGTAGAGCAGCCTTCCCCAGCCAATAGTTTGCTTGCAGCTTATAATAAGTAAAATAATAAATATTAACACTAAAATTCCATTGGGACCCAGATCGGAGAATTGGGGGCGCGCGAAAGGTTTACTTCTTCCTAGGGGGGGCGTAACAGAAAATAATTGAGAAGCACTGCTCTATATGAATAATCCACTGGTGCAAAATGCTGAGCCAGTTCTGCTTCACCTTTTCTGTTTGGTCCTTAGCTTTTGTTCCCAGTTCACCCTAAATCCCAGTTCATCATAAATCAGGAAGTATTTAGTTGCACCCTTGCCAGTAATTCACAATAGCCCTTAGCATGCCACCAAATTCCCCTTATAGAATGGTGAAAAGCATGAGGAAGAATATCCAAATAAAATTAATATTTCATGAATGGTCTAGAATGATATGCCACTGCAGGTGAAATAGGATGGATCATTTTGCATAAAACCGTGGTATTCAGGCTTTCTATTGGGCTTTAGTTAACATTCTAATTTTAAAAAAAATGTTTACATTTATTCAAAAGATGCTACTAATTTTCAGCACTTGCATGCTTGAATGCAGTCCTTGAATGAGAGCCCAGCATAAATTTGATTAGCTTTCTGCTTTTGCTATGTGGACGCAAGAACAAAAGGAAAAAGGAACTTAAAAAAGAGGGATGGTGAATATTTGGGTCATTCAATCCCAGAGATTTTTCAGGTTTTTCCTGGATGGTGTAACACTTTCCATTCTGCTTGACTAAATTCAGTCTGGGGGTTTTCCTGGGTTTGCAATGGCTGGTTAAGGTGTGGCCAGGTAAGCCTTTCTAGAGATCCATCTTATGTGTCAATTGCACTTGTTCCATGACCAGGAGGCCCTTCAGACCATCACTCATGCCCTAGCCACCTTGTATGTGGACTATTACAACATGTTTTACATAAGGCTGAACTTGAAGCTGCTGGCAATCCTGAATGTAGTAGCATGGGCAATAAAAAGCATGCTTCCTGTGAGTTGCACTAGCTGCTAGTTGACTTCCAAATGCAATTCAGGTGTTGGTTACTACCCAAAAAGTCCTTTATGGCATAGATTCTGACTATCTGAGACACCATTTATTCCAATAATTTCTACATGTCCTATATAATTAGGTAGATCAATATGGTCTATGCCCCATGAATTAAATAGTTTCAGCTTATGGGATGAAGGAAATGAACCTTCTTTTTTGCAGTGCCTGCCTTCTGAAGCAGCATTTCTCTAAAAATCCATATGGACCCCTAGCCTTAACATGTCTGAAAGATGTTTAAAAATCTGGTTTTCTCTCCAGGCTCTGTGCTAGGTTGGGTGATGAGCCTCTTATAGGTTTTGTATCATACTTTCAATGTTTTCTTTTTTTTTCAGATGTGTCTCATTCTTTCTGGTTTTTGTATTATTTCTTGCTGTTTTAATGTTGCATGCCACCCAGAGACTTCATAGAATTTAGCACCCATATAAATAGACAAAAAAATAATTAAGAATCAAATTAGCTACCAATGATAAATCAATGACATTCCTGTAGGCATTATGCATTGAGAGCACCTTATGTCAAAATGTTCGAAGAATTCCCTGGAAACAGTCTTCTTATAAAAGAAAAATCTGACATGGAGTACTGTGTTCAAGTTGTAATTTTCTATCAATAATATTCCTGAAACATGACAATTTAATGACACTTTCAGAAGACAAATCTCATTTTGGAAAGCAGTGTTGTCAAATCCCAGTTCCTTCAAATTCAGTCAGCACCACTGCAGTGATGAGGAACTGAAAGCCATATTCAATTTAACTATAATCCTAACACCTAAAATTGCCCTTTGCCCATTCCTTGTCAAAACCTTATTCGCTTTCCTCAGGAAGAGAACAACCCCAAAAAAGTTCTTTCAGCTCTTGCTCGCCAGCTGAGGAAAAAAAATCTCTCTGTACAGTAATAAATGGGCACAATTCACAGCAATTAATATTTCCACAGTAGGTAGTTAACCCTCAAAATAAAGTGAGATTTTCTCATATGGTTATTAAATCAGAACTGGCACTTCATCAAGCTTTCTCTCTGTATAAAGTTTGTGGGTGAGTGTGGTGCATTTCCTCACCTTTGGAATAGTCATCATTGCTCACAGGTTGATGCCAGGAAGAATAGTTAGGCTAAGATCTATTTGCCAACTCACTTGTTATTTGTAGCACATTACAATTGCCTGGCTTATTGCAGATCTAAAATTCCAGGCACAGAGGCAAACAAGTATGTACTGAGAGGGTTTTAATGACAAGAGAGTTTAAAGGGATGTAGTCAGAAGAGATGATGGCCCCCATTATGTTTAATTCACAGACATACTTATATGTTTTCAATCAAATGATTGGCCAGGGTGCACTGCAGTCAAAATGATCTGGAAAATCCAGAATTCTGGCAGCAAAAAATTGCAAGGCAGAGGTCAGGGACGATCAGAATTCAATGGTTTATTTTATTATTATTTGAATTTCCATTAGATCTGAAGTCTGATGAAGAAATAAGAGACATTTGGATCAGTGCAAGGTCTTTCCATGCTTCCCTCTTTCTTTCCAGCCCTTGCCTAGCTTTCTTTTGGAGGTTCCAGATGATATGATTTGCACCAATTGCAACCTAGCTGACCACCTCCAGCTTTCCAATTGGTTCATGAACAAATTGTTGGGCTACTTTCTCAACCTTGTCCACTTTAAGATGGGTGGACTCCAACTCCCAGAACTCCCCAATCAAAATTCTGGGTGGAGTATTCTGGAAATTGAAGTCCACCCGTCTATACTTTTTTGATTTGATGCTATCCTAACTTATAATAGGAACAGATCTTTTTTTTAACCTAATAGTATTTGAAATTTTGAATGTGTGTTGCAACAAATGGTTGCCTCAGTGAGCTTGTCTGTTTGTAATATGAATATCATGGTCAACATCAAAAGGCATCTAGACAGCTGACAGCAAACTGGGATTCTCTCTAGCTGCTCAGTTTGGTTCTGACTACTTTGGCTTGGGTCATTTCTGTGGTGGGTAGGCACATATTTAGACAAAGGATTGAGTTACAGCTACCCACTAATTTTATCTTGTGAAATATATATGCACAGAGCAATTTGGGAATAAAGATGATTGATGTATGTATTAAATTTGAATGTATTAGCTGTCCAGATCCAATGGACCCTGATGCTAGGGATGGGTCCCTCTCTTACACAGTGAAAAACTTCTGAGAAAGACAATGGGGAAAAAGATAAAAACCTTTAAATTATATATTTGGAAATAATTATTAATTCCATGGCCTGCAAGAAATGCTAATCAATTCTCGACCAAATAAAGTCTTACTGTTAATGCTGTGCAAAGCTTCAAAAGAGTGCTTCACTTTGATAAAGCTTCAAATCAACCATGCCTTTAAAGATGTTTTATGAAGCATCAGTTGATCCTTCACTTCTAAGACTGCAGCAGAGCAACACAGGTGTCTTTGTTCTGGTTTGTTTCTGAGCCCTCCTCAGCTTTCTAGCCCTAACCCAATCAGCCAGCCCTGCCCTTCAGAACTCACACTACAGGAGAATGCTCAGAGGAGGAGCACGTGCTTATTTTGCTAATCCAGAGCTGTCTCTACTGCTAGCTCCCACAGCATGTACCCAACAGGCCAGCAAAGAGTTCCACTTGGCAGGCACCTTTTACATGATTTGCCTTCTCCCCATAGTGGCCATCAAATGAAGAGACAGTAATTTGAAAAAGTTCCTTTTATGTTGTTGGGCTCTCCCAGTTGCTTCTAGTTCAGGGGTTTCAAACTCAATTGCATTGAGGACTGCATCAGGGTTGTGTTTGACCTCGAGGGGTGTGTGTGTGTGACCAGGGACATGGCCAGCTCAACATCACTCGTGTCGGAGGCACCTGTGGTGATCCGGGCAGGCCTGAGGGGATCCTCCTGCAGCCCTCTGACAGCAAAAAAAGGAGCCTGGGATGGCCGCAGGTGGCACTCCCGAGCTCCGTTTTTACTGGCAGAGGCACCACAGGCCAGCCCTTCACTATTTCCAGGGCAGCCCCGCGGGCCAGCTCTAAGCACCTGCAGGCCAGATCCAGTCTGCGGGCCTTGAATTTGACACCCCTGTTCTAGCTGATTACTATTGAGAGATGGACAAGATTGAAGTAAGGAGAAGAAATGGATTAGATGAATGGAGAGGATCATTGAGGTTCCTGAAAAGTTTTAGAAGACCTACAAATTACAGCTAATCCCAAGTAGCCACCAAGAGTTGGATCCAATTTAATAGTACCTAACTAACATTAATAATATTTTAAAAGTTAAGCTAGTAAGCAGCTAGCCTGCAGAAATCACAGGATTTATCCTAATTGTCTCCATTTTGTTTGATTGTTGATCTTAGATGTTCTCTGGTGTTGATGCTGTCCTTCCAACTTTGAGAGAGAATTACAAATACTTCTATGAAAACATCTGCGGGCTATTTAAATAATAATAATTCTCCTGTTTGCTCGGCAAGGAAGCACAACGTCTCACACAGAATTTTAATTTTGCTAGGATTAACGTGGCCTTAATGACACCTACTAATAGCTAAAGATCCTGTTTCGTGTAAGTCAGTAGAGAGGAGAAACTTGGAAAGCAGGAAAACCTATGCCTATATGAAATTGTGAAATACCTTGCTCGTGCTAAGGCATCCTGAAAGTCAATAAAGGAGAATATTTGTAATTCAAGGTTGAAATGAGGAGTCCTTGGTGCTCTCTGAGCTTGGTTGTTTTCTTGCAGATGTTTCATTATCCAAACTAGGTAGCATCATCAGTGCTAGTCACTACCACTGTTGCTAATCACATCATCACTAGCACTGATGACATTACCTAGTTTGGGTAATGAAACATCTGTAAGAAAAGAACCTTGCACCCCGAAAATCTGAGAATGTCCTTAGAGAAACGAAGGACTCAGAACAGGTTAGATAAGTGTATCAAATAAGTGTCTTGCTAATGGATTTTTGCTGACCAGGACTGAATGACAAGGTTGTAAGGATCAGTTTATAGAGAAGAGATAAAGTATGATATGAAGAAATCATTTGTTAGATTTTAAGAGAAGATGATAAGTTGTCAAAATTGTTTGTACTTGCTGTGACAAAGGAGAAAATATTTCTTTTCTTTGCTATATTTTTCTTTCTTTTCTTTGTTTCTATCTATATTATTTTTCCCTTTTGCCATGATTTCTATTTTTTTCTTCATTCTTGTACTTGTATTAGTTTTTGTCTGTTTAATTATAATGTTTTATAAAATTATTATTTAAAAAAAGAAGTGTCTGCTACACTCATGTGTGAGCCAAAGTTTAGACCTCTGGAAAACTTTATCTCTAAGAGCAAAACACTCAAACATTTGAGTTCATTTTATTTTTCAGTTTAAAATTCCTCAACTTTCAAGCATCATTTTTCTTCTTTTATAGCTTGTTATGCTAATAAGTCTTGTTGTTGTTTTTTCTCCTAGAAGTAATTGATCTATCTTTACAAGTTTAACTCTGTTCCTAATAAAGCTATTTGTCTGAAAATAATAATTTATAGCATCAACAGATTGTTTCCAACAGTAGCTCCAGATTATAAATGTTCTTCAACAGCTGGCTTTGATCGCAACTGCTTCTACTTGCAACATATTAACATCAAGCGACAGTGATGAAGGACTCATTGCTTCAGCTTTATTTAAAACTATAGCAGGCAATGTATTGGGCTTGGTTTCTTTCCTTTCCTTTCTCCATAGTGGGCGGAGCTAGCCTCCAAGAATGGGTTAAATCTGCCCCCTAGCCAATAGGACCGAGTCTTTAAAAAGGTATAAATAGTGCCCTCTCAGATTGGCACTCCCTCTTTTAATCTCGGTCCGTAACCAAAGGGCATTGTGCTTTTTCCTGTGCTTGGAGGCTAGTTCCACCGTTGCTGATCTTAACTTCCTGATTGCAGTTTACCTCGTGAGTGACATTCTGCGTAATTCCAAAGTCTCCCCTGACTGACAGCTGTCATCCTGGGTTGAGCGCGGCGTGGGCAGCTGCCCAGCTGCATACAACGGCCCTGACAGCCTGCTAGGGCTTCAGGGCGAACTAAAGGGAGGCCCTTTACCATCACCGGCCACCCTTGCTATTTGTCTGGGGGGAAAAGTCAGAAGAAATCCCTCAAAGCCGCTAAAGGCCTTTTCCACCCTTCCGGCTGGAGGCCGATCCTCCCACAGCCTTTTTCTGCGAACTGTGCCATTTCTGCGAACTGTGCTGCTGCCGGCCGCCCCAAGCAGAGCCCTTCTCTGCCAGGCCTACCTCTCTCTCTCCCTCTCTCTCGCTGCGGTTGCCTCAGCCGTCAAGCCGGCAGGCCTAAATCCGTCGCCCGAGCCTCTCTATCTTGGCGGGAACGGCCGTTTGCGAATTCGTCACTGACGTCACGGTGGCCATTTTGAATTCCCCAAATCGGCTCTCCTGATTGGCTGCACTACTCGTCATCAGTTGCCGGGCAGATTCCACGATCGAGTAAAGAGCCCGCGCATGCGCAGTGGGCTCTAGCTCTCGAGACAAGTGCTACGAAGCTACAGAGAGGGAGGAAATCCTACAAGGAGCAGCTAAATAAATAAAATAACTTGTCGGAAATCGCTTGCATGGCTGAGGGGGCTCACAGGCAGGGCAAGGCCAAGTCTAAGTCATCCAGGCCTTGCCCTACCGAAGGTTCAAAGGAGGATTCCTCTCTGCCACGTGCCACCAATGAGCACAGGGACAGATCCCCCCTCACATCACCCCCCCCTAAAACCAAGAAGCCTTCAAAAATGGCTTCAAAAGGGGAGGGGCACAAAGACTCGTCCAGACCCACATCAGGGGGCACACTTGCGGGTTCCCCCTCCCCCAGGACATCAGCCCGTGGCCCGGGGGATGTAACACCTCATTACCTGCCACAAGGGGTGGGGCAGTCTTGCTCACCTGAAGATGTCTCCCTGGACAACCCGGGTGTTCATCTCGAAGAAGGGGACGTTTGGGGCGCTCGCTGCTCCCAGAGTCGCTCCTCTCACCGTAGGGTCACACCAGCGACTCACAATGACCCACTGGACGATCCGGCTGTCCAACAGAGAATGGATGACGCCATTAAGCGGGGGATTGAGGCCACTGTCAAGGCCATGGCTCACTCCTCCCAGAGCCATCCTCCCCCCAGAGCTGTCTCACCTCCGCCCGTCCCTGAGCCTGCAACCATTGAGGACATGGAGGATGATGACTACTCCGTCCATAGCTCCCCCATACCGGCCGGAGACCTGGACAAGGAGGAAGGGGAAATTGACGAGGGCCAAGGGGGATGCGATCCTCCCCATCCACAGCTGTCAGAGGACGAGGACCTGGCTCCCGAACCTTCTACATCTACCTCCCTCTTCCACCCCAGCCTTTTTCGTTCCCTGCTCCATAAGGCCAGGGCCACAGCCAACATCCCACCATCGGCTGCTGACCCTCAAACTTCTGCGGTTCAGGGTGACCCCATATTTGGCGAAGCCTCAACCTCTTCCGCCGAGGTAATCCCGACGCCAAACCTCTTTGTTGATGCCATAACAAAGCAGTGGCTTACGCCCACCTCGGGGCCTGCGCCTAACGCTCAAGACAAGAGGTATTTCAACATCTCATCTCACCTGGCGCAACATCTTCCAGTTCCGGCTGTCGACCCTCCCGTGTTGGCACTCTATTCGAATGCCCCAGTTCCCGGGGAGCCAGATGATCTTCTTCGTCCGGAGGAACGTCGGACAGAATCAATCCTTCAGAAAACCCACCAGGCGGCGGCCTGGGCGGTTAGAGCCTCGACTACAACGTCGTTTTTTTGCCGCACTTCCTTGAAGTGGTTACATGGTCTCCAGGACCACATACCGCAAGCCGACACAAGGGCTCACCAGGATATTCAGAAATTAATTGCAGCGGCCCAATTTACCTCTGACTCCGCGCTCCAGGCTGGTCGTTTCGCGGCCAGGGCAATGGGAACGGCGGTGGTGGCCAGGCGCATGCACTGGCTCCGCGGCTGGTCAGCCGATTTGCGGCATAAGTGGAAACTGGCTGCGGCCCCGATTTCTGGTCAGTCCCTGTTTGGCCCGGCCCTAGACCGGATCACTACGGAAACCAAAGATAAGAGGAAAATCCTTCCCTCTTACAATAAAAAGTCCCAAAATAAGGCCCCTCCCTACCGGCGAGGCTCCAGGCCTTCTGAGACCCCATACAATAGGTACCAGGGCTCCTACTCTGCTGGGCAAGGGCAATACGGGGCACCCCTGGGGCAATATGGGGCTTCCCAGGGTTCATATGCCCCACGGCAGCGCTCGGCTGCTGACAGGCCATACCGGGGCGGGCAATCGAAACGGCCCTTTAGAGGAGCCGGTGGTCACCCTTACCGCCGGTATAAGTAGACCCGACTCGATCCCTCCCATTGGGGGTCGACTGGCATCCTTTGCCAGTCGGTGGGAGGAAATCACCAATGACGCATGGGTTTTGCAAACCCTGTCGACAGGACTGTACCTGGAATTTATTTCCACCCCTCCGAGGTTTTTCTTACGCTGTCCCGTGTCTTCAAACATTTCCAAACGGGTCCTCGTAGATCAGGCCATCCAGCACCTACTGGATATTAGAGCCATCCAGAGAGTGCCTGAGGACCAGCAGGGGCACGGCTTTTATTCCATCTTGTTTGTGGTTCCGAAATCCTCGGGTGGGTGGAGAGCGATTCTCGATCTGAAACGCCTGAACAGATATGTGAGGTACAGAAAATTCAAAATGCACACCCTGCAATCAATTTTGGCAGGAATTAGGGAGGAACCGCCAGTTCCTCAGATTTTGCTATGCAGGGGTGCATTATGAATACCAGGCGCTACCCTTCGGCCTGTCTTCAGCGCCAAGGGTATTCACCAAGGTTTTGGCCGCCTTGACCGCCCACCTTAGGGCTCTTCCCGTGCGTGTTCAGTGTTACCTGGACGACATTCTCATCCAGTCCTCTTCCCTGTCCCAGGCTCAGCAGGATGTCCAGGTTACCCTCAACACACTTGAGCACCACGGGTTTCTCGTTAATTTGGGAAAGAGCCAACTGTACCCCTCTACCAGGGTCACCCACCTGGGGGCCATCATTGACTCTCTGGAATGCAGGGTCTACCTGTCCCAGGATCGGAGAGACAGCATATTGGAATTAGTCCAGCATGTTCTGGCTCAAACAAGGATTCCCTTGAACCAGCTGTCTTCCCTCCTGGGAAAAATGATTTCTGCGATACACATCGTTCCGTGGGCTCACCTGCACTCCAGAGACCTTCAATGGTTTCTTCTCCCCTTTCAGCGGGCGAATCGCAGCCACTCCCCCGCGAGGGTCAGGATGCCAGTGTCGGCGAGGAAATCACTGCGGTGGTGGACTTCGCCCGCCCTGAGCGAGGGCTCCGACTTCATGGAGCCACAGAGGCTCACGTTGACGACCGACGCCAGCACCACGGGCTGGGGGGCCCACACCGACTCCCTCGTCGCCCAGGGCACCTGGTCCAGGGCAGAGCGCTCCATTCCGATCAATTTGCTAGAGCTCAGGGCGGTCAGGTTGGCCCTGGCGCATTTTCAACCTCACCTGGTGGGCCGTCACATCTTGGTCCTAACGGACAATGTAACTACGAAAGCCCACATAAATCGACAGGGGGGGACCTTCTCCAGGGCCCTCATGTCCGAAGCGATGACCCTGGGGCTCTGGGCAGAGCGGCATCTCCGATCCATCACTGCGGAGCACATCTCCGGGGTGAGCAACACCACGGCGGACTGGCTCAGCCGGAATGCCATCAACCCGGCAGAGTGGTCCCTGCACCCGGACATTTTCCATCAAATAGTGGACCGCTTTGGACTGCCAGCCGTGGATCTGTTCGCCACCCCGGAAAACGCCAAGCTTCCCAGGTTCGTGACCAGGTTCCGAACTCCGGGCGCGGAGGACACGGACGCTCTTCGTTGTCAATGGCCACAGGAATTGCTGTACGCCTTTCCCCCCCTTCCGCTGATCCCGCAGGTCATCCGGAGGGTCCTGAGGCTGAAAGCAGAAGTCATCCTCCTGGCCCCACACTGGCCCCGGCGGACCTGGTTCGCGGACCTTATGTCCCTGTCCGCATCACCTCCCTGGCGGATCCCGCCGACAGAGTGGTCGCTTGCCCAGGGGTCAGTGCAGCATCCAGAGCTGCACTGGCTACAACTGACCGCCTGGCGCTTGAGCGGCTCACTCTGCAACACCGCCTAGTTCCGGACGACCTCTCTGAAATCATGTTGGCCTCCAGACGGCCGTCAACGGAGCGGATTTATTCGGTTACCTGGCGCACATTTTGTGTCTGGTGCGCGCAGGTGGGTTATTCCCCTCTTGATCTTTCAATCATTAATGTCATCCAGTTTCTGCGGCAGGGGCTCGCCAAGGGCCTGTCTCCCAATACCTTGCGCAGGCAGGTTGCGGCACTTTCAACGGTGTTGTCCTGCCCACACCTGGACTCGCTGGCTGCTCACCCTCTCTTGAAGCAGTTCCTTAAGGGGGTCACTAACCTGTGCCCACCAGTGGTGCATCGTTTCCCCACGTGGGACCTTTCCAAGGTTCTCTCGGCCTTAACGGTTGCCCCCTTTGAACCATTGGACTCTGTTCCCTTGTCACACCTTTCCTTCAAGGTAGCGTTCCTCGTCGCAATCACCTCAGCGCGCAGGATATCTGAACTCGCAGCCTTGTCCGTGCGCGCGGACCTGTGTACCTTCCACAGCGACAGGGTCATTCTTCGATTGGACCCGGCCTTCACGCCCAAGGTGAACACGCCGTTTCATAGGGCGCAGGAGGTCATCTTACCGGCCTTTTTTCAAAATCCGTCCACGGACTCTGAGCGCGCTTGGCACACGCTGGACGTTAAGCGAGCTCTCAACATTTATCTCTGTCGGACGCTTCCTTTGCGGCGAACTGAGACTTTATTTGTGACTTTCCGCCCCTCTACTCAGGGTCGCAAGGCGTCTTCAGCGACAATTGGCCGATGGATCCGGGCGGCCATCTCCTTGGCCTATAAACACATGGCACTACCTAAGCCCTCGGGTCTCACGGCACACTCCACCCACAGCGCAGCGACCTCTGCAGCGTGGAATGCCAGGGTCCCTATCCTCGAGGTCTGTCGGGCGGCCACCTGGTCCTCCCTTACTCCCTTCATCCGCCATTACAAGCTAGACGTTTATGCTTCGGAGGAGGCAGATTTTGGCAGGCGGGTGCTGGAGACAGGGGTGACATTGAGCTCTCTTCCCAGCCAGGACGTTTGATCCCGCCCTAGGGACGCCAGCTTTGGTATGTCCCATTCTTGGAGGCTAGCTCCGCCCACTATGGAGAAGGGACGTTGGTACTCACCTGTGAGACGTCCTTTCTCGTAGGGCGGAGCTAGCCTCCAAGTCCCTCCCATTGGGGCTGGCTGGGCGCTCCACGACTATCTGGTGTATATAGTTATCCTTTTGTATGCAATGGTTCTCCTGTATATAGTTCTGTTTTTTCTCTGCTAAGGGTGTGTATATAGTTACTTATTCTGAGCTGTGTCTCATGTACATAATTCCTCTTCTCTGCGATGAGTCTGTACATAGTTAATAAATTGTCTGTTTGTTTTGGAAAAAGCACATCGAGTCTGACTTGATCCCTCGATTAAAAGAGGGAGTGCCAATCTGAGAGGGCACTATTTATACCTTTTTTAAGACTCGGTCCTATTGGCTAGGGGGCAGATTTAACCCATTCTTGGAGGCTAGCTCCGCCCTACGAGAAAGGACGTCTCACAGGTGAGTACCAACGTCCCTTCCTTTCCTTTCCTTTCCTTTCCTTTCCTTTCCTTTCCTTTCCTTTCCTTTCCTTTCCTTTCCTTTCCTTTCCTGGAATAGAAGAACAATCTGCAGTTCCAAACATTCTTTCAAACATATTCTGGCTGAGTCAGTGCACCATTCTTAGTTGATGATAAGCAAGCAACTGAACATTGGTCTTGCAAAATTATCTTTAAATTGCAGCTCACATAGAAAAGTGTGAGCATGCTGCTTAGACAAAAGCTGGGCTTTGGTTGCCCTTGTTACCAGTGCACCATGGTTAAAATGTGCCTGAGGTGTCCAAAACTGGGCTCTTTGTTGTAAGAGAATGCTGCACAGGACACAGGTACAATTAAAGGTGGTTACATAATCTCCTCCAATCTGACAATTCTTTGGATGGATGTTGAACTGCTAGAAAATCCCAAGACGACATTTTTTTCTTGCTAATTAACCACATGTATATTAAAAATCGGCTTCTTTTGGCTTAAATATGGCTATATCAAAGTTTCTTCTAACTGTACTCTCTTGTAGCTTTTTTATCATCACTACTCTTACCTTTAATTTTCAAGGTACTCATTCTTACATTTCCTTTCCTATAAGTACAAGGACTGTATACGGCAGTGATGGCGAACCTTTTTTTCCTTGGTGTCGAAACTCATAATTCAATTCTTCCTGCCCCCATGCACATGCGCGCATGACCCCCCACGCTGCCCCAGCCCCCGCGCCTGACCCCCACTGCTCCCCTGTTTCCTGACTTCCGGTGGGCCAAGTAGGCCCGTTTTTCACCCTCCCCAGGCTCCAGAGGCTTTCTTGGAGCCTCGGGAGGGTGGAAACGGCCTCGCCGCCGCCCCCCCGGAGGCACTCCGGAGGCCAAAAATTCCCTGCTAGAGTCTCTTCATGAGCCGAAAATCAGCTGGCCAGCACACACATGCATGCTGGAGCTGAGCTAGGGCAATAGCTTGCATGCCGGCAGATATGGCTCTGCATGACACCTGTGGCACATGTGCCATAGATTCGCCATCACGGGTATATGGTATATACATAGAATTCTGCACAGCCCCAAGTGCATGTATACAATTGTACATCTTTCCCTCTGTAGATATTTTTTCCAGATGTGCACTCCGTAAGAGATTATAGAAAAACTCTCAATAAGGAGTGGACATAATTGTGCAATTACCTAGTTCTTTTTGTTCAATCCAGGAAGCTGACAGGACAGTACAATATATTTAGTTCTACACTATCAATTAGACTTTCCATTGTTGATATGACACACATAGCCCATCATTTTTTTTCACTGCCATTTAGAACCACTCAGGGTTCTGGCCAGAGGTCCTTAAACATTAATCTTTATTTTCCAAGCATTTTGCCTCTTTCCCTATGATGCCTGTGCCATCAGTGGACCAGCCACTTTGCTGTTGTATGGTTTCATTCATGGTGATTGACAAATGGGTTGCCTGCTGGCCACAGAAAAAGATGCAGCTGCAAAGATGTGATAAAATGGTCCATCAGAGCTCAATAACCCTCCTAGTTATTGAGACTGGTGGGGGGGGAGGAGTTTCTCAAGCAGTCGACTGTGATATCAGGCTACGGAATATTTTTTGCCATGCCAAATCACCTTTTGAGTTTGGCAGAAATGCCATCCCTTGAGTTGTTTAGTGCCAACATTCATGTAAAGGTGGTCAGTATTGTCTCCTTGCTCTAAAGAGCCTTGGGAAATCATGGAAAAATTATAGATATGATCTTCAAAAGAAAATGTTGGCCAGTAATGAAACTTAGGTTCTTCCTGTTTAAAAGAAATCAAAATATTTAAATGCTCCTCTTTCCTACCCGTCTTATTCAAACTGGTTCAGACCCAGAATATGGTACACATATGTTTCTGAATAGCTTATTATAGAGCTTTGTACTGTTCTTTGTCGTCTCTTTTCTCCCAGTGGTTCTGAGCAGAGACATGAAAAGGAAGAAACAAATGGTGAGGCATGTGCGGGGGGGTACGGCTCCGGCCCCCTCCCTGTCACAGGTTTATACGCTTGCTTCTGCGTCGTCCTGGCATCGTCCGGGCTCCATCTTGGTTCCGCTTGCTTCTGCGTTGTCCTGATTAACCCTAAGCAAATCTAATTCTTCTTTGTTTCTAGGCCTATAGATAAGAGCACGTTTCCCCGTTTATTTCTATCCACAGATTATTCAATATATATCAATCACTCTTGTTCCCTGACCCTGGCACCTGCTTCCCACAGAACTGCCTAAGGCTTAACTTCTCTATAAATCTTCCCTCTTTTGGAAGTCACACACAGAGCTCCTCAGCTCTTCTCACTAATACAGACAGAGAGCTTTCTTCTAGCTCTTCTTACTAAATCCTTCCCTACTGGAATTTTTACCACATATCAGAGAGAGCTTTCTTCTAGCTCTTCTCACTAGCTCTTCCTTCTATTGGAAGTTACCTCATAACATAACAGAGCTTTCCTCCTTTGACAATTACTTCATAACATTACAGAGAGCTCTACATTTCTCTCAGCCAGGCCTTTTATAGTTCCTGGCCCTGCTATCTATGCTCCGATTGGCTGTCTCTTATGATGTCATCTATCCCCCTCCCTTCTGGAGCACTGGGATAAACACCTCCCCCTTTCTACTTACCTTGTATTTTAAAGCTGTCTGGCTCTATACTTACTTGCTTAAACAGTTCCTTTTAACAACCTTGTAACTTTATACAATAACTTACTATTTTACATTCAGTACCTGTATGCGGGCACCACAGCATGGTACAGACATGATGAGCCCCAAGTCCAATCCTGTTCTCTCTCAAGAATTCAACAGACTTGCAAAGAAGAGAGGGGTTTCATAACATTCTGTTTCTTAGCACTGAAATCCATACAGATTTCCTGTATAAAACATATAATAACTATCTCTGTCTCTGAAATTCAGTAGGATTTATCCCCACAGGAGTGACAATAATGCATACAAATGGAATCTCGTTATATTCAAAAGCAACAAAACAAGTAGGCACATATTTTAGATACAAATGCATATAGTTTAAAAAGTACGTAACCTCAAAGCCTTGCAATGGTTTTTCTGAAATTTGGTTGCCTTATCTCCTCCCTATGATCTGTTGGTAACACAGATGTCGCCCCATTCTGTTGGGCAAAAGAACCAGTGGGATTTAGGTGTTGGATTAGAACCAGGGAGCCCCAGGTTCACATCCACCTAGAGCCATAGAAGCTGACCAGGGGCGGGTTCCTCTTACCTGCCTACCGGTGCGCTGCATGCGCATCATCTTGTTTTGCGCGTGTGCACGCTTGCTACACACGTCCATACCCTTGCGTGATTTTGCTTCCTGGGCATGTGTGGAAACAAAATCTCGCAAGGGGACACACTTGGCACAAGATTTCAGCAATCTTTTGCTTTTGTGCATGCGCGGAAGCAAAAAATTGCCAAAATCTCACATGCGCATGCAAGATTTTGCTTCCACGCATGCGCAGGAAGCAAAGAAAGCCCCAAAATTCCAGAAAAAAGATGGCAATGGACCAGCAAAAACAGCACCGGAGCCGTCACATGCAAATTGCGTAATCAGTGGGTCCCTACCGGAACGGCGCACTGGACCGCACCAGTAGGAACCCACCACTGAAGCTGACTCTTTCTCAGTCCAGCTTGACCACTTTGGGTTGATGTTGTGGGTAATAGATTGAGCAAGAAGAACTTTGCTGCTTTGAGTTCTTTTGTGGGTAGAAATCTGATAAAGGAATGCAAATACATTAATTCTCCATGCCAATTAATGAATAGCATAAAGCTTGACCACAACTGGAATACCTACAAAGACAGATCACACTTGGAATGAATCCAGTTTTGGTCGACACGATGTAAAAAAAAAGATGTTGAGACTCTAGAATGGGTACAGAGAAGAGCAACCAGGATGATTACGGGCTGGAGGCTAAAACATACAAAGAATGGATGCTGGACTTCGGTATGTCTAGTTTAATGAAAGAAGAACTAGGGATGTCATGATAGCAGTGTTCCAATATCTAAGGGACTGCCATAAAGAAGCTCTGGAGAGTCAACCTATTCTCCAAAGCACATGAAGGCAGGACAAGAATCAATGGATGGAAACTAATCAAGGAGAGAAGCAAGCTAGAATTAAGGAGAAATTTCCTGGCAGAACAATTAATCAGTGGAATGACTTGCCTCCAGAGGTTGTGAATGCTCCAACACTGGAAGTTTTAAAGAAGAGATTGAACAATAATTTGTCTGAAATTGTATAGGGTTTCCTGCCTGAGCAGAAGGTTAGACTAAAAGACCTCCAAGGTCCCTTCCAACTGTTATTCTGTTATTCTTGCCTTGGACTGAGATCTGGTAGGTGCTGATTCTTTCTGAACTAGGCCTTGAACAAAATGTTGTGCTCAGTGCACTGGTCAGGATTGTACTCACTCATATTAGAAAGTCCTGGTTCTTAGTCACCATGCCATTGGTGGGAGAGAGAAATCCTTTCAAGGTTTTATGAGCCCACCTTTAGAATAGAATAGAATAGAATTCTTTATTGGCCAAGTGTGATTGGACACACAAGGAATTTGTCTTTGGTGCATATGCTCTCAGTGTACATAAAAGAAAAGATACATTTGTCAAGAATGGTTGTCATAGGGTTCAAGTAAGTAATCAGGAAACAATCAATATGAAAATAATTCATATTGTGCCAGGGGTGGGTTTCACTTACCTTCGCCACCGGTTCGCATTGCGACGTTTCACGCGCACGCGTGTCCCCTCATGTGATTTGGCTGCCGCACATGCTCAGAAGCAAGAATTATCCCGAAACACAGCTGAGGAGCTCATCTGAGCTGAGCTTCGGGCGAAGAAATAAAAGTCAGAATTCACCCGCAGGCAGGCGAGAGGGCCCTTATTCAAGCCGTGGAAGTCCAAAAAATCTGAAAAAAAGATGGCAGCGCGCACGGAACAGCACTGACAGTGACGTCACCAGCGGGTCGCTATCAGTTCGGGCGATCTAGTCCGAACCGGGAGGAACCCACCCCTGCTTTGTGCCAAAGCTAAATCTTCAAAACTCATCCTCATTTAGCTTTTGTACTAAAATGTGTGTCTGGAAAAACCATTGCAGCCTAAAAGGCATGTAGAAAGTAGCCCAATGGGCAAATCTTTCAAAAGAAATGTTTCAGAAAATATGGGCTCATGCACAAAGCTCATCTTTTCAAATCTTGAAAACAGCCACATCTTTTTCCAACTGTGCAAGGCTGGAAAAAGATATAGTTGCTTTCATGGTTTGAAAAGAAGGGCTTCACATGCATTCCCACATATTGTAAAGCCCCATTCAAAGGCTTTATTCAGCAATCATAGACAGTCATAAGTTCTATTAAGGTTCTTTAAGGCAGCTTTTTTTGTTGCTTTTCTTAGGTTATTTTTTCTTTCTTAGGTTTTTCTTTTCATACTTTTTTTTTAAGTCTAGAGAACACGGTGTTTTTTTTGACAAAAACAAAATAATAAGCTACTTAGAGTCACAGTTGGTGATACTAAGCAAAATATCCCCATCCATCCTCATCACTGTCATTTACTGGGCAATTTTTAAAATCTGATAGTGCCAGCCTTTAAAAATAAGATCTGATTTCAGTGAAAATCCTCTGCTCATTGTAAGGGTGGAGAACTTCAATTATGGCATATTTGCTACTGGTACTGCTGCTGAAAGCTATTAAAGGGCCAGATATACAGTAGATACATATTCACAGCAATTGGTGGAGCATTTGGCATAAGTAATCAAAAGACAGAGAAAGACACAGGGTGTCAAGCCTTAGGAACATTTGCATGGGGTTTTTTTTACATCTATTATACTGAAAAGTTCCTTCTTTATTACTAGAACTAGCAATAACTAACAGTAGGAAGTTAGCAGCCACCTCCTCCTGGAAAAATGAAATATCCTAGGAAATATTAAAAGGCAGAATATTATATACAGTAGAATATCCCTGGAAACATGCTTCTAAGCAGACACAAGACTCATCTTACTAGCCCCCCACCCTTGTCAATGTGCCAGCTCCCTCCCACCCTTGCCAATGGGCCATCAAGGAATGGCCTATCCCAGCTCATTCCCCCCACCTAGCCTGAAACAGTATTTTATATAACAAGCACCTACAGGAAGAACCATAATAGGAATCACAAAGCCTTTTCATTACACCACATGAGACCTGGGAAGATTACATCAGTCAAGCCTAGGACTTGGGACAGCCCACAAGAGTTGCCCCAGCATGCCCCTGGGAATCTGACAGCCAATGGAATACATTTCTATATAGGAACAGGAAACAGTTAGGGAGGGGCCCAAGAGAAAGTATAAAGCAAGGGATTCAGCATCTCTTCCTCCCTTTTTTCTGGACCCAACACCTGAAAACATGTGATCCACCTTTTCTGTTCAGGAGCTCATGCCATGTGCTCCTGTTCCTTTGTTCTCCATTAAAACCTTCTTTCCAAGCAACTTCCATGAATCCAGTGTTCTTTTTCCCCACTTGGAACTGATCCCAGAAAAATATTACTTCCAACATAAGAAAAGAAAAACAAAAATATTTTGAAAAATCTAGCACATCCACTTGGAAACTGACAAAGACATACAGTTTATTTCAGAGCTGGATATAGATATGGCTACAAACATTATTGATGCACAATGGCCCTTTGTTTGATCTCTTCCTCAACAGCTGAACTCATATAATTTCAGATGAAGAAACGTATCTTGAAACCGATATTTAGTTTCCATCCATCCAACAACCATCTATGTTTCTCCCCCAACACTGGCATTTTCCTTGGCAATCAAACCTTCAATCTGCACTGGATAAAGCTGCCTTTTACACTGTAATTTGTGATTCTTTTAGTCATTTCTATATCAGTTTTATGCAGCATCAAAAGCCCTTTCATATGTTAAACCCCTCTGATTCATATGCTAATCCTTAATTTACGACAAGGTAATTATTTTTAGTTGAATTTATTATTAGGCTTTTCCAGGGAGGAGGGGTTGAGAGGCAAGGGCTCAGTCACAGCTTGGCATGAATAGAAGCCAACTTCTGTTGAACACATACAGATAGGTGTGAAAGCAAAGCTATTACGTTGCCAAGTAACAAAAGAGAAAGAAATGAGCAAATCTCCAACTGACTAACCAGATGCTTAACCTTTCTCCTCTTATTAAAATGGGCCCTACTTCTATAAAGAAGAACCCCCAGATTCTCTGGGTTTATGTCAATTAATTACCTGAAGCTAAGACTTGGAAATGATGGTAGTAGCATTCAAGCTATCACAAAACACATCCTGAGAAATAGATAAAATTTCACTCAAACAAACTTTCTTCCTCCCAGGGCTTAATATTAGTAGCACTACAGGCACAAGGAATTATTTTTTATCCTGTGAAATAGCTGGATCATCATAGCTACTAAACTGAATCATTTTCTGATGGCACCCACTTTTGGGATTTAATTTTTATCACCTGGTGGCATCCAAAACTAACTGGGAAATGCCACAGCATCCTTCCTAATAATAAAGTCAACTTCCTTTTTGCATGCTGATCTTCTCAGATAAAATAGGTGGGTCAAAAGAAATCTTTCAAGTGATAGCAGCCAATAAAACTCCCTCCTTAAACACATTTGCCTAGCATTGTTTTTTTACTTTTTTAAGTACTTCATAAACTGTACTACTTTTTAAAGTGTGTATATGTGTGCACATGCACACCTGCACATCTGTATGCACCTTTGAGTTAAAGTTAATTCCTGCTGAATGCCTGTGTAGAAAGTTAGCACCCCCCCCCTAGAAGAATAAAATATTTTGAGAAATATTTAAGAAGGCAGAATATAGTATTTCCCTGGATGAGGAATGGAGAAACATGTTTTTAAAGACAAAGAGCAGCTAGCTCCCTGCAGCTTCCAACAGATATTTGGTGCCCGTTGAGAAAGACTGGGGCAGCCTATGTACAAGACAAAAGGTCTCCAACTCCAGGGTGATGGGATTAAGACATAATAGGATTATCTATCAGCAGAGCTCACCACATGGCACAACCAAGCCCCTTCATTGCATCACTCAGCAAGTTTCAACCAAAATTATCTCAGAAAACCTCAGCTATGACTCCTGCATATTCCCCCTGGGAGTTTGACAGCCAATAGAATACATGCCCTTGCCACAGGAACAGGAAGCTCAAGTTCAAAGCCCAAGAGGAGGCATAAATACCTCTCACTCTCCATTCCATGTGGTCAGCTACCCAGAACAACACGTCTTTGGTGGTTCTGCTTCACAATTAAACCATCTTTCCAATCAGCCTCCATGTTTCCAGTGGCTTTCTCCCCACTTGGAACTGAACCCAGATGGACATTTCTTCCAACACCTGGATAAGTCCCTGAAGGTTTCTTGGAAGAGGTTTGCCATTGCCTGCTTCCTAGGATTGAGAAAGAGTTACTGGCCCAAGGTCACCCAGCTGGCTTTGTGCAAAGGCAAGACTAAAATTCAGAATCTCACAGTTTCTAGCCTGACACATTAACCACTACACTAAACTGGCTCTCTTTCTAAAGTTGCTTTGATTATTTTTTCATGCATGTTATTCATGGCTTATATGACTTATTACTCAGTGCCTTCAGGCCACTGGAGCAAAGGAAAAATATAAATCATTTAATTATAAACAGAAATACACTTCCCTGGAAGGTTGGTTATATTTTCCTACAAATATTTGGAAAAATACATGCTCACGTATGCCAGATCAATATGGCATATCATGTAGATATTAGGGTGATTTTAAGTTAATTTAACGCTTACTGATCTAATTGGTGCTATTAGACTACTCATTAATCAGATGGTTGCTTTGTAAAGACAACATCTGGGGAAAAGAGCAGAAAGGAGAAAGGGAATTTAAGACTGGTCAATCATGTTTGTAAAATGTTATTAATTGAAATAAATGCATGATCATCTCGATCATTCTTTAGACTGGTCTTTCTATTTTAGCCATATTTATCTATCATTCATTTCATTATTATTAATGGTAAAGGTTCCCCTCGCACATATGTGCTAGTCGTTCCCGACTCTAGGGGGCAGTGCTCATTTCCGTTTCAAAGCCGAAGAACTAGCGCTGTCAGAAGACATCTCCGTGGTCATGTGGCCAGCATGACTAAATGCCAAAGACGCACGGAACACTGTTACCTTACCTTTGGTGAAAGGTGGTCCCTATTTTTCTACTTACATTTTTTTTAACATGCTTTCGAACTGCTAGGTTGGCAGAAGCTTTAATGTGCTTAAAAAACATAAAAAACCTGGAGCTTTAATGTGAAGAAAGTTAGAGAGGGCTTCTTTTTTTAAAAAAAGGACAGCCTGATACGTGAGTTCAGAAACTGAAATTTAACAAGAATTTTTAAAAATAAAGAAATAATGAACACTATTAGAGCTACAGTACCTCCTGTCAGAACCTACAATTGTATTTTCAAGCTACTATAATCTGGCTTTATGGACTTTCATGGTCTCCCACAAAAAAAAGGATCTAGATTATGCCCCCTTTTATCAATTAACCTGCTATCAATTTTTATTTTTCAGCCTGTATATTCCAGATGCATTTTTAATTTGGTGCTTACCATATATTATTTCATGTACAAGTACATGATTGAAAAATGATGATTTGGGTGATTGGGAACCACTGAACTAAACCCTCCAAAATATGTTAAGTAAATTCAAAAACCCAGCTGGCTGAGAAAAAAGGCAAGAGTCATCTACATCATAGAGCATAAGGACTATGTAGCCATTATGTAGGACAAATGGGCAGAAAACTAAGCAAGCACATTTATGAACGCCAACTAGCAGTCAGAAGACATGGACACACTCAACCACAGTTTTGATTGGAAAACTGTCTAGGAAAACTTCCTAGACAAAGACAAATCCCCCAATGCTAGGGAATGTCTGGAAGCTCAATATTCAGACAAATCAGCCATTAATAAACACACAGAGATAGATCATACTGTACTTACACACCAATCAAAGGAGACAATACAAAAGAAGGAAGAAGGGGAAAAAAGACCAGAACACACCTTCTCCAGCAACCAATGTGCAGATAATCAGGGATTAACACCAGACAAACAATCAAGCAAAAAACAATACTCCAGTTAAGGGACTTCCAAGGAGAAAATCACATCCCTGTCAACTCTGGCAGGGCAAGCTGCTGTATATAGACAGGGAGCAAAAATCACACTCACTGGTGCTGATAATGTTACTTAGTGAGGTAATGAAATGTCTGCAAGAAACAACCAAGTTCAGAGAGCACCAAGGACTCACAGTTCAGCTCTGAGCTATATATATTCTCTTCTATTGCAGCCACTGAGCCATCTACTATCTATGCCCTTTCTTACCCCAGTCCTATTTCAAAAAGGGGAAGCAAAACTCTGCTTCGCTCTTTTTACACAAGGGTAAATGTTAATACCTGTTTTGGATCATACAGTGGCGAAGAAAAAAGAGAGAGTGGGTGTGAATGAGTTGGAAGTGTGAGCATATGCTAAACAGAAAAACATGATAGCAGTTTAGTCCTTACCATTTTTCTAAGAGTCTATTTTCTGCTTGAAGAAGCAGGTGCTCTCTTCCTACCCTTTCAGCATCAAACAGCTGACAGACTGTCAAAGGTGTGATGGCTCTAGGACAGCTATATTGCCTTAAATTGTGCATTCTTGACACATCTGATAATTATGCCAAATGAGCTCACCTTATCCTTACATTTCTGAGCTATACATATTAAATTAAGTGGAAGTGGTTACTCACACTACCCCATAAAATAGTGTGTGGGAGGGGAACAGAAGTCAGATTCTTGATAGCTTCTAGGAGCCAAATACACCTCTCTCACTCAGATTACAGTGACAGGAAGATTGATAGTCTAGAGAGAAAAATCAAAAGTACTTAAATCTGTCATACAGGCCAATGTCCTATTTACTTGCTGAGAATTTCCTATTGCTTAATATCAGTTTTTACTGCTGACAGCATGAACAAGATTGAAATAATTTTTGCACTCTTCTGAGGAGCCATCATATGTTTCTCATACAAGAGTAAACTTTATTGAAATTATTCCATCACATTTCAAAAAGAATTAGAGAACACCACTTATTTGCTTTAAAAGAAAAACTAAATGTACCTTTTGTATTTTTTGCTTCAACATTGTTTCTGTTTCAAAACATGTTGGCTACCTTATGTCAGGAAGGATTATGTTGTATGTTAGACATACGAGAGCTTATATAGTAAGTAACATGAAATCCTTTACTGGGGAGAGCCTGATTTATATAAACAATGTCTTGCCAAGTGGAAAATGAGCCAGAGAAAAATAAATAGACAGCAAAGAGACTATTGCAATATCCTCTTCAGTATATGAACATATATCATTGTAATTTTTCCAATGAAAGTATAATGCCAAAATTCCCAGTTCTGACTCAGGAGAAGTATTTCTGAATAAACCCATGATCAACCATACTGCAAGGATCAGAAATAAACGACACTGATATTCTATATCTGTTTCCATACCCTGAGATTAAAAATGTAGCCAAAGAAAAAGAAAGCATGGCTAATATTGGGTCAAATCCATTTACATGGATTTGACCCAATATTTACATGGATTTACATGGATTTGACATCCTAGGACAGTGCTTCCCAAACCTGGATAAATTACCCAAAATTGGGTAAAAGTGCTTTCTCTTTGGGTAATTACATATGTACCTATCACAACAGAGTCATTTAAATGGATTTAAAGAGTATCACATGTACTAAAATATATTCAAAAACCTCCCAAAGTATTTATATTAAGATAAAAATCAATGAAATTATCAATGGCAATTTGTTGAAATGTCATAAAGGTAATTCCATGATATTATTTTTATAATGCAAGTAATCCTCGAATTATGACCATTTGTTCAGCAACCTTTTGAAGTTACAATGATGCTGAAGGAAGGGATTTATGGCCAGTTCTCGAAGTCCAATAAGATTTTTTGATAAGTGGTTTTGGGTAATGAAGGAAAAAAAATTGGGGAAGCCCTGCCCTAGGATGTCCCACGGGGATATAGTAGTCTGGAATTGTTCTTCAGGTATATCTTGCATTGCATGTTCCAAGATATCTGCTGCAGTAAACTTTATTCATTTGCCTAACCAAGAATGAACAATTATTTCCTATATCTTGGAGTTATGGTCCACATATACCTGTCCATGCATCCAGTCAATCACACATAGTACATGGGAATGACCTTGAGGAACAAGGGGAAGAGATGCTGCCTAAAGAATGATCAGATAAGAGAGGAAGCAGTCCTGACCAGTGGCTTAATGGTCAGAGAAAGAAACTTAGGAAAGAGCAACTCTAACTAATCAGGATGTTAAAGTGATAGTAGGAGATTTGTATTTTCAGACTTGCAAGATTTTCCTACTGTAGCCTTACAATAAAGTCAAATTAGATCATCTAATCATGTTTCCCATCTGATTTACTTGGGAAGGCTGACATTCCTAGTGTTGGATGGGGAGAAACAGATTCTAAGTCAGTCCTATTGAGACTGAGTAGTTACTTTGAATCTGGGCACCTTCTATCTTTAGTCCTGTATGGGACTCTATTGTACTTACCCTTTCATGACTGGTGTGCAATTTGGGGGTCATCTTAGTGTCACAGTTCCCACTCAAAGAGCAGGGGGTACAGCTGTAGTGTGGGGATCCTTTACGCAGCTCTATTTCATGTGTCTGTTCCTAAATCAAGAGGTAATAGAATTCACAGTCTCCAATCAGTATATTTGCCACCACGCCAAGCTGGCTTTATGTTACACATTTATTAGAAAGCATTCTTATTGCTGTTTTATATGTTATTGCCTGCTCTTTGTCAGTTTTGAACCATTTTTTAAAAAAACAATTGTTTGGTCTGCATTTTTTTAAAAAAAACTACTTCAAAAATGTTGACAAAATTTAAAGTTCCTTGCCATGCCTTTTTCACAGCTAAGAAATATAAGGTTTTATAATTATATAGTGTTTGCTACCAAGGTCGCTCAACTGAACAAAACTGGGGATTGCATTATTTACACAAACAATTTTCAGAGTAATTTTTCTAACTTGACTTGACATTTCAATCAGCTGGGCTGGATATAAAGGAACACATTATGTGGCTGTATATTCATATGTTCAATCCATAGGACACAGTTTGTTCCACAAGTCTTTCATCATTCCAAAACTGGGATCCATATCCAGTCCAAATTACTTTTTAAAAAATCAAGGTGCAAATAGAAAAATCTTGAAAAATAGTATTTATTTGGCACAAAAGCAAACTTTTAGAACACAAAGAGGCAATAGTTGGATTCAACTTCAATCTATGTAATAATGTAGTTTCTTTGTTTTTTTCATAGTATGATTCAAAGTATTGTAATTTGTCAGCCATGGGTTAAGATGTCTGTTACAGGAGATATAAACCAGGCCATGTTTTGTTCAACAAATCATGGTTAAAATGCACTACAGAATAGCACAATGTGTGAATAATAATCCATGAATACAAATACACAGGTAAACATTCTCGGGGTGTGTGTGGAGGGAACCAGCAAGAGAAGCAAAGATAAAGGCTATTCAATGTTAACAAAAATTGTGGGTCAAGACAGTTTCCACTAGCCACAGATACTAGGAAAGAAACTATGCAAAAAGTGGATAAGGTTATAAGCCCAATATTAGTAAGGAACTGTTGTGAATGCAATCCCTAACATTAAGCATTCACAATCCTCCAGGCTACTTGCCAAGTTCAGAATATACATTCTCACAAGAGATGGCTATTACATACACAAAGAAATAGCAATAGCACTTAGACTTATATACCGCTTCATAGTGCTTTACAGCCCTCTCTAAGCGGTTTACAGAGTTCAGCATATTGCCCCCAACAATCTGGGTCCTCATTTTACCCACCTCGGAAGGATGGAAGGCTGAGTCAACCTTGAGCCGGTGAGATTTGAACAGCTGAACTGCTGAACTAGCAGTCAGCTGAAGTAGGTTGCAGTGCTGCACTTTAACCACTGTGCCACCTCGGCTCCTCCCTTTCCCTTTGAAGTCTCAAATTGTGACTTTAAAACTAAAAAAAACAAAAGGAGAACTGGAAGAGTTAAATGAAGCAAAATTAAGACGAATATAGATTATGATTGTTCAATATAGCCTCATATTAAACTATGGCAAATTCCTAGTAACTGAGGCAGAGGGAATATTTGTTTTAAAAGGCATTTTCATTCTAAAGCAAAAGGTACAAGTCTAGTCAGAAATCTATGTTAGGATTAATTGCTTTTTCTTTGTTGTATAAGTCTAATGTACTTATTTCTCTGTATAAATTAGGAAAATAAGTGTTTAGACTCCAGCTTGCATTCCACCTTTCAGGTTGTACAGAAAAATCCCTTTTTGTTATCACTTTCTGGAAGTCTACAATCTTAAATTACAACCTCTCTTATATCAGTAGATGAAAGCATTTGTTGTAACCAACCAGCCTGAAGTTGTGGTCTGTCTTTTAACACCGTATTCTCCTTTGTCATTTTCTAGGCTTTTATATTTTATCTTTACTTTTTAAAATACAATTTGGTGTATAGCTCTGGCAAGATTGGTCCATCTCTTAAGAAAGAAAGAGAGCAGTGGTGGGTTGTAAATAATTTTGCCACTGGTTGGCGCTCTCTCGTGCACGCACGCAACGCTTCTGCGCATATGCAGAAGTGTCCCAGGTGGGTGGGCGGAGCCTCCTGCCACTGGCGCTACCGGTTCTAAAAACCGGTCTGAACCGGGAGCAACCCACCACTGAAAGAGAGTCTGAAACCTATAGACACATGTCTCTAAGTTATGTGTTGATGAAAATATTTCCATTTGTTATGTTTTTTATCTTTAATCACTTGAAAGGCAGCACAGATTATGAGATGTCTGTCTCTCACATACATCTGAGTTAGAGAGAAGACAGGATCATGGGCCATGGTATAAACCATGGGTCCTCAAACTACGGCCTGTGGGCCGCATGCAGCCCATCGAAGCCATTAATCTGGCTGCTCAGGACCTCGAGGCTGCCCTGCCCACATTGCCCTGCCCACCCTTCGGCCGAGCGCAGGTCTTACCTTCGTGAACCCCGTGGGCTGGAACTGAAAGGTAAGGCCAACAATTTTGGCCTGCAGAAATGTTCTGGAGGCAGGGGAGGTGAAAAATGGGGCACACAGATGCCCAGGAGGCCAAAAAATGGGCGAAAATGGCCCATTTTTGGCCAAAAACCGGGACGTTTTTGCCTGTTTTTAGCTTGCAGAGACGTTCTGGAGGTGGGGAAGGTGAAAAATGGGGCACACAGATGCCCCAGGAGGCCAAAAAACAGGCAAAAATGGCCCGTTTTTCACCTCCCCCACCTCCAGAAGATAGATAGAAAAAGAAAGACAGAGAGAGAGAGAGAGAGAGAGAGAGAGAGAGAGAGAGAGAGAGAGAGAGAGAGAGAGAGAGAGAGAGAGAGGGAGGGAGGGAGGGAGGGAGGGCCAGAGAGAGAGAGACAGACAGACAGAGGGAGAGATAGAAAGAGAGAGAAGGAGAGACAGAAAGAGAGAGAGATAAGAGAGACAGAGATAGATTTCTCAAGCTCCTTGGGGCTGAGAAGAATTGCTGCAAAACTGAGTTTCCTGAAGTAGACCATTAGACTCCTAAACAACTGAAAAAATGATCTAGTAAAAAGAAAAGTCAACCAAAAGAGCAACATGAAAACAAAAGCAAATAAAACACCCCCAGGAGCAAAACAAATTAAAGTTTAATTTGTGTGCATTGTTTAATGGACTGTTAAATTGGCCACGCCCAGCTAGTCACATGACCTAGCTACATCCACCCAGTCACATGACCACCTAGCCATGACCACCCAGCTGGTCCGGCCCCCCAACAGTCTGAGGGACCGTGAATTGGCCCACTGTTTAAAAAGTTTGAGGACCCCTGATATAAACAAATAAAAGGAGCGGAGTTATGAAATGTTCAGAATTCCTCTCTTTAAACTCAGCTGGTCTACTATAATAATCTTTCACCTGGAGATTAGAACTGGCTGATGAGAATTTTCTGGCAGGTTCTTTCCCGAAAAAAAGAACTTTTTTGGTCTCATAATTACTTATAATAAGGGAAAGTGAATGCTAAATAGGTAAAAAAGAACAATAAGACAAAGATGTACAGAATGTTAGGAAGGCACAAGTTAAAAGGAAAACATTTGGACAAAAATCTCTTGGTTATGCAGGCAAAGTATAGAAGGAAATATATGTAGTACAGGGTTGGAGATCTTAGTATTCTTTGAGCTTGCAAACATTTTGTGGCCAAATGAGATAACGTCATCAGTACCTAAATATTTTTTAGCCTTGAGTGCTAACTACCCTCATGTATGCCAGTGAGACTTGGACTGTATACAGGAGGCATGCTAGGCAATTGAACCACTTCCACATGACCTGCCTCCGTAGAATTCTGAGGATCCGGTGGCAGGATAAGGTGCCAGACACAGAAGTCCTCTCCAGAGCAGGCCTGCCATCAATTCCCACCCTGCTGATGAAAGTCCAGACACGTTGGGCAGGCCATGTTGCAAGGATGCCAGACCATTGCATCCCTAAACAGCTCCTCTATGGTGAGCTGTCTAAAGGAAAGCGATCGCATGGGGGACAAAGGAAGCAATACAAAGACTCGTTGAAAGCCTCCTTCAAGTCCCTCGATATCGACACCACCTCCTGGGAAACCCTGGCACAAGATCGATCAACATGGCGCATGCTGATCCACCAAGGCTGCCAAATATCTGAGGACAGAAGAACAGCCATAGCAGAAGAAAAGCGAGCACTCTGCAAAGCCAGAGCTGCAAACGCTGCAACAATGGTGCCCACACATGTCTGCCCAACATGTGGCAGAACATTTCGTGCCCATATAGGCCTTACCAGCCACCTGCGGACACATCGTAAACAGCCCACAACCTGATAGATGTCAAGGTCCTCTTCGAACATGATGGACGAACATCAATTTTTGAGCCAGGCCACCTAGAGCTTCAAGATGCTTCCTATCCAATTAAATAAATGTCTACTTACTTTCTGCAAGTTTGCTTCCTTACAGATTTAGGAACACATAGTACTTGGTCTTTGAATGGTATATCAGAGAAAATACAGTAAAAACTAGACTGGTTCAGGTCATGTAGATAAATAAGACCAAAGTAAAACTAAATGAAAATTAAATGAATTTGGTACAGTTGATACGAGTATCCTCCCAGTTAAATAATCTGTCATATTAAAAATTACCATTTGGTGTTAACTTTGAGATAAGCTCAGGCATATATAGTCCTAAAGCTGCAAATAGTAATCTTATATTCAGATCTTTCAGAGTATTCATTAGAAGAAGTTTCCATTGACAAGTATGTTTGGTTCTTTCCCCACAAATAAACTGTAATCTACAAAACCAGCTTCCGGGCAAGGCAAGTTCTGCTGAATAGCTAGGAGACGGTATGTGCACCTTGGCCGGATACGATGGGTTTCTAATTTTTCTAATCATTGTGTACTTGTCACATTTATTCAAATAAAGATTAGCAAACCAAAATGAAGCAGTAACTCCTTCTGGCTAGACTCTGCATTCATTCATTTTATAATCCTTAGATAAAGGCTTTGAAGCTAGAATATTCATTACCAAATCAAGACTTTCAGAACAGCCTGGGCAGTAATGAAATGAAGCAAATTTGACACAGGGAATGGTATGATAAAAATTATTCTGTCATAAGATTTCTGGGACTAAATGTTGTTGGGTGATAAGGTGTGATGTGTTAATGCAAAATTATCTTGCCAGTCCCCTTCTCCCAAAATGCAACAGATGAAACTCACATTTATTAAAAGTCTGACTGAGATATTAAAAGATCCCAGATAAGCCAGTTTATTTCTGCTCGGCAGCACAAATTGAAAGAGTTCTCCAACTAGAATTTCTTTAAATGAAAGATTACCAAACAATA
This sequence comes from Diadophis punctatus similis, assembly GCA_023053685.1. Taxonomy (NCBI): domain Eukaryota; kingdom Metazoa; phylum Chordata; class Lepidosauria; order Squamata; family Dipsadidae; genus Diadophis; species Diadophis punctatus. The sequence goes on from JALIGW010000003.1 coordinate 21,551,247, forward strand.
AGCTTTGCAAGAAGGTTGCATAGCCATACCAAGGTTGAAAAAAATTCTAACCATTCTCCCTAGAAAGGGTTAACTAATCCTTTGGTCTCTATCTAGGTACAGGAAAATAAAGAGTAAAGTTAAAAGCTTGAACAAATGATGATGAGCTATGACAGTGATGGCGAACCTATGGCACGGGTGCCACAGGTGGCACGCGGAGCCATATCTGCCTACACACGAGCCATTGTCTAGCTCAGCTCCATGTGCGCACTGGCCAGCTGATTTTTGGCTCGCATGGAGGCTCTGGGAGGGCGTTTTCGGCTTCCGGAGGGCCTCCGGGGGGACTGGGAAGGGTGTTTGTGCCCTCCCCAGGCTCCAGGGAAGCCTCTGGAACCTGGGGAGGATGAAAAATGGGCTACCAGGCCCACCAGAAGTTGGGAAACGGCCATTTCCGGCCTCCAGAGGGCCTCCAGGGGAGCGGGGGAGGCCGTTTTCACCCTCCCCAGGCATTGAATTATGGGTGTGGGCACTCACGCATGCGCAATAGCACGCATGCATGCACTTTTGGCACCCGAGGGAAAAAAGGTTCGCCATCACTGAGCTATGAACTCAATTTTATTTTTATTTTTTTGCTCTATGAAGATATAGAAAGCAAGATTAATTATGTCCATCTGTATACATAAGGCTAAGATTCAGCCTAAAGGATAAACTGCTATGATGAAGCTTAAATGATTTGTCCATATCACTAGAAGCACTAAGACAACAATAGAAGGTTATAATGGTTTCTGCTTTGCAAAGCATTTCATTTGTTGCCAGTCAAAACGCTGCAAATAAAATTGATATCTAATGTGCTTTATTCTCAAACTGAGAATTTACAGTACAAAAATATCTGGGTTAATCCTTTTGGCTGTTTGATCCAACATAGCAACATGGAGGGACAGAGTGAATTTTAAGGGATGGGAGAATCAAGTCAAACATGAGAAAATTGGAAGGTTTATTTTAATTTATAGCGAAAAGTAGATGCCCCTACAGTGAAGCATTTCATCTTTAGCAGAGATTAAATTTAACACCAACACAGGGAGGCCAGAACATAAAAAGGACAGAAGTGTGAAATCGGGCAGCCAATAAGTGACATTAGCTATGTCTAAAATAATAAGGAGTGATCCAGCTGAGAGGAGCTGTATTAATTTCAAGAAGAAACATCAGAAGCAGCTATGCCAGGCTTTCCTTTTGATGTGTTCAGTTCTAAGCATTCCTAGAAAGACTATGATCATCTTGATCTATTTCAGTCAGATTTCAAGCTGAATTTAGCACTGAAACTATTTTGCACTATCTGGGTCTGCACACCAAGTAGGTTTGCTCTCACTGAAACACAGAGTAGCTGCAGTATTTAGGCTACTGAATCCAGCCCCTTGCTCAGGGCAGAAATCCAAATTGAATCAACCAAAAGAGATAATTATCTAGCACTTGGACACACCCAATCAAGTGGGTGCTTCTGTCAAATTGCAAGCAGTCCTCAACTTACAATGCCAATTGAGACCAGAAATATTTCCTTCACTAAGTGATGCTCTTGTAAAGCAAGGCTGTGTAAGAGGGTACTGATAGGAAATTGATTTATTTTTTTGTTCCCCATCGAACTGTTCATTTTTCCTAGTACTCAATCAAAATCTGCCTTTCTTTAGCTTAAATCCCTCATTTGATATCCTGTATTTTGCATGATGGAAAAAGACTATAGCTCTTTCCTTCTTCTGTATGGTATCTTTTCAGATATTTAACTGAAATGAACTCTTATCCTACCCCTTATTCTCCTTTCAGGGCTAAATATTCTCAGTGCTTTCAATCGTGATAAAGCTTTTAAACCATTTAATTCCTGGTTCTTCTCTGCACTTGTCAGACCCTACATATTCAGTGAAGGGTCTTAGCAATCTATATATATAAAAGCCAAATACCACTCAGACATCATCACGAAATATCCAGAACCGTAAAGCCTACAAACTTGAAACTTGGCACGTATGTTCCTCTTGGCTTTTAAGTGCTCGCTAAGAAGGGATTTTTTGAAATGACCATCAGATCATTAGTTATTTCTTATATTATATTAACACACTCTGATGCCAAGGAATTAGACGTTCTACTCCCCTTCCCCACCTGAAAAGAACTCTGTTCCAACTGCCAGTGGGTGTGGCTAGCGTGTGACTCATCTGGCCTTCGGGCTGGGAGTTTAGACATTCTACTCCATGCTAAGGAGTTCAGTTTCATAGCAAAGCACAGGTATTACAGAATAAAATAGAATCACTATTTGCATGGTTTGTAAACTGTATATATGCCTTTTGTGCAGCCACTTTACATTGTTGACTCTTAGGCTGTTTGCAGCTTAGGTTTTGATCACCAGATCCCTTAATATCAATCTCTGGGAAAGGAGGAAGTACAGAAATCCGCTGTTATTTTTTATTTTGTTTTCTGATTCACAAAAAGTAACCCATTCAGCACCACAATGTTTTTTCTTGCTTCCAACATCTTTATTTATGTATGTATGTATTGGCTTTATAAGCTGTCCAATCCCATTAGGACTCTACTACTTAATATATGTGCAAATCCCTATGAAAAAAATGCCCAAAATCTAGAAATGTGATCTATTTTAGATACTGATGAAATCTATTTTATTCCCCCTTCTTCCATTGGATGTACGTAAGTTACTGCCATAACTCTGAACCTGTGACTGAAATTTCAACTTTCTGCCATGTCTCCTAATAAAATAAATAACACGAAGAACAAAACAAGAAAATAGTGATGACATCAATTGTGATGCCATCAACTCAGATGGTGGCTTTTAGTCAGTCCTTGAGCTGATTACAGTAAAGTATTATACCTTGAGAGTGCCACTGAAAACTTCCTAAAAATTATAGCTCTTGCAAAAAGGTAACTAGCCATCTCCTAATGGGATGGAGCAGAAAGGATCACAGGACACATATATTTTCACTGATTATTTGTAATTTTCCTGGTATGATTTAGGTGTTATGATTGCCTTTCATCCTTGGTATCATTTTCTTTTAATAGTATTTCAATACACTTGGAAACTACTGCTAACATCCAAAGATGTTTCTGTCCCATCTATTAATCAGCTGATATAATCAATCTGTTTATAGTTGAAGATGCAGACTCGAAACACTAATGTTATCCAAATTCTGAACTTTATATCACAAATCCCTCTTTTAAGAAAGCCAACTTCCAGATCTTTATAAAGCAGGCAAAGTTTTCATTTAGATTAATGGTCTTCAAACTGAAATCACTTCATCCCCCCAACATGTGACTTATTTAATTTTAGATTTTTCATTTTGTACAACATCTCCTAATAGAATAAATAAAACATATAGCAAAAGAAAAACAATGCAATGCCATCAATGCAACTCAGTTTAGGTCAGGTTGAAATTCTTTTGTGGGTTTCAACCTATTGGTTTTAAAATCAATATTGTAGAATCATAGAATCATAAGACTGGAAGGGATCTCAAAGAAGTGAAATAAAAAAAATAGAGAAAAGAGAAAATAGAGAAAATAGAGAAAATCTTCTGCTTCCCTTAGGAAAACAATTCATAATAACATTTTTTCTTGGTGATGCCATAGCCACTATATGTATAATAACAATAAAAGAAACAAAATTTACAAAGGGAAGACACCAATTAACAATACAGATAATAATAATAATAATAATAATAATAATAATAATAATAATAATAATAATAATAATAATAATAATAATAATAATAATAATAATAATAATAATAATAATAATAATAATAATAATAATAATAATAATAAAAATGAGGAGGAGGAGGAGGAGGAGGAGGAGGAGGAGGAGGAGGAGGAGGAGGAGGAGGAGGAGGAGGAGGAGGAGGAGGAGAAGAAGAAGAAGAAGAGAAGAAGAAGAAGAAGAAGAAGAGGAAGAAGAAGAAGAAGAAGAAGAAGAAGAAGAAGAAGAAGAAGAAGAAGAAGAAGAAGAAGAAGAAGAAGAAGAAGAAGAAGAAGAAGAACAACAACAACAACAACAACAACAACAACAACAACAACAACAACAACAACAGAGTTCGAAGGGACCTTGGAGGTCTTCTAGTTCTTCTAGTCCAACCCCCTGCTTAGGCAGGAAACCCTACACCACTTCAGACAAATGGTATCCAACATCTTCTTTAAAACTCCCAGTGTTGGAGCATTCACAACTTCTGGAGGCAAGCTGTTCCACTGATTAATTGTTCTAACTATCAGGAAATTTCTCCTTAGTTCTAAGTTGCTTCTCTCCTTGATTACTTTCCACCCATTGCTTCTTGTTCTACTCTCAGGTGCTTTGGAGAATAGTTTGACTCCCTCTTCTTTGTGGCAACCCCTGAGATATTGGAACACTGCTATCATGTCTCCCCTAGTCCTTCTTTTCATTAAACTAGACATATCCAGTTCCTGCAACCTTTCTTCATATGTTTTAGCCTCCAGTCCCCTAATCATCTTTGTTGCTCTTCTCTGCACTCTAGAGTCTCAACATCCTTTTTACATCGTGGCGACCAAAACTGAATGCAGTATTCCAAGTGTGGCCTTACCAAGTGGCATTATAAAGTGGTATTAACACTTCACGTGATCTTGATTCTATCCCTCTGTTAATGCAGCCTAGAACTGTGTTGGCTTTTTTGGCAGCTACTGCACACTGCTGGCTTATATTTAAATGGTTGTCCACTAGGACTCCAAGATCCCTCTCACAGTTACTACTGTTGAGCAAGGTACCACATATACTGTACGTGTGCATTTTGTTTTTCTTGCCTAAATGTAGAACCTTACTGTTTTCATCATTGAATTTCATTTCAGTTCTTCTCTTGTTTTTTAAATCAATACTTTAAAAGTATCTTGGCCATAAGAACAGCTTTGCAGAATATTCTTGCAGTATATTAAATACTTAATAAAACTGCCATTTTAATACCTTCTCTAGCAATTTGCAGAAAAGGTGTATGTCAGCAGCATTTTACATTGTGTGAATATAACTGAAAATTAGTTTTGGGACTGTGAATAGATAATATACTTTCTGTAGCTCACATTTTTGTCAGTTCTGTTTTCCCTTTTTAAGTTGCTTAACTGTATTTTAAATTACTTATAACGGATTTTATTGTACATCATGTTGGCAGAATCAAAGCAGCTGATCAATTTGAAAACATCAGTGAATGAATGAAATGTGCAGATCAGCTATTACTTGGCAAAACATGAAGGGGTCATAATTCGGATGGGCTCCTTATCCATATCTTTTCAAGTGGCAGAGCAGACAGGTAGATGTACAGGTTCAGGTAGTTATACGAATGGCTTTGAATGAAAAGGTTTGTAACATGCTAGTTAGCAGATCCCAGGTTCTACAGTACCCAGGAAACTATGTATGGTAGTTTGTACTTAGAGGAAATTTTATATCCAATTCATTCAGATTTGAAGAAAACTAAATGTTATTAAATGAATGAATGATGCAAATCCCACATTATATTGATTGAGGCAATATATTGACTGAGATGATATGACATATTTTTGTGTATACCATTTTATAGTAAAAAATAAATACTGAGAAGGTGGTGATTGACTTGGACAAAGATACCGTATTTCTGGAATTACACATGACATCTACACATGTAGGTTAAATCACTTCTATTTGGTGCTTTGTTAATTTATTACATTTTACAGTAGTACGGTACTGTCCATCATTTGTAAAATGATACAGAATTCTTTTTGAGAAAGATGAGAGCTTTCCAGTGACTTGAGGAGGGGAGAAAGGTGGGTAGTCTGTTCTTACTATGACTATGCACTGTGTCAGTAGTGGGTTAAAACCCTTTACTACCAGTTCGCATCCGCAGAAGCATCCCAGGTGGGTGGAGCATCCCACTGGCGTTACCGGTTCTTAGAACCAGGCCGAACCGGTAGCAACCCACCGCTGCACTGTGTTTTATAGAACATACACCATGTTTCCCAGGCACTGGTATTCAGAAATATATATTTTACCAATAGTAAAGATATCCCTCCTAGGCAGGGGTAGGTTCTAACTTACCTTGCTGCTTCCTCCCGCACCGCGTGGTCATGCCGCATGGGCGCACGTGCGCTTCGCATAATAAATAAAATATCCCCCAGAAAGCCAAAACAAGATGGCGATGCATGCACAGTGCTGGAAATTCAACTTCTGTGAATGCTCAGAAGAAAAAAAACCCGGAAAAAAATCCCTCCCCCAAAAAAATTTTCAAAAAAAATTTCAAAAACATTTAAAAAAAGATGGGGGCCTCCACAGACCGGCACCAACCTAACCAGTTCTGTGATGTCATCCTGACTTCACCAGCGGGTTGCTACCAGTTCGGGCAAACCAGTCCGAAGCGGGAGGAACCCACCTCTGCTCCGAGGCAATATTGTGAATTTAAATTAGAAGGGGGAATTGTTATGAATATTGCCTTGAGCTCCTAGGGAAAGGTAACATTTGAATCTAATCATTGGAGGGCACCAAGCTGATAGAGAATATAAGGTTGCTTTAGCACAGGAATGTGTGGACAGTTTGAGCAGGCTTTGTATGGCACATGAAGAAACATTTTCCAAAAACTGGCCAGAACAGCACTCTTTCCCTGAAAAGTCCATAACTCTGAAAAATGCAAATAAAATTGCTGACCTTTTATTTTTAACTCTATCCATTCTGGGAGAAATTGGGAGCTGCAAAATTTATACTGGCAGGTGACACTTTTTCCAGCCCTGGTTTAGCTACTGATGCACAGTTGATGCTGAACAGGTATGGAATAAAAATGGAAAAACTGGCTTTTATAGGGAAAGATAAAATTGACCATCTGGATAGGGGAAGAACAATCGAAGTTAAAATATATGGATCAGAATTTTGGGAATAAAATATTTGTTTGTGTATATGTAAAATATTTGTGTTGCTATGTTTTCATTTGAATATATTCCTTAGTCCATGCAAGGTGAAATAGGAAGAATCTCCCACAATTTATGTACTTGATTTGCACTGTTTTTGTGAAGTCTTAGTCGTTATCACACAGTGCATCCTTGTTTTCAGTCACACTTTTATTGCATTAGCCAACAAGGTTTGTAGGAGAGCTTCTGCAAATGTTCTGATTATGCCTTAAGAGGAAGCATCAGCCAGCTTTCAGCTCGTGTGACCTTGTGGATTTTATCTTCCATCAGATAAGTAATCCCTTTCTGCTAGAGCAATAGCTCTGTTTATGAAGAAGAGAGTGTGGTTGGGAACATCCTGAAAACCTGATCATAATCTTCCTACTAACAGGCAGAGCCAGAGCCAGCCAAATGTCCTGTCTTCTCAACATGAGCTGTCAGCGCAGCCATGGCCCTTTCAGCCCAACCTGCTTTCATTAGATACAGCATGTCTGTTTTTATTTAGCTCTTCAACACTTTCACAGCATGCTGCTGTAACTAATTAAATGTCTCCCAGTGTAAATCAAACTTGGGCTTTATATAAAAGTTATGGATGGCAATGCTATTAGGAAAGCCTTATTATTTTATTTTGATTTATTCTGCCCAATTCCAAATGACAATAAGTGGCCCAAAATAATCAAACAGCATAAAAACAAGGTAATAAGAACAGCAGAAAGCAAAAACAAGCTTGGACATTGAAAATGAAGCAGAAGATAGTGAACCCAGCAAACCTCAAAACAACTAACTCTTTATTGTTTTGTGAGTTTATTTAAATTTATTTTAACTGCCCTCTCCTATAGACTCTGGTAGGCTTACAAATGCAGTTTTAGAGCAAACACAGTAAGAGCATTTAAAAATAATTGACAGGCAGTAACTGAGGTACATGCAACAGCATCTACTTGTTATAATGCTCAGTTGATCACTTGCACAGCCTCCCATTCTCGGCCAAAATTCCAGGCTGCTTGAAGAGACAGTAACAATATTAAATCACCATGGAACCTATCTTCATTAAGCAGATGCCATGAAAATGAAGATAAGTGGTTGGTGCAAGAAACAGGCTCATAGCAGAAGGATCATCCCATTAACCCCCATACACCCACTCATATGTCATAAACATGCACTATAGGCAAGACTTGCTTAACAACTATTTAGCAACTGCTTAGCAAAATCTTGTTTGGGAACACTATACTCAATATACATTGAGTTGTGGTGACTGTGGTTAGAATGCAGTATTTCAGGCTAACTCTGCTGACTGCCAAAAGTTCGATCCTAACCGCCTCAAGGTTGACTCAGCCTTTCATCCTTCCAAGGTTGGTAAAATGAGGAGCCAATAGGCTGACATTGTAAACCACTTAGGGACACCTGTAAAGCACTATGAAGCAGTATGTAAGTCTAAGTTCTCTTGCTACTGCTACTCTGAGGTTACTAAATTGATTGATACTATAGAAGAGAAAATAACAGATTTTATTGGATAAAACAGAAATTGAGACTGATCTGAATGTAGATTTGGAGTTTTAAAAATGCTGGATTTCAGAAGCAATATGAAAAAAGATGCTGTGAATTTGAAAATGAACTTAAAATGTCCGAGCATAACAGTGACATGGAAGACGATGCCAAAATGTGTCAAAACCAGTTGATATCTTAACAATTAAAGGGAATATAAAAAATAATAAATCAGAGAAGTGACTTGTCAAGCCTTCTTATCTTGGACTCACAGAAGGAATGTGTGAAGGGGGTTGGACTAGATGACCTACAAGATCCCTTCCAACTCTAATAATCTGTCTGTCTGTCTGTCTGAATTACTCAAGCTATTCCTGAAAGGATACAAAGAGAAAATGATAGGAAATCAACTTGTGGGACACTACTTGATGGAAATAAAATTTAAGTTTTTTAAAAAATAAAAAGGTTTATAAAATGAATCTTTTGATCAGGGTTAAAATATATATGTTGTGGTTTCTGGTAGTGTGAATGGGACTTCCTTTTCACCAAGGTCGAGTGACAAGGCTTTAAAGATCTGTTTACGAGTGAGGAGAGATTTCTTCTGCTTCATTTTTTAGAGAAAGTAATGAGTTTGGATTATAAAATTGATTTTTATTAAGATTAAAATATATGTGTTAATATTTCTGGTAGTTCTTAATATACTTTTGCTGATTAGTGCTGAATGGTGTGTTTTTGCAATTATTGATAAGGGATGAGATATGAGAAGAAGAGAGGGGGTTTTTTTCTTTAATTGAAGTTTGGCAGAATGACAGAATTATATATGATCAAAAGGGAGGGAAACCATTACTTTCCACTATGACATCTGGAAAGTGGGTGAGAAATAGAGGTCAAATTGTGTCAAAATTAGCAAGTTGGTGGATAGAATAACAGAATAACAGAAATGGACCTTGAAGGTCTTCTAGTCCAATCACCTGCTCAAATGCTATACCATTCCAGTCTCTTCTTAAAAGCCTCCAGTGATGGAGCACCCACAACCTCTGAAGGCAATCTGTTCCAATGGTTAATTGTCCTCCCTGTTAGGAAGTTTCTCCTTAATTCCAGGTTGCTTCTCTCCTTGGTTAGTTTCCATCCATTGTTTCTTGCCTTGCCTTCTGGTGCTTTGGAAAATAAGTTGACCTCACCTCAAATATTGGAACACTGCTATCATGTCACTCCTAGTCTTTTTTTTTTTCTCTAGACTAAACATAACCAATTCCTGCAACCCTTCTGGATGTCATATGCTGCAAGCTCTGCTCCTTTTGTATAGGTATTGCATCTTGCTAATTTTGACCCTCTGCCCCATAGAAGCTGTTGCTCCACTATATCAGTGCAAAGGTAAGCTCAGAATAAATCAGAATCAGAATAAATTCAAAAGCTGAAAGAGAAACTTGGAAAAGAGAAAGAGAAAAGTAGAAGTCCCACTCAGAAAGAGAAATTCAAGGACATATTTTGAGTATACCTAACTATGCTGCGGCTAAGTATATTGTCGAAAAATCCTGGAATATTGCAAAGTGCAGAATATGGATCCCTGCGCTGAGAATACAAATGCTCATAGACATTTTTTCAAGCATAGATCTCTTGCAATATCTCTTGAAATCCATAGAAGTTGAAAGAGAATCAGTGACCTCTCCTTTATCTTTTGGCTGCCTGAGTTCTTTAAAATGATCAAATTCTCCAAATAAAAGAGAATAAACAGGTTCCTTTCTTTGACTCAAAGGGATTTACTTTGGAGATGATTATCCTTCCATCTTCTCAGATCATGTCTAGCTGATGTTTACTACGTGTCTATCAGAGGTGGGTTCCTCCCGGCTCAGACCAGTTCGCCCGAACCAGTAGCAAACTGCTGGTGATGTCACGATGACATCACAGAACCGGATCGGTTGGTGCCGGTCCTTGGAGGCCGCCATCTTTTGGGGGGGTTTTTTTTATTTTTATTTTTTTAATTTTGGGGGGGGGGTTTTCTTCTGTGCATGCGCAGAAGCTGAGTTTCTGGCACTGCACATGCGTCACCATCTTGTTTTCGGCTTTTTTGTGGGGGGAATTTTTTCTAATTTTTTGCCACTGTGCATGTGCGTGCGTGCAAACCACGTGCACACCCACAAGGTGCGCCCACGCGGCGCGGGAGGAAGCAAACCGGCAGCGAGGTAAGTTAGAACCCACCCCTGGTGTCTACAATTAATTAAGGAACTGAGTACCTTTGGGTGGAAAGGCAAGATATAAACTAACTAACTGAAGCCAAATGACCTGCAAGTTTGAGATAGCTAGTTTAGTGCTAAGTCACGGCAAGATTTGGTCTTTTCAGTAAATACTGTGCCCTAACAACAGAGCCCTTCCTATGAGTAACTGAGCTGGTACTTAATCTCCTATTAAGCTCTAGGCCGGGTCTCTTCCACCTGAGCTTGGGTGATCTACGGTTTCCAGTTTTTTAAGAACACATTGTTGCTAGTCATTAACAGTAGATGGTCTGTCCTGCTAGCATTTTATTGCTACTTTGAGAACTGTGATTTTATTTACTGCAGGAAGAATTGTGCTGTGGCTGAATCTCTGGTTGTTTTATCTTCTGGAGAACTGCCTTGAATGCCACAGTGTCACAGAAGTGCTGCAGAGAAGCATTCTGAGCAAATTAATTAAATAAGGTAGTACGGGGATTCCAGACTTTTATAGCAAAGAGATAGCCTATTAAAAAGGAGAAAGTACTACTGCCTGAAGTGGCACTAGCTGAACTTTTCTCTTCGAACATAGCTATAAAAACCATTGGCTGATTTTCCTCTATTGCATTCTGCACCTTTTTTTCTCTGCCTTGCAAAACAGATTATGCAGCTACAACAATATCTTTAATCATCCTTAGCAGGAGTTTATCTGTGTGTTTGGCAAGTAAAGTTGAATGGAACGGTGGAAAAAGGTAGTCCTCAACTTGCAATTCTTTTAGTGACCATTCAAAGTTACAACAGCATGGTCAAACAGCATTGACCATTTTTCACACTTACTGTGACCATTGCAGCATCCTTAGAGTCACATGATCAAAATTCAGATGAATAGAATAGAATAACAGAGTTGGAAGGGAAACCGTTCTTCATATGTTTTAGTCTCCAGTCCCCTAATCATCTTTGTTGTTGTTGTTTGTTTGGTTATTTATTTATTTATTTATTTATTTATTTATTTATTTATTTATTTATTTATTTATTTATTTATTTATTTATTTATTTATTAAACTTGTATGCCGCCCAACTCCCGAAGGACTCTGGGCGGCTCACAACAAAAATAAAAACCTCATAAATATCAAAACTATCAAAAAACATCTATTAAAAACAATTAAGAAGACATATACATCGTTCATTCCTGGCTGGATCTTATAAGAATATAATGGTGAGATCAGCGGCTCTTCTCTACACTCTTTCTAGAGTCTCAACATCCTTTTTGCATCGTGGCGACCAAAACTGAATGCAGTATTCCAAATGTGACTTTACCAAGGCATTATAAAGTGGTATTAACACTTCCCGTGATGTGACGTGATGCTTCGCAACTGACTCATATTGACATTTTGCAGTGTCCCAAGATCATGTGATCACCTTTTGTGATCTTCTGACCAACAAAGTCAATGGGGAAGCCAGATTCGCTTAACAATCGTGTTACTAACTTAACAACTGTAGCTATTCACTTAATAACTGTCGAAAAAGAGGCAAAATTCACTTAACATCTGTCTTGCTGAACAACAGAAATGTTGGTCTCAATTGTGGTCAAAGACTACCTGTACATACCAGTGGTGGGTTGCTGCCGGTTTGGACCAGTTCGCCCGTACTGGTGGCGTAAATTTGCCACCGCTCGCTGAACCGGTAGCGATTGCCAGCTGGCCATGCCCCCGAACTGGTCCTCCAGTCACCGCTCCTTGAAAGTGTCTGGCAAAGAACTCTTTGCACATGCGCAGAGGCTTTTGTGCCTGCACAGAGGGTTGTGTCTGGGTTGTGATGCAGGCACACACGCAAGCGAAGCGAGTGCGCGCGTGCAAAACATGCACTTTCAACACGATGCAAACCGGTAGGGAAGGTAAGTAGAACCCACCCCTGATTCATACACACAAAAGGAAAACATGACTGGGTTAGATTTTTGGAACACTATGGAAGTGCCATTGCCTTCTCGGAATGTTCTTAATTTTTCCAGTCTAGCCTATGTACCTGAAATCTCCGTGTGGTCTCTCATCCATCCCTGTTTAGCTTTGGGTTTGGGTTTTTTGGTTTTTTTATTTTGGTTTGGTTTTTTTTTAGCTAAGCCAAGCTCACTATCTGCGATAGATGTGGTCTTCATCTGATGACTGTAACAAATACGTCCATGCATTCTTGGCATTGTGGAAGAAGTTATTGGCCAATGGGTTCTTTTAGAATGCTTTTTCACCTTTGTAGAAAGTTAGCACCCATCCCTCTCCTAGAAGAATGAAATATTTTAGGAAATATTAAAAAGGCAGAATATTATATTTCCCCTAAAAGAGAAATAGAAATCTTAAGGGAGACAGAAACTCAGAGCTTCAGCTCCCTGTCCCCAGCAGATATTTGGTGCCCGTTGAGAAGGACTGGACCAGCCTATCTACAAAACAAAAGACCTTCAGCTCCAGGGTGATGGGATTAAGATATGGCCCTCCAGGACATTATAGGATTATCTAGGAGCAGGGCTCACTGCATTACAAAATCACCTGGGGACATTGCATCACCCAGCAAGCTTCAACCAAGCTTGACTCAGAAAACCTACAAGGTTAGCTATGACCCCTACAACAGCCAATAGCTTGCACAGGAACAGGAAGCTCAAATTCAAATCCCAATAACCCTCTCTTTCAACTCCAGCTGCACCAGGACCAGGATCATTCTTTCCAATCAGCCTCCATGTTTCCAGTGTCTTTCTCCCCACTTGGAACTGAACCAGATGGATATTTCCTCCAACACCTTCTTAGGGCAATAACTCTGTACTTCTCAGGTCATTTCCCAGTCCACGTATTATTGAGGTTCAACCTTATTTGGTTTCCAGGATCAACTTGGTGCTGTTTCCCCCCAAAAAACAAACTATTGGATGCATACCTACTACCATTATTAGGTTATTGTCCCATGTACTACACAAGGCTGCCCTTGATGACTATCCAGAAATTATAACTGATCCAGAGTGTAGTGGCTGGCACAATGCTGGTTGTTGCTCAGTTTGCCCATGATTTACCACTGCTAAATAAGTCGCACTGGCTCCCAGTTCCTTTCTGGGCACAATTCAAGTTGCTGTTTATCACTTTTAAAGCCCTACATGGCACAGGATCAGGTTACTTGTGCAACTGTCTCTCCCTGAAGGTATCTGCCCATTCTACCTTCTCTTAAATGTTGTCAAGTAGCAGAGCCTAGGAAGCATGCTTTTCTGTAGCAGCCCCTGCCCGGGCAACCCCTTCCCTTCAAGATCCAGCAGGCCATCCTAGCCTTCTGCTGGGAGGAGCTGAGATTGGATCCAAGGGATTGTTTTTGCAATTGATGGGTTAGCCCATGTTTCTTAGGGCGCTGCAATTTGATTCTAGCTGTTGTGGATGCAGGCTTTATTGTTTCCTTTGGTTTTACTATGTTTTTTGTGAGCCACCCTGAGTTGTGACACACAAGATGAGTGGCCATACAAGTATTTTAAACAAATGAATAAATAAACAAATGTCTGTGAATGAGTCTTAGAAATTATACAGTAAAATCTTTCTCTGGGGAGTATTTTAATTGTTTTTCTTTTTGTCTGTGTGGCTAATGAACTATCACTATCCATCTGCACAAGACGTTATTACAATATTTAGGTCCTGATTCACCCATTAAAGATTTGTAGTTTAGATGCAAGTAGAATTTCACTTTCTGTTAAAATGCTAATTATAGGTTTGCCAACATATTCTCTCCCTGGGCAGTCTGTTTTTCTCCAAGAAATGCTTAGAATGTCTCTTTGGTCTGAACTTCCTTGATAAAGGAAAGAGTTTGCTGGATTCCTCCTAGCAAGTGACAGGAAAAAATGAGAAAATTAGTCTCCTGCCAATATCAAAATTATATTTGCTACTACTGATGGCATTGATTACTTCAGTAATCAACAACTTCTTTCTAAACTGAAAAGTCCTTTATTACAGGGTGTATATACATAATTCTAGAAGTGAATAGCAACAAAAATAAACTGTAGAGAAAAAAAATTGGAAAGCTGTCCTGGTTTGGGATCTCTCTATGATGTTTACACAGTGCCACCTAGTGTCAGTAAATATATACCACTAAAATATGTTGCTATTTATTTACTTATTTTGTTCAAAACCCAAACCTGTGGGCAGGAAAGGAACTGTTTAATCATTATGTGAATCTCTGTGATCATATAAGTAGAAAAGCCTATAGTAGTTCTGCTACTGTGGAATAAGCAGCGGTTATTTTAATTGTTCCCTATTTTTGTTATTTTTGTCACGGATTTGGAGTTGCTTTTCCACTCATAAATGTTTATGACAGTTTTCATTGCTGCAAATGCCAGGAATTGTTATTGATTCAGCAGTATGTAAGTACAAAAGACACAAATAAATAAGCATCACCTAGAAAGATATTTATGAACAAATATTGCCATGGCCAAATGCTATTTTGTTGATGTTGTTTGATTTATATCTAGAAGTCACAATGTCTAGAGAATCCCAATGGATATAAGCATGAACAGAAAAGGCGAAAAAAGTGCATAGATACACACACTTTTTCCAAGTCATTAGGCTTGCATGGATGCTCCTTCAAACCCTTCACTGCAAAAGATAGCTCCAGCTTTCTGGCACCTGTGAATTACATAAATATTTGTTATGAGTGGATCTGTACAAACTAGGTGGCTGCAAGCTTGGGCAGACAAAAAATAAGTGTCATGATTAAGAGAGGAGAACAGGACATATTTCAGGAAGTGACATTGAGTGGACAGAACTGCCCTGCTTATTCCTTTAGTAGAAACAAGAACAGTTGGTCCTCCAGAGGCCACTGAACTACAACTCCCAGGAGCCAGACCTAGTACAATCTATGATAAGCTATTTGGGGAATTGTGGTTCAGCAACAAGTAGAAAGCCACTAATTCCGCCCCATCCCATTCTATACTTAAGATCTCGTAGCAAAATGTGCAATGGTTTCAGCCACCTTTGGACAAAAGAAATACTGGAGATACTGTCAATACCATTCAAAGATAAATCACTGTATCCATAGGGCCAGAGCTGTCAGATCTATTTTTGAATCCTATAGAAGTATTTGATGGAAAGTTATTTAGTGGTCTGAGCTAAGGAGAACTACTCCTGAAGACTGGAGATCATCTTTAGCTTTTCTATGCATCTCATATTTCATACGGAAGTCAAGAAAGAGAAGCCACCAATTCCTGAGGTACTCTATTCCATCCTCAAGATAGTCTTGTGATTAAATTTTTTTTTTCTTAATGGTCAGTTGAAAACTGCTTCCAAAAATTTCTACCTCTGGTTCTAGAACAGTGTTTCCCAACCTTGGCAACTTGAAGATATCTGGACTTCAACTCCCAGAATTCCCCAGCCAGCATTCGCTGGCTGGGGAATTCTGGGAGTTGAAGTCCAGATATCTTCAAGTTGCCAAGGTTGGGAAACACTGTTCTAGAACAACAATAATCACCTCTGTTCCATAACAGAGTTTCAGATTTTTGACAGCTAGCACATATCCCCTTAATCTCTCTTTTCCACATACCCAGAGCTTTTATCACATCCCCACAGGATCTGATGCTTCTGTCCTTGAATCTAACTCCAGGTGACTACATGGGCAAAGCCATATAGTTTTCTCATTAGTCTTTAGTGCTGAAGAGAGGCTTACACTGCCATTTTCCTGGATTCTTTTTCACTTTCCCCGCTTTTCAATCTCATTGCCATTCTCTACATTCAAAATTGAGACAATGGATCAATTCAGATACTCCATGAGAGGGGGGAGGGAGGGAGAGATATTCTAAATGAATAAATTGTTTCAAATGTCTGCAATTCTACTAATGTCCAGGAAAACAACATATTCATTCACCTATTTTTTTGTTTTGCTTTTTCTTTTGTAATTTACAAAATTACAAAATCCCCAGGGAGTAGGGCGGCCTATAAGAATCGCAAAATAAAATAAATAAATAAATAAAATAAATTTTGTAAATGACATAAAGAGAGTTTGCAATTATACAGTATACAATTATACAGTTACAATAACTATTGAATTGTCAGCTCTTTGTTTTCAAGGTAATGCACAGATCTAATGCAAAATATAAGCTTGGTGGATTTCATAAATTTATACCACAAATACAAAATAATTCCATTCTCGGAAAGAAAATACTAAGGTTAACAGTTTTCATGTCTACTGCAATTAACAAATAGCCTCTACTTTCCTGAAAGCAAAGTTATTGACTTTATCCATCTTCTTAATGAATCAAACCAAATAAATTAGCTAATTATAAGAAATTTATTCCAAGCTCTATTTAACCTATCCTCTATTAGAATCCCTGACTTTTTTCATCAACTTGCAATTTCATTCTTGCCACAATAATTAGATTAGTTTGATCAGCATAGTTCTTTCTCCTGTTTAGGGATCATCATGGCTGGATATGCAAGCTACTGAAAGGCACAGTAAAATGTCATGTTACACAAGTTTTGAGTATTGTGATGCAGGGTATTGTTTGGAAACAGACCACCTTGTATTCAGAAGGCATTCTCATAATTTAGCCAAAGAATATGCTCTGCTACAGAAGAGACAATTGCAGGAAGCATGCAGAATCCTGGATTCAGAATATGAAATAAAAGAGATTGCCTTTTTGAAGTTTTAGTTTTATATCTGGTGATGTAATTACTGGCTATGCCCATTAGATCTTTCAGAGACTTCCACTTTCCATTGTAGACACATGTACACATACAATGTCGGTCTATGGTTTAGTTCTCACACAAGCATTCATAAAGTAAAATTGGAAATGGGCTCTCTCAGTGGTGAAATCCAAATTTTTTTACTACCGGTTCTGTGGGCGTGGCTTGGTGGGTGTGGTGTGGCTTGGTGGGCATGGCAGGGGAAGGATACTGCAAAATCTCCATTCCCTCCCCACTCCTGGGGGAAGGATATTGCAAAATCTCCATTCCCACCCCACTCTGGGGCCAGCCAGAGGTGGTATTTGCCGATTCTCCGAACTACTCAAAATTTCCGCTACCAGTTCTCTGAACTACTCAAAATTTCCGCTACTGGTTCTCCCGAACCTGTCAGAACCTGCTGGATTTCACCCCTGGGCTCTCTGCTGCAAAACAGAAGGATGACCTTCATACTTCCAATTCTTCAGTTTTAGAGCATTTGTCCTATCCTATATCCTACTTCTGTTTCTCCTTAGGTAGGATGCTTATGATTAGAGACATGGTAGCTTCAAAATATTTTGCTTAGAAAAAAATATAGTTCCTTTAAGATTGCATAAAATAGGCATAAACAGGTACTTTAAAGGTTAAGCATTAATAAGATGAATGAAACATTTACCAAGAACTATGACACGGCAAGGCAAATCATTCATAAAAACCTACAATTCAAATGACAGCTTGACAGATGTTTCAAAGTACTTCAGCAAACCATCTATCATTTTTATTTCCAACAGATGTCACCTGCTATGAAAAAAACAGTATTACTAAATAACTAGTCCAATGCACTGTTGCAAAATGCAGACTCTGGAAGTTTTACCATAATTCTCCAATGTTGTATGTTTTTGTAATGTCTGAAGCGTTAGTTCCAGATGTTCAGGAAATTGAAGGCATTCTTGGCTTTGGGTTTTCTTTTTTCTGATGCTATAAAGTTCCCATTTTCTTAACTATGATAAAAGTTGTCAAATATGCCTTCTTTTTTAATGAAGAAGAGAAGTAGAATATCATTTGACATCCAAACAACTCAGAAAAGCTCTTCATGGCTCCCAGTGGAATTATGAGTATGCATGTGCACGCGCACACACACACACACACACACACACACACACACACACACACACACACACACACGTGTGTGTGTGTGTGTGTGTGTGTGTGTGTGTGTGTGTGTAGCATTTTTTGCTGATAAATGAAAATAAAGGGAGACTATTATAGATCTATTTCAAGCTAATTAGCTCTCATCCGATAGCAATACCCTTACTGGGATTTGAACCTGGGCTGCCCGCCTTGTAAGGCAGCAGCTTAGCCATTAGGGCACAGGCTCTATTCCCTATCAGCTCTTCACCAGGAAAGGGTTATATATGTTTTTCTGTCGTATTATCCTGGTGTACCCAAATATAGGAGAAAGCATCACCGCTTTCATTTTGCCTTTCAACCCCTCTCTGGGACCATATATAGATATAGATATACCAATACCGTTTTCTATTTGCCAGCACATCACTTACATATGGATTGTGTCACTATTATTATCTAAATCCATTGGATACAACTATGAGTTTTAGCAGATTGCATCGATTTTGCCTAATAATTTGAAAATGGACTATGAGTACTAACATGGAAGATCAAACATTGCTCAGATTATCATGATGCTAGACATGGAATGATAAAAATTATTTAAATAAATCTTATTTTTAAAATAAGTATTTACTTTGAGAAGTCAGTTGTGGCAAAATATATACAGTATATATAGTATATTTGTATGTGTTTTATGTTGGGTTATCCCATAAATTAATATATGCTCATAAGAATATAAAGTGAGAAATGCTTTTTCCAAAAGCCAAGAAATGTTCGGAGCTGCCCAGACAGTGAGATGGATGGCATATAAATTTAATGCCATAAATTTAATAAATAAATAAACATGTCCTAGTCCTTCTCCCCCATTGGCTCTTTTCTGCACTTTTCTGCATTCTATAAAATTCCTTCTTGCTTAAAAATCTGTGCTGACCAATCGGCCCCATTTTTACTCGAATCTTCAATAAATCGCTAGAGATGTGCTATGTTCCTTCTTGCTTCAAACGCTCTACTATCATCCCAGTGCCAAAGAAGCCCTCCATCAAGGAACTGAATGACTACAGACCTGTTGCTCTAACATCTGTAACACCTTTGAAAGGCTAGTGTTGTCCCACTTGAAAACCATCACAGATCCACTGTTAGACCCCCTGCAATTTGCATTCAGAGCAAACAGATCAACAGATGATGCTTTTAATATGGCTCTGTACTACATCCTACAACATCTTGAATTTCCAAAGACCTACACAAGGGTCCTCTTTGTAGACTTTAGTTCAGCATTCAATGTCATCATTCCAGACACTCTTCTAACTAAGCTGAACCAGCTGAACCTGAACACACTTGTAAGTGAATCATAAGCTTCCTAACAAACAGGAGGCAGCAGGTAAAGCTAAGCAGAATCACATCAGATACCTGTACAATTAGCACAGCCCCACCCCAAGTCTGTGTGCTCTCTCCACTTCTCTCTATATACCAATGACTGCATCTCTAACGATCCATCTGTTAAACTACTGAAGTTCGCAGATGACACAACAGTGATCGGCCTCATTCGAGACAATGATGAATCCGCATACAGACGGGAGGTTGAACAACTAACCTTGTGGTGAGACCGGAACAATCTGGAACTGAACACACTCAAAACCGTAGAAATGGTAGTAGACTTTAGGAGAAACCCGCCCATACTTCCACCTCTTACAATACTAGACAACACAGTATCAACAGTAGAGACCTTCAAATTTCTAGGTTCTACCATATCACAAGATCTAAAATGGACACCTAACATCAAAAATGTCATCAAAAAAGCACAACAAAGAATGTTTTTTCTGCGCCAACTCAGAAAGCTCAAACTGCCCAAGCAGCTGCTGATACAGTTCTACAGAGGAATTATTGAGTCTGTCATCTGCACCTCTATAACTGTCTGGTTCGGTTCTGCAACCCAACAAGACAGACACAGACTTCAGAGGATAATTAGAACTGCAGAAAAAACATTTGCTACCAACCTGCTTTCCATTGAGGACCTGTATACTGCAAGAGTCAAAAAGAGGGCTGTGAAAATATTTACAGACCCCTCACATCCTGGACACAAACTGTTTCAACTCCTACCCTCAAAACGACGCTATAGAGCACTGCACACCAGAACAACTAGACACAAGAACAGTTTTTTCCCCGAACGCCATCACTCTGCTAAACAAATAATTCCCTCAACACTATCAAACTATTTACTCTGCGCTACTATTAATCTTCTCATCGTTCCCATCACCCATCTCCTCCCAATAATGACTGTATGACTGTAACTTTGTTGCTTGTATCCTTATGATTTATATTGACTGGTTTCTAATATGATTGATTGCTTATTTGTACCCGGACTATCATTAAGTGTTGTACCTTATGATTCTTGACGAGCGTATCTTTTCTTTTATGTACACTGAGAGCATATGCACCAAGACAAGTTCCTTGTGTGTCCAATCACACTTGGCCAATAAAAAAATTATTTAAGTCTAATTAGATTTGTTCTGAGCATCTTCCAATGTATGCAATCATTATTTTAAAGAAGAAGCCTTCTAAAACTCCCACTGAAATATACAGCGATCCATTCCTTTCCAGATGTTTGGTATTAAACCTCTTTGTGGCATTTTTCTGCAAAGTCCTGAATGCAGAACTGCCTTAGGTTTATTATCTTAGATATTTGTTTCAGGCAATGCCTCCTTAAAGTAAGGTGTTTAAGACAGGAAATGGTGCCCAATCCTTTCTGAATCAGAGTCTTTTTCAGCACCATCCGCAATACTTTAAAGGGAAGGTCCCAAAGAAATCAATCTGAAGCATCAAAGGAGAGTTTGGTGAAAGTAAAGTTGTAAATATTCATCACTCTAAGAACCAAAATGGAAAAAAGTACAATAGTAAAGCTTGCAGTATACCTGTAGCTAGGAGATGCAAGTATATCTTCAGGCGATGTTCCAGCAGGACTTTTTTTTTCCCTTTGATGATGTGTTGGCTTGTTCCACCTGGACCCTATTTTCATATGGTAAGTCTACTGATCTTTGCAATTCAATTACATCATACAATCTAGTCTACTCCTTATTTCTGTTAGAAATTAAATCATGCTGTCATGGTCAGCCCAGTCTCTCTGTATCTCACAGCAACCAGAACATACTTACATCGATTTGTCATGTTATTGTGATTTTCATGCTATACATATCATCTTTGAACACAAATTCCTGTATTTTGTCCAGATAATTTCTTGCCCTTTGTTCTCAATTTAAAGAGACCTTTGCCTTCGTTTTACAAAATTATACACAGAACCTGCCCTAACCAAGTTTCTACCTTAATTCCAATGACAAAAATGCCTGGCTTTATTCATCATATTGTTACAGTACAGTACAGTATTTTTCATCTCTTTCCATTTCTCTTCTGGAGGTTTCTTTTTTTTAAGATGACTTCTTCCTTTTATTTATTTTTCAGGATTATTTTTAACTGTGAACGAACATTACAAAATCATGGAAAATTATATGCAGTCTTCAGAAATGAAACATGGTGTCAGGTTGCTTTTACATCTGTCATGAAAATGACTGTTTAATTATCAGACTAAATGATAGCAGTAAAATCTGAAAAGTCAGAGATGTTGCAGTGCCCAAAATCATAGTAAGTAAATGATCATTATTTATAACAAACGGAATGCTATTACTTGGACAGTTAAATAGCAGTTTCTCTTGTGCCCCCAAAAAAACTTCTGCACACTAAAATGAGAACTTTGAAGAGGGGCATCAAAAAGAAAGAAGGGATGGAGGCAGGGAATATAGAATGAAGGGGAGAGAAAGAAAGGAAAGAGCTGACTACAAAAGAAAAATTTTGTATGACTAACCTTGGGGGGGGACAAATCTGAAAGCCTTGATTTGAGAGCGATAGCATATTTAGTTAATCATAATCATAAAGTAGAAATGAAAATGAAATTAATATGAAACAAAAACACAAAAGAGGGAGCAATCTATATAGAAAGCGATGAGAGCCAGTCTGGTGCAGTTGTTGAAGGTGCTAGACTAGATTTCAGAAGATACAACTTTTAATCCTGTATAATGGGCAGAAGGAATAACCTTGAGGAACAGGAAGGAGAGCTGCAATCAAAACAATGGTCAGAGTAAATCTTAAAAAAAAGAAATGCAGTTTGAGAAAGTCTGTCAGATAGGACTCTCCCTCGTTCTCCCTATTTCTCACAGAGAAGAGAGGAAAAGGAGAAGGGTGGCAAACAACTTGGGGGGAATCATGGTCTGGTCTTCTCCATGTAGTCATCATAGACCTGGACTGACTTGGCACAAAAATAAATCAATATCGTTACAGAGATGAAATTAGAACTCTGAGAAATATTTGAAAGGAACCCTTCCCAAAGTAAGTTATGTTACAATTTTCTTTTGAAAATCTTACTTATGGTACCTTATTTTTTTTTTCATTTATTTTCCAAGCACTCTCCTATCTTTCTCCTGTTTTAACCTGTGCTCAATCTCCTCCCAGTGCTTTGATCAATTACTCCCAAGTGGCAGTGACCATGCATCTTGAAGGAGTCAATATTCTGGAACCATGGTAAAGAAGGCGGGAATTCATGATGAGAAAATACACATGCGACACATGCCCTGTTTTCTATTAGGTGGTAGTTAGGGGCATAGCTACAATCTTTTAGCAAGTTTCAGCACATACAGTTCCATAAGTTACACATTTTAATGAAATAGAATATTCTTTGTCCACCCTGTCACTCAAGAAGTAATTCTTCCAATTACTCCCCTGACTTTAGCAACCAGAGCTGACCGCTGGGCTAAATTGCCTTACACAACACTGATTTACAAATTGTCACTTGAAATGTTTATCTCTTCAGCCAGCATCTTCCTTCTTCCAGGATTTCTTTTGCTATCTCCAGGAGTTTACTTTCCTGTACCCAAGAGTTTGGAATGCCAAGTAACTGGTAGCTGGTAAGTGGTAACTGGTAACTGGTAACTGGTAAGTGACCTTGGAGTACTCATATCCAACGACCTAAGTGCTACAGCCCACTGTAACAACATTGCCAAAAAGGCACTAAGAGTTGTTAATCTAATCTTGCGTAGCTTCTTCTCTGGCAACATTACATTACTAACCAGAGCATACAAAACATTTGTTAGACCAATTCTGGAATACAGCTCACCTGTCTGGAACCCGCACTGCATATCAGACATAAATACAATCGAGAGAGTCCAGAAATATTTCACAAGAAGAGTCCTTCACTCCTCTGCTCACAACAAAATACCTTATTCCACCAGACTTGAAATACTGGGATTAGACAATTTACAACTACATCGCCTCTGATCTGATCTAAATGTAGTTCATAAAATCATATACCAAAATGTCCTTCCTGTTAATGACTACTTCAGCTTCAACCGCAACAATACACGAGCACGTAATAGATTCAAACTAAATGTAAAGCGCTCCAAACTTGACTGCAGAAAATACGACTTCAGCAACAGAGTGATCAATGCCTGGAATGTACTACCTGACTCTGTGGTTTCTTCCCCAAACCCCAAAAACTTTAACCTTAGACTGTCTACTGTCGACCTCTCCTCGTTTCTAAGAGGTCTGTAAGGGGCGTGCATAAGCGCACCACTGTGCCTACCGTCCCTGTCCTACTGTCCTATTGTCCTCTTTTATCGTTACTTTTTACTTATGTTTATACAAATTACTACTATACATGTTTGACAAATAAATAAATAAATAAATAAATAAATAAATAAATAAATAAATAAATAAATAAATAAATAAATAAATAAATAAATAAATAAATAAATAAATAAATAAATAAATAAATAAAAGATGTAGGTGTGCTTCTCTCACTTCCAGATAATGGCAACTTGACACTAGCGCTAACTCACAACCAAACCATCCTCCTCAAAACTGCAAAGAAGTTGCCTCTTACATAAAAAGTGACCCAGCTGATATGGAGGCTCTTCTGACTATTGAAGCATGTAGGGTTTGCAAAGATTACATTTTCACTGGAAGCACCAGCAAACTAGTGGAGTATGTCAATACATTTGCAGACAGCTATGGAAATCTTTCAAACCAGCATGTCAAACTAGTCTCCGTCTGAACAAAGTTTATGTTGTAGCTAAGTTATTAATGATCCATCAAGAAGACAGCTCTTTTTATGGGTAAAAGCTAACCACACATACTTTTGATGCCAGATGCACTAAGATAAAATCCTGTCTTTCCCAAATTAGTGTGAGAAATAATCAATTGTTCTGCAATTGGTGCTGCTATAATGGGCATCCATGAATCTTGTTGAAAGGCCAATAGTCTTCTCTTTCATTGGCCTTGCAAAACTTTTTCATGCAGTGAGAAATCATAAATGACTGTGAATAAACAATAAACTGGTTGGAAGGAGCAGAAAAGTGCATGAAATAATGGCCCATGTAAAAATGCCAAGCCAGTTAGCCTTTTGAATAATGCAGATTCTAGAGAACATTGATAGCCAAGATTAATCAAAGGAAACCCATTCCCACTAATGAAACAGTATTTTTGTTCAGAGATCATCAGAGCAATCTAATTTAGCCCTTAAACTTGATCCTTGATCCTGCTGATGAATCTGGCTATCATAATCTTTTATAGACGGGGAAACTTTCTCTGGTCCATGGATTAAATGCAAACCTGATTCCATCCAGCCTGCAAGAGTAATCAGGGCTGATAATACTGAGCCCTAACTGAGGTCTCTGGAAAGATAGTGGGACAGAATTCAATTCTCTCAAGTCCTGTATTAACATAGCCTATACCTGAGATGTGTGCTTTCATTTTGGCCTGAATAATAAAAATCTCAATTTTCTTACAAAAAGAGCTTCTAATAGTCTTTGACCAAAAATCATTCCTGAGAGATGACTTTTTATTGCTGAGGAGGTCTGACCAGCAGGGAGTAAATACCATTGTTGGTGATCCAGTTGCCCCAACTTTACCCTGAATTAAGGCATTACAAGGGGGTTGGTGGCCAGTTAGCTGGTGTTGAATTCAGGACAGATGAGAAAAAGAGAAAGGGGAAGACTCGAACACAAAATCTAGTGAAAAGAATTTCAGGAGATTTGTACTTCATATAGTTTTTCAGAGGCACAGCCTTAAATAAAATGTTTTTCATGGATAAAATGGGATGAATTTCTACAAAGTAATGATAATTGTCTACGTCAAACTCGCAACCTGCAGGCCACATGCGTCATGCACTGGCCACGCCCACGCCCGGTTTAGCGAAGGGGGGGAAAGTCACGATATGTCACGTGACGACGACATGACGATTCGAGTTTGACACCCCTGGTCTACACAAATTTCTGTATGATTTACTTCATTTTTCTCTGTATTGTATTCTGAGCTCAGTTCCTGAACATTTCCATAAATTTAGCAAGTCTGTATGTAACATATTTCTGTGAATTAATTTAGATACATTTTAAATACATCATCTTTATTATGTAAATGGCTCACTCAATATGTTTCCTGGATTCAACATGTATGCTAACTACAAAATGCTTTAGAAATTTGGAACCTACGGATACATAAAAGTTACATAGTTGAAATTTTCTATTATTCTTGCCAAAATATTGCTTGGTGTGTTAATCCCATGGAAATGTTATACAGAAAAGTAGATATTAAATCATGGCAAAACATATTTCAAGAGCATGTGCTCTTAATTTAATGTAAATATATTGTGAATGATGACATCTGAAAAGGGTAGGTCTGGAGAGAATATATCTCTTCCAACTAGCATTTAAAATGTTTGTTCATTTGAACATGTGTTAAGGCCTCTCCTCAAGCCATCTGTACATTTCCGGAAACAGTCCCTGATCTATTTCAAAATGCTACACAGGACTATAGGCCTGCTTTTTCTGTCTGCACTCAGATGTGCTTTTGTTCTGGACTTTTAATCATACCTCACTCCAGAGAACATTTGGTAGGCAGTCTATTCTTCCATCTTGTTGAGTATTTCAAAATAATATAGAAAGCTACCAGTTGTATGGTAAACTTTCTGGGGATAAATTCTGCTGTAATAAATGACCTTGGGACCTCTAGTGGAGCTCCTGTTATGTATCTTAAAATTTTATTTAGTGGAACTATTTAGTGGAACTACTGCAATGCGCTCTACATGGGGCTACCCTTGAAGAATATCCGGAGACTTCAGTTGGTGCAAAATGCGGCTGCGCGTGCTGTGGTGGGTGTGCCAAGGTACACCCACGTGACACCGATACTCCGCCAGCTGCATTGGTTGCCCATCGGTCTCCGGGTCCAATTCAAGGTGTTGATCACCATCTTTAAAGCCCTTCATGGCTTAGGACCAGGCTATCTTCGGGACCGCATTCTGCCTCATACTTCCCTCCGACCGGTTAGGGCCCACAGAGTTGGCCTCCTCCAGGTCCCGTCGGCCAAGCAATGCCGGCTGGCGGGCCCTAGGGGGAGAGCCTTCTCTGTGGCCGGCCCCGCGCTCTGGAACCAACTTCCCCCAGAGACCCGAACTATCCCCACTCTGCTGGCCTTCCAAAAAGCCGTTAAGACATGGCTTTTCCTGCAGGCTGGGGGTAGAGCTTAATCTACCCGAGCTCACCCCCAAGTATGTATGGTTGGTGAATGGTTGTCGATGTTTTTTTTTTATATTGTGTTTTTAAATTTTGTATTTGCTTTTAATTAATATTTAATTTTGGTTTATTCTTGTATTTTTCTCTGTTGTACGCCGCCCTGAGTCCTTCGGGAGTTGGGCAGCATATAAGAATACCAAAATAAATAAATAAATAAATAAACTTTTAACTGCTGTCAGTCACTCTGCCTCTTAAATCAACTTACCCTTTTTTATGAGGGGGGGAGGGGGAGGGAGGGAGAATGAGAATAGCTGGCAGATTTATTATTATTTCCTATTAACATCCATTCTGCAAAATCCACATCTTATTCTTTGCATTAACTTCCCCCAGTATTTGCATAAGTAAGCAACTTTGCTAAGAAGTATAAAAGGGCAAATTCCCACATACTGTTTAATCTGTTCCTGTCCTGGGATTAAGCCAGTTTGACTCTAAACCGGCTGAAAAAATATATCCTGTCCAGAAGCCATGTTGTTGACAACTTGCAAGATCAGGGTCAGTCTGGTCAGGCTACCGCATCCTCCCTATAGACCAGTGATGGTGAACCTTTTTCGGCTCGGGTGCCAAAAGGGTGCACGCGCGCGCAATAGTGGGCGCATGCATGCCCACACCCATAATGCAATGCCCTCCCCCGTGCATGCGCACAACCCCCGCCCTGCCCCCGCGCATGCATATAGGCCTCACTGAAGCCTCTGGACTTCCAGTAGGCCCATTGGGCTGTTTCTCTCTCTCTCCAGGGTTCAGGAAAGCCTCCTGAAGCCTGGGGACGGCGAAAAATGAACTTCTGGTTGGCCGGTGTTTCGCCATCCCCAGGGTTCAGGAGGCTTTCCTGAAGCCTGGGGAGAGCGAAAACAGCCGAAAAGAAGGCCGAAAATCAGCTGGCCAGCATGCACATGCGTGTTGGAGCTGACATAGGGCAACGCCTTGCGTGCCCTCAGATATGACTCCGCGTGCCACCTGTGGCTCCACGTGCCATAGGTTCGCCATCACTGCTATAGACAATTCCTCTCCTGCTGTACTTTTCTACCCTTCTGGTCCAAAAATGCAATGG
The DNA here is from genome assembly GCA_023053685.1 of Diadophis punctatus similis. Classification (NCBI taxonomy): domain Eukaryota; kingdom Metazoa; phylum Chordata; class Lepidosauria; order Squamata; family Dipsadidae; genus Diadophis; species Diadophis punctatus. The sequence continues at coordinate 21,579,235 of JALIGW010000003.1, forward strand.
CCAATTCAGCCATTTTTAACAGCGAATGCTACTAGGATGGCTTGTTTCAATATTTTTATTCAAAAGGAGGGAGATTTGTTTCAGTAGTGCTACAAGTTTTAATTGTAAAAGTCTCATGTCATATGGCGGTCCAATGGGGATTGCAGTCATCAACAAAAAACACCAACCAACTGCAGGATATATTGGGTGCTTGTAAATGTTCCAAACTCTCTTCCAAATTCTATTATTTCCTTGAAAATCAGCCAATGCCCTCTGAAAACAAAAACTCATCTACTGTATATACTTGCAGATAAGCCAAGAATTTTAGGTGCCAAAATATACCAAAAAATGGATTTGGCTCATCTGTGGATGGGCTTATTCACAATCATATAAAATAAAACTTTTTAAAGTACTGTATGTGCCATTTATTCTCACATATAAGCCCATCTCTGGATAAGCAGATCCTTAAATTTTTAATCAAAATACCTTGAAAAAGGGAGAGAGATGCAGTTTAGAAATAGGAAATATTAATAAGTAAATAAAATGCAGGTAGGCTTATCCATGGGTAGCACATTTTTCATGGTTTTTAGGTTAAAAATTCAAGGGTCATCTTATCTGCAGATTTATGAGCATATATGGTAAGTACAGTAATTGCTGGTTTTAAATATATGTTTTCAAAAAACCATTATTATGTTAAATTCCGAATTATTCCTATGTAGATAGGTGTTTTAAATAAGTGACCCAAATGATTGGTCAGATTGGTATTCATCCTGATTATTTATTTTTAAAGGTATGACATTTGTGTTTTAAATAAAGATCATGGGACAACTCAGTACAGAAATGAATGGCAAAAATCTAACATGCCCTCTTCACCCTTAAATTTTGAAATAAATTAGAATTAAACCTTTCAATTCACTATATAATTTAGCCGTTTTTATAGTAATTATAGAAGAGAAAGAGAGAGAGAATATCAAATTAGCCAGTAGGCACAAGCAGCAGTTTTTTAAAAGGTCCCTTCTTACTTTTCTTCTCTCTAACATCACTTAGCCTACTTTTACTGTAAGTGCCATAACACAATGGCTGTAACTCTTGTCTTGTATATGAAGGGTTGCTAGTTTGAAACCTTTTCATTACTTTATTTTCCTTAGATTCCATTTTTTTTCCCTGCGTGAGTGTATGTGTATTTTAAAGTCAGGAGTATACCTCTTCACTGTTTTTCTAGTCATCTACTTGAGTTATTTTTCTGGTTTAGCATTTTAATATTTGCAAATAACGTTCTTCCTCCACAAGAGATAGATTTAGAATTCTCAGCTTTACTTCCAGAATGAATAAGAAGAAAATACCCACTTTCAGCTTTTTTGTCTCCACTGTAGAGAAACAATATTCACAATTAAGTCTGGTGAATTTCTCCTCCTTATGAAAAAGAGCTTTAATTTCTTACTGAAATTGCCTTGGGACTGGAGCGCTGAAGGGCCCTACACTCCTTTGTGTCTGTCAGCTAAGGACTATCAAATGCTGTTTAAGAAAAAAAAATACAAGCAAAAGAACAGCCAGCTTGGGGTACATGATGAGAGCTAGGCCAAAATGGCATTTTAGATTCTCCACCAAACCTGAGGAGAGAAACAATAAGTGTTTTTTTCTTTGAGTTTCTTCAAGAAGACATTCTCCAGAAAATTCTCCACATGACTTCCTCTAAGAAAGAAAGAAAAACCTATCCTTTTTGCTTTCTTTTAGTAGAACGGCATGACAGTCAGTCAGATTATTGAGAGAAGCAGTTTCCTCCAGAGTATAACTCACCACAGCAGAACATAGAGAGAACATTATTCTTGCAATTTATAGTTTACCATCTCTGGTGAACACCATCTCTGCCCATCCAATAAGATCTGACAGATTAGCAGGCTCCAGGTCCCATCTCTTAAGCAACATCATCTTTAGGGACCCAGAAGAAGTATCTTCTCTGTCACAGCAGCTGCCCTTTGCAATGACGTTTCCTTTAAGATCCAGGTGGCCCCAACCTTGCCTACCTTTTATAAGGTTTTGAAGACCTTGTTTTTTCATCGAGGCCTTGGCTCAAAAGAATTTGTGAAACCATCTAAGAGAATTCTTTCAATTGTTAGATTGCTTTCGACAACATTTGTTTTATGCGTTATTATATTTATATTTATTAATGTTTTAATTAATTAATGTTAATTAATTATATGCCACCTTGAATTGTTAAGAAGTTGGCTATATAAATTACCTAATTAAATAAGTACCTAGACACCCTTAGTAAGAGAAAGGCATTCCATGTAAGAAGTGAACCAGGAAAGTAAGACGGCTTCTCCTGTTAGTCATCTCCTGCCCTAAACTGCAGAAATCCCGTATGTCTGTCATGCTAGTGGTGGAGGCAGTGGTGTTATTTGTTTTCCACGAAAATACAGATTTTTGCAGCATCGTTTTTGAACCCAGTGTTCTTCAGATATGTTATTCTGACTGGAATTAAGAATGGATGAACCTGTATGTTCAAATTCTCTTAATCTCATCTTCGTACATATATCAAATTAATGCATCCAATGAATTCTTTAAAATCGTATCTATTTGGATTGTCATATCTATATCTAGATGTTAGCTATCTTTTTTTGTAATATGCTCTAACATATACTTTTTGCAAATAATTTCTGTAATATGATGCATCATATTTGATATATTATTTTCAGGAATATTTGATATATTATTTTCAGGAATAATACAGATTTTTTTTCTACTATGCATTATTTTTGGCATCTCAAAAACCAAAATGCAGAGAACTGGAAAGAAAATGAAATTGTTAAACATGTAAAATCAGGTAAGTTTGAACACAAATAAAAATAAATAAATTTCTACCCCTTCTCTAACTAGGAATTCTAGAAGTTACAGTCCTGAAACATTGGTTGGGAAAGGTTGTTCTACCATTTCAGTAGACCAAGGCTTCCAGTTGTCTGCCATTTCTTATGAAGGTGCCTCAAGTTTCAATAGGTGGTGAGTGGATACCCATCACATACGTTCTATTTCAATATTTGTTGTGCTATTATAGTAGTTATTTTAGAGATGTTTCTGTAACTCTATCAAGATCCATTTCTGTCCATGCAGAAATAAATTCCATTGAGTTAAATGGGACCCGTTTCTACATAACTTTGTACTATATTGCAGCCTTAGTGGGATTCTGTCTTTGTCTCATTAAGTGATAATTAAATAGATTTTGGTGGTGTCTACCACCAAAGCTCCAAGCTGAAATAAAAAAAGAGGGAGGGAAAGAGGTTGACAGCAAGTCCCAACATTATGTATAAAAATCAATGATAAACTCACTCATGGCATTTTCCTGCAACCAAGGTTCACAAATTCCTCCATTCTGAAGATGGATTCTGATCAATTCACCAGACAGCAATTTCTGCTGGCAGCAGCTTGTTTTTAAATGCTTCTCACCCTTAGGAGGTAAAAGAGAAAGATTAGGTCTAACAGAAAATCCAGAGATTTAGCCATTTCAGAGACTGATGGGGAAAATGGAAACAGAATCTCAAATGCAGGTCTTTTGATATTTAATATAAAGGCTAATACCATCTGTTGTTAGTATTTCAGATAAACCTTCAAACATATTTCCAAGATGATGTTCATAAAACCCTCAGTATAATGAAATAAAAAGAAAATGATGCCCTCAAGTCATGTTTGACTCCCAGTGACTTCATCTATACCATTTTTTTGATGATGTTATAGAAATCATATGCCATTGCCTTGTTGTAGGCTTTTGTTGTTGTTGTTTTTGTGTTTGCTTCAGTCTAGCCAACAAGTCTGGAATTCCCAGGTGATCATCCGAGTGCTAACAAGGAGCAATTCTGCTTAGCTTCCAAGATCAGCTAAAGTTGGCTGAATATTGCCACCCGCTGAGGCACAGTGAAATATAACATTTAAAAATGGTCAAAGAGAACAAAGAAGGCAACAGTTGAACTTTAAGACATAAATATTTGTTTGTTTGTTTTAAAATGTTGCCTTGCCTGAAAGGACAACACCATGGTGCAACTCAATATTTGAATATATATTTGAAGTATTCGTTTGTTTTATTTAGGGTTAAAAATTATATATCTTTCTTTAGCAGATGAAGACAGGTCTGTCTATTCAGCTGTTTCAATGTGAATTGAGCTAGGTTGAGAGTTCATAGCTATCTAGCCTAAAGTCATCTACTAAGCTCCAAAGTTGAGAATAGATCAGAGGTGGGCTTCAAAAGTTTTAGCAAGGGGTTCTCTCCCCAGTTGCTGGGTGGGCATGGCCATGGTGGGCATGGCCTAGTCATCCTCCTGCACCACGGGAGGGGGAATTTTTCCCTCCCCGGGCTCCGGAGGCTTTCCTTGAGCCTCCAGGAGGGCGAAAACAGCCTCCCCAGGTTCCGGAGGCCCTCTGGAGGCCAGAAACGGGCCTGTTTCTGGCCTTCCCGAACTTCCAGTAGGCCCATTTTTCACCCTCCCCAAGCCTATGTGTGCACTCAGCACTTACCTGCATCCAGAATGGGCTGCGTGGGGAATCCTGGGAGAGGAGGGGTGGGCAGGGCCAGCCAGGAGTGGGATTTGGGGGTTCTCCGAACTGCACAGAATCTTAGCTAGAGGTTCTCCTGAACCCCTGCAAACCCCCAGTAACCCAACCCTGGAATAGACCCTGGTCCCAATCCACTACCTTAACTACCGTGTTTCCCCAAAAATAGGACATGTCCTGAACATAAGGCCAAGGCTGATTTTTGGGTGGGTGTAAACATATGCTCTCCCCCGAAAATAAGCCCTAGTGAAGGAGTGGCCATTTCCTTCCCTGGTCACCTCAAAGCTGCTGGGCCCCTTAACCACGGCCCGCTGATCAGCTGATCGAGCGAGGGCCGGGAATTCTGTCTCTCCAGGTGCCTGGAGATATTTCCAGTGCACTCTTGCTAGTCCCAGCTCTGCCCACAGCACTAGGCAACCTTGCAGCTGAGGGCCTCTCTGTTCCACAGCTCACCTTGTGTCTATGGAACAAGCAGCAACCACGGCTTGCACTCTGCAGGTGTTGCTTAGGCTCCTGCTACAATGAAAGTCATGTGGCCCATCGGAATTGCCATCCCCCCCACCCAGCTGCTGCTGCTTGAAAAAAGGACAGGCGATTGTGGGAAGCGCGTGTTTACGATAGAAGCAAAGTGCAGCCTGTCCCTTTCAAGTGATCAAATATCTGTGTGTGTGTGAGAGAGAGAGGGGGGGGGATGATGGAGGGGAGTTAGAAGAATTGTAGGCAACGCTGTTTGAGTTTCCTCTCCGCTGTTTCTCTCTCTTTCTTTCTCTCTGAAAGTTACCGTCGCCCGTCCTGCCCAAGCGGCGGCGCGATGCTGCCACTTCTGAGAAAGAAAGAAAGAAAGAAAGAAAGAAAGAAAGAAAGAAAGAAAGAAAGAAAGAAAGAAAGAAAGAAAGAAAGAAAGAAAGAAAGAAAGAAAGAAAGAAAGAAAGAAAGAAAGAAAGAAAGAAAGAAAGAAAGAAAGAAAGAAAGTTGTATGGCCGCCCTGAGTCCTACGGGAGTGGGGTGGCATACAAAAACAACCAAAAAAATAAATAAATAATAAATGGCGGATCGGAACTCGTCTGGGAAAAAATTTGGCGGGTGTTATGCTTAAGGTTGGCCACCACTGGCTAGAGACTAAAACATATGAAGAACGGTGGCAGGATTTGGGTTTGACTAGTCTAGAGAAAAGAAGGACTAGGGGGGACATGATTTTCTATGAAAATTTTTGTTGCTCCATATAGACCAAATTTTTAATCAGGAACTCACCCACCCCGGTCAATGGTGTCCCTCTTTACCAATGTTAAAATCTGGTCATCTTACACTAACTGAAAGCATTTTCCAGTTTTCAGTATCTCATGATGTTACCTAGTTTGGGTAATGAAATGTCTGCAAGAAAACAACCAAGCTCAGAGATCACCAAAGACCACCATTATTTTCAGTAATTCTAATTCATCCAAGTTTATCACCCTTAAACCATCAAAAGGATGAAAGATAACATAATTTGTCAATTGCACTCTGACAAAAACCTGACAAATTAAATCCGTTCCAGGGTTTAATTTTTGGCAACAAGTTATTCAACTTACTAAATAAAAATTGCAGAGGAAATATTCACATTGAAATAATGCAAATGTCACTTAGAATCCTAACAAATGTAATCTGGTAATCTATAAATTGCTTACTTATGTTAAAGCAATGTATACATCAAATTATCTAGCTATTTTAAAAATCACTTGCACAAGACAAAGGGTATTCTAGTATTCCTATTTTTTCTGCATAAACAGTTATAGACCAAACAAGTAAGCCATCTTTTATTTACTGTAGGACATGCAGGAGATGGAGGTCATTATGGAATCACACAACTCAGGTACCACAGCATTTTAGTTTATTTTATCCATAGCCTTTGGAAGGGCATTATCTTCATTTTTTTTATTCTAACTATTTCAGGGCCTACCATAATAATGTTCCAGATGGCTTCAGATATCACAAAAGATGCATTGAGGGTATATGTTGAGCCTCAAGTTTCTCATCCCTACTCTACAGATATTTTCAGGTAAATAAAATACATGATCAGAATTATCTCTTCTCCAAAAGAAAGGAAGTTTGATTCTAGTTTTATATTAGTATGGTCTTAATTTTAATCAGTACCGTCTTCATTTGGCATAATTTTTCTAATCTGTGAATTTTGTGTCTGTTCATTTATTTGTTAGCATTAGCCAATTCTTTAAATAGCCATTCTCTTACTGGAGCGGGGTTGACATATGGCTGAAGTAGCTTGCAATGGCTCACTTTAAAGAGGGGTTCCTGGACAGCTGGTACAGATATTAAGAATGCTGCTGCAGGAAAATATTATCAAATTATGTAAACCACTAACCTATAAATCATATACCTAGTTCCACAACTGCTTCTCTTAATGTACATGTTCAGACAATTCCAATATAGAATATTTATGTTTGATTATTTAACATGAAACATATTAAACTGTTTAATATGAAACAATGCTAAACTATTTACAACAATGCTAAAGTTTATTTAAAAGCAATTCTACAAGAAAAAAAATTGATGTAGCTTTACAAAAGGTAATGTCTACTTGCATGGAAAATCACCAAAATATCTCAGGGCTGTAAGTTGCACTAGGAAGTCAAATATATACTCCAAAAGAAAGCAATGACAAACTACTTCACTATTGGTGCCAAGAGATGACATGACGGCATCCAGGTAGTCCAACATGACTTGAGGGAAACACAATTCTTTGTTGAATTTGAATTAAAAACAACAACTTGGCTTCCAGAAATTCGCAGCGCTGGGTTTTAGCAGGGTTCTTTTTTCTGGCAATGAGAAGAGACACTTGTTCCAAGAAGCTGGAGTCCAAACAAGCACATTACTCTCTCCAAGTAAAAGATTTAACTGCCTCTTCAGAATGCAAACGACCATATACTAACTAATAGCAAACATGATACCAAAGCAATACTGAGGACCAAGAGGCCAATAATCCCCAGGATTTAAATAGAAAAATGTTCAGGAAAAAAGTAAGATGAAATGTGAACAGAACAATTAAGACAGAACTAGCTTGATGGCTATATAATTTTATTCTGCAAAAGAGAGAAAAGTTTCCTGATGTTTGCTTCCCACATCTAGTGATATCTGACAGAATGCCTCTCCTCTGTACCATGAAGAAACGCAGGAAGCCTGCTGCGTGTTGATCTCAAGGGACAGAAATAAAACAGTTATATGTAATGGTAGAATTATAAATAATTAGAAATTACAACTGAAAATTAAATGAGAGCCTTCTGGATTCAGAGAGAATGAAAGTTGCTCTGTTGGAACAACTCTGTGGATTGCCTCTTCCACAGGCTGACAGGAGCGGGTTGCTTACTTACCGGTGCCAGTGCACTGCGCACGCATCTCCACGTTTTGGGTGCATGCGCACTCACTATGCATGTGCACCCCCCCTCGCGTGATTTTGCTTCTGCGCTTGCGCGGAAGCAAAATCTCGCCGAAATCTCGCGAGGGGACGCACGTGCACGAGATTTCGGCGAGATTTTGCTTCTGCGCATGCACGGAAGCAAAATCTCACCGAAATCTCACACACACACGCGTCCCCTTGTGAGATTTCGGTGAGATTTTGCTTCTGCGCATGCGCAGAAGCAAAATCGGCCAAAAATTTACCAAAAAAGATGGTGATGCGCGCGACGGACCGGCAGAGAGGGCTCCAGAGCGGTCGTACGCAAATTGCACAATCGGCCGCTCCCTATTGGAGCTCCGCACCGGACAGCTCCGGCAGGAACCCACTTCTGGGCTGCAAGTGCATTTTATTTCTTTTCCCACTTTTTTAAATTCAGTTGAAGGTTTTATGCTCACTTTAGCAATACTTTACCATGTATTTTTCAGAGAACACACATACCCTCATAAAATAAAATCCACCCCATCCTTCCAAGTTTATAACCTCTCTCTTCTAAAGAGGTGAACTATAAGCCACCGTTTGTCTATTTCCACCAGTTGCAATGTAATGTTCTGACTGTAATGGCATCCTTCTGCTTTCCATGGAAAGTTTGAGTTTGACACCCCTGCTGTAGATGATAGTATCTTGACTCATGAACTATGCTGCTCTGCCTCCAGTAATGACATCCAAGAATTATTTCTGATTGTCTGGAACTGTCAGGGCCAGCTCAAGAATGACATAGAACAATCCAGCCAAAGTTCAGTTCTTTATTTGCTCTGGTAATACAGACAGAATCTTGCCAGACTAAACCTATAGTACTCTCTGCCTAACAGATACACTCTGGGAGATTCTAGGGAATGGCTACTCTAAATCTCTGTCTCTGATGCAGCTCTGGGCTGTGTTGTCTCTTTCTTGTTCCAGTCTTTAGAATGTGCTCCTTCCTGGGAAACTGCCGCTTTATTTATTTATTTTATTTTATTTATTTATTTTTTCAAGTACGTATTTGATAATATATATAAGTATAACATTATTTGAATACATAAGATGGGTACAAATAAAAGGGAACATTTGGACAGGGACGGTAGGCATGCTGGTGCGCTTATGCACGCCCCTTACTGACCTCTTAGGAATGGGGTGATGTCAACAGTAGACAGTCTAAGGGTAAAGTTTTGGGGTTTGGGGGATGAAACCACAGAGTCAGGTAGTCAGGTAGGCAGGTAGCTTTACTGTGGCCCATCATACCTCTTCCCTCAGTAGACACCATTCATCACAGGTATGTGGGCACACAAGGCTGGGCAAACAGCCCTAGTGACAGGCCAGGTCAAGAAACCCTAGGCAGGGTTTCAAGAAATGCTACTTTACTGTTATAAGGTATGACAACAGAATCTTAAAAATCTGTCCAAATTTCTTTCTGTACTAAACCAAATTAGGGCAGGGTTATTTTAAGACTCTTTCTCACACTTGTTTCAGTTTCTAGATTGTGTAAGCACTTCTACAAGTCCTTCCTTAATGGAAGAGTCTGAAGTCCTTTTGAATAGCATGGAAGCGATTTTGTAATCCAATCTATAGCCATTTTTAAATTCTCAGCCTGTCGCTGGTTGAAAATAGTGGGGGATTTATATAATTGACTCTCTTCCCCGATAGAGGAAGGATAAGTCATCCTTTCCACTTTTTAAATTCCATATCCCTCTACTTTGTTTGTCTCTTTATTTTTTCTTCTCACCATAAATTTCCCGTGGACATCTTTTTGCCATGATCCTGGCCCCAACTTCATATCCATAGGCATCTATAGGAAAGGATTAAAAAAATCAAGATGGCAGCTAGATTCACATGACCAAAGCCATTTTTTACATAGCATACCATACATTTAAAGGGGCTGAGCTTTGATGATGTATTTGACTTTGCTGACATCCAGAGCATGTCTCTGCATACACCCTCTTGCTGTCAAACATCTTTTCATTTATTCTTGGATTACTGCTAGGATTTCTGTTAGGTTCCAAAACAAATAACTTCCTGCTGAATTGGCTTCATAATTAACTGGATTGAATTTATTTGATTTAGGCGCTGCCAGACTCCAGAACAACTCTGGGCAGCACACAATACAACAAAGAAACTAAAATTCAATATGAATAAGAAAAAAGCAAGATAAATAAAAAGCTATAAAAATAAAGAACAAGCCAGCCATACATGCACAAAACATTCAAACACTACCATCTTCCCTAGCCAAGGATCTGGGAGAACATCCAGAACTTTGAGGCTCACCGGACTACCTCATCTTCAGGTTTATGTGTGCGGTAAGAATTCTTCTTCTTCTTGTGCCGTATCCGTCATTGGACGTTGGCAATCATGTTGGCAATCCTGTTTTTATCAACAACCTCACGAAAAAGTGTTGTTGAGTTTTGTCCAAACCAGTCTCTTAGATTTTGAAGCCATGATGTTCTTCTTCTGCCTGGACCTTGTTTGCCTTCAATCTTTCCTTGGAGGATTAAGTGAAGTATGCCGTATTTTTTGGGTGTCGCATCACATGTCCAAAATATTACAACTTTCGCTTTTTTATGGTTTTGATTATTTCCCTTGGCTTTCCCAGGCTGCTTATCACCTCCTCATTTCTGATTTTTGTCAATCCAATTTATACATAACAGCCGCCTGTAAATCCACATTTCAAATGCTTCTAGTCTCTTCAAGTGGCTTTCTGTCGGAGACTAACTCTCCACTCCATAGAGCAGGATAGAAAAGATGCAGCATCTGGCAAACCTGATTTTTAATCTTAGGCTTATGTCATGACTGCAGAAGACCTTGGTAAGAATTACTGTTGTCTATTGCATATAGAGAGCCATACATGCAATGTTACAGTGACACTTTAAAAAAAGAATGAAAATCCTATTTGCTTATTAAGAATTGATTTGTGCTGCCCAATACTAACAGTCTATTGCCAGTTTACAAATAATAAACACTTTCTAAGTAATAATAATCAGTGATCAAGTAAACAATAAAAACACCATGCAAATTCCTGTTGTGGCCCGCCCGCAGCTTGTGCAGCCTGGGCCTTTGGATTTGGAACCTTCAGTACCTCTTGGCAGTGCTGAGAAAGGAGGGGCTACTCCTTTCATGAATGCAAGAGCACGCAGGGCTGCTAAGGGGCAGGAAGGTTTACTCTGTAGGAGGTCTATTCAGGAGTAAGACTTGGGGCTAATTGGCCACTCCCCTAGTCTATTTAAGGTCATCAGTTGCAGCTAACAAGCTCCAGAGAACAACTTTGGAAAAGAGACCTGTCTGATCATAACTTGCTCCATGACTCTTGTTTTGGCATTCTCTGCATTGGCTTGGATTATCAAGGACTAATTTCTAGGAACTTTGCCAGCTCTTGGTAACTCCGTAAGATAAACAGACTCAATTGCTCGTCATTGTCTTCGAACTCTTTGAACTATACCAGCTATTCATGAAGCTTAATTGATAGCTGGTTGCTTGCTGATAACAGTTTGTTTGTAAATTGGTGTGTGCATCTTGTTTACTACTAAGACGTTTTATAAGTAGCCTTTGTTTCATTAAATCAGTGTGTACAAACTGCTTGTGTGGTTGTGTGCTTCGTGGGGACAGAACAATTGCTACAATTCAAACTACAACTGTACAAAACTAATTTTCTTATTAAGATTCTGTCATCTACTGTATTTTGGGCCATAATTCTACAAACTTTATATATAGGCTGCTGGCTCAAGACTGCTCAAACTTGAGGAACCTTTCTAGAATGACTCATTTCTGTCAATGGTGTGAAAAGTCCTGTGACTTAATTACTCTACTGAGTGAATTTCTAACACTGATAATGGTGCTAAATTGGCTCCAGTGCATGCATGTGCTGTGTGTGTGTGTGTGATTTTTGGTTATTACTCCTACTGTTTCCTTCAACACAAGCAATGAAGAAAAAATAGATTTCTTAGAATGCACAAGAAGTGTTCCTTGATAGAATGAGGTCTTTTTATCTGAATCCTTCAAACACAGAGAGATTAAACAGAAACAGAAGTCCGTACTTAAAGAAGAGAGGAAATGTGTTTTTTTCCCAATCACTGCATCACATTTTGCTAAATCTAATAGATCACGTTTATTTCTTTTTCAGGTATTTGTCAAATATATTGTTTCGTACTGAACCTAGATGATTTTTAAAAAATCAAAAAAAAAAAACAACCCAACCTTGAAATGGAGGCAAAATGGCAAATGTATTATGCAGCCTATTTACCTGTTTAACCATGGCTTAATGGAAACTTCCTGCCATAGTAAACACATCCATATGACACAAAGCCCCAGTCTAAATATTCTTACATAAGAAGATTTCATAGACATTGTTCAGGATCACTGAAATGCTCAATCATATTAGGTTTGTTTGCTACCAACTAATTAAATCTCAAAGAATGGAATTTGGAGAAAAATCATGGAAAAGGAAGGAAAAAACAAGTCTGAAATGGGGATTTTTAAATAATGAATCTTTTCTTGGCGATTCTTTTGGCCCGATGTGATATACTATGTATATGCATAGGACGGGTGCCGGCAACATGCGGCTCCCGAGCCACATGCAACTCTTTCGTCCCTCTCCTGTGGCTCCCTGTCAGCTGGCCCCGCCCCTTGCCCTCCCCTCCAAGTCACTCCTCGTGTGACCTGAGAAGGTAAGGGCGATGGCAGGGATGGAGACTCGCTCCATATTCCAGAGCAGGAGGGAAGCGCCCCTGTACTTGCCTCTCATCTCACGGGTGCGTCTTCTGGCATTTCTTGGTGCTGCGCGTGCACCTCGGTCACTCGGGGAGACACATGACTTGATCTCCGCTCTGAGACATGACATGCCTGGCCCGGCTGCACCCGATGCGCCACACCGTAATGGGCTTCAGGAGGAGGAGGGAATGCCGTCTCCATCATTGTGAAGCACGCTAAATTTAAGTGCGCTAAATTTAAGTGTGCTGCTCAAGGCGCTGTGAGAGCACCAAGCAGGCCATGGAGGCTGCGAGAGTAGCAGCATCAGTGTGTGCCTGGCTGCAGCTGACGCTGCTGGTCTCGCCACCTCTATGGCCTGCTCTCTGCTCTCGCATAGCCTTGTGCAGCACACTTAAATTTAGCACACTTAAATTTAGCGCGCTTCACAATGGGGGAGATGGCTCCTCCTCCTCCTGGAGCCCATTATGATGTGGTGCATAGGGCGCAGCCAGGCCAGACCAGTGTCTTGGAGTGAAGATCAAGTCACATGTCTCCTCGAGTGACCAAGGTGCATGCGCAGCACCAAGAAGTGCCGGAAGATGCGCCCACAAGATGAGAGGCAAGTACAGGGGAGCTTCCCTCCTGCTCTGGAATATGGAGTGAGTCTCCATCCTGCCGTCACCCTTAACTTCTCAGGCCATGCGAGGAGTGACTGGGAAGGGAGGGTGAGGGGTGGGGCCATCCAGCCAACAGGGAGCTACAGCAGGGGAATGAAAGAGCTTCATTTATCTGGGAACCTGAAATGACTCTTGATTTAAATCATATGGTAAAAAGCACCCAAAGAAGGCGAATGAACGTCAGGGGGGGAACCCCAACCCTCGCCTGTTTTTTGTTCCAGAGGGAGTACACAACACAAATGAGAGATGGGGGGAGAGAGAAGGGGGGAGAGAGATGAGAGAGAGAGAAAGGGAGAAAAAGAAAGAGAGAGAAGTGAGAAAATTATGGAGGGAGAGAATGAGAGAGGAAAAAGAGAGAAATAAATGAGAGAGAGAAGGGAGAGAGGGAGAGAGGAATGAGCTGGAGGGAGAAAATGAGAGAGAGGGAAAAGAGGGAAACAGAGAGAAGGGGGAGAGATAGAGAGAGGAAGGAAAGAAGGAAGGAAGGAAGGAAGGGGGAGGGAGGGAGGGAGAGAGAGGGGGGAAAAGAGAGGAAAACAGAAATGAAAGGGAGAGAAAGAGAGAGAAATGAGAGAGAAAAAGGGGGAGAAAAAGAGAAATGAAAAAATGATGGAGGGAGAGAATGAGAGAGAGGAAAAAGAGAAACAAATGAGAGAGAAGGGAGAGAGGGAGAGAGAGAGAAATAAGAGAGGGAAAAGAGGAAAACAAATGAGAGAGAAAAGGGAGAGAGAGAGAGAGAGAGAGAGAGAAAGAAAGAAAGAAAGAAAGAAAGAAGAAAGAGAAAGAAAGAAAGAAAGAAAGAAAGAAAGAAAGAAAGAAAGAAAGAAAGAAAGAAAGAAAGAAAGAAAGAAAGAGGGGGAGGGAGGGAGGGAGGGAGAGGAAAAAGAGAAAAACAAATGAAAGCTAGAGAGAGAGAAATGAGAGAGAGAAAAGGGGAGAAAAAGAGAAAGAAATGAGAAAATGATAGAGGGAGAGTATGAGAGAGAAGAAAAGAGAAACATGAGGGAGAGAAGAAGGAGAGGGAGAGAAATGAGAGAGCTGGAGGGAGAGAAGGAGAGAGAGGGAAAAGAGGGAAATAAATGAGAGAGAAGGGGAGAGAAAGAAAGAAAGAAAGAAAGAAAGAAAGAAAGAAAGAAAGAAAGAAAGAAAGAAAGAAAGAGAAAGAAAGAAAGAAAGAAAGAAAGAAAGAAAGAAAGAAAGAAAGAAAGAAAGAAAGAAAGAAAGAAAGAAAGAAAGAAAGAAGGGCGAGGAAGAGGAAAAAGAGAAAAACAGAGAGGGGGGGGGAGAGAGAGAGAGAGACCCATTTCCCACAGAAAACACCCAGAGCCACAAAACCCGGGTAGGCATGGCTGGGTCAAGTCATGTGACTGGGTGGGAGTGATGTTGAGTTGGCCATGCCCACCCAGGTTTTGTGGCTCCCAGTGTTTTCTTTTCTGTGGGAAATGGGTACAAATTGCTCTTTGAGTGTTTAAGGTTGCAGACCCCTGGCATAGGAGGACTCATATCTCCTTCAGACCTCAAATAATGCAATAGCTTACCGTATTTTTCGGAGTATAAGACGCACCTTTTTGCCCCCCAAAAGAGGGTGGAAATGTCGGTGCGTCTTATACACCGAATAATTTTGGCCTTCCCGAAGCCCTGCCCCCGCATCCCATTTTTGCGAAAAACTGGCCTTTTTTGCAAAAATTGGGGCATTTTTGCCTTCCCCCACCCACTAGGAGTGCTCTGCAGGCTTCCCAAACCCTCTCCATGACCCGTTTTTGTGAAAACCGGGCCGTTTTTTGCAAAAACTGGAGTGTTTTTGCCTTCTAATTACCCCATCTAGCATGACTGGAAGAGGAATACTGGGAGTTGAAGTCCACTAGTCTTAAAGCTGTCAAGTTTGGGGGTTAGGGGTGCAAGGGTCTTCAAACTTGGCAAGTTTAAGACTTGTGGACTTCAACTCCCATTCCTGAGCTAGCATGACTGGAGGAGGAATTCTGGGAGTTGAAGTCCACAAGTCTTAAAGCTGTCAAGTTTGAAGTTTGTAAAAAGTATACATGGTTGTAAAAAGTGTACATGGTTTTAAAAAGTATACATGGTTGTAAAAAGTATTCTGCTACACTGGTATTTTATTAAATAATATATTACTACACCATTTGGTTCAGAATACTTTTTTACTTGTTTTCCTCCTCTAAAATCAAGGTGCGTCTTATACTCCGAAAAATACGGTATATTCTTAGATTCTGCACTATATTAAACATATATCTGAACAGACGCAACAACTCTCAATTGTATTGTTTTAGTTCCTGACACTGTAGGAGAAAAACACTTGACATGTCCAAACAAATACAGTTGGTGCAGCGGAAAAGTGTTGCATGAAGTTCCCCCGTCATCTATCAATAGCTATTTCCCCCATTAGCAACTTCAGGCATCTTTTAGGGCTCTTTCATGATCAGAGAAATGGCAGAAAAAAAAACCCCCACAGCTGTGAGTGCTCCGTTATTGGAGGTTTTCAAGAATAGACTGGACAGCCATTTGTTCAGGATGGTATAAGGCAGTGATGGCGAACCTTTTCGGCACTGAGTGCCGAAAAGGGAGTGCGCACGCTCGTCTGGGCCGCAACCCAGAAGAGAAGCTGCCCAGGGGGCATGCGCGTGCCGGAAAATGAACTTCCAGCTAGTCTTCCAGTTACTGGTGTGCATGCGCGCACGACGATCAGCTGACCAGCTCACATGCTCACGCAAAAAACAGATGACCAACTCTTCCAGTTTCCAGCACTGCTGCACGCACGAAGGTCAGCTGATCTTCACGCGCACATGTGCGCCAGAAACCCGGAAAAGGAACGGGTGATGCCACATGTGCCAGGCGACATGGCTCCGCATGCCACTTCGGGCACACATGCCATAGGTTCGCCATCATGGGTATAAGGTCTCCTGTTTTGAGGAGGAGATTGGATTAGAAGACCTCCAAGAAGCTTTCCAGCTCTATGATTCAATTATTCTAAGATGCTTCCCCATTGCTAGTGGGGAAATCACCACTCTTATAATATCAGTTAAAATGGAAAAAAAACTGAAAAGTTCAACAAAGCCAGCATCTATGCAGATATTTTCAAGAGTTTAATTAATTCCTGCAGGAATGGTCATCCTGGCTGGAGATGTTTGCTGCCTGAGGCAAAGCAACAAATGGCACACGAATCTTTAAGCAAGAGCTTCATAGAACCCAAAGCTTGCTTAATAATTTGGGGCTGGAGGCAGAGCACCCCACAAGCCCCATTGTCTTCCCCTAGAAGTACAAACATCATCATGAAATGACTATTTTGCCGCATTTTCATTACACCTCAAGGCAACTGTTAGGGGTTCAGCCCTGAGATTTTAAAGTATTATCAATCAGAAGTAATGGCAACAAAAATCAAACTGCTATATAGCCCTCACTGCCTTCTTTTTACTCTCTGTACCCTTCCCACTGTATTAGAAGCTAGCTTGTGAAGGAAATTAGTCTGGCAATATAATAAAAGTTTGGCCTGGCTAATTCAATTCCATCAATGAAGACACTGAGTATTGGGTGAATGGCCTGATGGAGGAAAGCTATCCAATTTATTTCAATCAACCAAGTCAGAGATATGCAATTGTTTTTTTTAATCCTCTCACTTTCTCTTCCCCTTCATTGCCTATGAGAACCAATTTTCCAACTCCCTGTGCTTAATTGAACCTCAACTTTGAACTGCTTGTGTTTAATAGAGCTTAATCTTCCAACTGAATATATTTAACAGGGCCTGGTTTTCATAATAAACGTTTCTGTGTCAAAAGAACAAGGGCTTGCCGGTCCAGCAAGCAATGATGTAATCACAGGTTTTTGGATCTTTTTTTAAAATCACATTTTCTTTTCCACAATTATAATCAGTATCATAATGCATTCATGCTAAATTACTAAAAGTGAAGTTGAAATATAAAATAAAATAGCTTGCATAATTGTAACAAACAAGTAAAGGTGAGAAGATTAATTAAAAATCCAAAACTGTTAAAAGCAGACAAGAAGGCAGGTGAATTTCTTGTAGCCTTGGAATTGGTTTCAATGGAGATCACCCTTGCTCAAAAAATGTATATGGTAAACTGATTCTTTAATAATCTCAAACTGATATCTAGCTTTTTCTCTGTAAGGGGTATATTCCACACCTTAGCAAGCCAAAAGAGTCTTAGG
Organism: Diadophis punctatus similis; assembly: GCA_023053685.1. Lineage (NCBI taxonomy): Eukaryota > Metazoa > Chordata > Lepidosauria > Squamata > Dipsadidae > Diadophis > Diadophis punctatus. The sequence continues at coordinate 21,596,710 of JALIGW010000003.1, forward strand.
CAAAGAAGGATCTTTCTAACATTTGGCTAGCCAACAGCAAAAGAGTAGGCAGGGTGTTTTGTGTTTAGTATTCCTATTGCAAGCTAATTACATGTCCAGTAAACAGAATTCCGTTAAAAATATGGTGGTGGTTCTACCTTTATAAGAGCAGTATTCGTTTGGATTTCCTGCAAAGCCTAGTCCCAAAGGTGCTTTTCAAAAGGTAACTGGACTTTCTTTGTTTTTTCCTGAAGACATTTTGCTTCTCATCCAAGTTTCTTGGATGAGAACCAAAATATCTTCAAGAAAAAAAACAACTCCATTTGCCTTTTGTAAAAGCACCTTTGGGACAACTATGACCTGGATGACTGAGAATCTCCAGAGACATTCTACAAAGCCTAGTCATGAAAGAACATGACTGACAGCTGTTACAGCAGGTAGATGCTTATTCTTAGTAAAATGGGTAAAGGTAAGCAAGGTCTGTAGCATCTATGCCACATTTTTAAATGAACTGCTTTATCCAAGGCATCATTGCTTCCCTTCAGAATCAATGGAGCTCTAATCCTGATCCAGGATTGAGGAAAAACTGAGAAAAACCCAAATCATCCTGTCAACATTGTCATAATCCACTCAATGGGCCTGTTTCCATATCAATTAAAAATGAATTATCCAGTACCTTTCCACATCATAGCCCCAGTAGGAAAGAGTAACTCAAAACTGATAATTGGTCTACCGTACCTACAGCAGTTTAGTCTTATTTTAAAAAATGTTAAGGCCATTCATTCGAAGAGTATTCCATAAATGTGATCATTTGATCCATACTAGAACACTGGCCCTTATAATAAAAGTCCTTGAAGCAGGAGTACCCTGTATCTTGAGGTCTAGCCAGCCTTGATTGTGATGAGACTTCAGAAAACTCTAGAGCATTCTTTTCTATTATATTTGGACCATACAGTCAGAATGCATAGCAATAGCACTTAGACTTATATACCGCTTCATAGTGCTTTACAGCCCTCTCCAAGCGGTTTACAGAGTCAGCATATTGCCCCCGACAATCTGGGTCCTCATTTGACTGACCTCAGAAGGATGGAAGGCTGAGTCAACCATGAGCCTGGTGAGATTTGATCTGCCAAACTGCAGCCGGTGATCAGCAGAAGTAGCCTGCAGTACTGCACTCTAACCACTGCGGCTCATTTTAAAAGGGGGTTCTTAAATTTTTATTTTTCAGCTGGTGGAGCTTGAAATATAGAAAATAAGTATTATTTAATGTCTTCAGAAATTCCAACATAACCATTTCTTATAAGTACTCAAAATTTCCTAGGATCATTTCCTATTGACATATGACATTTCCTATGGCAACAAATACAAGTATTGTTCCACTACTCTTTGCTGTAAATGGAAAACAAATATTGTCTTGAAGCTTTATCAAGACTTATGTTGTTGTTTTGAAAATAGAAGTCCTCACTTTCAGGATGGCACCATTCTCATGATTGAGAATGATCGAGGCTAGAAAAGCTAAAAAGCAGCTTGTCTTCATTTCAAAATTAGAATGGATCAGGGGTGGGTTCTACTTACCTTCCCCACCAGTTTGCATCGCGACTGAAGTGCACTCGTGCAAAGTAGCTGCAGCGCATGCTCAGTAGTTGAATTCAAGTCCTTCCGCGTTGCTAACAAGGAAATTGGCACAAGAAACAGCTGCGGAGCTGATCAGCTGTGCTTCGAAGAAGCAATAAAGGTCCATATAAACCCGGGGACAGGAGGGCGGGCCCACTTCCAAGCACACAGAGAATCAGATCTACATGCACAGAAGAAAACAACATGGAAAAAATTCCCCAAAAATAAAAATTCACAAAAAATTCCCAAAAAAATGGCGGCGCCCACGGACTGGCACCAACCAAACCGGGTCAGTGACGTCACCAGCGGGTTGCTACCGGTTCAGATGAACCGGTCCGAACCGAGAGGAATCCAGCTCTGGAATGGATCATGCATTGTTTTTGAATTGTACCAGTACTTCCCAGGATAATTATACAAAATTAAAATGGATTGCTACTTAGTCTTTCATGTGATTAAATATTTTTGTCCTATTTTTTCTGTTTTAATCTACTAACATGGTCTGTTTTAATGGGTTTTTTATACACACCAATACCAGCACTTTGCTTTCTGAGCTCTTTTTTTCCTGTTATTTGGTGATTATCATACATTTACATTCAGTAAAATCCAGTGTTGTTTCCCTTGGATTGCTGCTGCTGTATCTACTTTGCCTTCTTTTTATCTACGGTAGATAATTCATTCCTTGTCAAAGAGATCCTAAAAAGTTAATTCTTTATATAGAAAAATTCTAAGGTTGTCTTTATAATTACTTTTTCTGTTACTGGAAAATTTCCAGTGCAAATGGAATTCTGTATCTTGGCTGTCTAGTTCTTGAAATAGCTGTCAGAGATGCAAAATCTCTTCTTTTTTTCAACTTTCTTGGACATACATCTTGACATATTTAGATTTGCTCCCCATTTATAACAAAAAGTAATCCAATCTGCTGTTTTAGAATAATGTAGAAACATGACTAAGCTATCCTAAGGCATTTCTCTTCCTTGTGCATATTTTGAGTATATTCTGAATGTTGGGAAAATCTGTGCCTATTTTTAAAAAAAAGTTGTGTAAGAATTTTAAACTGCCTTCTAGTTTTCATTTCCAAAATCTGCAAGGATACATCTATATCTTAAATTTATTTGTCTTTGGTGGAATATCAATGCATTTTCTGACTTAAAGTGAAATTGGTATAAATTAAAATGTTTCACAGATGTTCATAACTCCATAAATAATTGCAAAAATAAATAAATCATATAACAAAAATGTTGCAAATGCAACAATAATGAAGGAATATTTTATCAAAAGCATTAATTATGCTTAAAAACTCAAAACATAATAGAAATACTTAACATTATATTAAAAAATACTTTAAAAATGGAGTTGAAACTTCAAATATTGTTATTAGGAATTGTTGCACAACATATAAGCAAGAAATACTGTACCATAATTTATCAAGACTGAATTATTTTATAATGTTTATCCTGCCATTATAATGGTTATAATCAGTTATTTTATAACTGATGAAGTAATCATGGCAGGATATATATTTTTTAAAAAGGATACTGTACATGTTGATGGATGGAAGGATGAATCTGGCACAACATTGAAAAAGAAGCACTTTGCCAATAATATCAGACTGAGAAACTAAATATAGTAATGGCTTAATTAAAGGTATATATATGTCAGGCCGGAGCCATTTTATTTGGGATCTTTGGCCTGCCACACTCTATACTATTCTACTATGCATTTTCTACTGTGGAAAATGGAAGGGGGGATTGTAGGAGGTTGTTAGTATGTAGCCATAATAAATTCTTTCTAGATAGCCAAGGTCATCCTTTGTCTCTGCACCTCTGCACCTGCAAGGAAGCAGATGGGTGGACTCTGCCACCATGGCAATTGGAGATTGGACAACGTGATGGATTTGTGGGTGTGGGGGCAAGGACTTGAACTTTCAACTGGTTGGTGAAACCCGGAGGACTTCAGATTCGGGTTTCACCCAGATGTACCAACATGGCTCTATTAATAAATTGGGACTTTGAGGAATACTTTGACTCGGACTCTGATTTAATTTTGGATGCTGTTTGGAATCCTGACAATATATTTACAACGATATGGAGAGACCTGGCCTATCACCATATGACTGAATGAGAAATATCATCATCACCAACATATTAGCAAAGTAAACTTAACCAAATTCAAGAAAGAATGGCTCCCGTATGTATCATACCTTATACAAGACGACAAACATAGACATTTATAATATGGTTATAATATATATACTCTTTGTAAATGTTGTATTGCTTAATCTGCTATCATTGGATAGCAGACGGGCTACTGCATTTTACATGGGATTTGCAAATTGCATTCTGACATGGTTCCAATCATATCTGATAATGTAAACTTTTGATAATGTAAACTTTCCAACTGTAGTTTGCTTATTAGAAATTTTGCTCATTAATTCCCATGAAATTGCATTCAAAAGTAAGCACACTTTGATTGACCTACATTGGATATGAAAGTCTCTCCCTTATTGTAGGGTCTAGACTGAATGATGTTCAAAAACTTCATAGCTATATTAGAATAGAATAGAATAACAGAGTTGGAAGGGACCTTGGAGGTCTTCTAGTCCAATCCCCTGCCCAGGCAGGACACCCTACAACACTATATTAATCTATCCACTATAATAATCTATCAATTCTAACAACAAGCAATTTGAGAACTGAATTTAGACCTAAGCCATAAGCTTAGCCATTAGCTTACCATAAGCAGCATATAAAGTCATGCTAACTGAGTATCTTATAAGCCTAGACAGGTAGCACATTTTTACACACACATCTAAGAGTCTGCCAAGTGAAACAAAATGAGAAATGAAAGCTCAATATTTTGAGAAGTTATCACAGTATTCTTGGAATTGCAAAAAAGTATTCTTGAAATCACAGTTCTCTGTCGGTAGCAACATTTTTTTGCATTCATAAAACTATTCGTATACAGAACCTTAGCAGTATTCCACATCAGCCAAGCTATACTTTTAAATTAATTCATTTCCATTCCTTTTTTCTTCGCATAGAATCACCCTTAATAAGCAGCCCTAAGATTTATGTGATGCATGTGCTTTATTGACAGACAGGTTAGAAGGTTGGAGCTGTAATATTACTTATATTTGCATAAAATAAGGACTTTTTAAATCATTTAGATGATGCTGATTTGGATAAAATGATACTTGCTGACCATATAATTAGATGGGTAATCATAAAGTAACCTTTGCTAGTCATCAGAAACTATTATTATACAAATAAGCTCTGATTTTGTATCTAATTCATTCTCCTGCTGTCTTTGAAACTGAGAGAAGCAAATGCGGTAGAAGGAAACACCCAGAAAATGTAATTGCAAACTTCACTCCCCTTCCAGCCTTAAGTTGTTACAGCATTTTATAAGTTTCAAATGCTTAATCAATAAATAAAATATTTAGGGCTGATGCACACTCATACTTTCTCTGTGGTGGAAACTAGTTGGTTGGCTACTCACAAAAACTGGAGCAAAAATTGACTGTTTTGGATACACACTTGAGGACAAATTTTTCTTTGCAGCTTCAAAGAAGAAAGATTTTTAAGAGAAAAGAATCTCATGTGGGCAAGCACAAAAGAATACCACCTGCCCTTTGGCTTTCTAATCAATTTGTCCTTATAATGACTGGCTCCAAAAAAACATTTAATACACTATGGCTACTAGAATAGCGCTTTAACAATAAATCGCTCACTGGCCTTTTTTACCTCAATATGCCAAGAAAACTTGGCTACAGAACATATTCTTCTGTCATAGCAAAGTGAGTGTGATTCCCTGCAGCAAGGCTAAAAGCATTGATGTTCTAAAACAAAGATGACATTCTACTGATGCAGTCCAACATATTACAGCTTTTGGGGAGCAGTCAAACATCTTTGCTTAGTATTCTGTCTAGCTTTGGCCTTTCTCATATGGCATTCTTGAGGTAATCTATAGGATTGTGTTAATGCAGAACAATGTTTATTTGTTTATTTATTTATTATTTAGTTTGTCAAACATGTACAAGAAAACAAGTATAAGTATAAACATGGATATGAACACAGGAAATAAGTACGAATAAAAGGGGACAGTAGGACAGGGACGGTAGGCACGCTGGTGCGCTTATGGACGCCCCCTTACAGACCTCTTAGGAATGGGGTGAGATCCACGGTAGACAGTTTAAGGTTAAAGTTTTGGGGGTTTGAGGCCGCGGTGGGTTGCTCCCGGTTTGGCCCAGTCCTGCGAACTGGTAGTGCCAGGAACACTTCTGCGCAAGCGCGCGTGCGAACTGGTAGCAACGGGTTTTAGAACCCGCTATTGGTTTGAGGATGTAACAACAGACTCAGGTAGTGCATTCCAGGCATTGACCACTCTGTTGCTGAAGTCGTGTTTTCTGCAATCGAGTTTGGAGCGGTTTACCTTGAGTTTGTATCTATTGTTTGCTTGTGTATTATTGCGGTTGAAGCTGAAGTAGTCATTGACAGGTAGGACATTGTAGCAGATGATTTTGTGTACTACGCTTAGGTCAGACCGTAGGTGGTATAGTTCTAGGTTGTCCAAGCCAAAAAGTTCAAGCCTGATGGCATAAGGCAGTGATGGCGAACCTATGGCACGCGTGCCACAGGTGGCACGCGGAGCCATATCTGCCGGCACGCGAGCCGTTGCCTAGCTCAGCTCCAGCGTGCATGTGCATGCCAGCCAGCTGATTTTCGGCTCGCATGGAGGCTCTGGGAGGGTGTTTTTGGCTTCTGGAGGGCCTCGGGGAGGGGCAGGGGGGCGTTTTCGCCCTCCCCAGGCTCCAGGGAAGCCTCTAGAGCCTGGGGAGGGCAAAAAACGGGCCTACCAGGCCCACGAGAAGTTGGGAAATGGGCCATTTCTGGCCTCCAGAGGGCCTCCGGGGGGGCGGGGAGGCCATTTTTGCCCTTCCCAGGGATTAAATTATGGATGTGGGCACTCGCGCATGCGCAATAGCGCGCGTGCATGCACTTTCGGCACCCGAGGAAAAAAAGGTTCGCCATCACTGGCATAAGGTATTCTATTGTGAGCAGTTGTGGCTGTTTATCATAAAAGCTCAAAGGAAGGCATTTTTATCCAAATCTGATTTCTCCTCCCTCAAAAATATTTAAAATAGATCAGCTTGTATGCTTGGTATATAATGCTAGGTATCTTTTTAGTATCAAAGACATAAATCCAAACTATTGGGGAGATATATAATTGGATCTGCTGGTTAGCCTAGGGCTAACAGGGTTGTCTATGCTGGAGTGGTTGGTGGAATAATCCCACCAGAGTTATGGTTTTTAGGTTTATAAAATTCTTGTTAATTTTAACAAGAATTTATTTATTTATTTATTTATTTATTTATTATTAGTCAAATTTCTATGCTGCCCAACTCCCAGGGGACTCTGGGTGGCTCACAACAAGTAGAAATACATATTCAAATAAGAAAAACAATTTTAAAACATATTTAAAATACAATCCATTCACACATACATGGGCCGATCTGAAAAGACCTCATCAAAGGGTCATTGGCCCTAGGCCTGCCGGAAAAGCCAGGTCTTAATGGCTTTCCGGAAGGCCAGTAAGGTGGGGGTAATACGGATCTCGGAAGGTAGTTGGTTCCAAAGAGTCGGAGCAACTACAGAGAAGGCCCTCCCTTGCGGGCCTGCCAGCCAACATTGTCTGGCGGATGGGACCTGAAGAAGGCCGACCCTGTGCGATTGTACTGGTCGTTGGGAGGAATCTGGTAGAAGGCGGTCACACAGATAAACTAGTCCTGAGCCATGTAGGGCTTTAAAGGTAAGAACCAACATCTTAAATTGCGTCCGGAGACCAATCGGAAGCCAGTGCAAGCCTGACAAAGGATGAGGTTAGTGTGGGTGTATCTTGGGACATCCACCACAGCTCGCGCAGCTGCATTCTGGACTAACTGTAGTCTCCGAACACTCTTCAAGGGTAGCCCCATGTAGAGCGCCTCTCAGAGTCACTTTGGATGGCAAGATTGGTGGCACAGAAATTTAATTAATAAATAAATAAATCCAAAGGTCTCTCCCTCCTATAATATGGGAGATGGCAACTTTAACATTTTATTGTAACATTTTAAGAACGTTTCAAGCATTTGACAGAATGTTCTGAAAATAAATATACTGATTCATTTCCACTGGTTGGGGATTTTAGAGCTAATAGACTGGAAATTCTATGTGTTGTAATCTGAATATGCCTTAAAGAAGTATGCATTAGATCAGTGTTTCTTGACCTTAACAACTTGAAGATGTGTGGACTTCCAGAATTGGCTGGCTGGAAAATTCTGGAAGTTGAAGAAATACACAAAACTTCAAGTTGTCAAGGTTGAGAAACACTCCATTAAATACATGATGGGAGTCACTAGATTAAAAGTTTATCATGATCCATTTATATTACAAGTTTCAATGATGGTTCATAGTCCAAGCAAAGAACCCAGTGTAAACCCTTCAAAATGGCAGCCTCAGGCAATGGGAATTTTCCAGAAAATCCATGAGTATGCAAAACTGAGTAAAATAATAAAGGGAGGGAGGGAGGGAAGGAAGGAAGGAAGGATGCTCCCTATCAGCTTTCCATAATGGGGAAGCCAGCAAAAAGTCAGAGGTTGCTCCCACTGCTTTTTTGCCCACCCATGAGTATTCTGTTTCTATGTTAAGTAAAGAAATATCTCTGAAACAATGACTCAATTTGGCATGGATTTTGGAGTTCTCCTATATTTTTCTCACCACAATTTTTAAGAAATCTAATAGAAGAGGAAGATGGAATAGACAGTTGAGAAGACAGTATTTTGATTGATGGGACCATGCTAAGAAATATCTGGAATATCATGAAACATCTGAGGAAATTATACTGACAAAGGTTAGTGTTGCTTTTAGCCAAAGGATAACATCCAGCCTTAACACACTGGCTTTCATATAAATCAATAGATTAACTGAATTGCTTCTGGCTTTATACTTCACTAGCTATTGGTGATAAATAAAATCTCTGGGAAGGTTTTCCATTGATTTGAAGTAACACCAGTATAAGAATGATATCCAGTTTTACAAGATAACCCAAGTCAAACTGCAAATGCTATGGAAATCCTGAACCAATATTTGGAGCCTATTAGGAAGTAGGTGAGGCAAAGTAACCTCAGACTAAATGCTAACAAGACAACATTTCTGCTAGTTAAAAAACATCTGGGCAATCTGAAAATATCAATACCATTAGTTTTTCTTGATGAAAATATGTTCCTCCTGGAAGAGGTGACTCGTAACTCTGGAACCCTTCCAGATGTGCAGCTATTGGAAACCATGGTCAATCCTATCTGTTGAATCAATTTTAACGCTTTCTGCCCAGATATTATGGCTCCAACATGCCTACTGCCCACATCCACAGATGGACTACTTTTTACACTCTACAGATGGCTGCCTTTGAAGATGATGCAAAGACTGTTCCTCTCGACAGAATGAAGCTATCAGACTACTTACAGGACTACCTCACCAGTGCAAATTAATATCATCTGTAAGATGACTGCACTAGTTACCAGTAGGCTTCTGGGTTCAATCAAATTGCTGATTATTATTATAAGGCCTTATACAGGATGCATCAGCCAGTGCCTTGCTAAAATTGACTCTGTTCAGGAGACTTTGTTGAGTAACCCCTGCCTCCTTGCAAGGGATGGACAAGATAAGTAGGCCTTTTGCATGGCTGCAGTTTGGAACATCCTCTCCCAGATGAATGTTTAGCTCCTTCATCCCTTGCCTTTTGCAAAACATTTAAGACCACTTTATTCCACAACTGCTATGGTTTGGAATGATTTTTCAAATTTTTTGATATCATGGTATTTTGTTCTTCATTGTAAACTATCCAGAAATTCCATGAAATGGGATGGGTAGAGATGATGAGAGAGATAGGGGGAGGCAAGGGGAGAGGAGAGGAGGGGAGGAGAGGAGAGAAATAGCCAATAGAATCTAGGATATTGCATTATGCAAAATTCCTAAGGAGTAGCACCCTCCTTAGTACTACTAGTACCCTACTCCAAATGTAGTCAATCAGGTGTTCCCTTTTCTCATTTAAGGCATAAGATGAATGGCTTCCATTTTTCAAAGTCTGTTTATCTCTTCAAACCTCATACTCTTGTGTTATTCCCTGATTCATCCTGCAAACAGAGAAAGGTAGTTCTTTCAATCAGCTGCAGAGGTAGGACTATTTGTTATCCTGAACATGACAAAGGAAGCCCTCTTCCAAGATAAGGCTGGATAAATTGACTCTATACAAAAATGGATTACCCTTCCACTGCCAAAAAGGAATATGGAGCAGTCCCTTTGAACAAGATTGCTAAAATGCAATACCAGTAGGGCTTCCCCTTTGTGATGCCCTCACCCAGCGCTTCCCAAACCAGGACAAATTACCCAAAATTGGCTAAAAGTCATTTTTCTTTGGATAACAACACATAGACCCATTACCCATCACAATAGGGATATTTAAGTTGACTTAAAGATTGCCACATGTACTAAGATATATTCCAAAAAAAATCTCCCAAAGTATTCCTATTAAGACAAACATTGATGAAATTACCAAAGGTAATTTATTGAAATGACATAAAAGATCATTCAATATTGTTTTTATAATACAGATGGTCCTTGAGCTACAGCCATTCATTCAGCAACCACTTGAAGTTATGATGGCGTTAAAGGAAGGTACTTATGATCAGTCCTCAAGCTTTGATCAGACTTCCTGATAAGCAGTTTTGGATAATGCAGGAAAATATTTCGGAAGCCCTGCCCTAACCTCTTAAAGCACCAGACCACTTTGAAGCATCAGGAGGAAAAATTCGATTCTCCAACCATTTTCTACACAGCTGCCCTTCTGACATTACTAAATGGGCAGTTTCAGCCACTTCTCTCCGTATGTTTTAAAACGTGAGTGCAAAATATCATATGGAAGAAGTTTAATGTGCAATTGATGCAGCAATCTGTGCACGCGAATCTGACCTACCCTACAGCGGCTTCAGCTCTATTCGTTCACTGAATATGATCAGCCCTTAAAGCATTTATCAGACTTTGCCACTTTGTTTAGTTTAGGAAGGAGAGGGATGCATTTTCTAAAGGTCTCTAAGAATAAATGCTAGTTTTGCATAGACAATTCACTTGGTTTTCTCCTTGATATGTTTAAAGTATATTCTTCTTTACAAATGGAAGAAATATTTATATTGAAAGAATCGTGGGGGGGAAATTCTCAACCTGAAGTGGAACAATTTAGAAGAAATTGCATTTTTATTTTACCAAATGTACAAACCATCCCCTATTTCATACCTGAGGTATACCCTGTGTTACACTAAGAGCTGCCAGAATACACTTGTAAAGCAGGGTTGGTCAATCTTTGAGTTATGTATCTCTAAAGACCCTTTTCTGTGCCTCCCTTCAATATAACTGTTTTTTATTGTTCTTCTCCATATCTCTCCAGTAACAAAGCATTATTTTGGGGACCAGCTGATGTTGAACTGCCCAGATCTACTGAAGATATGAATATCATTAGTTTCTGATATTTCAATAATGTTTGCTTCCCTTTCCTAATTATCATTCCCACTGGCAATAATTCCATCAATAAAATTACATTGTCGTGTGTTATATCATCATTAGAACAAAATAACCAAACACAAGTTTGGTGACAGTGTGATCACAATTTCTCATACTGAAATAAGGAAACATCATGTAAGTCTTGGTTTATCAGTTCTCTGTGCCACTGCATTCAAAATCAGCCTTGTTCGCACACCTTTATTTTTATTTTATTTCATTTGCTTAAAAGAAAAAAGATAATTTTCCTAGTTGTAGATCCTGGAGAGCATCAAAAGATAAATTATCTTATCCATTTCTATATTACTTAATTTCCTGTCTTCATCAAGACAGCAAATTATTAAGATTTTATTCATTGTGCAGTATATTTAACAAGATAAACTATGGTATGTTATATGAACAAATATTGAATCAACTCCAGAAAGACTTCATTTTTATGTTCAATGATCATACAGTGAAATTATTTGGTATTGGTTTTAGTATGAACAATAAACACTTTAACCTTCCAAGCATAATCTCTATTACATGATGTTTTTATTACTAGGTATCTTAATATTAGTACACAATAAGGAAAACAAAATCTACTTAAACTAGACGACTTCCAGGTATTTTGGAATAATATTTCCAAATTGGCTAGCAGCTCTGAAAATAGTGTAACACCGGGTTTCTCAACCTTAGCCACTTTAAGACGTCTGGACTTCAACTCCCAGAATTCCCCAGCCAGCACACCAGGGAACCACCTGCAGTGCTTCTGGGAACTACCAGCAGGCCTTGGACAAAGGTTGTTAAGCTTTTGGATATATCAGTTTAAAAAATGGCATTGCTGATAATTATTGGGTAGATTAGAAATATAATGAATAAATAGCTATGATAGTTTCAATTCAAGTATCTTTAATTTTGATTGATTATATGCCATCAAGACAGTGTCAACTCTTGTAACCACATATATTTTGTCCAGGACGATCTGTCCTTAACTTGGTCCTTCAGATGTTCCAAAATGTACTCATCATTCCTGTCATCTAGTCACTCTAACTTGCTATTGGTTGTTCTCTACTGCACTTTCCATCCAAATTTCCCATTGGTACAGACTTCTCCAGACAGCTAAGTCTTCACATACAATTCCAAAGTATGGTAATTTGAGCCTTGTCACCAACTCAGAACTTTGAGTTGAAGTATTTGATGATACATTTGTTTGTTCTTAGCTCTCCTGGTGTTCTCGGGACCAAAGTTCCAACACCAAAGTTCAAAAGTATCAATACTCTATTCTGCTTCTTCAAAGTCCAATTTTCACATCCACAGAGTGTCAAAAGGAAAACCACTGTTTGTGCTATTCTGTCCTTTGTAGGTCTAGATGCATACCAGCTTCTGAGAATCTTCTCCAAGGCTTTTATTGCTATTCTGCAAAGTCTAGCCTGCAGCATATTTCTTGACTGCTGATTTCTTTTCTTTTGATACTCAACCCTAAAAGGCAAAAAATTCTACCACTTCAGTATCTTCATTCTCAATTCTAAAGCTGGTTGCTGTACCTGTTATCATTAGCTCTTTATATTTAATCTTACTTCTATTTTTTTCATTATAGTCCTTGACTTTCATTACTAGAGCTTGCAGATCATTTGCATTTTCAGCGACCAGTCATCTGATAGAGCAACTATGGCATCAACAGAGTTCAGGTTATTGATGTGTCTTCCTCCAATTTTAAAATTTGCAAAATAATTGCTTTTCTGTGATTTGGTGGACAGGCTCATATTTCCTGTTTAATGTGTGTGATGTGGTGATTTAGACATTTTTTTCCTCATTAAATTAAATGGCTTTAGCTTCGATGGGGAATCTCATTAATATGGTGGAATTTCCAAACATTTAGGAAATGCTATATTTTCTCTTAGACTTATAATTCTGCTGTTTTTTAAAATACATTTTAACATAATCTCCTGCTCTCAAAGAGACTATAATGGAATGGATATATGTTTAATTTAAATTATGATGCTAATTTGGGGGTGCGAAAGTATCTCTGAAAAATAACATACTTATGTATGCAAGTGTGGTAGAATATTAGCAAGCAAAACTTTTCCATTCTTATAGCAAACAGGATTTTTAAATATTATCTAGTGAAAATGGTGTAATAGTATCCCTTCATCTATATCCCCAATCACGTGTCATACTACAACACACTTTGAAAGTCTGTCTTGATTAATCCTAGTTAAATGCAGAACTTTAATGTGTAGAGACATATTTTTAATGTATACGTTTTTCATATTACACAAATGTTACTTGTTATAATATTTATTTATTTATTTTGTGGAGTTTTTATTGTTTAAATGTTTTGTTTTATAATTTTAGAACTGTAAGCCAGCCAGTCTCATTTAGTTGAGTTGGGCAGCTATAGAAAATGAATGAATGAATGAATGAATGAATGAATGAATGAATGAATGAATGAATGAATGAATGAATCTACCTCCAAAACCACAGCACCTAAACAACCTGAATGGTCAGTTGCTTGATCTGCAGGAACTTTGCCCTCACCCTGCATCATCAATTCTTTACTGCCTGGGCTTTAAATACTCAAGGAGATCATGAAGAGGAAAAGTGACTTTATACCTCTCTAGCTCCTTCTCCTCAAATAGCAATAGCACTTAGACTTATATACCGCTTCATAGTGCTTTACAGCCCTCTCTAAGCGGTTTACAGAGTTCAGCATATTGCCCCCAACAATCTGGGTCCTCATTTTACCGACCTCAGAAGGATGGAAGGCTGAGTCAACCTTGAGCCAGTGAGATTTGAACAGCTGAACTGCTGAACTAGCAGGCAGCTGAAGTAGGTTGCAGTGCTGCTTTTAACCACTGCACCACTTCGGCTCTTCCTGAGTACTTGCCATGAAACTTCCTGAACTTCCTGAGTACTTGCCATGAAACATCTGCATTAGTTGTCAGTGTATTTCCAAGTTTGCTTCAAGATGTTATTTCTGACTAATATAGTCCTAACTGAATTTAACACAAAGATCTCAGCAGATATATTTTGATCTTCTGTAATTTGGTTTCCTTCAAATTATTATAAAATACTATCACTCCTAGAATTGCCAGCTTGCATAAAGATCAATAAAATTGGAGAACTCTGACAGCTCGTGGTCATTTGTCATGTCTCAATATGCCATCTTATCTAGTTTAATTTGAGTCAATCAGAACCCTAGGATGTATTTTAAAATCTGGAGTGGTTTTCTCAAATTTGACACCATCCAAATGTATGACTAAAGCTTCCCAGGTATTCCCAGAAGCCGTGGTAGCCTAATGGTTAGAATGTAGTATTGCAGGCTAACTCTGCACACTCCCAGGAGTTTGATCCTGATTGGTTGACTCAGCCTTCCATCCTTCTGAGGTCAGTAAAATGAGAACCCAGATTGTTGGGGGCAGTATGCTGACTCTGTAAACTGCTTAGAGCAGCAGCCAACCTTTTGGGCACCAGGGACCAGTTCTGTGGAGATAGGTGTTTTTGCGGACCAGAGGGGGCGTGGTTTCACATGTTGCTTGCATCCCGCAGATGGGGCTTTGCTTGTTTGTGCGGCCCAGTTTCTGGCATGCCATGGACTGATGCTGGTCCACGGACCCGGGGTTGGGGATCCCTGGCTTAGAGAGTGCTATAAAGCACTATGAAGCAGTATATAAGTCTAAGTGCTATTGCTATTTTTATTATGACCATAGGCTGACATGGAATTCTCTGAGGTATAGTCCCAAAACATCTGGAGATCATCAAAATGAAGAAGGCTACTCTCTGAAGCATATGAATAGTGATTTTAAGTACACAACATATAGATTTCAGAGAACTTCAGTGCAAGGCAGTCATGTTGTACAACCAATTACTAATGCAATTTTGTTTTCAATGTGACTTGCATTCCAGCATTTCACTTTTAAAAATCTTAAGAATTGGCTTCAATTTAATTATGGAACAAAATGGAATACTTGCTTTGTATAGTGAGTTTTAAGGATTATGATTTACATATCTCTAAAATGTTTCTTTACCAAAAAAAAAGAGAGCAAGTTATGTTGACATTTTTATTTATGTTTCAGAACAAAAGTTAATTTGGCTATAGTCCGGGCAAGCAAGGTATTATTCATTCAGAATAGACTTCACCACAATATATATATATTAACATTATTTTTCAAGCATATATAATATGTATACTATATAGCAGTGGTTCTCAATTTGTGGTCTGTGAACTCGGGGGAATCATGATGTTGTCACAAGGGTTGAAGAAATGTTATGATTTAAATCTTAAGTCTTCGGGGTCCGTGGCCATGGTCTGTGGCCACAAAAGGTATTTAAAGGGGCCATTGTGAAGAAAAAGTTGAGAATCACTGCTATATAGCATACATTTACAATCAAGCATCTAAAATTCTAAACCAATATGATGAATTTCTTAACAAAAATAAATAAATAAAATTAGTATATATATTTACATGTGAAAAAAAGCAGTATTTCTGAAAAAAGTGCCAGTGATCTTAAATGATTTAGGCAAATTATAACTAGTATCATTTCAAAGAAGTATTATTTTATGTGAGCTTCTTAACATTTTTATAAACACTGCATTATTTTTTTAAACATTCTGCCTAATAAATAGGAAATATTTTAATCTATTTATCTTTTTTAATCAATTAAGTTTTGCTTCTCCAAATATGAATATATTCTGAACTATGCGAACTATTACATTTAAGCGGAAATTGAAAGATATCCATTTATCTGTTTCTCCCCCCCCCCCCCAAATATCTCACAGATTTTCATCCCTTCCTGCTGGAGATAAACATTTGCAGGAGGAAATCTTTAACATGGGAAAATTTGCACATATCTTGAGCCCAAGTTATACATAGTTCCAGCTTACACTATTTACACACATCGACTTAATGGCCTAACAACAACAACACTGAATAATAGCAATAGCAATAACCATTAGACTTATATACCACTTATATACCGCTTCACAGTGCTTTACAGCCCTCTCTCAGTGGTTTACAGCATCTGCATATTGCCCTCAACAATCTGGGTCCTCATTTTACCCACATGGAAGGATGTAAGCAGCGATGAAATCTACTTACCTTCCCTACCGGTTCAAAAGCGTGTGATTTGCACACGCACATGCATGCTTTTTCACCTCTGCACATGTGCAGAAGGCTTTGCACATGGGCAGAGGGTTAAAAAAAGAAAATGGCGGCATCTGGGCGGGTGGGCGGAGCCTCATGCTGCCGCCGCTACCGGTTCTCCGAACCACCGGCAGCCGCAGCTACCAGTATGCCCGAACTGGGCCGAACCGGTAGAATTTCACCCCTGGATAGAAGACTGAGTCAACCTTGAGTCTGGTGAGGATCAAACTCTGGTAGTCAGCAGAATTAGCCTGCAATACTGCATTCTAAACACTGCGTCACCACATTACTACAATAACATTAATACAAATAAAATTAAACTTCCAGACATTCACAAGCAATTTAAGCCTTGTGCCACTCATTACTATCAATGTCATAGGAAACAGTCAAGGATTACTACGGTAATGCATTTTGGCATCCACATTCAACATACTATTGCTAATTACATTTAAAAAGGAAACAATAAATTCAACAAGGATATTTACATCACATAATATTTCTGAATTCTGTAATCATTTATGGTGCAATGGACAAGTGCCTACAAAAGGCTTAAATGTTAAGACTATATTTTAGAATATATTTTATCCAGTGCTGGAATTCAACCGGTTTGCACTTCGGCAGTTGTTAAATTTCTGGTGGCCCCGCCCCTTCCAGGAGTCCCCATGCACCCCATTTTGGCTCCCAGATAAGTGCAGGGAGGCCTACTAGGCCCAAAATGGGGCACGAGGGTGCGGTGCGGGGGGCCCTGCGGCCCATTTTTTTTCCAAGGGGGGTGCAGGAGGCCGGGTGCTGCCTGTCACACACCCTGGCAGTACCCACCATTGCCATGCCCACACATCCAGCCATTAGGGCAAAGAACCAGTTGTTAAATTATTTGAATCCCACCAATGATTTTCTCTCTTACTACTGTTTGCACAGCATATTTAATACACCTTTACTTTGCTTTGCAATAGATGCTTCCTTCATTACTTACAGACCCATGTAACCTAAGCATTAGCAAAACAAAATAGTTTTCAGGTGTAAAAGCTTGAAGAAATATTCCCAAGACACCAAAAGTCTCCTGTCACCAAAAAAAACCCCTTTTACAGGGGCCTTTGATAACAGCCAAAAGAAGAGGCCACACACCAGGTTATCATGGATCAGAGTGGAGATCTAACTATACAACAAATGTCAGAAAACCATACCTATCATAACCTGTCAACATCTCAAGATGCAATTATCAAGTTTCCGTGCTAAGTACATTGAAATATAAGCATACCTCAGAGATATTGCAGATTCAGATCCAGATTACTGCAATAAATATTGAAATAAAGTGAATCACACGAATTTTTGGTTTCCTAGAGCATCTAAAGGTTATGTTTATGCTATACTGTACTCTATTAAAAATGCAATGGCATTGTTTCTTAGAAAATGTATATTCTTTAATTAAAAATACTTTATTGCTAAAAATGCTAATCATTATCCGAACCTTTAGCCAGTTGTAACATTTGTCTAACCAATTAAAGACAACAATCAGTGGTTGTTTTTCCCTTTCAACCTTGTGGAAGGGAAGCGCCACTAGGAGGATATATACTATCCTTCACTTATTCTCCATTAAAGATACTAAGGGCAGCACTAGTATGACACTAAAATGAACCCAGAGCAGAGCAATTTATGCTTACATAATTCTCTGCCAACTCAAGGACTGAGGGTCAATGAATGGTAATAGTAATACTGTATCATTGTATTGAAATGTCTCTCCCCCCCTTCCATTTAGCCGTGCCTGAAAAGTCCCTGCAGTTTTCTTGGCAAGATTTCAGAAGTGGTTTGAAAGTGACTAGCCCCGTGTCACCAGTTGTCTTTGAGTCTTAGGCAGGACTAGAATTCAGTGTCTCCCAATTTATAGCAAACTAGCTTGCCATGGAAAAGATATATTGTATCAAAACTGAGAAGATGGAGCTAAAGATATTTAAAATTAAAAATTTAGAATGGCCCTTACGCTAGTCAATCTGCATTTACCTGGTCCTCTCCTTTTTCTTTCATTAAGTAGTACTCCAGGTCGTTTTTAATATTTTGAGTGCACGTTTGTATTAAATTTGGAAGGGAAAAGGGAAAAGGGAATCTTTATTTGCAATACCCCTTCTAAAGAATATGGTGTTCACATAAACCACAAATAAGAGGCTGAGATCACACAAAAATCAACTTTGATTTAACACAGTACAGAAATCCAATATACCCAAAGAAACTTTTTTCCCCTCTCTCTTGCTCCAAGTCCAAATCTGTTAATTCCTTTTAGTGTACCTGGATCAGTGTTTCTCAACCTCTGGCTGGGGAATTCTGAGTTGAAGTTTACACATCTTAAAAGTTAATGAGATTGAGAAACACCCATAGAGAGAGAAAGAGAGAGGGAGGGAGAGAACCCACTCAAGAAATGATATAATGGTCACAACGTGGGCACTGTGGCTTGAGTAAACCCTGCTTAAGCAAACCAGGAGTTAACTGATATCCAAGTCCTAACTCCGGCATTTTGTCCCAGAACAACAAGGGAAAAGGGGCAACTTCATGCCGGTGGAGTGACAGGAAGATGGAACAAGCAACTCAGACCGGCCCAGAGCGCAGCATCCCGGGGACAACTGTGCGCGGACCCTCGCGCATGGCCACTCCCCTAAAGTGGCCGGAGGTCTGGCGGTCACATGGGCCAAGGTGGATTGAACTGCGAGCGCTGTCCGCTTGAAGACCTTTAAAGTTCAGCTCAGTTTCCGCGGGAATTTCTGCTTCTCCTCCAGAAATGCCTAACTTTGCAAGGTAAACAAAAGAGAGAGGGAGAGAGGAGGGAAGCTTTCTTTTATCTGTTTGAACCTCCGCCTTCTGTTGCGCTTTATTTTCCTTTTTTTGCAATAACCATTACAAGCCTTAAAAACCCTCCCTCTCCGAAGACCCGCTTGCAGCCAGAGAGGATTTACTCTTCAGCCACCTGAGCCCCACCTGCCTATTTTCTTTCGCAGTTTTATCTTTTATAAGTCCCCCCCTTTTTTTTTTAGCCTTTCTTCCCCGCCCTTCCTCATTCTCCGTCCTTTTGATTCGAAAGTCCGCCCGTCAGTCAGCAGCTTGACTTTTTCCCTCTCCCCCACCTTCCTGATGGAGTGTTGGCGCCCCGCCTTCTTCCTCTGCTTTTGTCCAGCCTTTTTGAAGGAGGCTCCCATTGGATCGACGACATGCTTGTCCTGCCGCAGGTCCAATCGCAGCAGGCTTGCTTGCCAACGAGCGAGCCGGGAACTTGCAAGTAAGTGTGCGACTGTAAAGAAAAAGGGAGCGCAGTAGCTTTTAGGGAGAGCCGGGGTGGAGGATCGTGAGGATCGTGGGAACGCGCCCTGGCTTTCATAGCCTAGGAGAGCAGCCACGATTGGCTCCGAAAGTGCGGGAGAGAATCATCAGGGGGACTTGCTGGGAATGGAGGGGATTGGGAAGAGGGCGGATGTACCCCAGAGTTGATATTTCTAAAATATATTTTCAAAACGCGCAGGAACCCCAGATTTCAGTGCCCCGTGGGACTGAGGAGGAGGCTTGTCATCACGGACCCAGCCTGGGCAGCTAACGGTCTGGGTTGGGTGGTTTTATCAAGAGTGCCTGCCATCCTCTGCATCTCGTTCAGAAGCAGGACTTTGAAAGGAAGAGATTTGGGTTCCTGATCCCTTTGCTTTTCGGATTTTTGCCATGCACGATTTGCAAACCTCCCAACTTCTACCGAAGGAAATTCCCATCTAGATTGGTGGGAACCGGAGTGGAAGTAACCAGGGATTACTAAGGGAACTCAAATAACTATAGACTAGCTTGCTGAAGCTTGTGTCAGCTCCAGTCAACATAGTCCCTTTGACTATTTATTTTTTATTTATTTATTTATTTTTGTCAAGTACGTGTTGATAATATACATAGATATATCATTGTTTATATACATAAGATGAGTACTGATAAGAGGGAACATTAGGACAGGGACAGTAGGCATGCTGGTGCACTTATGCACGCCCCTTGACTTGGTAATGGGAGCATAACTGGAAAGCACCAGTTTAGAGAAAGTTGAACAAAAGCAGTTTTTTTAATGTGTTTGCATGTGTCTGTCTGGCTATCTGTCTATCATCTCTCATATTCATACATACACACCATCATGCCAGAGACAGAGAGCAAAATATTTTTGATACAACAGGCCTAATTCTTTTTTTTTTAATGTATGAATGGAAAATTTGAGTCCCCAACTCAAACTTTAAAAATGTGGAATTACTTGGGGTTTATATCAAGCCTCAAATGTAGGCGTTTAATTAGTTGTAGTGTTTTGAGGCAGTTGCTTTTTCAGAGTTTATTATCTTGTTAATTATCTACATTAATTCTTTTAAAATCCGGATGCCTGCAGGCAAGGCTGGGTGAAGACAATGATATCATCATGTGGTGGTGTGGTTTTTTTGCTGAATATAATAACTGAACTTAAACATATTTACATGAAGATAAAATTGCAGTGATTGCTATGGCAGTTCCTAAACACATTGACTTGGAAGAAGAAGAATCAACTTACTTGATTTAAGAATAACTTTTGAATTATATACAATATCAAGGATAAATACTAGGTGAATACAATTCTCTTATAAATAAAGTCAAATTGCATCACTATATTTCTCAGAGCTTCAGGCTTATTCATAATTACTCCAAACTATTGAATTGTAGATTTTTAATGTGTGTAATTCTCTTTGGATTCAAGAAATGAATAGACTATAGAAGCTAGCTCCATAGAGCACAAAATGATTCTTCTATTAAATGTGATGCATATATGTCCTTTAAAACAAATGTCTGAGTGTACATTTC
Organism: Diadophis punctatus similis; assembly: GCA_023053685.1. Taxonomy (NCBI): domain Eukaryota; kingdom Metazoa; phylum Chordata; class Lepidosauria; order Squamata; family Dipsadidae; genus Diadophis; species Diadophis punctatus. The sequence continues at coordinate 21,617,846 of JALIGW010000003.1, forward strand.
TTTGAAAGCAGCATATTAAACATATAAAGTGGTATTATGTTTATACAGTCAGGCCTACCAAACAAGGAACCCCAGATTAATTGGTAAAATTTGCTGTATGTAGTATGTTAATGTTTGGCTTCCCTTTTGACAGCAAGGGCATAAAGAAGAGAATGGCTGGTGACTATGATTTCATTAAAAGTCTGCAGAATAACTTGCAAGAACTGAACCACCTCCGGGCAAAATACTTAGCATCAAGGAAAAGTCCATCATCTGTTGGGATTTGTGATCAACAGCAACTGCCAGAGGAGAATATGAACATCCAGTCATTTGCTCCTAGGAAGAGTATTCGCCATCGGAATCCATATTGGCCTGATGAAGAAATACGGACCTTCATTGAGATCTGGGGTGATGACCAAGTCCAAGCCTCACTGGCCACCAACTTTCGCAATGAGGCACAGTATGAGTGGATCTCTAGTAGGATGCGAGAATATAGCTATGACCGGGATATGAAGCAGTGTCGCTTGCGTGCCAAGGAGCTTCGGCGAGGATACAAGGCAATTGTTTGTGGAAATAACTCTTCTGTGAGTGGTCAACGTGCCTTGCCATTTTATGATTCCTTGAACAGTTTCCTGTGCATGCACAAGGGTCTTGTGGTGTCCAAAGTTTCTCTATCTATAGATAGGAGGAATCGTGAAGTCCAAAAATTGGCCTTGGAGCAAGAAAAAAATGAAAAGCTAAGTGTTGTCTTGGTTTCTGATGATGAGGAAGCATCCATCCCAGAACCTACAGATGACTCCAATGGCTATTTTCAAGATGCACGGATGGATTCCAAACTTGTACATGCCCAGTCTCCAGGTGATGAATGGGAACCACATGAAGAAGATGGCCTTCTTGCGGGAGACGTGGCTTCACCTAGTTTCCCTAATACAAGAGGAGATGGTCATTCCATCAGTTCAGGTGAACATTAGGAGTTAGCACCAATTTCAGAAAGATGGTTAAATTAGGGGAAGCTGTGCTTAATTTCTTTAAGGTGGGTAGGGAAATACTATCATTTAATGTTGCATAAAATCCACTGACCTAAGTGCAGAAGTTTTGATATTGCTTACTTATTGAAGTGTTTGCACCTGTTCAGAGGTTGCTTCTTTTCCTAATTTGACTTGCCCCAAGTTTAAATGTTAATGAATTCTAAATGTGGGTTGTGTTTGATCACTTGATGACTTCTATTTCTTTCTTTCAATGTAGGTCCATCTGGCACTTTTTCCAGGGCATCCCTGGTTGATGCTGACAGAATAAGCAACAGCCACTGGAATAGGAAACAGAGGAGACAAACTGAAACTGCTTCAGATATAGTAGATGCCATTTCCCAAGTGGGTGACAGACTGGTAAATGCTCTGTCTGATTTGCACTCAAAACACAGCGAAACCTCTGAACTTGCACAGAGTAGAGCATGTGATTCCCATAAAGAGGAATTTACCATACTTGCCAATCATGTAAATCAGGCTGCTCAAAACGTAGACAAACTGATTGCTCTCATGGAGACGTCTACCAGGAGGATAGCAGATGCCATGGACAGACAGACAGTTGCCTTGGAGAATCTGGCACAATTATTTGCTGCAAGAGCGCCAGCAATTTCAGTGCCCTTGGCATCCCAGGAGCAGTCTATGATGGTGTCTCCTCCCAGAATTTGTGTATCGGTCCCATCACCCCCAGCAGAATTATACAATACTGTGAACACTTTAACAGGAAATTGCACTTCTAATCAGAAAGCACAAGATTTGCCTGCTGAAGACTGTCAACCAGTGGCAAAGAAAATAAAAACAGAAGAAGACTTAATATAATTTGTTCAGAAATCCTAAAATGTTCTGTTCTTCTCTCATAAGATGAACATTCCTCCTTATTTGCTCATTTTTTCAAAGGCAGTTTGGGGGGTGGGGAGGAATCAGGAAAGTGGATGGTATAAGAAATATTGTGGCTTGTTTATTTTTTTTAATAAAAGTATTTGTAGCTAGAGCAATATATTTGTAGGTGGATTTATATATAGTTTGGAAGGATGACTGTTGCCCATTGTGATTAAATTGTACAGTTCATTGGCATTCCATCCTGTTAGTTTGATTTCTGTTCTGCTGCTTAAGTATGCAACAGGCTGTTGTCCTGCGCACACTTACTTGGACATAAGATATGTAGGTTTTATTTCAGATTGTGATTGTGGTCAGGATGTTGGCTTTGGACCTGAAGAACATATTCGGAATTTAAGCACAGCCATGAACATATGATGGCTTTTAGTAGATTCTACTAAGGCACAATTTTTTTGATCTCTAGATGGGTAATACAAAAGACTTAAATCATTTGGTGATTCAAAGTGAAACCGTTTTTTAAAAGTTGTGAATCATTATGCACATTTTCACTGGCACAGAAGATAAGAGTAGAGAAATCTTTTGTGTGTTTTATAAATCCTGTTATTAAATCAATAAGATATGCTACTACTATTAGGTTATTTTTTCTCTCTAATTTCACTGAAGCCATGTGCCAGATAAATCAATTGGCAGCACAAAATTTTCTCCCATTTTTTTACATACACTTTTCAATATAATTGTGCTACTTTTGAAAGATTGCAAGCCAAGCTCCTCAAAGCCATGTTCATGCCTCTTGCACTTAGAAGCTGAAATGAAGCCAAATGCATTGGGAAAGGAAGCAGAGGAAATTTCTCACTTAAAGCCACTTCACTGTAGTCCCATGACTTCTATGCGACTGAAACTCTTGTCCTGTTTTAAAGATGAGAAACCACAGTCTCATTAATTGTTGAATACCAGCTCCCATCAGCAGCAGCCACCATGGCAGGGCTGTTGAGAGATACGTCCAAAAGCATTTGAGGAGCCAGCTAACTTTCTCACCTCTGGACTGAATTCAGCATTTGTTTCTAATGGCAGCAAGCTAGGTGTCTTGGGCAAATCACTAGGAATGGCAAACATCTGACTTCTGTGGTGGATATAAAAAAATCTATACACCCCTGTTAAAATGCCAGGTTTTTGAGATGTAAAAAACTCAGACCAAGATAAATCACTTGAGGTTTTTTTTTACCTTTAATATAACATGTAAGCTGTACAATTCAATTGAAAAGCAAACACATATTTTGGGTGGAATAACAAAAAAATGAACAATGATGAGATTGCATAAGTGCATAAACCTGGCATTTTAATGGGTGTGTAGACTTTTCACAGTGCTGCTTCACCTAACTTGCAGAGCCTCTTCACTTTTTGGGACAGAACCATATTGTGATTAAGTGAAATAAGTAAACTTAATCTGTCATCTTTTAGATAAGGGAGCCATGTTTAGTACATTAATCTTGTGATTAACACAGGATAGTTAAGCATGTTCTTTTCAGATACTTTGGGTTATACCCACTCTCTTTTACTTTGGATTTTGTTGGTTAGGGCTAATGGGAATCAGACCAACAACATCTGGAGGACACAAGGATGACTATCCCTGACTTTCCTCATAAATGGGAAAGTCATTAAAAGCTGGGTGTTTTTTTTCTGAATTTGAAAAAACAAAAAAATCTACTTAATTTTTTTACCAAATGACAAGAATATCAAGGCCTAATTAGTATCATTTTTTTTTCCAGACAAATAATCCAAGTAAAGTTCTCTCTTTGCTTTTGTTGTTCCTTTTTCAAATAAGATGCCAAAATTGCTTTCAGACATTTGGCTCTTTTTGAGGAATATAATGCAGTCCACTTCCTTTTCCTTCTACAGCTCTTTAGTTATGTGCTATTTCTCTAGTGCTCCCCCCCCTCTCCCCACCAAAAAAAAAAACCTATTCAGCAGTAGTATGATAATTAGACTTAAGAATAATTGTCCACTGATGGAATATTTTTCTCATCAACCTATTGCCTGATGGGGATGGGGAAGATCGTTGATTTTGTCCAAATATGCCTCTCACCAGAGTGCATCTTCATTTTTCCTCTGGCATTGGAAACTCTTTTTGAAAGTCTAGTTACCATATGTGTTCTGCCCCAGCTATGGACCACAAAGAACGCAGCACACACAAAATCTGTACAAACCTTAGTTTTGCTAATTAAGGACTACTAATGAGCTTACTTAGTAGTCAAACACAAATACAGTTTAAAGCAGTCTTTTCTAAACACTGGCTGTTAATTCAACTTCATTAACAGCCAGCATGAGTCCACAAAATAATAACTCAATTCTGAGTCAACAGTCTTGTAGATAACTGCAATCTTACAGTGGTTGGCAAAATGCCCAGAAGCAATTTGCAGGAAAAATGCCAAGAGAGAGAACAAGAGCCGATCAGATGTTTCTGAAGTCAAGACACAAAGGAATATGAATGAAGTTGTTTCTTGCAAATTACTGCCTTCGTCATCATCCCTTAAATAGGCTAGGGGAGTGGCCAATTAGCCCCAAGCCTTACTCCTGGGGAGACCTCCTCCTGAGGAACCATTCCTGCCTTTTGGCAGCTCTGCATGCCCGTACATTGAGAATAGGCTCCTCCTCTTCTTCCTCATCACTAATGGCAGCTTCTGGAGGTTGTAAAGGTCCTGGCTGAATCTCCGCCTCTGGCACTGAGTCCTCTCCAGCCTTCTCACTGTCCGACTCAGGTGCCAGCTGCACAGGCCGCTGGTGTATCACCACATCAGCCTCTTCGCTGTCGGCATCAGCTACCAGCTGCCGGGCTGCTGGCGGGTCACAACAATGTGAAGGAATACCTTCAAATGTAACCCAAACATGAATTCTGTAAGACCATAAAGATTAAATGCATTCATTTTAATATAACCATTCAAAAGCTTCTACTTAGATGTCTCAAATTTCTTTGAGCAGGCAATTTTTGTTGCATTTCAGATGTGTGCAGATTGTTTAGATAGGATCATAGTTGGCCTTCAATTGGCATGCTGAGCAGGGGTGGGTTCTAACTTACCTCACTGCCAATTCGCTTCCTCCTGCACCGCATGGTCACACGCGCAGATGCGCAGGGCTAAAAACCAAGCTGTGCATGCGCAGAAGCAAAAAACAAGATGGCGGCGCCTATGGCGCCACTGAAAGAGCCAGTTCAGAGGCAGGGCCAACCAGCGATCGCTCCCGGTTTGGCGAGCAGAGGAAAATTCCCACTACTGGTTCTATAGAACCGGTCCGAACCGGGAGCAACCCACCTCTGATGCTGAGGGTTGCTCTTGAAGAAGTGATGAGAACAAGGGAAAGAAAACAAGTCATTTAAGCTATAGTAAAATGAAATGGGTGTACATTGGATATGATTGCATACATTCTTTTCCTCTGTCATTTTAAAAATCACAATTTGGTATCAATTTTTGGAGGTATTCGGTTGCAGGCAGAATTATTGCAGGGCTGCATGTGGTTCTAGGGTTTGGGATTGTGTACTTTTAATTAGAGAAAAGTTGGAGTTATCGCAAAGGTTGCAATATAGAATAGAATGTTTTTCCAACTGGTTGTTTTCTTTCCATCCTTTGTCCTCCAGGTATTTCACTCAAGACTTATTTAATATCATGTGATGAAAGGCTGATATTTGATATCTTGTTTGGCAAGGCAGGGAGGAAAGAGGCTGCCTTTCTTTTCTCCCCACCCCCCTTTTTTTTGTTTTGGAGGAGTGTTTGTCTTATAATTTGCACTTCTGGAAATATTAGGTTACCCTACCAAACATGATGATTTCTCTCTTGTATTTGTCATTGGTTTCATGTTTACCATAATCTTGTTGGCACTGACTACTTGAATGTATTATTGGAGAGAGTAAGAGCTATGGGGGTGGGGGTGTTTCCTGGTAGAAAAGAGAAAAAAATATAGCATATATATAGAAAATAATATTTTGCGTCTATGTGTGTGCACACACATGCTATAATTGTCACTTGGGAATGGCAGAAAGGCAAGAAATTAGGAGAAGATGGGCAATGCATTTCAAATATATAGCAATAGCACTTAGACTTATATACCGCTTTACAGTGCTTTTTCAGCCCTCTCTAAGCCGTTTACAGAGTCAGCATATTGCCCCCAACAATTTGGGTCCTCATTTTACCCACCCCAGAAGGATGGAAGGCTGAGTCAACCTTGAGCCTGGTGAGATTTGAATTGCCAAATTGCAGGCAGCCGACTACGCCACCATGGCTCACTCATAAATATACAAATACATTGCACACAGTCACTTCTATTTTAAAAGTTATATCTTTTTTCTCCTCAAATGCCTATTTGTAACCAGGATGTGACATCTATTACATAAACTCAGGGTTATAAATTTCCTATATATTTATATAATAGTTTTCTATTTAGCTTTCGGTAGCTTTCACCGTTTTTGTATGCCTGATCTACCAGTAAATTTGAATAGTGAAAATCGAAATAAAGTAGCAAATGATAGTTTATTAAGATCAGTTCATATGTTCATTCCAAAATAAGTTATTTAGATAATTTTGAGTTTTGTTGCACATAGACCTAATGTTTTGTAGGGCTGTGGTTTCTAGTCTGAGACAAGTTACTTAAAATATGTATACAGGAAATAAACAGAGGAGAATCATTTGAAAACAATCCCATTGCAATTGATGTTGCTTTTCTCTTTGATTTATCAAGAGAAGAAGAGCAGTGACTGATCAAAATACCATTTGTGAAGTCAGCCTAGGGATTTCAATTAAATCTCATAAAAAGTAATGCTTCTAAGGGAAGTAATAACATTTAAGTTTGTTTATATTTGGGATAAAAATGCAATTAAATCTACACATAATTCCCAATGACAGCAGTATGATTTTGTGCAAGTAATAACCTACATTAAAGGGCCTAAATTAACATACTCCTAATAAGTGTTAAGATGTTAATTCATAGCAGTTTATCAGGACATTGATTCAGTTCCATTTCTAATAGCAAGGGTTAATGTTAATTAAATTTGAAAGCTTAAAAACCTTTATCAGAACAACCTTTAAATATAATTCAAAAGTCACTATTTTAATCCATGTAGACTGTCAAGGTATATGCGAAGCAGACATGATAATTGCAACTTTCCCTGCTGCAGCATTCTTCCATTTTTTATATCATATTTACTTTGCAGTCATTGTAATATGCAGTTAGGCCAGTTCATCTTTAATGACTCAAGACACTTCTGTAGGTCTATGGAAAGTGTTTCTGTAGTTTATGATCTGGGGCTTTGGGGCTGGAAGCTTTCTCAAGAATCCTTTTGCTATCCAGTATTGAAAAACAGGTGAGCATATTCTTCTCCTAGCCAGTGGTGAAATCCAATTTTTTTTACTACCGGTTCTGTGGGTATGGCTTGGGTGTGTGGTGTGGCTTGGTGGGCGTGGCAGGGGAAGGATACTGCTAAATCTCCATTCCTACCCCACTCCAGGGGAAGGATACTGCAAAATCCCCATTCCCACCCCATTCTGGGGCCAGCCAGAGGTGGTATTTGTCGGTTCTCCGAACTACTCAAAAGTTCCGCTACCGGTTCTCCAGAACCTGTCAGAACCTGCTGGATTTCACCCCTGCTCCTAGCCTCTTCAATTCAGTGGTCATCTCCTCCTCCTCCTCCTCCTCCTCCTCCTCCTCCTCCTCCAGCATACAAGACAAAAGGTGATGTAAATGCTGAAATGGGCAGGATTGTGCATCTTCTACCTTTTCCCCTACCTGCTTGTTGTCTCCACTTCTGTATTGCACAAGATTTAAAGCAATTCAGACAAATACAAGGTAAGGATGTCAATCATCTATGTCAGGGGTGGCCAAACTATGGTTCTTTGAGGACCTGTGGACTTCAACTCCCAGATTTCCTGAGCTAGCCATGCATGCGCGGAAGCAAAATCTCACTGAAATCTCGCGTGGGGACGCTTGCACGTGTGCGATTTTGGCGAGATTTTGCTTTTACGCATGCACAGAAGCAAAATAGTGCAAGGGGCGCGCGCGCACCAAATGTGATGCATGCACAGCGCTCTGGTAGCGAGGTAAGTGAGCAACCCGCCCCTGAGCTAGTCCAAACTAGGAACAGATAGAACATAACTATTGGTGCGTTACTCTTGTTACACATCCACAATCCTACAATGTTGAAGAAGATCCAAGATTCACAACCCTTCAGCCAAATTTAGCCTTTCAGTAGTGTATTTGGGGCTGTACTCCAACTTTTTTTTAGGATTAGGGCAGACAAAGTGGATAAAGTCAGCCCAAAAAAGTAAATGTGAGCTGATTTTAAAGTATTATAGCTTCTGTTGCTTCTGATATCTTAAGTTTTTTTTCCCTCTTTTTAAAATTAAAATTAAAATTTTGGTGACAGTTTTGGGAGGAGTGCTTAAGACTACATTCAGGTTTTCCAGCGTCTGTTTCATAAACCAATTTACTTTGTTGTTCACTTCTGATGACCTTATGAATATGTTAATGAAGTTCTCTTGTGAACAATACAAAAAGTGGTTTGCCATCCCATTCTTGGATTTTTTAAAATCTTCAGTCTACATATGCTTTGCTGACAAGATCTGCCTAGACTCCTAGCCTAAACAAGATCAGCCAGTACTATCTGCTGAGATGGTTCACTATATTAATAATGAAATAGATTACATAGTTGTTTTCTGGCACACAATATTGAAAAAATAAGGATTAGCTACATATCTACCTAGATACAGTGTGTTAGTCCAGTAACCTGATGATCATGAGACAAACTATGGAAGAACACCTAGTTGACTAAACCTAACACCATACATGTCAAACGATCATTAAATGTACACAGTAATTGTTTAACACATGGCTAATGATACCTTAATTAAAAAGCCATGTAGAACATTTGTTTTGCAAACATGTTTAATAAAAGAGATCATGCAAAAATGAACAAGAAGATGTTCCATTCCAGACTAGCAAATAATCATGATGGACAAAGAACAGCTGGGAGGACATGAAAATGAGACCAAAAGATCAGTTACCAAACTACTCATTCTAATCTATGTAGGCATTGTAGAAGACCATTATCTAATAATAATGTTCCTGAGTTGAGAGGGAAACAATCTGTCCTATTGTCTCCTCTCCAAAAATGAAGTAAAATTTGTACATAACATCTCAATTTTCTTAGTCCAAGCTCTGTACATTGTTCTGCTGAATAATATAAGATAAAAGGGGGACCAGAGCATCCAGCTGTTCATTCCAATTCTCTCCAATGATGAGAAAGTTTTCTTTTTGCAGCTGTTGTACAGTCTGGGAGCGGGGAGGAGGAGGATATATTTAAGGAACTTCAGAAAGTAACTATATTTGTATTCTCCAAATATATTCTCCAAAGCACCTTTGGGATTTCAAATTTGAGGTTCTCCACAGTCTACTATCTCCTATCCAAAGTAGAGATAGAGATGTTGGGTAATATGATTTAAAAATGATGTTGTCTACCAAAAGCTCTTGGCATGAATTTACGAGCATAATTACATAGTTGTAATTGGGTGACATCTAATAATTCTAAATCCAATATTAAGTATTTGAAATCAGGGTGGGAATCTGAAATCTCCAGATTTTGCTGAACAACCGCTATCTCATTGCTGTGTATGCTAGATGAGGTTCTTAGGACTTATGGTTTGGCGTCTCCCAGAAGATGACATTCCTGGAATGTCATCTTCAATCATTCTAAATTTCTATCCATGAAGGAAGATAGGAGCATTGACCTGGAAGTTGTCTTGATTCAGGAAGCCTGATATATTTATTTATTTATTAGTGACATTTATATGCCGCCTCACAGTGCAAGCACTCTCTAAGCGGTTTACACCAGTAAGCAATGTATATTTTTATATTGCCCCCAACAATCTGGGTCCTCATTTTACCTACCTCGGAAGGATGGAAGGCTGAGTCAACCTTGAGCTGGTGAGATTTGAACCGCTGACCTGCGGATCACAGTCAGCTAAAGTGGCCTGCAGTACCCCACTCTAACCGCTGCGCCACCTCGGCTCTTACAAGGCTAATATATATCTTATATATACAAGGAAGTCCCTAAAAGTAATTGCTGAACATGCCAATGGACTGGGAGCAATATCAGGAGCAATGCGACTGGCACATCTCTGTAAACTGTAAATTCCACTAGTCTCACCCAGTGGTGGGTTCCTTCTGGTTCAGACCAGTTCGCCCGAACCGGTAGCGACCTGCTGGTGACATCACGATGACATCACCGACCCGGTTCAGTTGGTGCCGGTCCGTGGGCGCTGCCATCTTTTTTTTTTAATTTATTTTTTCTTTTGAGCATGCGCAAAAGCTGAGTTTCCGGCACTGTGCATGCGGTCGCCATCTTGTTTTTGGCTTTTTCCAGCTTTTTTGGCACTGCGCATGCGCGCAAAGTGCGTGCGCGTCCATGAGGCGCGCACACGCGGCGTGGGAGGAAGCGAACCGGCAGCGAGGTAAGTAGGAACCCACCTCTAGTCTCACCCCTTCTCTAGCCTCAATTGTATCAAATCCCCCATGGTTTAAAATGGGCACCAAGAAGATAGAAACTGACTTCAACAGCCCAGGTAGAAGTGCACCTCACAAAGCAAAATGAATCTTATGTGCCCTTTAATGATAAATATATGAAACTCCTCATCTTTACTTAATCATCAATGGATATTATTGGAAACAGTCAAACCTCTTTGCACTGCTGATAGCGGTTAAAAGGAAAATAATCAGAATAGGACTTTGAGACCCCCAAAATAGTTAAGCTATGGTTTATAAACTTGCTCTTTGGGCTAAGCTAATTTTGGTTCAATTAATAATTCAAGTGTAGGTAATTGGCGCCTTCCACATATTTTGGACTACCACATTCATTAGTTCCAGTCAGCATTTCCCCCCTCAGAAAAGCAAATCAAAGAATTTTAAAGCAAGAAAAAAAAAAGGAATCAGCTACTAGTTTACAGCTAAACCATTCACTACACCTCTTCATATTTTACTATTCTTCCAAACCATCATTGGTTCCATTCCATTCATACACAAAACACTGATTCTTACATTGCCTCGGTTTTCCTTCATATATTTATTTTGCTTTTGCATCCTTAGTTTCTCTATATTTTCAAACCATTTCAACATTTTTCTTTGGTACATGTAGTCCTCGACGTACGACCACAATTGAGCCCAAAATTTCTGCTGCTAAATGAGACAGTTGAGTTTTGACCCATTTTATAACCTTTCCTGCCACAGTTGTTAAGTGAATGACTGCAGTTGTTAACATGGTTGTTGCAGGAGTGAAATGCTCCTGGTTCGGGCGGGCCGGTCAGTCGTCATAGAGCCGATAGCGATGACAGCGTGAGACTTCCCCCACCCGCCTGGACACCGCCATTTGGGTTATTTTACCCGCTGTGCATGCGCAAAGCGTTCTGCACATGCGCAGAGGGTAAAAGAACCCAAATGATGGCGTCCAGGCGGGTGGGGGAAGCCTCACACTGCGATCGCTATCGACTCTACGATGACTGACCGGCCCGCCCGAACCAGGAGCATTTTACCCGTGTTGTTAGGTAAATCTGGCTTCCCCATTGACTTTGCTTGTCAGAAGGACAGAAGGTGATTACATGACGCGGGACACTGCAATTGTCATAAATATGAGTCAGTTGCCAAGCATCTGAATTTTGATCATATGACCATGGGTACACTGCACTGATCATAAGTGTGAAAAATGGTCATAAGTTACTTTTTCAGTGCCATTGTAACTTCAAATGGTCACTAAATGAACTGGGTAGGTAGAGGAATATCTGTATTCATATTTATTGTTATATTCAATCTGTATTCATCCAGCACCCTTTAATTCTGGATCCTCTCACTTCTTGTTTTGACCGTACACACTTAAGTATCTCATTCCATTTTTAATTGAATTTTAAAATTGCAGAGATTAAAAAAAACTAATATAAACTAAAAAGAATATTAACAACAACAAAAGATAAAATGCAAAAAGAAAAAAAGGGGGAAGGAAAAGGGTGCTTTCTAAATAATATAGACAGAAATAACTTCCCCTTTTGTCAAGACAAATATAAACATTTTCAATAGCTTAACAGCTGCTCTAATATTTCAACCAAAACTCTCTTCATCCCATATCTCATTTTATCTATTGACAAATAATAAAACCTCTTCTTTCAAACTTAATCAGAAACGTTCATTAAGAGCTACCAGAATTAACCATATAGACATTTTACACTTTTAACTTTCATTATTCTTTCCCATAGTTGATATAATACTTTGCTATTTTCTCTAAAACTCTTCTTCCCATGTCTCTCATATCTATAAACAAATGTTTAAAACCTCATCATTCAAACTTAATCAAGAAAAAAATCCATTAAGAGCTACTGGAAACAACATATTTAAAATATTAATCTTTAATCCCTTCAAATGATGCAACACATTTTTCATCTTCTCTTCATCTATTCTAATTATAATATCATAGCTTATCACTGTCTCTAAAAAGATAACAAAACTCTCTTCTTCCCATAAACAAATATTTCAAATCTCATCATTCAGTCAAGAAAAACCCCTAAAAAGTTGTTAGAAAAGAGAGGATTACATACAATTTAACTTTGATCAAATAAGCCCACTTTGTAAATTTAGTTTTAGTTTTAAGAGACTTAATTATTCCCTTTAAGTCAGGGGTCCCCAAACTTGGCAACTTTAAGACTTGTGGACTTCAACTCCCAAAATTCTCTATTCTCTATGCTGGCTGTAGAATTCTGGGAGTTGAAGTCCACAAGTCTTAAAAGTTGCCAAGTTTAAACACCTCTGCTTTAAGTAATGCCCCAAAAGCTGATCTTTTTTCTCTCATTTGTTTTATTCATGAATTTCTTCATAGGTATAACACATCTCTTTTGTAAATCCAAAGTAAAAAATTAGCCAACTCACTTTTCTGAATTAAGATCCACATATCCCAATCTTTCTTCTGGTTTATTATCTGGGTGTGTCTTTTAACTGTTGAAGCCTTGGCAAGTTTAATTTGTTGATGTTATATAACCATGATGGCGAACCTATGGCACGCGTGCCAGAGGTGGCACGCAGAGCCCTTTCTGTGGGCATGTGTGCCGTCGACAGCTGCTCTTCCAGGTTCTGTTGCGCGCATGCGCGACGGACTGGCACACATGTGCATGACAGAACCTGAAAGAGCAGCTGGCCGCCGCACGCATGCACACCAGCCAGCTGCTCTCTTCCGGGTTCTGGCGCTCTGGCGTGAGTGCTGCAGTTTCGGCACTCAGTGCTGAAAAGGTTAACCATCACTGTTGTATAACATCTTTGTCAATATCATTCTTATATACTGTCAGTTTTAAATCCATATCCTCTTCTATCTCTTTATTTAAGCCCATTTTTATTGTACCAGACAGTCTAAAGCAGGGGTGTCAAACTTGCATCATCATGGCGTCGTCATGTGACGTATCAGGACTTTTTCCCCCTTTGCTAAACCGGGCGTGGGCGGGGCCAGCATGTGATGCATCCGGCCAGTGGGCCGGGAGTTTGACACCGCTAGTCTAAAGAGTAAGTTCTGAGTATGTTGTTGCCAAATATCCCTAAATTCTTTCAGTTAAAATCTTTTCTCCATTCTCTCTTAGTGAGAGTTCTACTTTAATTATAATCTTTAGTTCTTTCTGAATGTAACTAGACTTCAAGGTCTCCTTTTATATGTCTTTCTTTGATCAGAACATTTCCCAGGAAGAGATTTCTTACACTTATGGTAAATTCAGTTCTTCATATATTGTAATAGAATTTTAAACAAACAATAAATATTCTTGTAACTGTTTCAAAGTTACGTTTTCAATCAACCTAGTCCCCAAGTCCATAAAATATTTCCAAAATCAACATACTAATTGTCCTTTCACGCCTTCTTTCTAAATAAAAAATAGTTTAAAAATACATAAACCTTCTTTTGCTGTGGGTTATTTTAAAAAATCACCACGTGTACTAAAACTTATCCTTCTGGAGGTTCTTAGTGTCCAAAAGGCAATTTATAAGCCATTTCCAATTAAAGTGATTAAGAGGGGAGATGGGCGAACCCAGTGTCCTTATGAAAGATTCTGACTGTGACTTGGGCAAAACTGTTTCTCACAACTCCCAGAGCTCTAAAACCTACTGGAGAAGCCTAGTTTATGATCCCATAATGGGAAACATCTATAAGGAGCCCTCTGGGCAACCCCAAGTCCTATCCTTCTATGGAGAGGTATTCAGGGAGCCAGTCAGGGGTGGGTTCCTTTTACCTTTCCCTAGCGGTGCGCATTGCGATGTTTCGCACGAGCGCATCCCACTACACTTGCACGCACACATCCCGGCATGCAATTTTAGTTCCGCGCATGCGCAGAGGGACGATTTTACTTCCGTGCATGCTCAGAGAGCAGAAAAATTGCCGAAACTTAGGAAAAAAATATGGCGGCATGCACGGACCGGCACAGACAGCACCAGAACGGTCACGCCTAAATTACATCATCAGCAGGCTACTACCGGAGCACCCGCACTGGATCACACCGGTAGGAACCCACCTCTGGAGCCAGTTTTAGGTGTCTCATTCCCACTATATTCAACTTACCTGCATGTTTCTCCTCACAAACCCTCTTCTCATTTCCCCATAACTGAGAAAGCATACTTTTCTTTGTATTTTTAAATATTTTAAATAGGACTGAAAGGCTAGGTTTAATAAGTAGTGTATAGATAAAGAAATGGGATATGGGAAAAAGAGATTATGTCTTGTATTTTAAGAGAAGGTGATAAGTTACTACATTTGTTTATATTTGGGATGAAGGAGGAAGTCATTTATTTATATATTTCTTTTCTTTTTCTTTACTGCATTCTTACAGAAAAGGAAAATACTTTATCAGCTGCTGGCTGAAGATTGTCAGCACCTCTGTTGAAGTGGCTCGACTCTGTTTCCCCCTTTGAGGTTGTCTGATGTTGGTTTGCTGAATCCAAACCTGTTCTTCCTTCAACATCAGTCACCTGTTAAGCCTGTTAAGGCTGCAATCTCCCATACAAACCAAGTCTTCCTCCAACACACATTTTAAATCAAGTACTATCAGTGTTTTTTCTTTTATAATTGTAAACCAGTTGTGGTCCGGTGCTTTTCAGACTGCCTTAAAGTCCCAAGGGAAAAAGCAAAGAGGAGGAAGAGCTCATACTGGCTACTATAAGATTTTTCTTTCCACATGGATGGACTTTATTTCTTTCTAATGCCCTCTTCCTTTTTTTTTTTTTTTTTTTTTTGGTCTTCATTCAACCTCTAGCTAACTTCTGCTGCTGTTTTTCTTCTCCAAGGTCATCTCTGTAGTTTTCTACAGCAACCTAAACCTTTCCTAGTTGCTCTGCTACCATCCCAAACTCTCTCTCTCCACCATGAGGGATCACAGCAAATGAACTGTTCTTTCTATTCTTTATTTGCAGGATGGTAAGAGCACTTCACAATGAAATATTTCTTCCAGTGTTTATCATCTTTTCTTCCCGAGAATGTCTCTGGGGAATAAAAATGACTGCAGGCTGAAGTGGGTACTGAAAAACAAATTAAAGTTTCTGTGTTTGAGTAGATCCTTGGCAGCAATAATGTATTTGCATATCCCTACATTGTTTAGCTTCAGGCTGGAGGTTACTGAAGACCCCTTGGCATAATGTGCCAGGGCCAAACATTTATCATCCCTCATCAATTAGCAATTGTAATGTGTTAAAAACTTGATGTGTTTGTTGAGATCTTCAAAGATTGCCTGAAACCTTTTGATGCATATGAGTTAGGCAGTCTCTCATTCTATAATGTTGGAGTAGTTGCATTGTTCTAAAACTGTCACTTTGAAATCTGTGATTAGATATCCTGGGAAATTAAAATGCTCTGATATTATTTTGTCCTTGTTTTGAACTCTAATGTCAAACTTATGTGCATTGATTCTTTTGCATGAAGCTTGACCCGTTTGTCCAGTGTAAAATCAAGATGGACATTGCTGATAGATGATGGTGCCTATCTTGGAGGGAGAATAAGTGAATTCATCTCTAATTTTGTGTGTGATGAGGATGTTATCTATTTAGTCGTGCCCAACTCAGTGATTCTATGGGCCAGGTCTCTCCACATGTTTCTGATCTTGCACTACTTCTTTGAGTTTTGGTATGCTCTGGCTGGTGTCAGCTTTGATGGTGTTTGTGTATAATAGTGCTTTTGAATGTGGAGGGAAGTAGACATCTACAGTAGGCTGGTTGCAGAATCTGGTTTCCATGTTAGCAACATTGCTCTATTATGTCCGATTTCCTGTGAGAATCTGTTTCAGGTTCAGGATTCCTGAGTTTTTTTACTTCAACAGAAATACAGTTAAAAGCTTTGGAGAACTCTATATAGTTAGTAGTCAGGCTTTCTGGGCTTCAGGAGACCAGTACGGAGTATTGATCAGGCTTTTGCAGATGTCCCCACTCCACCATCTCAGCAAATCTTTTTCAGTACAACAGTTCCTTGCAATGTTTGTAGAAATGATAGTCTGTGGAGAATGATTGGCGATTTCCTGGAACATGTCAAATAATTGGTTGCTAGGGGTTGTGGGTTTTTTTGTTTTTGGTTTGTCTGTCTTGTCTGTTTGCTTTGTGGATCTGGATCGGACATCTGAACTGGGTGGTAGGTCGTATCCAGCTCCATTGATTTGTTAATGAGCCAGAAATAGAAGTGCTGGGCTTCTAGCTGTTTGCACACTCAATTATTCTAATCCAATGTATGATTTGTGTAAAGGGCATAGGTACTTAAGAATTTGCAGTCCTGGTTCATTGCAGACACGAGTTATATAATTCTTTGAAGCAGCTGCATCCTATATGTTCTATGTAGTGCAGGTTACAATCTTGGTAAACTTCCCATAGTGTTCTGTCTTTCAGTTTGCATAGATTCCCTGTGTGGTGTTTTTGTAGGTTTCTGGTGTGGTGCTTAATGGATGGAGTAGGCTGGTGGTGTGTTCTGATTTTTTTTATATAGTGTTATATATGTTATATTCTAGGGGTGCCTTTCTGTTGGTTTCTTTCTCAGAGCACCTTTCAATGAAATGGGGGTGGGTCAATAATTCTTTAATATATTTTGGAGGCGGTTAGGTTCTGCATTCCTGACTGCTGGTGAACTGCAGTACATTTGGAAAGCAAATTGTTGAATAGGGTGAATGGAAGAGGCAGACCGAAGTAGCTTCAAAACAACAGCTCTTTATTTGGCAACTATTTACAATCCAGCGAAGGCTCTGTCTGACAGCCAGCCCTTTTATAGAGAGCTGCCAGACAGTCTAGCCAATCAGCAGTCAGTATCTTGCCTCCAGAATGGAGGACCTGACTGAAGCCTATGTGCTTCAGTCTGAGAATGTAACACAAATATTGTTGTTTCAAACCAAACCTTTAAACCTTAAAGGTAGTTTGACAGTGGCTTCAGCTATATTCATCTTCATCCTGTGTTAGAGAGTAACTCTTCTTCCTAAAGGAAATTAATGCATCAGTGAACCAGAGTCTACTGGAGTGGGTGTCCATAACAACTTTAATGAAACAAATTTTGTTTTCCATTTTGCACGTAGCTCACTCAGAAAGCCAATCTGCCATGTTTTTGTATTAATCTGATACTGCTTCAAATAAATCTTCATTAAAATCTTCATTTAGTATTTCTGAACACTCAGAATGTTCACTCTTAAAAATACATTCTGTAAGATGACATATTTCTAAATGCAAATTAATATTTTTTTAGCCTAGAACTGCAGGTGGTTAATTATGTTCCAATTCATCCCTGAATCTGAAAGATTTTGATCCAGTCATCTCTTATCAGAATTTATAAGTACTCAACTGGGCGTACTCCCAAGGCATTTTCTGTAGTTTCAGAGAATAATTATCTCCTTCATCAGGATGTTTTCAAATAATTTCTGTTCAAACTCCTACTTTTTATCATTACATTTATACAAATCTCTAGCTATCAAGGACATCCACAGACAATCATTTCCTTGTTTTACTAGACTCAGAAAAGTCCCTAAATAACGGAAGCCCTGCAGGACTCTTTTGAGTTTCAATTTTTTTAAAATAGACGAAAATGTTAGAATGGCGGTAATAAAGAACAACTCAAAGGCATCAATAGCTTTAAAAGGGTATTTGTGACTTTTTAAAGACTGCAAAGTGGCTCCAGCAAGTGTAATTGACAATAGTGAATAGATGCCAACAATGGCCATACAATTACAATTATAGCTGCCACCATAGTAATGTGCACCAGTTAAGACAAGAATTATTTCTAGGTATATACTACACAGGGCTGGGAAAATATCATCTTGCAAAAGAAACACAGCTTGAATCTTAGGAATGAACCTAAGAGATATGTTTTCGGAGTAGAGGGGAAAACAGTTGAAAGACTTAATAGTACTTCTTTCAGACCAAATGTTGCAACTGATTGCCCATTTCAACATGCAGAGATTTCGGCAACCCAGGTGCCCATGCCCCAAAACTCTGGAAGGATGCTTCTTGATGAAAGTGCTGTTTATTAAAAAAGTATGGCCACAGTGATGCAAATATTTTTTTTCCAATTAAGGTTCACAGTACTTATCTGTTTGTAGACTTCCATGTCCCTCTAGTTTTGCAGGTCACTTGGGCCCCTGTAAATTGCATGACCTTTACAATACAGATGTCTTCTTTTGTGCCTGACCCAGAAATAGGAATTACAGAACCACATATTTTGTCATTCTTTGCTGGTATGCCTTGTAATAGCAATAGCTAATACCGGTATATACTGCTTCATAGTGCTTTACAGCTCTCACTAAGCAGTTTACAGAGTTACCATATTGCCCCCAACAATCTGGGTCCTCATTTTACCCACCTTGGAATATGGAAGGCTCAGTCAACTTTGAGTCGGTCAGAATCGAACTCCTGGCAGTGAGTTAGCCTGCAATACTGCATTCTAACCACTGCGCCACCAGGTACATGCTGCCTTGACCCATAACTTTAAATATGAAACCTTGTATATTTGTATCTAATAAAAGTATTGCATTGGTATGGATTTAGAAAGGTTTACTGTAAACAAAAGGCACAATTTAGTTCAAGGTCAACAGCACGTCTTTATCAAACAGCTTACAAGGTACTAAAGCAGACTAGGTAGTTAGGGAATCCCACATGCACATCTGGGCAGAAACAAAGTCATGGGCAGTCACAAAAAGGCCTTTTAACAATTGTCACCAAATTGTAATTTTTAATCTGACAAAAGGAATCATTTGAAGAGAAGCAATCCTTCAATGCATTTAATTTACAGATTAAATCAAGTGTAATTTTCGTTCTCATCCTTCTCTTTTTTCAAGACTGAGCCCAATATGCTAAGCAGAATATTTTCTGATGCAACAAAACACATGTATCTTGGCTTAACCCATGTATCCTTACCCCTAGCCCAGTAGTTTATCTGAAAACATGAAGTAGCTCATCCTCTTTTGCAGTGATCCCTGTTAATGCTTTCACATCCTTGTTTGCCATTTCCTTAAAGTTCTCACTAGTAGTCCACCACATTTATGGTTTAAATTCCCCTAGCATACCTTACCTGCTCAACATTCACTAAAAGGTAACCTGTTCTACAGGTATAGGCTCAGGGAAAACAAAGTTTGGCAGACTTCAGGCAAGTAATATTCCCATTAAAAGTTAATTGTTTTTGTTATTAGCCAGGCTCTCTGCTCAATCCCCTTGAAATTTGCTCATCATTAAGTCTTCCTTTATAAGCAATAAGCTCATACAGAATATGTTGGTGGAATCAGATTTGCAGAATTAGCAATAGCATTTAATGTTCCTCTTCTAATCTTTTAATTAGACAGCTCCAGTCCAAACCACCCCCACCCCAATTCTGAAATATGCAGAGATGGCAGTCAGCTTTCCAATATGCTGGACTTCAACTGCATTGTTGCCAATTAATGTATTTAATAATCAACTGGCTGGGGGGAATGTGTTAATTGAAGCTCAGCATATTTGAAGGGCCACCTCATCATGGTAAAAAGTCTGCAGAAGCGCTAACACTCAGCCAAAAAAAAAATATCTTTCCAGTTTTCCCCATCCTGATCTGGCATTTGCATCTTAAATAGACAGCAGTATTTCTAATTGTTGGTCTTGTTTTATTTGTATCTTTTCCATTCCTTCAGAGCTATACAGCTTGCCTCACAACAGCCCTGTGAGGTAGGTTATGTACAGAGATAAAGACTTGCTCAACAGTAATCATAGCAGTGTGGATTAGATGGCATAAATAATGAAAGAAATCAAGATGATACTGCTGGTTCTGAGGGGAATCTAAAACAGATCAAGGAATAGCTTAACTAGGCCTCTTGAAGACTTACAAACAGCTGCAAGGTTGAATTTTCAAGAACTTATCAGGCATGATTGATATAATTTCACCATTTAAGATGATCACCAGCTTTGCTACTCAGAAGAGATGCCTTGTGGCACGGGTGTCAAACTTGCAGCATCATGTTGCCGTCACGTGATGTTTTGCGATGTTTTTCCCATTCGTGGGAATGGGCGTGGCCTGCGCGTGATGCATCCGGCCTGCGGGTCACCAGTTTGACACCCCTGCCTTGTGGCTTTTCTTATTTCTATCTACTAAAGTTTCTGCATCTCACAGAAGTGAGAAAAGGTTTTGATTTTAACTAACGAAATTCCTATTTTCAAAAATGAGAACTTAATTGACTTTTCTTCCCTGGAACATCTGTATTTGATACAATCAATATCAGTTTAGAGAATCTCCCACATTCTCAGTGGTTTAACCTCATGCTAATGTCATTCAGACTTCTCTCTCCGTATTTTCTTTCCTGCCTTACAAAAAGTCTTGGAAATTCAGACTTCAAGGGTCCCAATTAAGATATTGATTTACAGATACCAGAGAGGCGTATAGGGTGACTGACATTTAAATGCAAATGCATTTTTAAAATATTCAAGTACTGAGAAAGGCTTTCATACTGATTGAGGTTCATATTAAACATTTTGCAAAGGCAAGCCTACGGATCTGCCCGATAATAGAGAAGCGGATGTGGATGTACAACAGTCTGTTTCCCTATCTATTGCACCATGGACATCAACCTATAGCACAGCAACATGACCCTTTGCCCTAATAACACAGGTTTGCAATTAGCTTCAGGCACCCAGAAGCTGATTCAGTTAACAAATATGATTTGATTTGGCAGGATCTCTCCAATCACCATGATATACTTCAAATGAATAGCACAAGCCCCAAACAAGGCACAACTTATCCCGACCACTGCTCTGCCTCCTTTACTGTTCAGGTCAACAATGAGACCCATTTGATTTGCAAGATTACACCAATATCGTCTTCTACAGCAAAATTGTATATGTGGCTTTCAGACATTGTCAGAAGCAAATTTACACCGACTGTAGCTTTTCTTGTGCAGTATGCCCCATGCCTTCAGGTTTATACACAAGTGTTCCCAAAGTCTCCTAGAAGAATGTGCACCCAATACATAGACTGTTTCTTTCAGATAGCTGGCTTGTTTCTTAGATGGATTTATATTAGGCTGAGCTAGAGCAATATGTTGACATCAGCGCCCTCTGCTGGACACTGGACATATTACACAAACTAGGTTTGTACGTTGTGGCTTGCTTTTTAAGTAATCCTGGATTTCCGTAAGGAGCAACAGATGTTGACAAAAGATAAAGGCAGTGATTGCATTAGTTGTTTAGTCAACAATGCTCTGAGGAAGTGGTTTCAATGTTTCATAGTATATCAGATCATCTTCTGGGTTCAGTCTGGCGTTCACAGATACTTCCACCTGATAATATGTAATCTTCCTTTTTATCTGAATCCATTGCCCAACTCTACAACGCTGAACAGAGTTGGTGGAATCTAACCAGATCCAGACATCCAGGTTTGTCTCATCAGTGTCAATTCATCCAGCTCATAGGTCCCTCTTGTAGGTCAATTGAAGTCAAGGACAAAACAGTATCTGTTTCCACTTATGCAAATGTCCTAGGAGGTACAAAAAAGGAGAACGGATATTTCTTTGCACTTAGGGCTGCCACATTCTTGGCATTCTGCCAGGTCCAAATTTTCTACACCCCACTTAAGATTCAGAAATTCAGTACACAATACAAATCTGAGGTCACAAAAGAGAAGTTGTGCTGAAAAAGTCAGTTATTTTCTCTTTCCCCCACTTCCATATATTCCAAAAAAGCAGAACTACATATGATTAGGGTTCTTCAAGATAGGATCAATGTCCGAGATGTGTGATTCTGTTTCAAAACACCCAGGACTTGACGAGCTTTATCTTGCATGATCAGCTGATCTTTGGAACCACCACAAGCCACAGTTTTCCAAGCACTGGACATCTACAAAACAAAGAATAGAAAGACATCCATTGTACATGCGTCCAAATGATTGAGAAATACACATGAATACAGATTTGCAAAAAAAATAATAATCCCTTAATTTAATGTGGTATGAAATTCCAACCAATTTTGGTGTTGTTTTTTTTTTTAAAAATCATTCGATTTTTTCGTTAAAAATACAGAAAGAAAACTAACGTACACAACAAACAAGACAAAACACCAACACAAAATAGAACAGAGAATTACATACAATTATACATAGAATACTTATTCATTCTAACAGCTTTTTCAAAATCTTACTAATCTTACCAATTTTATGTTACCTTGTTGTTTGGTTTCTTTTAACCTTTATTAGTCTTAGTCTAAATCTATCTAACTTACTATAAGTTTATTTAAATTCTTACTATATGTCCCATATCTATAACATATATACTAATAATTCTCATTTTATTCTTATGAAGAAGGAATATAAACCCTTACATTTTTTCCCTTAATCAAGTCTTGTTTTGTGGCCAGATTTTTAAGTTTTTATTTTGTTTTAACCAGCGATACCATTTTCTCCATATTTCATAAAATTCGGAGTCTTCTTTTCCATGTATCTCCATCCTAAATTTGCACATTTCTGAGCATTCTAATATTTTTCTAATTATCATATTGGAGGTAGGGATGATGTCTGTTTTCCAATTCTGCGCATACAGTAATCTGGCTGCGGTTGTAATATGTAGTATTAAGTAGCATTCCTCTCTAGTCCAACCTCTAATCCATTCCTCTCTAATCCAACCAATTTTGGATTATCAGCAGTCTGCAATTAAGTTGACCAAAGCTACAAGAATTTGTAAACGTCCCAAAATGATGCTATTTCAACATACAGGTAGTCCTTGACTAACCACAGTCCACTTAATGTCCGTTCAAAGTTACAACAGCACTGAAAAAGTGACTTGTGGCCATTTTTTACACTTATGACCTTTGCACTTATGACCTTTGCACTTATGACCTATGGTCACGTGATTTACATTCGGATGCTTGACCACTGACTCACATATACGATGGTTGCAGTGTCATGCGATCACCTTTTGTGACCTTCTGACAAGCAAAGTTAATGGGGAAACCAGATTCACTTAACAACAGTGTTACTAATTTAACAACTGCAGTGATTCACTTAACAAATGTGGCAAGAAAAGTTGTAAAATGGGACAAACGCACTTAACAAATGTTTTACTTAGCAACATAAATTTTGGGCTCAATTGTGGTCATAACATGAGAACTACCTGTAACCTTATTTCTAAAGCAGATAATAGCAAATCAATGGAAAGAACAAATTGGGAAGGTAACTGCCTGTTTAAACAAGAAAGTGGTTATTTTTGCTACAGAAGCCACCTGAAGAACTTTTGGAATATTTCCATTTTTTAATAGATTGTTATCACACAATCAAATCAGACCACACATCAAAATGGCAGGAGAATGAAGCTTATGAAATGTGCAGTGGCGTAGAAAGAAATAAAAGAATAAAAACAAAGCAATGCATTTGTAATTGACAGACAGGAAATCATTAAACAGGGAGACAGAATTTTTGCCATGGAATTTTTGCCCAGTGGCAACCATTATATTGTCAAAGCAGCGTATAGTAAACTGAATTACTTAAAAAATAATGGCTGACCAAACGTTATAATCAGTTTCAAAGTACAAAAGTAAGTTGACACACAATGACAAACTGCTTCCATGTTGTGGCACAGAAAACTTCAGATACGTCAAAAAAGAAAAAGAAAAAGAAAAAAGAAAACTTCAGATATGTCTATGCAAGGCCTCAGGAGATAAGTTAAACTTGACTGAAAAGTGACTTTTCACTCTTGATTCATAAATTTAGAGATGGATCTTATAATCATATAAGTTGCTAGGAGGCCAGTAGAGATTTTAGCATCCCATTTTTCAAATCCCTAAGATTGTGGCATCTAGCAAATGCCCATGACTGCCTACACTTACCAGAGCTGGTACCCTGAATTTACTTTGGCTTCTTCTGGAAGATGGCACCTTCTCAGTCTTTATGTGCACAAATCCTCTGTTGAGTAAACTGTTGTCATTCTTGCTGCTTGACAAGGAAGAGTTTAGGGACTGCAAAAGAAAATTCACGTATCAGTCAACCAATGAGAAAAGCAACAGTTGCCATGAAACATACTTACTGATTTCTTTCCAAGCCATTCCTATTAATACATTATAAAGCAAGCAAAACATGCATTTAATGTAATCAGGAAATGCCCTGATCTTTCAGGCATGGTATCGGTTTTCCAAACAGGAAAAAAGCTTTATTTGTAATACTTTACTATGTTCAAAGTAATAATTCATCATAGTCCTGGACTTACAACCATTCATTTAATGACCACTCAAAATTACAATGGTACTACAAAAAGAAAGGGATTTATGGTCATTTTTCACACTTATGACTATTGCAGCATCCCTTTGGTCACATGATCAAAATTCGGACGCTTGGCAACTTGCATATATTTATAAGGACTATCTTATCTCCAAGAATAAGAAATTTCATAACAATTACTGCTGAATAATGCAAAAGATGACAGCACTAATAAACAAGGCTAACAGACTTATTACCATAATTCAGAATAAACAATCACTTTCCCCCTAGAAAGCTTCACCATATTGGCTGCAAAACTTCCTGGGAATCCTAGAAGTAGCAGGCTATATGTCTTCCTGGTTTAGCAATTCATAAGATGACTATGGACTGAGTAATTGTGGCATGGACTTGTATCTCCAGCTTTAAAAACTACTGTAATCAAATGTATTAATATGTTGCTGAAAAAGGCACATTTGTTTAATTTAACTTGTGTACTGCTTTAATTGGATAGTATTTTTCCCCATCCAACAGCCCCAAGGACCAAGTCAAGATCCCATCTGTTCCAGAGTACAAATAATTCACCTCAGGGGTGGGTTCTAACTTACCTTGCTGCTGGTTCGCTTCCATCTGCAATGTGTGGCTGCGCCTCATGGGCGCGCACGCAGTGGCAAAAAAGCAAAAAAAAAAAAAAAGCAAGATGGCGATGCAAGCAGTGCCAGAAACTTGGCCTCTGCGCATGCGCAGAAGAAAAAAACCCGGGGGAAACCCACCCAAAAAAATTACCCCCAAAAAAAATCAAAAAAAAGAAGGCGGCCTCCAAGGATCGGCACCGACCGAACCGGTTCCGTGATGTCATCGTGACGTCACCAGCGGTTTGCTACCGGTTCGGGCGAACTGGTCCGAACCAGGAGGAACCTGTTGTGTCCCAGCACCGCAACCCACAGAAAAACACACACACAACTCTTTGCTACAAAAGCAAAGGGGTCTTTTTTGTACTAATGAAGATGCTTAGTAAAAGCGCAGGGGTTTAAAGTCCAGAAACAAACATAAATAGAGTCTCAGGGAATAAAGTTCCTTCGTCTCTTCGTGAGTTATTAGCCAAAGTTCAAATGTCCAAAACAAATACGCAATTAAGTCTTTCTTATCTTTCTCACTCACTCGAGTTGGCTGGAATCCCAGAAATAAGCATTTCAGAAGCTGCTATTTCCAAACACAGAACTCAAAACAGGACCACCGATGCAAAAGGACTCTGAAGTGCTCGCAGATCACAGGTGTTGCTTTCAGCATCAAGTGCTGAGTGCACCAGTCCTAAATAGCCTGAGGGCGTGGCCCATTAGCCCTCAGCTTTACCTGCGAGGAAACCTCCAGCTGTAAAGCCAATCCCGTCTGCTAGCTGCTCTGTGAGCCCTAGCATCCAGCAGAGGCTCCTCCTCCTCTGAGGACTCACTCTGCACCAGCTGAGAAGGTGCAGAAGGCCCTGGCTGGTCTTCCTCCTCTGGCACTGAGTCCTCATCACTGTCAGACTCTGGTGCCAGGTACACAGGGTGATAGTGCCACGCCACGGGCGGCTCTAGGTCCTCCGGATCCTCGACCAGCTGCACGGGACGTGGGCAAGCCACAACAGAACCCACCTCTGATTCACCTGTGCTGGCAGATTACCATACCTAGCAGTTTAATATAGATTTTAAATGAAACGGGAAAGAAAGCGAACCTCTAATCTACCAATATACTGGAGTATTTAAGGGTTCAGCCTCTTCTCCCCCCACAGCTACTATTGGAATTGCCTATTTAAGAAGAAAGGAAAGCACTGCAACATTGTGCCTTGAACTCCCAATCCTTGCAGGCAATCCAAAAGTATGCCGTGGTTGATGGCACCAAAGGCTATTGGGAAATCAAGCAGCACAAGGAGAGTTACACAGAGCATACAAGTCTCAACACAGGTGAACCTTGTGAGCAGCCCATGCCTGAGAAAACCTAGATAGTCTACTTCCCCCAGGGACTTCTATTACTGTCATATCACTTTCTCCACAACCTTCCCTCCAAAAGGGAAAATTCGGGAAAGTTATCTAACACAGCCAGTTCCAGACATGAGCTCTTAAGCAGAAAATGTATCACTACCCCCTTCAAGATGACTGGCATATCCTTTTCACATAAGGTGTTTAAAATTCTAGAAAAATAACATCTACTAAGGAAGCTGCTGCCTTATTAAAAGTAATGAATTGAATTATTGTGCTCCAAAGAAGTTTTTGATCAAAATTGTGGCATTTTGCTATTTTTATGAAGTTCTGCATACATTTTTCTTCAATACCATTAACATTTTCCTACTCTAACTTTTGAGTTCTGCAATCCCCCGCCTCATTTTTTCCCCCTACCCAGAATGTGTTTATTATATTTTTATCTGCAATAAAATTGAGCCACTTATCTGCAGGCTGAGATGTGGTTGCTAAAAGCAGCGTGGGCCCAATGCAGCTTTCCTGAAACTCAACGGAGGCCAACTATTTTGCAGGATGGATGATAATAAGCTGCTGCCTTCTAATTTATAGCATTATAGAAAAGCACATTAACAAGTCAAGTATCAATTATTATATCAGAATTAACAGTGCACAAATACACAGTAATTTTTTTTTAATCACATGGGAGTTTGTTGCATTTTATTTTTAAAAAAAATACAGTTTCAAGGTAATTCATTAGCATAGACAGACAATACCTAACAGTTCTCACTAATATGCTTAAGTGCTCTTACTGAAATTGCCGTCAGAAGGAAATGTTTCATTACCATGTCTGGTACTGAAAATTGCAGGGAAGCACAACACACTGGTAAAGTACAAGCAAATGCTATGAGAATGAAAAACTATCAATTCTCAAAGTACCTAAAAAAAGGGCAACTTCTAAAAAAAAAGAGAGACAGCTCTTCTTCACGAAATGTTGCCAGGTTTTATGTAAAATAGAGGTCTTTTGCCAGTATTTGCAAAACCCCAGAACTGAAAACATTAAGAGTTCTTAAAGCTAAATTTGTCTTATGGAACAGAAAGAGTTTAAAGTGTGTGCATATAATTATGGCTATACATGTACTGCACAGTGATTCATTATGTAAGAACATATGAAATTGCCTTCTGGAGGGACAAAGACTGGGGAGATATCAACTTTCCCATAGTAATGAAAGAATATTGTAGCAAGGAGGTAAACAGAGATACTGTATTTTAAAATGGTTACCAGTTACCAACTTACTCTCCCTGGGATCACAGCTCACCTGAGTTCTTTTGAAGCAAATAGGGTTGGCCACAGAGGAAACAGTCAACTTCAAGTCTTTATCAATAACGTCCAAAGCAAGCGATTTCCTGACCTTCTTAATTGGACTCCTGTGCAACTGAAAAAGCAATGGAATCAGAGTATTAGGCTTTAACCAGGATTTAAAAAAAGTCTGGGTGCCAGGATTTGTCAGATTCTAAATTTGATTTGTAGTGAATTATTTCAGAAACCTAAACAATCTGGACATGAATTAAGTTTTGGAGAATTAATTTTATTTGCACATTCTTGTCACTATGATCCTTTCAATGCCCGTGGGAGGCAAAGAAAACCCAATGCTAATAAGATTTTCTCAGAAATAACAGCACACCAAAGAAGTACAATATTAAGTCAAGCAAACCACGAAGATTAATGCAAAGCCTGCCAGCTCCAGCATAAATTACAAATGGACAAACGTAACAAGCCCTAAACTGAGGACTAATTGCTACAATTTAGAATTCCTGAAATCTTAACTTTAAAATATCCAACCATAACACACACTTTTTGCAAATTCCAAACAAATAATCATTTTTTACCAAAAAACTCAGTGACATCTCAAGAGCTACCAGATTTACAAGTCACAGTCCTATATCAGTTTTTATAACACAGAGATTAAAAAAAGATAGAATATAGTTCAAAAATACTTGGGGCATAACAGATTGATATGTTTTGTTAGGACTCTGTCCAAACGGTTGGGTTGGCAATCTATAAACAAGCCAACAATATACATTTGTATGTATTTATGTAATATAGCTTTAAAATGTATGCTATGTTCTGATTGGCTGAAGTATTGCAAGTTGCCATAAGAGGGAGCTAGAGATCATGGCTTATTCTCTCTGCTGATTCATTCGTTATTGACTCTTTGACTGATATAGTGAGCTCTGTGTAATGCTCTGAGCTCTGTTACTCTCTCTCTCTCTGATATTTTGATGTGTTGGTACTTCTAGATATTGACTGATTTGAACGTGTATGACCTGGACTGTTTATTTGGACTGTGCTATTTCTAAAAGTAAACACTATATGCACTTTAACGTATCTGTGTGTATGACTGGATAATTACTCATAACTACTGGATATCTACTGCAATACCACTTTTCTATGTGCATGTCCTTGATAACTCAAGGGTTGCTCTGCACACACCTTAACATGTTGTTTTATAACATAGTTTTATTTTCCCCTTTGGCTCATCTTCAGGTGACTAAGAATCCTGTAATGCCTTAGAACAGCGGTTCTCAACCTGGGGGTCGAACAACCTTTTCACAGGGGTTGGGAGACTTTGTCCGGACGCCGCCATTTGGGTTCTTTTACCCTCTTTGCATGCGCAAAGCATTCTGCGCATGCACAGAGGGTAAAAGAACCCAAATGGCAGCGGTGGGAGTCACGGCAGCAGGCGCGGCGGCGGGGTGGGTCGCGGTGGGGGTGCGGGTCACGACATTAGGAAGGTTGAGAACCACTGCCTTAGAAGGAAAAGTAATTTGCCAAGTACAACTCACTTTGACATGTGAAATGCAGCTAGGAGAGAGCTAGCACAACCAGTTTGCTCACAGAACATGCATTCTGGCATAGTTCTGGAAAGATAAATTTCAATTATTTAAGAGTTTAAATTTAAGAGTTTTATCTAGACTAAGATGGACTAACCCAAAGTCAAAAAGAGTCATTTAAGAGGCAATACAGATGCAAAACAGAGGCTCAATAAGCAAAACCTATAATCCACAACACTAGAACCACACAATAAAACAATAAAAAGGAAGAATTTTGCTATTTCACTGTACATTGTGCATAATGAATTATGCACTAACCTGTCAGGAGATCCCAATTGCTTGAGCTATAATTGTTCCTCTTCCCAAACCTGGATAGGTAACCCGTTATCCTCAATTTCAAAAGCCCATTAAATGCAAAAGTCAGACTAAGTCAGTCCAAAACAGTTTGTTCTTTCCTCCCTGGAAACTATTCTTCAAACCATTTTTTCCCTGTCTCCAGCCTCCTTCCTGGGATCTTCCTAAAGACCCCGGACAGATGATCCACAAAGGGCATCAGCAGGAATAAAGATTCCATCAGCCTGCTCTTCAACCAGGCTAGCATCTGCAACAAGAGTTCTGACATGCAAAGGTAGAGAAGTGGAAAATTAATGCTCTACCATGAATTTTAAATCAAATACCCCATGGCGCAAGTGAAATGATGTGGATTTGCACTTGTATTTTTAAAATTTGCATTATCTGAGAAAGAAGTTCATTGTGGCATCCCAACCAGTATGGAGCAGATTTAGCTCTGTAAACTTCAAAAGTTACAAGGACAATTAAAAGGAAAGATAACTTTTAGCAGACATGCTTAATCAGATGCTTACACCCTGTTTTCTCTTCTGTTTCTCTGGCTTCACGTCATCTTCTGTGATCAGTTCCATTCCAGTCTCACTCCAGAGTACTTCTTTCAAATCCTCTTCAAGATTAGGTGTTTGGGGCTACAGTTTGTGATACAAAGTGGGGTGGGGAGCCAACAAGATGTGATTAACAGCAGAATCATGGCTCAACATTTGGCATTTTGTTCTTTACCCTGAAGGAGCAGTTCCACCCATTTCTAAAATAGTAACTTTGCCCACAGATATTAATAAACTTTATCTGATTTATTTCTAAAGGCACATATTTGGGGGGGGGAGAGAATCTGATTCCCCGAGAAAGCAGGAGATAGAGGGTAGCACAAGAGCTTTGTAGAGAGTTGGGTGGATGGAGAAAAAATTGAAAGGATTTATACGAAGATCTCCTATCTATGGTAATCACTATTACATCTTAAAACCAAAGAAAATCATTTTTTGATCTTCGGCCTAATTTCAAAAGGTGTCTGTAAATAATTAGTTCAAGCCAATACCCTACTCTGGCAGCCCACCATATGGGCAGAAATATAGAATTGTGGAAGTAATCACAAGGATCATGTAATCCAATTCTCTATAATATGTAGGAAAATTATTTAAACCAACTTTGAGAGAACATAAACATGAATGGGAATCAAATTTAGTCCAGGAGCTGGAATCAGTTTCTTATTAGCCTTAGACCAGATATCTTTTTTGACTCCATTTCTTGAAGCATATTAGGGGATTATTAATCCAGTGGG
This sequence comes from Diadophis punctatus similis, assembly GCA_023053685.1. Classification (NCBI taxonomy): domain Eukaryota; kingdom Metazoa; phylum Chordata; class Lepidosauria; order Squamata; family Dipsadidae; genus Diadophis; species Diadophis punctatus. The sequence continues at coordinate 21,648,776 of JALIGW010000003.1, forward strand.
GGTATGGGATGCAAACATAGAAAGGATCCATGAACTGGCTCAATACATACCAAAGGCCTTATTGGGCCATACTTCTCTAGAGCATTCTTAAAAGGAGTTGGTGTATGAGGTGTATTGTCCGCCTTGTATTTTTGATCAGGAGTTACAAATCTGAAAACATACATACAGAAGAGTAAAGCACTGTCATTTTTAAATACAAGACTCGATTCAGATAAATGACAAAAGAAACAGTCCATGAAAGTACTATTAACAGTTTGGAACCTTGACCTCAGTTGATTTAACTTATGAGGAAGCAGGACTGCAAACTCTAACATAGCATCACCTGCTAGCCCACATCACCCAATGCATTTATATCCAAAGGATTTGTAAAGGAAACAAATGCTGACAATTTATGTATTTATTAATTTACTGCCCATCTCACAGCAATCATCGTAAGAGCCGTGGTGGCACAGTGGTTAGACTGCAGTACTGCAGGCTATTTCTGCTGACTGCTTGCAATTTGCCAGTTTGAATCTCCTCAGGCTCAAGGTTGACTCAGCCTTCCATCCTTCTGAGGTGGGTAAAATGAGGACCCAGATTGTTGGGGGCAATATGCTGACTCTGTAAACTGCTTAGAGAGGGCTGTAAAGCACTATGAGGCGGTATATAAGTCTAAGTGCTTTTGCTATTTGTAGTAAGGTATTTCCAATGTGCATCATTTCACTTTAAAGCATACAAAAAGTTCCTCGTTTCACTCTTATCTCCTGTATGCTTTGCCTAAGCCTCTTGGATCAGAAGGTGCAGCTTGGGAGGAGAAAGATAGAAAGGAGACTTACGCAGAGGTCTTCTGCAGTAGTGGGGTCTTGTCCCTGTGTAGTGGGGTTGTCACAATCACCTTCTGGCTGCAAACGGGTGTGGAAGTTAAGGAGGGGTTCTCCAAATCAAAAGTGTCTTGTTTGGTCCATAAATTCAGGAACTACAAGGCAAAAGAAATTAATATTTTATTTTTCATAAAAGGTGGAAGGGATCTCTCAAAGTAATTGGGAAAATGAAAACACTAACGTAATTCCTCATCTTACAAGAACTTCAGAGGACTGAGCAGCGTGTCTGCTCTGCAACATCCTGCTCACTCTCATACCTGCAAGATACAAATTCTACCATACTTTCACACAATGTATAATTTCAAACCTCAGCCCCTCACCCCAGCAACTCTTCTTTGAAACCATGGGGATAGGCACAAATGTATAGAGAGCAGTGATCTGACTCGCTATAAAGAAACATTTTCTGTTCCACATATGCAGCCTGTCACTTCTGAAATACCCTAAAATTCATCTCGCTTTCAATAGAAAGCATCCAAAAAGCAGAGGAAAGGAAAAAAGGAAAAAAGCCCTTTATCTTCATTTTAGGTTCCATCATATGCCGTAATTACTGATGCCTTTACACAGCAGGCTCACAGAGACAGATCTGTTTTGTCTCTGTGCTAAAGTGATAAAGCCATCTGACTGTGAGTAGTCTATTCACAGAAATATCATAAAAACAGGAATATCGGATCCTTATAATAATAAAAAAAACTTTTGCAGACAGAAGCCTCTAGAGCTCACGAAAGGAAGTTAGATTTGTGGCCTGATTTATTTCCACACATAGATATGTTTCCCCTCCATACTAATCTGGAAGAGTTGGTATAGAGGAGAACTGTTATTTAACCTTTGCCCTGCCCCAGGGCAATTGCCTTGCTTCCCATTTGGGCTCAAAAATTGCAAATAAGCCAAACTTTTTAAAATAGAGGGAGAATCCTCTAGGAAGGAATTGTTTCCTCCTCTTGGCCTCAGGCTTGGAGTAAAAAGCTATAATTCAATAGAAACACATTAACCATTCCTGGAAATATTAGTTAAAATTCTGCCAGTCACTATTGGATTTAATAGAATGGATTCAGTAACGTCAGCTTATGAATAAGGAAGAAAATATCTTTTCAAATCATTTCTTACTTTTGAGACATGGGAACGGAGGTAAACGTATGTGTGTAATCCAATGCTAAATTTAAATCCCTATAGCTTTTAATACCAAATTCTAATTTTTAATTGATATCAGGTCTGCAAAGAATGCATTTTCAAATCTTAGAAACTGATATAGGAGGAGGGCTCCCATACTGGCAGTAAACATGACACCGGATGTCAGTATGGAAGTGCCTGGTAACAGCTTTACAACAACAACAAACATCCAACAGCATTTGTCTATGTTCAGTCATCTGTAAGAAGCAAGATCCTCAGGGCACTTTCTATCTTAAAAGTTATTGAGGCCAAGCAAAAAAAGGCCCAAGTTGCTAGTGTTGGACTCATAAATTCAAAAAACCACAAAACTACAAAACAAGGCTGGAGATGAAGGACAAAATCCATCTCAAGTAAAGGCCTAACCCAGGAGTGTCAAACTGGTGGCCCACGGGCCGGATGCGTCATGCACAGGCCACCCCTACCCCAGCTCCGTGAATGGAGAAAATGTCACGAAATGTCACATGATGGCAACGTGACGCAGCGAGTTTGACATCAGTGGCCTAACCCATTGGAATGGTAAGAATACATTCCAAGAAGTCCATACAAATTTCACATACTGTATGGAGAATATATTTTGTAAACAGAAACTCAAGAGGAAGAACTTGAACAAATCAGGCCAAAACAGTCACTGATGGTATTTTATCAACCCACAAGGGCTCTGTAGTCCACATATCTTAAAGTCCCTGAGGTTGAGAAACACTTAGGGATAAACAAAACAAATATGATGCAGAAGAAAACAGGATGCCCTTAAGCGGGAATCAAGCAGCTTTGATTACTACAGGTACTACGGGATTATGAGATTACTACAGGTAGTCCTTGGTTTATGACAATTTGTTTAATGACTGTTCAAAGTTACAACAGTGCTTAAAATTTTTACTTGCAACTGGCCCTCACATTTAAGATTGTTAGTGTCCCCATGGTCCCATGATCACCATTTCTGATCTTCCCAAACTTCCAACAAGCAAAGTCAATGGAAGAAGCCAGATTGCGGCAAAAAAGGTTGCAAAACTGAGCACAATTCATTGAATGACCATATTGCTGTGTGCAGGAAGTTCCAGTCCCAACTGTGGTTATAAGTCAAGGACTACCCATACCGTAGAAAAAATGCCTTAGCTTGGAAGATTGCCACCCATTTCTGATTTTATCAGGATATAAGCAGGCCAATTTCTAACATTTAAAAGCACCCAGAATGGTTTTATGTATCATTTTCATCTCATACCAAGCTGAATTTTCCCCAAACTGATGCCATGTGCTACAATTACAACATCCAAAATTCCCAATCAGTTTGGCCAGTTTCTGTCAATTAGCCATTTTTTCCAGCAATTCTGGAAGGTGCAGACTTCATCAAATTAAAAAAACCAGATAGTAAAAGATAATCTAATCTTTCTTGTAAACAGACCAAAAGTCTATATAAATTATATATGGTAGTTACTGATGACTGCTTTTCGTTAGTCTGAATTCCCTCCTTATAAGTAGGTTTTGAATGAAGTCTGACACCTTTCACCCCTATAAGCACATAAGCACACATTCCACCAAAAACAGGATGCTGTCAATTGTCAAAATTGACCATTATATCATTAAACATAAGAGGGCACCTTGGCACAATTAGCCTTTATTTTGTTCTTTTTTGTCCACCTCATTGCAACCTACCTGGGATGGGGAGAATGGCAAAGTTTTGACAGGGGTGCTTTTAACCGGAGTGCTCTTGGGTGTCATACAGGAATCAAGGAAGGAAAGGCTTGTACTGGTGCCACCCTCTAAAACTGGCGAGAGACTTAGTTTCCTCTTCTTTTGCCTCTTGAGCACAGCAGGGGGGGTACCAAAGCTCATGTCTGTGCAAGGTGAAATGGGGATGAGTTCACCCTTGCTGCCTTTGCTGAGATCCGAAATGGTGTGGCCATCTAAACGGTACTCTGTCACATTCTGTGATGAGCAATAGGGTTTTATAGAGGCTTCCCTCTCCGGACTGTTGCTGTTACTTGCAGATAGATCATCAGGTAGGTCAAACTGAGAGAGATCACACCAGCCATCCGGGTCCTGCCAGAATAGGAATGTTCAGAATAAGATCCAGGTCTAACACAAGACTGCAGATAACAAACACAGGAAGAGGCAAAAAAAATTCTGCTAATAGCTTTGGGTTATGAGATAGTTTCATTACCACAGCAGCCAAAATCAATCCATAAGCCTCTTATGGAAGGTTCTAGATCAATTTCCTGCACTGCTTTAGCGCCTGTTGGTAGACAGATTTTGAGTACACTAAAGACAACTGAGCCAAATCAGCCAGCCAGCACCTCTAAATTAGATGTAGAATTCGGATTTCCTCCATTCATAATCCAGTACCTTAACCATTATTAGGAGCCGAGGTGGCGCAGTGGTTAAAAGCAGAACTGCAACTACTTCAGTGACTGCTAGTTCAGCAGTTCAGATCTCACCAGGCTCAAGGTTGACTCAGCCTTCCATCCTTCTGAGGTCGGTAAAATGAGGACCCAGATTGTTGGGGGCAATATGCTGAACTCTGTAAACCGCTTAGAGAGGGCTGTAAAGCACTATGAAGCGGTATATAAGTCTAAGTGCTATTGCTATTGCTATTGTATCATATTCAGCTTACGGAAATGGATATAACCAGTGGCCACGTATAAATCAGCAAATCACCAATAAACCACAAAACATTAAAATCAAGTCAAAATCAGCGAAGATATACTGTATACACATTCAAAGATACATTTACACAAAGTTTAAGCCAATAAAAATGGAAATCAGATTCACTACAATACATATCCACTGGGCACCCCTCCACCAAAAGGACTGCTTCCTTCAAATAATCTTTCCTGCCACATTCTCTTCCTACCCTTGGTTATGTAGCTCAAATTTGACAACCTTAAGATCTATAGACTTGTAACTCTTTTGCTGGCTGCGGAATTCTGGGAGTTAAAAGTCTATAGATCTTAAGGTTGCCTAATTTGAAAAACACTGAGGTAGTTTTATCAAAATATTCAATTAAGCCATGTCTTACAGATTCAATCATGTCCAGGGCTTCTGAAATAGCTGGAGCTGCAGCAGTACATAAATAATTGCCTGCTTCAACAACCCATGTGCACACAGAACTCCCATTCAAAGGATCATCTGGAACCATGGTTTCTGATGCTTCATTGACACTGGGCTCCACTAGGCTTTCAATCATTGGCTCCACTAGGCTTTCAATCATCTGCAGGTCTGCCGGCTCTTCATCATCGACTTCTTCTTTCTTTACTTCCAAAGTCTGGACAGGCCAGTTGGTCAAAAATTGCTGCTGTGAAAGATAAGTGAAGATTTGTATCACTATAAACAAAAACATTATGTTCCAAGCTGTATTTTGTAAAATCAGAAGTAGGAAGAATACAAATAAGACCTAAATCCAGATGTTGGATTTCAACTCTGTTACCACCAATATGGTCAAAACTGATAGGAGAATTCTTACCATATTTCTGAAGCAACAGTCACTTCAATGATTTTAATTTTATTTTCTTTCTTGCTTCCAAATGCTACCTCCCTCCTAGCCCTTTACGGAGCTAAGCCTTGCAGAAAGATTACATCCAAATCTCAGCATTCTGGAGATAAAATATTTCATTCTACCTAGAAACATTCTGCTTCCCCCCCTCTCCCCCACCAGAATATAGTGATTTAGCAATTCTGGGAATAGCTTGTAGTTTTCTGGAATAAATCTTCTAGAAGACAAAGTGATTTGTGATGTTCTAAGAGTGACCATTCATGCCATGAAAAAGAATATTCCAGAAATACAATTCTAACCCTAGAAATGTTGCATTTTGCACATCCATATTTCATCAAGCACTACAATACATAATCTACTTCAAAACTAAATTTGTTATTCAGCTTCCGTAGGCAGCTGAAAGGTAACTGTTTTGCACTACCTGATTTTCCCCTTCCGATGTATTTTGTCCTTCCTTGCCTTCCACCTCCACGAGCAAATAAAGAGGTTTGGATTCTTTTGCTTCATTAAGAAAGCCTCCTGTGTCCACCTTCCTTTTGATTGTAGAATTCCAATGGTTTTTCACAGCATTATCAGTCCTTTAAAAATAGACAATAAATACGTGCAGAATTAGCCAGGAGAAGCAGCAGCAGCAAGCACTGCTATTCTGAAAGATGGCTGCTTCAACAGCCTTTAAACCAGGGGTCTTCAAACTTGGCAACTTTAAGACTTGTGGACTTCAACTCCCAGAATTCTCCAGCCAGCATAGCTGGCTGGAGAATTCTGGGAGTTGACGTCCACAAGTCTTAAAGTTGCCAAGTTTGAAGATCACTGCTTTAAACATACCTTCCAGGGAGCAGCTTGGCAATCTCAGCCCACCGGTTTCCAAGTAACTTGTGAGCCTCACATATTATGCGGTCTTCCTCTTCCGTCCAGGATGATTTCTTGACTTCAGGGTTCAGATGGTTGTGCCAACGTTCCCGACATTGCTTTCCTAGCCGGCCTTTCAAATGCTTGGCTATGAGCGTCCATTGCTTTGTGCCATATTTTTTCACCAATTCAATGACCTCATCACAAAAATAAAATGGTTACATTTAGTTTTGTTTACTGGATGCACTTTTGATAATTGACATTCAGCCGTGATACAAGGATCTATGGTATGTGGAAAGATGCAGTTAAGCAGGGCCATGCATTTCTGATCCACTTTAGGCGATGTTTGGCTAAAGACACTCATTTTTGTTTTTAGGCTCTCTTTAGAACTGGGGAAACCACCTCAACTTGAGGATAAGGGTTTAATATCTTGAAGGGACAAAATCAGCATTTTAAGCCCTGTAAGGCATTTCAAGGCATAACACTTTCTCAAAAATAAAAAAAATTGACCAACATTGGGGATATGATGGAGGCTACAAAAGGGGTATTGGAGAGCCCAGATAGTTCAAACTGCAATAAATGTTTGGATTCTCCATTATACTACAAATTTTTATATGGCGTGAAGGGGGCAAAATATTTGAATTATATCTTCCAACGGGAAGTTGAACTCAGGTTGACATCCGTCATACTTGTAAATATAAACCCAGATTTCCTGCCAATGTTCTGGCTGGAAATTCTGCAAGGCACTAGAGGTTGTGAAAGGCGTGCTTGCAGATTATGCCCAACAATTCCTCCACTTCTTATATTAGGCAACCTGGGTGCAACCTGGAGTTCCCTATCACAAAGAAGACAGCATTTCAGTTCCTCAGCTCCAAAAGTAACTAGTGAACAATGAATTACCTTCTGATCTTCTTGTTTAGTCCAGGGGCCTTTCACAAGAACAGGGTTTAGCACTCTTAGCCAGCGATACTGACATTGCTGTTCAGTGCGGTTCTATAAGCAAATTTAAATAGGTTTATGTTAAATGAAACATTAGTAAGACAGAAATAAAAATCGAAAGAAAGAGAGACATGCATTAGCACTTTAACCAGCAGCTAAATATCTGCAAATTTGGCCTTCAATTATTTCTGCAGATAGGGAAAACAACAAGAAGAAAGCCTATTCAACTGAAAAATTCCACTTACAGGAAAATGGCTTGCTAGGAATTTCCAGTCATGTCCAAACTGTGTCACTAGCGAATTCAACAGCTCATCCTAAAAAGAGCAAGATTGTCAGGATATGTCACAACCTAACACAAAATAAGGAACAGAATCTTGAATTCTTATGCTATTTGACCACACTGAACAACTACCCATAGGCAGCAGGTTACACTGCTATCACAAAGTATACAATACAGCAGGAATAGCACATAAGATCTGATAGAAGCAAATACTTTGTCTAAATGGTCAACTCTGATGTATGAAGAAATATAAAACCTCAATTGCCCCCTTCAAGAACTTTCAAGATCCCTGGACTTGATTGCAGATTATACAATAAAATATTACCTTACAGAAATTCTATATAGATAATGCACGGATTTTATAACAGGAAGCAGAAAGAACAGGATAGGTCTATAAAATTTATCAGAAACTAAATGCCTCTAACTTTTGCCCTGGATTTCTCTTTGTAGGAAAATATCCAAAATGAAGATTACAAACAGAAGCATCAAACAGAGGCAAATACAGAGCTCTGGCAAATATTTACTATCCAAAGAGCTGTCTCATAAATGCATCTTTGGTATTACAAAGTCTTTGATTTACAATCAAAATTGGGAACTGATTTTCTGTTGCTAAGCAAGGCGATTGTTAAGTGAGTCATGCCAAATTTTGAGACTTTTGCCAAAGTTGTTAAGTGAATCACTGTAGTTATTAAGTAAATCATGATTGTTAAGTGAATCTAGCTTACTGAATTTGTCCAAAGCCAGCTGACTAAGTCACAAATGGTGATCACATGACTCTGGGACACAGCAACCATTGTAAACATGCCAGTTGCAAAGTGCCTGAATTTTGATCATGTGACCCTGGAGATGCTGCAACAGTTTTAAGCATGAGGATCAGTTATATATCACATTTTCCAGTGCCATTCTAACTTTTGATGGTTGTTTAATAAATAGTTGTAAGTTGAGGACTACCTGTTTTCCCCCTTATAATTTGGTCAATAATAAGACCTTACATGTTCCAACCATGTAACTGGTTTATGAGAATGTTAAGCATGTTTTCCATTTAATAATTCAAAAGCAGGCTAGTCCTGTTTATTTACTATATTTGTATCCAAACTTGTCAGTGGATCTTTTCTTATGCATTCACCTCCTTCAAAGGCTCACACCTGCTCCCCAGTTTTTCTTTATGAATAACACAATACATACTTCTTCACGAGACCACTTGACTTTACATCTGTTATCCCGTCGGTCTATCACATCTGAATCCTGGTAAAGCAGTTCTTCTTGCTCTTCACTATTATAAACAGGTTTTAAAAGAGAGAGAAATGTTGTATTTAAGCATTCACTTACAAATACTAATTCATTTCTATCAAGTTTAGCAAAATGAAACACTTCGGCTAAATCTTCATTTGCACATACTCAGTTCTTCAAATCACTTTACACAGATTGGTATCCCTATATACTGGACTAATCCATACATTGCTATGGAAGCCAAAGGGAAAAAATTACGTATACATTCTATAGCCATCCTGACATTTCAAAATGTCTTCACAATGAAGCTTTAGAAACACTGATCTCATCTGTAAATCTGTCAGTTGTCCTCATGCTTGGAATTTTCTCTTTGGAAATCCACCAAAGCCCATGCCTGAACAGCTTCCGGCTTCCTATATTCTAATTTGCTTTTCATAGCCAGAAACAGGATAGTATTATTGACCTAGAACCGTGATGGCCAACCTATGGCACGCATGTCCAAAGTGGAACGCGGAGCCATGTCTCCTGGCACGTGTGGCATCGCCCGTTCCTCTTCCGGGTCTCTGGTGCGCATGCGCATGTAACGATCAGCTGGCCTTCATGTGTGCGGCCGTGCCGTAAACTGGAAGAGATGGTCTTCCATTTTCTTGCGTGGGCATGCGCGCCAACCAGCTGATCGTCATGCACACATGTGTGCCAGAAACCCGGAAGACTAGCTGGCGCATGCATGCACCCTGGGCAGCTCCTCTTCTCGGTTGTGGCCCAGATGAGCACACGTGCGCCCTCCCTTTTCAGCACTCAGCCTCGGCCATCACTGATCTAGAACCTGCCCCAGAATCCTTGCAACAGCCTGGGAAATAAGGCCAACAAGTCAAATTCACTCCTATCATGAGATCAGTAGCCAAGATATTTTTTTAATCTAAAAGCTTAAAACAGAGCCCTTCACATTAGAGTCTAATGTGCTATAAATCCATACCCAGAGCATTTAACTCCTTGGGATTTTAAAAAATCTTGACTCCATCATTACAGTACTTCTTACAGGCGGAGATCCCACTATCATTATGGTTTCAACTGCTCCCCCCCTCCCATTTCATCAAAATCCTAAAACTATGAACTTGAATCTAGCTGCCCAGGGTAGCCTTATTAAGCTGGTCCCAAAGGTGCTTTTTCAAGAAGCAACTGGACTTTCTGCTTTGTCTTTGAAGACTTTTCGCTTATCTTGTATAAGCTTCTGTAGAGCTGAAGAAGCGTCTTGGATGAGAAGCGAAAGGTCTTCAAAGAAAAAACAAAGTCCAGTTGCCTCTTGAAAAGGCACCTTTGGGACAGCCATGACCTGGATGACTGAGAATCTCCAAGACACTTATGAAGGCCATGAGCTAAGGCCATGTTTTTCAATCAGGGGTCACTTCTTTGGGGATGAAAGGAGAAGAAACCAGGTTGGAGAGAACTTCCCTTCTCAACCCGGAGCAATGTGTCCTAGACAAAAAGGGCCCAACCTATTTTCCTCTCCTCCCATTCCCGCCCCCCAGCCGCCGCCTGGAGGGAAAAAAGGGTTTCTTTGCCGCCCAGGCATTTCACGCGAGCCATTTTAAGCTCTCCATTTCAGATAACCAGCAGCGTCCCCCTCCTCTTCCTTCCCAGCAGCTTGGCAACCTATGGACACATCTGCCACGCTTGCTCCATAGGTTCATTCGCTTCATGAACCCACTGCCGGGAAGGAGTGGGGGGGGGGGGAGAGAAGCGGCGGGATAAATGGACGAAACGGAGCAAGCGCTTTCGGGTTGAGGGGGAAGGAGAGAAGGTGGGAATTGGCTCCAGAAAAGGCGGGAGACCCCTCCGTGTCTCTCTGCGCAGCCCTCCTAAAATGCACGACTTCCCGCAACTCACCAGCGAGCCCGACGAGACATTCTGCCTTGCAGCTTTTGCAGGAAGATCATAAAACAAGGCAGAAGTTTTTAAATGACTTGCTTTAGGGGAAAGAGCCACCGGGGACCCGACGGAGAAGTCCTCGCCGCCGCCGCCACCGCCGCCACCGCCAGGGCTGCGCAAAAATGCCGCTAAACCTTCCCAAAGCAGAGCGCGCCAGCCACTCCGGCGCAACTGCAAGCGCGCTCGCCGCCTCCCGCCCGGGAACCCAAAGCGGACTTTTCTATCTCGCGCCAACCCCGCCGCAACCAGCCACCTTTTCCGGCGTGATGACGCTCCTGATGACGCGGCCGAGAGACGTGTTAATAGGAGGGCGGGTGGTGGGCTGGGAGAAAGTGGCGCGCGCGGGCAAGTTGGAGTTTTGTATTTTCCTTTTTAAGAAAGAGAGAAAACCAAAACATTCCTGCCATTGCTCGTCAAAAAAAAAAAGAATTACGGCCTCTGGTAGCAAAGGCAGAGTCAACCATGCATCCCTGTAAAATCGATAGCTTCAGGCGGCTAAAATGGGTCTTTTAGTACGGAGCATTCTATCAAAAAACACAGCGGCCGCGTTGATTCTAAAGAACAAATAAAGAGCCAGAAATTCACATCAAGCCAATACATTTAAGTTACCTGAGTATAAGGTAACTATGTCGAATATGCTAGGACGTTTCATCAAGCAAGGTTCATAAAAGGATATTTACGGTACAGAAATGGCTAGTCTTCCCAAAAAAAAGTATGTAGCGCTTATTAATACTATTAATAATATTAAAATATAACAATGTCTTACTCTTAAGTCATAAAGATTCGGAAGGCTACCAACTGCCCCCGCCATGGATCTTATGGGGCTTGATGGGTTGTTGTAGTTTAACATCTAAAAGGGATCTAGTTGGATAAAGACTTCCACTTATATATTTTTCTATATCTGCTCTATTTGAAAAATGGTGGGTTCATGCAATGCAGTAAATGACATGTCATATTTGCCTTACAGTGCAAGCACTCTCTAAGCCAGTGGTTCCCAACCTCGGGGTCGGGACCCCTTTGGGGGTCGAACGACCATTTCCCAGGGGTCGCCCCGGCATCCTCAACTCCCCCCCCCCCCCACTGCCACAAGCCTGGCCATATCGACTCAATTCGCCCGAGCCCTCCAATTGGTCAGGAGAGGTGCCATTCAGTGAGAGGTATTTGTGACGCCTGGCAGCCGAGCTTTGACAGCATCAGCTAAGGGGCCAGCTTTGCTTTGAATTCTGGAGGTTGAAGTCCAGGCACCTTAAAAGTTGCTGAGATTGAGAAATATTGCTGTACACTTGTTGGTTATCAAGTCTAAATACAGAAGTGGATGTTGTGGAAGATGATATTCCTTGTGCTCTTGCAAAGACTGGCCCGAGAATTTCTGATCTGGCATAATTACATATTGTTTTTGTGATTAATCGCTATGCTTTAATTATGTTCAATTTGTAACAATGAAAATACATCCTGCATATTAGATATTTACATTACGATTCATAACAGTAGCAAAATTACAGTTATGAAGTAGCAACGAAAATAATTTTATGGTTGGGGGTCACCACAACATGAGGAACTATAACTATATTAAGGGGTCGCGGCATTAGAAAGGTTGGGAACCACTGCTCTAAGCGGTTTACACCAGTAAGCAATGTATATTTACATTGCCCCCAACAATCTGGGTCCTCATTTTACCAACCTCGGAAGGATGGAAGGCTGAGTCAACCTTGAGCCGGTGAGATTTGAACCGCTGACCTGCGGATCACAGTCAGCTAAAGTGGCCTGCAGTACTGCCTCTAACCGCTGCGCCACCTCGGCTCTATGCTAATCCAAAACCCAAAACTACATATTAGTTTGAGTGGTGTGAAACCAGGAACAGGCTTCACAGTCACCTGACAAGAAATTATGACATTCCATAGCCCAAATAGCAAAATTTATGTCATTTTGAGTAAATAATTTATATCATTTACATGATGGCATCTTATCCATGTAGTGTCACTAGTTGCTTCATTGCAGATTATCATGCTAATGGTAGCTCAGAGAACACCATGGACTCCAGAGTTTGAAGCGTAAGATCCATACAAGAGATAATATAGAAATGGGCTTGCTGTTTCAAGATACATTTTTTTAAGGATTGGCTGGTGCACTTTCAACCTTGCAGCTGAACAGGAAATGCAAATTGTAAATCTATTCAGATTCATTTTGGTTTCGCTTGCAATGCTGATTTTCTTTTGTTGTTAGAAATTAAACCTCTGCAGTCCTTTAAGACTCTAGAAAAAAATACTTGTTTCTTTTGCCTTTTATCCCCATTTTGACAGCCATAATTGACTTCCACAAGCAATTAAAGGGATACAGTAACCCCATTCATGATGAAAAACTGGCAGTGACAGTTTTATACCTTATAGAACAAAATAGGTTAAAAATGGGCTAAAAATAATAAAACACATTTAACATGGAAGGCTGGAAAATTCTTCACATAGGGAACACAAGTCAAATTCACAGATAGATGATGGGGGATGCCTGACTTTCTAAGAGCATCTGCTAGGTTTCTATAGGACAGTGAGGGTGAACCTATGGCACGTGTGCCACAGGTGGCACGTGGAGCCATATCTGCCAGCACGCGAGCCATTGCCCTAGTTCAGCTCCAGCATGCATGTGCATGCCGGCCAGCTGATTTTCGGCTCGCACGGAGGCTCTGGGAGGGTGTTTTGGGCTTCCAGGGGGCGGGGGAGGGCATTTTTGCCCTCCCCAGGCTCCAGGAAAACCTCTGGAGCCTGGGGAGGGCGAAAAACGGGCCTACCAGGCCCACCAGAAGTTGGGAAATGGGCAGTTTCTGGCCTCCATGGGGGGCGGGGAGGCTGCTTTCGCCCTCCCCAAGGATTGAATTATGGGTGTGGGCACTCATGCATGCGCAATAGCGCACCCGCGCTTTCGGCACCCGAGAAAAAAAGGTTCGCCATCACTGCTATAGGATATCACTCAAAAGGCTCATCTTTTCTATTGTTTTCTATTATCACAGAGTGCAGGACATGGAATGCTGCTGTTAAATGAGAAGCTAGATTTCATCTGAATATTAAGAAACATGTCTACACAACAAGAATAATTTGTCAGAAGAACCAATATCTCAAAAACATAGTGAACTTCCTTCCTCATGGTGTTTTTAAGCAGAAAAGAGAGGTTCATCTGTCACAGATGCTTTAATTTGGCTTTCTGCCCAGATCAGATGGTTGGATTTAATACTTAAATGATCTCTTCCACAAATTAAACCAATTCAGAAAGTTAAAATTAAACACATGTGGATGCTTAGCTGAGGAAGGATTTGTTTAAATTCAAGAAATATGGCATATTTGCTCTTTTATTTGTACACTTGGATTGCATGCTTCTGCATTAAAACCAGTACCAAAACTCCTATGTTCAGCCAAAGATGTACATCATTTGTAAATGATTGATGGTCTCTAGAGCTCCTGTGAGAAATCTGTTAGCTTCAGGCAATGCCACTTTAGAAGTTTCAGATAACAAAGCTGTTTCCCCACATTGATTGTCATCTAGCCGGAGGTTGGAAGCGGGATGCTTGACATGGAAATAAGCCACAGCAGTTCCTTAATAGCTCATAAGACATTGTAACCAGTGGTGGGTTCCTACCGGTGCGGTCCACTCTATAGCACCGGTAGCGGCCCGCTGGTGACGTCACAGTACCGGTGCGGTCGGTTGCCGGTGCCTGAGCGCCGCCATTTTTAAAAAAAAGGTTTTTTAAATTTTTTTTAAAAAATTCTTCTGCGCATGCCCAAAAGCCAAGCTTCCGGCACTGTGCATGTGCTGCCTTCCTACCCCACAGTGAGTCCAAGCAGGGGAGGATGGCTGAGGGAGCGCGTGAGACGCTGAAAGAATGGGCGGCAGGACCTATCTCAGTTCCCCTCCCTTCAGCAGTCCGAGAAGCCACGAACGTGCGGTGATGATCCCAGGCATTTTTGCACGTTCGAGGCTTCTCGAGCTGCTGAGGGGAGGGGGAATGGGCGGCAGGAGCCTAGGATCATCGAATGGGGAGAAGCATTCAGGCCAGACGGAGCCTCCTAGAAGAACGGCTGCCGCGGTCTTGCTGCTCCTGCTACGGGGAGCTGCATTGCGGGTGGGCAATGCCCCCTGTCTCTCTGGCTGCTGCCAAGCTCCCGAGGCCCACGCCCACCCGGTCACATGGCTGGCAAGCCACACCCACAAAATAAGCCACGCCCACAGAGTGGTAGTAAAAAAATTAGGAACCCACCCCTGATTGTAACAGTTTTAAAAGCCTGAATAGGCAATGGCTGTACTGACCTTGATTGAAATTTGCATTGTATGTAATGCACCCTTCAGCATCTCATATCTTCCTCATTTGGCACCAGCAGATAAAAAATAAGTTCTCTTCATTTTCTAGACCATTTAATATGTTTTCCAAGAATGCATGCTGCAACTTTACTGACTCTCCAGAATTAAGTCATGTAATTTAGATTTCTACATTTAAAAAATAAAGTTCCTGAATAGGTAACTCTACCTAAGGCCCAGTGTGGTTTGTTTGGTTTTAATCTAATATGAGGAGATAAGCTGAAATCTTAATTACTGTGTACAGACTGAGCCAACTGAGGCTTTCAACCAGCCTTTATTTTAAAAAATTACTACAATATGTGAATCCAACCAATATTACCTTAAGATCAAGATTCAATTAAAAATACATTATTGGTTGTAAAAGGATAAACTTAAAACTACGGAATACAGAATGATATATCAAAAAAGCATTTTCTTTTGTTAAGTAGTAAGATCAATATTTTTTTTCACTATACCATGTAAATGTAATTGCTGATTCCTGCAGTGTTTTGTAATTTTAAAAACAGGTTTATATTTGGAAAGTTGTTACAGTGGAAATTTTCCATTGAGTATGGGCTTCAATTGAAAAATATTTTAGTACTGGATGCAAAATATATATATTTCAGCAATCAATATATCTCCTGTGCAGGGGTGGGTTCCTAATTTTTTTACTTCCACTCTGTGGGCGGGGCTTATTTTGTGAGTGTGGCTTGCCAGCCATGTGACCATGAGAAGCCTCAAATGTGCAAAAATGCCTGGGATCATCACTGCACGTTTGTGGCTTCTCGGACTGCTGAAGGGAGGGGAATAAAGATAGCTCCTGCCACCCGTTCTGTCAGCGTCTCATGCGCTCCCTCAGCCATCCTCCCCTGCTTGGACTCACTGTGGGGTAGGAAGGCAGCACATGCACAGTGCCTGAAGCTCAGCTTCTGGGCATGCGCAGAAGAAATTTTTTTAAAAAAATTAAACATTTTTTTTAAAAAATGGCAGCACCCAGGCACCAGCAACCGACCGCACCGGTACTGTGATGTCACCAGCGGGCCGCTCCCGGTGCTATAGAGTGGACCGCACCGGTAGGAACCCACCACTGCTCCTGTGAAAGAGCATAAAATTTGCTTTAGGAATTTAATCTTTTCCCCCAGGATAAAGCATTCATATTTATAGCCATTGGGTGGCAGTGATGTCCTTTGTTTAAATAGCATTCCTTTGGTATGTTCGTAATCAAAAGAAAAGTAGTAATTTCAGTAGTTAAAGATGGTTCAGTAGTTAAATTAGTATTTTAGACAGAAAAAAGTGGAAGAAAGGAATTCAGATTGTCCTTTTGATTTTGGACTTCTCAATAAAGTCTGTGGACATCAACAGAGTGATTTTCTGATAAGTATCATAGTAATATAGTAGGAGAGCTATGTTGGTCTACAGTAGTCAAGCCTGTGCCAACTAACACATTTTATTAAAAGACGTAAGCTTTACTTGAGCTGCAGTTCACTTCTTCAGGTGCATGAAGTGGTTAAACTGATGTAAGTCTTAAATTGGGGCAAAGTGAGGAGACAATGGGATGGGTGCACCAATGCACCATTGAAATATCAGGTTAGGGATAGACCATCATGGAGAAAATTGCAAAGAGTTAACAATAACAACTTAAGGACACTTAATCAATGTGGGGGACGAGGAGGAAGGTTGGTTATTCAGATACAATTTACATGTGAGACACATCAGTGAGAGTTTGTTGTAATGAATTTTCTCTATAAGCATCTTCAGGTGGTCAGAACTTTCCAGTCTTCTAAACAAGCTTAATTGGAAAATTAAGAAATGTGCCACTGTATGAATTGGGCTTATAAGAGTATTCATTAGCTGTCGTTTCTTGAACTTTTGAGAAACGGTTTTTGAAGATAAGCAGCCTTCTTTGTAATTCATTAAAGCTTCCAAAAACAGTTGTATTGTTTTATTAGAACTTAGGTAAGTTCTAGTTTTGATCTTAATGGCAGGTGTTCTTAAATTTTAATAGTTGTATGAAATAGAAGTATAAAATCTGCATAATGTTTTTTTTTTCTTTTCCTGGGAAGAAGAAAAAATGTACCTTAGTTTAGAACTATTTAGTGTTACTTTTATTTCTTAGACTTGCAAATGAGAAGAGTTTCTAAGAATTTTCAGGGGTGTCTGAATAGGGTCTCTTCCTTACCAGTATGACTTTTTAGGAGAATTAGACCTTGATTTTGTTGAAGAGCTTTGCTCTTTCTCAGAAATTTATGAAACTGTTTTGCCTTATTTTCTAGTGATTCACAGAATTACAATACTAAAATGATTCCTCCGTTTGCAGTACTGTGAGAGCTATGTATTCTTGGAGAAGTAGCAGATGATATAATGTAGCAACTGAGTCAGAAAATGCCAGGTGCAGGTTAACTAGTTCTTGAGCATTGTAGAAAAAAACATGAACATGTAAATAGTCTTGGAGCAACATAGTTATATTCTGCAATTACTTAGGGAAACTTCAAATTATTTCTGAGTTGTGAAGACTAGGATTCTTGCTGACCACATTAATGATAACTGCTGCTTATGGTGTCTACTCAGTATTTCTTAACTTCTTAATTTTAAGATGTGTAGACTTCAGTAACCAGAATTCCCCCAGCCAGCATTCTGGGAGTTGGACGTTCACACATCTTAAAGTTGCTAAGGTCAAGAAACACTGGTCTAGCTTATAAACTACCTAGTGTAAAAAGGATACAGGTAGTTGGGGAAGACGCTCCTGGAGTAAAATGGAGCTTGTATGTGTTAGTTGATGTTGGAATGAGAAGCAGCATTGTAGTTTTGAACAGGTAGGTGATTTCATTGTGGCATTTTAGCATATGCTGAACCCAAGACAAAATATCTATGACAGGAGGTATTCTATCAATATTAGTGGGTTTTCCTATTGTGTCTTTGCATGATGTAGCCAACTACCATAAATGTTTATAGGAGGGTATGTCGCTGAAGATTCTCAGCCATCCAAGTAGAGTAGTCTGGAAGTGGAGTCATGGCAATCAAAAAATGTTTATAAGTGATTTCCTAGGTTATTCTACATTTTCTTCAAAGAGTGTAGTAGCTTCTGTCACTTAGGAAAACATGTTTTTGCAAAACATGGTTGTCAGCTGCTATCCAAGTCATGAGCCCCACATGATTGGGAATCTCAAGGGTAGATGGGAACCAACAATCTTAACAATTGCAAAATTGACTGGAAAGCTTTTACTAACTGGGGTTTTCGGTGATACAATGAAATAATATGGTTGGTTGCACATTCAGCTAGATGTCTAGACTGCATTTGTCACTTTGGTCCACTTAAGTTATTATTAAAAATAGTACCCCAGTTGGGGTTGGCATAAACCTGGGTGAAATAGGGAAAGACTTACCTCAGTCACTTCTTCTATGCCTCTTTAGCCATTGTGATGGTGATAATGAAAAGTGTAATATTTAGTGAAATCTAATATTGTCTCTATTCTACCACCATAAATCTCCCCTCTTATAATCTGTTCAGAAGGATATTTATCTGGGAGAAGTTTATCTACAAATCTAGCCCTTCCACTTTGGCTACTGACCAGATTTAGTTGTTCACTTAATGTGCTGAGGGATTCAAAAAAATTTACTGCCGGTTCTGTGGGCGTGGCTTGGTGGGCGTGGCAGGGGAAGGATACTGTAAAATCTCCATTCCCTCCCCACTCCAGGGGAAGGTTACTGCAAAATCCCCATTTCTTCCTGATCAGCTGGGACGCGGGAGGCAGAGAATAGATGGGGGCGGGGCCAGTCAGAGGTGGTATTTACCGGTTCTCCGAACTACTCAAAATGTCTGCTACCGGTTCTCCAGAACTGGTCAGAACCTGCTGAAACACACCTCTGGTGCTGATCCCAAATGCTCATGGAATCAGGCCAACCATTTGAAAGATTGGAGAAAAGGACTGGTTCTAAGATGTTAACTTTTCTAGCTAGCTTATATCAATCCATAGCAAAGGTATATCTGTTTCAAATGGTTACAGAAGCAGTTATTCTATGAAATTGGAAACGTTGGTGTAACTGAAGTATCTTACTTACCTGAGGTGAAGACAGAGGTGGGCTCCTCCCGGTTCAGACTGGTTCGCCCGAACCAGTAGCAAACAGCTGGTGATGTCACGATGACATCACAGAACCAGTTCGGTCGGTGCCGGTCCGTGGGTGCCGCCATCTTTTTAATTTTTTTTAAAAAATTTCCTAGGGTTTTTTCTTCTGCGCATGCGCAGAAGCCGAGTTTCCAGAACTGCACATGCGTCGCCATCTTGTTTTTGGCTTTTGGGGGTGGGGTTTTTTTATTTTTTGGGCACTGCGCATGCGCACGCACGCACCCTCGCGGCGCGGGAGGAAGCGAACCGGCCGCGAGGTAAGTTAGAACCCATTCCTGGGCAAAGATTATGTTTTTTTTTCTCAAATAATTAACTCTGAATTAGGATGAGGATGTGGAGGGGCAAAAGGATGGATGTCACAGCTAAAATATATGCCTCGGGTGTTGCTTGCCTGTTGAATATAATCCTTTTTTAAATAATTGAATATACTATTTTCTTCTTACTTCTTTCCCTCTGTTCATTTATGTAGTTTTGTTCTTTTTATTTTTTTCCCCAGTTCAGCTAATTCACTCAGTTCTTCCAGCTACATCTTATTTCCTTCTTTTGCTGGTTCTTGAAGATGGGAATAGATTGTGTGTGTGAAAGAGAGAGTAAAGCATTTGTGTTTTGTTATAAGTATAACATTCTATGTGGGTGGAGATCAAATAACTTTATAAAAACAGTATCTTATTTTATCACAATTAAAGTTTTTAATTTATGTTTTATTTGGGGGGACTGTTTTTTCTTTTGGAGGGTACTTTTTGTTATATACCGTATATGTGTGCATTGGGGTTTGGGAGGAAACTTATACTTGCAACTATACTGACAAGAGAAAGCATCTGGGGACTGCTCAGGATTTTTGTGCTTGTTATTTTTATTTACTATTCCTTTTTATGAGAAATGTTACCTTAAATTTAAGACAATCTTACTTTCAAGCAAATATGATATATACTGTCTCCTGTATTTTAAATTTTAGTTTGCAAACTTCTTTTCAGAGAATGGGATTATCCCTTTATACTTTGCTAAACAGTATTGTCAAAAACTACTCTTTATGGCATTAAATAATGTCTTGGCTACAGTCTAATGCATATGAACATCTGAAAAATTATTCTTACACCTATGCTAAACAACTTTTAAAATACTAGGGTTTGCATTGCTTAGAACAACAAAGTTGGTTCTAGAGTTGGTTGGTTCTTGAATCACAAAATTACAATTCCTACAATAATGGAAAGACAATTTGTCACTTCCCTTCCCAATTTGGCCCCCATATTTCCTTCAAATAAAGTTGGACTTGCCAGGTTTAAATCTAGTAGAACTTTTTCAGTGACCAGCACAGAAAAAATGAAATTTGAAAACTCCATATCAATGTTTAATGTTAACATGGTTATCTTTGTTATCAGGTACTACTAAGATTCTGAACTACATGTCTTCTCAAAGCCGTCATACTACTTTGTCCCTGAAAGACATATTAGAAAATGGATTTCTGATGAGTGCTTCCAGCAATAGTAACTCTCCAGGTAGCAGCTTATTTCTGGACATGAATCATGCTCCCAAATCAGAAGACTGGGATACTAAAGGGGCTACTCTAAACATCAAGGTTACAGAATCTTCTTCAGGTAGTATGAAGGGAGACCTGCAAACTTCATGTGACAGTGGGACATCTTTTTGTAAAACCCCATTCCAACCATCTGCCTTTGACTTGTCTAATTTGAGTTCTGCAAATAACAGCAAAGCAAATTCCTTAGTGAACACATACCATGATACGAAGTCATCCACACCATGCAGAGAAGACAAGGCCTCTGAACTAACTGAACACATGATATTAAAAAGTTCTGAAATGAGTGATGATGTGGTCTTCAAGAAGCCACTACAGCCACCAATATGGGAGATTTCTGGAATACAAGCCACTGTGGATAATTCTCTGTCTCTTGAAGCAAGCTTAGAAGATACTGGCTCCCTGGGTTGCACAAAAACAGATACACCATCTCTGGAAAGGTCACATTTTGCTATGCCACCTGATCCATCAATGAAGTCAGCTGATGCTTTTCTTGCCATCCTTTCTGCTGACAAGTGAGCCAAAAAAAATCAAATAAAAATTAGTCTGATAAGATATTGTGCCACAAAGACATTAAATGAAAGTGACTTCATCCTTTTACATTTAAAGATCTGCACATGATAGCAAATAATTTAGTAATTGAGCACCCAAATTTAGATTTATTGAAAAATAATGCAAAACAACTATACAATATAGCTTTTTTGCCATTCTCTGTGCATACCACTGAATGTCTTCTTCCACTATGGTTGATGTGAAGAGCTGAAATATGAGCAATGAGCTACGGAAAACATTGGTATAAAAACAGCTTCAGTCTTAATCAGGTGAAATATTACTTCATATGCATTAGTATTAATCTGTTGTCTAGTCTTTGTGGGGGTTGGTCTTGGGATTGTTGGTTGAAATGCGAATAAATATTTTGCTATTCCAAACTGGGTTGAGATGCCAGTACATTTAGTCCCTACTTTTACTCTTAGGAATCACTAGAACTAAATCCAGGAATCTCAGCTGTGAATAATAGCTGTTCCTATTTATAAGTGGGCTTATCTCAGTTATGGCTTTGGAACAACTTTTATTGCAGTAAATAATTCTCAAACTCTGAACTGGCTTTATCATGATTATTAGCAAGCAATCCAAAAAGACTTTAAGTTAAAGGAATATGTTGAGTCAGATCATATATTATTCTTGGCCACAACTTGGTTTGATCTAGCACAATACATAGATCTAGTTGAATAAATTATGATTCACATTGTATGAACTCAGTTACTGCTAACGGGGTAGCAAACTGAGTGTTTTCTGAGGCCACAATTGTTAAGTTGGATTAGCCTAGTAATAGGCAAGTTATAACAGGTTCCTCTTTTTTCCTATACTTTCGGCAACATGGATCACCTGATGACATTGTCAAAACAGTATTTGTTTACAATGTACAAAATGAAATGGGTTCTTTATGCTTGCTGGAAACTTAAACCAAAGCCTGACTTTTGCAGGAAGCAGAATGCAGACCTTTGTACAAAAATTTTCCCCTGCTTGTCCACCTGTCAGTAGTATGAGTTTCCATTTCCTTGAAATAAGTTGTTACAGAAGGCTGAGCAGGAATAAATGAATTAAAAGACTATACCTTGTTCCTATAAATAAAGTTATCAAATAGAACAAAAGCACTGCTTATTATGTGTGGAAATCGGTTTTATTTCTTTCCTCTGAGATTAAATCAGCTACTTCCATTATTGAAATCAGTGCTGAATTGTAATACTTTCTGTTGTGCTGAGAAATTGGCCACATTAATTGCTTACTCATCTGCTTTGAAAAAGCTTGATATAACTCAACTGCACGTTTTTCTATCAACACTAAAAAAAAATCAACTTAGGTCAATGATGGCGAACCTTTTTTGGTTTGCGTGCCAAAAGGGGGGAGCGTGGGGGAGTCGCGTGTGTATGTGCCCACACCCATAATTCCATGCAGGCCCCCCCACGCATGCGCACCTGACCCCCCCCTTGCTCCCGGCACACAATGGCATGCCTATTTTTCGCTCTCCCCAGGCTTCAGAGCCTTTCTAGGAGCCTGGGGAGGGCAAAAACGGCTTTCCCCATCCCCCGGAGGCCCCCCAGAGGTCAGAAGTGGCCCATTTCAAGTTGGGAAACGGGCCATTTATGGCCTCCGGAAGGCCTCCGGGGTGGTGGGGAAGGCCGTTTTCGTCCTCCCCAGGCTCCTAGAAAGGCTCTGGAGCTTGGGGAAAGCAAAAAACGGGCCTTCCCCACCCCTTCCAGAGGCTGGAAACAGCTGTTTCCCGACTCCATGGGCCCAAAAGGCCTGAAAATCAGCTGGCCAGCGCGCACATGCGCACCGGACCTGAGCTCACATGCCCACCGATATGGCTCCGTGTGCCACTTGTGGCACGCATGCCATAGGTTCACCATCACGGCCTTAGGTAGTTTCTTGACCTCACATGAACTGTTTTTAACCTGAGATTTTAACTGACCTTCTCATTCTAACTCAAAATGAGAATATCCTTAATCCGTTTTTAACAATCACTTAAGACACAAATTTTAATACAGCTATCTCTACAGATAACCTATTTAAAGGCCTTTCTGATCATGAATTGCTGAATAGACTTCCTCATCCCAAGCTGTACCTGAAGGGAGGCCTTTAAGACCTCCTAACTCATGGAATTCCATCTAAATTTCATATCTTGCAATAACTAATCACTATCACACATTTCCCTAGCCATTATACATATTTATATTGCTCAGAAGAATCTTTAGAGAACAAACTAATGAAAAACAAGAATTTCAAATTGTACAAATGATTTATTTAAAAAACACATTAAATATACAATATTTATATCAAAATTAATCTCTAATTACTGCCTCATTCAAAATTTTACATTATCTTCATATTTACAACATATGGTAGATATAGAAAATTAGCAGATAACAGTCACTTGTCATGTGCTTGTTCAATACATTATTATTCCTCTTCTTCCAAAAAGGAGAGATTGTTCATACTTCGGATTTTTCAGAAACCATCCTGGAATCCAACTTCACTTGTATCAATATCATGTTCCTTTCAGAAGAGAAAAAAATATTGAAGTACATCATGCATGGACTCTTGTGGACTCTCCATTCCTAGCTTTTAAAATTTTAAACGTATCATTGGAAAATATTTTTATTATCTGAAATTGACTTTGTAAACAAGAATATTTAGAGATACTTCAACAATAACTCAGCTCATCCTATTAACTACCTTTGTTTTTTCTCTGTACTGTACTGCCTCAAATTCTGGATATTCCCAAGTCATATAAATCAATGTACATAGAACTATTCTGAGGAACATTGCACTATGACATTTGCTTTTTAAATAGCAATAGCACTTATACTTATATACCGCTTCATAGTGCTTTACAGCCCTCTCTAAGCGGTTTACAGAGTTCAGCATATTGCCCCCAACAATCTGGGTCCTCATTTTACCCACCTCGGAAGGATGGAAGGCTGAGTCAACCTTGAGCCTAGTGAGATTTGAACAGCTGAACTGCTGAACTAGCAGTCAGCCTGCAGTCACAGCATTTAACCACTGCACCACTTCAGCTCTTCATTAAAGAGGTAATAACCTTCATAAGGAGACCCTGGAGAGATTAGACACTTTGCATAACACTAGCCACTTCTGGATGTATCATATAAAAATGCTGTACAGACTGTACTTTGTTGTAGTAGACGGCTGCTTTCATAGCATCAGTGTTATATTATGTTCAGTTGTGAAACACTTCATGAAAACAACTTGCAATATTCTGAGATAACCAGGCCTAAATACTATAAACACAAAATGATTAAGGAATTTAGACGTATCCTTCAGGTTTTCTCAAATCATCATCTCCCTCTTTTAAGAGATAATGCTGGTGCACCATGTGTTAAGACTAAAATCTAATTACCATACTTTTCGGTCCATAAGATGCACTCTCCCCCCCCCCCCCAAAAAAGTGGATGGAAATGTCTGTGCATCTTATGGAGCAAATATTGCATCACAGACTGGCCCGCGGTGGGGGTAGGAGGTTGGTGCAGCAGCGGCAGCAGGGGCGAACGGCCTGCCACCGTTGCCGTTCGCCGCTGCCTGTTGCCGCCGCCTGTCGCTGCCGCCGCCGTTTGCCAGGGAACGCTGACAAGTAGCTGAATGGTGGTTTGATTGGCCTAGATTACCGCCGATCAGCTGTTCCAGGCAGTGGGGATTGCCACCTTTCGCCGCCACTTGCCACCTATCGCCGGCGATCCCCGCTGCCTGGAACAGCTGATCGGTATTCCGGGAGGCCGATCCAACCGCCGATCAGCTGCTTGCCGGAGAAGGCTCCAGCATTCCCCGGCGGAGGCAGCAGACATGGCGGAGGCAGCAATGCAGCATTTCCAGTCGGCCAGCCTGCTGATCGGCAGGGCTACAGGAGGCCAGGATCCAGCCGTCACTCAGCTGATTGGTGGTGGGCGCAATGGAGCAGAGCCCTGACAAGCCACACGCTGGGGCTGGGAGGCAGAGGCAATTTTTTTTTCTTGTTTTCCTCCTCTAAAGCTATGATCCGGAGCGTCTTATGGAGCGAAAAATACGGTAGCTTATTTCTATCTAGTTTGCAGTCATAAGTAAAAAATGCAGTCTGGTTTATGCACCAGTTAGGTGTGAAATTTGAAGAGGAAGGAAGAAATACATAAATGCAGATATATGGGATCGTTACTACGTTCAACTGTATGCAACTTCTTTGGGCCACATAACTTTAAATGGTATCTTGGGAGCTGTACTACAAAAAGAAATGTGGCCATGGACAATGATTTGAAAAATCAGCAAAAAGTAAAATATATTTTAATTCCCACATATTCAGTGATCACCATCCCTGTGTATCTTCTAATTAAGGGTTAAATGAACCATAAAAATATCTAGTGGACACACACACACACACACACACAGTTATTTTGGGGAGTGGGAAGACTGAACCTAAAGAGATGGATCATGTTACCCCACAAGATTTAGATCATAGATAATTGTTTTATAGAAACAAGAACGCACAATTATCTTTACCTTAAAAAAGTCTTCTGGAAGTATTATTTCAATATTCTTAATTTAAAAACTATATTTGTATGATTTTATTATGCTACTTCCAAACTAGCATGCTAAGATCAATAAGCTATCCACTTTCCCCGCAATCTAATTTTGTTTTCCTGTACAGAGTATCCACATTAATTGGGCTGGACACTCCATTGTTAAGTGACAGACAAGCTCTTAAATTGAAAAGCCAC
The DNA here is from genome assembly GCA_023053685.1 of Diadophis punctatus similis. Taxonomy (NCBI): domain Eukaryota; kingdom Metazoa; phylum Chordata; class Lepidosauria; order Squamata; family Dipsadidae; genus Diadophis; species Diadophis punctatus. The sequence continues at coordinate 21,674,759 of JALIGW010000003.1, forward strand.
GTGTCCACACCACTTAGCAATGGTAGTTCTGGCAGTCCCAGTTGCTATCGTTAAGTGACGACCATATGGGTCACATTACCACAATTTGTGACTTTTCAGCAGCTTCCACATTGACATTTTATCAGAAGACATCAGGGAAGGTCACAAACCATAGATACATGACCATGGGATGCTTTAAAGACATAACTGTGAGCCAGGTGCCAAGATTGCGATCATGTGACATGGATCAGTGGTAACTACTACACATTCAGCACCATCATATGTTTGAATGGTTGCTGAAGAGTAGTCGTTAAATGAGGACCACCTGTGAAACCATTATATATGGCTGGAAGGAAAATGTTCAATAATTACTTGATTTAGCTTCTTGAACTCCACCACTTGAAAGAAAATATGCTCCAGTATATGCTTGGCATCTTGCTGTTCTTTTGGCAGTTTATTAGTTACCCCTAGGATATCACCACATTTTCTGACATAGAATTCCAGATCATCTTCAGTACCTAATAAAATACAAAGAAGTATTATCCCACCATGGGATACAATCTTTCATATTTTGTATACAAAACTATTTTAAAACTTATTGCTTATGAGTTTGTTGAACAAATTAATTTGTACAACTGAAAAATAAACCAGAGGATCTAATGGAATGCCATAATGAAATATATTTTCTTCTGTTGTATTCATTACATACAAGTAATAATAGGCAATTCCACATATAGATGACTGTTGGTTTCTAACACATTGGATAATTTTATTTATTTTGTTTATAACACTAATCATATATTGCCATAACTTTATATGAGTTTTCTCTGAATAATCTGAATAATCTATCTTTATTATACAGATTTTTCTATTATCACAGAAATATTGTCCCAATATTTTATAGTCATTTAGGCATATAGTGTCTCATTATTCCAGTTTACTTTCATATTTTAAAAGCAATTCACAACCAAATATAATTTACTATCAAAACCAGATTTAGTTTATCAAAATAATTCCATTTTTCAAAAAATCATGGGAATTATAGTGCAGATAGTTACATTTAAAAATGAATTAAAATGTATGCTTTAAAGATTTAATAGAAGTCTTGATAGATGTTAAGAAATTATGTGAATTAGAAATCACTTTGCTAGAGATTTAAAACTAAGGACTAAATCAAGAAAAGGGTACTTTAAACCAAAGGCCAAATTGAATACAATAACAGATGTACCACCTGCTAATACTTCACATTTCTCTTGAATATAGGTGGTCTATCTACAATACTTCTGATCATCTTAAAAACCCAAAGTGGTCTAACAACCCTACTGATCTCTCTAAAACAGGACTGTCAAACTCCTGGCCCGCGCTGGCCATTTTAGTAAAATCCATTTTAGCAAAGCCCATTTTAGCAAAGGGGGGGGGGGGAGAGTCCCGATACGTCATGTGATGCCACTATGACGATGTGAGTTTGATACCTCTACTCTAAAAGTAGAGATAACAGAATTTCCTTGTCTATGTTTGTGGGAAAGTCTCCTCTCCTGATCAAGAATTTATGGCTTTGTTCCTCGTGCTTTCTTCTCCAATTGCAAGATTCTCAAAATGGACTTTTTGTATCAAATATAGCAATCCTAAAATATAGGATCCCTAAAATAAACTGTTAAAATAACGGGTCAAAATTACTTCTACCATAAACCCAGACATGGAGAAATTGTTATTTGGGTATATTTGTGTAACACCTTCCACCCCCTATTCACTATTCATAAATTAACACTTCTAGAGAAAACAACAGAAAATTATAGATGCAAATTTGGCCAAGCTTAGTTTGAATTCATAGCCCATTGTGGAGGATTCATGTCGTTGAAGTACTCAACCATTCTGCAAATTAGCTTAGCAAACTCACACTTGTTTGAATGTTTGAACTACTTACACTTGTTTGTTATTTGGGCGAGACGAGCTTTCTCAGAAGAAAAAGTTTCATCCAAATCAAACAAGTCCAGGCTGGGAGGAGGCAACTCTCTGAAGGCTGGTGGAAAAACCTAATAAGCAAAGAAACAAAAATGTCTGATTTGTCCTTATTTATTCAAAAAAAGGAATATTAGTGTAGGATAATAATCAAAGCATTTTAATACCGTGTTTCTCCAAAAAGATGACCCATCTTGAAAAGAAGCCCTATCACGTTTTTGAGCGCATGCAATCAAATTAAGCCCCACCCACAAAATTAGCCCTAATTAAGACTACGCCCACCCTGGGGTGCAGGGAGTGGGGCAAGGCACACAGGTAAAAAATAAGCTAGGGTGGGGATGGGGGGGTTGAGCTGCCCTACTTATCAGGCCTCGCATACCCCACTTGCCTCGCCTTCTTCTGCAGCCGCTTCTTCTGCGGCCACTCGCAAGCATCGCCCTGGCCTCCGTTTCGTCTTCAGATTGGAGCTCTGTTATCGGCTGCAGATGCCTTCCGGCAGGCATCTGAAGGCAAAACGGAGGCCAGGGCGATGCGAGCGAGTGGTGGCAAGCGGCTGCAGAAGAAGTGGGCCAGCAGCGACCTCCTGCTGGGCAGGGCTGTCGGTGCCATCGCCACGAGGTGAGTCAATAATTAGAACCCTCCAAAAAGAAGACCTAGCCATGTTTTTTGGGGGTCAAAATAAAATAAGACCCGGCCTTCTTTTTGGAGAAACATGGTATCCATGAGAAAGCAATTAGCTGCTCTATTTATAACCTACTCAAAATCTCTATTTCTGTTAACCTTTATCTGAAATTTTAGCCTTTCCCTCAAACACTTGATTCACTTTTACTACAGATATTCCAGTATCTTATAATGTGCCTCCTATCCATCTTTTGTAATACTCACCTCTTAATTTAACTGATGTAGCTTTTTTGCTAATGGATCAAATCTTATATCCAGAATCAAAATACTTGTTTTAGTAAAATAAATTACTACTTATTTTATTGTAGTAACAACAAATGACACTGTTACTCACTGCTGGCTGGAGTGCAGGTAAAGGTGTTTCAAACTGTGGCTGAATTAGCTGAAGTGATTCATATTTCACATTCAGCTGTTCATAAGACCTGTAGAATAGAGTTAGCTTATATAAACTGATAATAAATGCAAAACATCAAATTATAATTCGGAACATATTACTGAAAGTATACTCCTAAACACAACTATTAGGGAGTAAGTTCTACAAAACTGCATGGGGCAACTTTAAAATAACTGATTAGGACTACGCTGCAATAACCCTGTGGACTTCACATAAAGTTAATATTTTGACCTGTACAATTGGAAGTATTCTATTTTTGCATCAGAATCTAAAATTCTGAAGATTCTGATGCAAAAATAGAAACTTATATAGAACTTGAGCAATGAAGTGCTATTGGTCAATAAGGAAAAGGGTGTTATATATTAAGGCCATAGTCCAGGAATGATAATTCTTAGAATAAACATGGTATCAAGAAACAGGCTAATGAGAAGTTTTGGTTTTAAAAAAGGTACAACTAATTCTTAGGCAGATGTATAAACGAAGAAGAGATTGCTGTGCTACTTGTTGCACTGAGGAAACATGGGTAGCACAGCAAGAAGAAAAACCATAGATTCAGGACTCCTCTCACAATTCCGCTGAGAAACACAATCTTCTGCACAGAAGAGAAAAAGAAACTTTCCTGGCCACAGCCTGTTATTATTTGCTCCTCTTTCTGGATCTGGGATGATATAGCTCAACTCTTATACCTTTAAAATATTCTGGTGCATACATGGAAGTCCATTAATGGCTTATTTGTTTGCTTTCTTGAGTGTTTCTGTATATTACTATTTTCATTGCCACCGATGCAAAATAGACAACAATTATATATACATTGTAGATTTATAGATTTTAGATTTCTATGCCAATCCATGCAATATTTAAATCCAATTTGTTATTGTGTTTTTTAAAAATAAACTATTATTTTAAGAATAACAAATACTCTCAGATGCTGACTTAATAATTTTCGGAAGTGCTGTAGTATCTAGTTGGTAAATACACATATCAAACAGTGTTGTAAAGTCTCGTGGATTCTCATCTCCCTCTTGCAGACAAACTCGTAACCGTTCTGACAAAGTGGCTATATCAGGAAGCATTGTATAATCAGAAATCTGAAAAAAAGAGCAAAGTAGCCGCTGGGATTAAAAAAATGGGTATTAAGATATTTACATATCTAATATACAAGTAAGATATGTTAATATAAAATAAGTCTATTTTAATTTCTTGTCAGAATGCTAAATTTAGCAGTATGCAGGTAATCCTAGATTTACAGCTACAATTGAGACCAGAATTTATGTTGTTAAACAAGACAGTTGTTAAGTGAAGGACACCCAATTTTACAATATTTTTTCCCATGTATCTTAAGCAAATCACTGCAGTTCTTTACTGAATCACATGGTCATGAAGCAAATCCAGATTCCTCGCTGATTATGCTTGTTGGAAGATAGCTGGGACGATTATAAATGACAAATCACATAGCTCTGGGACACCGCAACCTACATGTTGGTTGCCAAACGTCCAAATTTTGATCACATGATTGTGGGGATGCTGCAACAGTCCTAAGTGCAAAGACTGGTTATAAGTGACTTTTTTCAGCGCTAACTTCAAATGGTTGCTAAACAAATGGTTGCAATTTGAGGACTACCTGAATTCAAAACCAATCTATTCCATCTTCAGACTATGAGCAAATACATCTCCTAATGCAAAACTTTTGAATAACAAACTGCTTGAAATAACAAAATACTTATGGTCGGAATATACTCATGTTAACACTGATTGTAAACTTATTTTATTTATTGTTGTGAAACCCAACTTGGAAAGGTGGTAGTGAAAGGGAAGCATTGAACACTGAAATAAAGCACAATCATATATTTTGCTTAAATAAAACTTTTAACTTAAACTGTGACAAGTTATTAATCAGGCCAAATCTGACAATATGTTTTTAATATAATCTAAATTAGTTCAAAGATCATAACAAAATATTGAAACTTTGGCCATGGTAATTATAACATTTCAAGAAGGAATGGCATGATTCTCCCAGTTGTAAAAGTTTTAAAGTTATCAAACATGTCCTATGTAGTGGTTCTATTTTAAGTATAAAAATGGACAAGGCCCATGCTGAATTTCTCTTTGAAGCGCAGATGGACCCATTCAGGTCATTCTTCTCAAAAAAGGTACAGTACCAATTTCTAAGGACCATCTTCCCATCTAATCTAATATGGTAATGCACCATATTAAAGTCACTTCAACGCCATATTACTGAAGCATTGACTTGGACATTTTCTGACCGGCTTAAGTTACTCTTCTTTCCTACTGGTCTAGCTCCTCTAATACTGGTTGAGAACTTTAATTCTTCTTGGAACCAGGTATTCTATGAGAAACTAAAATTCTTTGAGTTCTCAAGGGCTCTGAATAAGTACTATCCACTCCAGAGGAGAAGCCTCCTCTGGATTTAACATACAAATTGACCTATCATCTTTGTCCATATTTCTGAGTAGATCTACTCATCTATTCTGCTCAGTAAAATACTTCAACCAAGTAACAAACCTAAATTCAGGAGAGGTTTTCTTTGATCAAAGTTAATGTCCTCCCACCAATGTTACTGAGGGGAGATATTGACATGTTCAGCTTGGGGGAAAGTTGTACTTCTGCAGTGGAGGAACAATTCACATGCTGAATCATGTTGTTTTGTATTACTTCTACTAGGATAAAGCTCGGCAGGAGTTGCTATTTCCATTCAATCCTCCAGCTGTTATTATCAGTTCAGCCTGACTCCATATCACAGAATGTTGCTAAGTGATGTTCTACAGTCTGCACATGCCTCAATCTGCCTTTAAGCAGTTCTTACAGCCTCCTTTTTGATTCTGCTGATCACTTATTTTAAAGAATTATGGTTAGAGGTAAATGTAGGTATTTGTCCAGCTGATCACCTATACCTAACTATTATGTTTTTTAAATTAGGCTTTGATATCTTCCTTTAATTTACTGGTAGGAATTATATTTTTACCTGAAATGTATTCGTTACATCTATAGCCTTAATTTCTTTAAGGCTTAGAATTACACTAAAAAGAAATATCACATGTAAGTACGATACGTTGCACTAATTTTTTAACTAATTTTAAATTCGAAATATTTATCTGAAAATAATTATATCTTGCTTCTTCAAATTTATTTCTGTTTGTGACAAAAGTGGTCTATCATTTCCATTACATGATGCCTTATGAATTTGTTTAATTTTTGTAATATTTTATAACAACTTATGGTTTGTGCAATAAAGCTTATGTACATCAATATATACACATACAGTATACACTTACTTCTGGATCTTCTGCATCTATCTGATTTAAGTGAATGTCATTTGTTGTAAGCCACTGGAAAAGTACTTCCTAAGAAACCACAGAAATTTGTTACATTTGTAAAGCATTTAAACAACTATCATTAAAAACCTGGCCCCACAATTCAATTCCTTCATTTCCTTTATCTCTGTAAAAGTTTGATTACCTTTAATAGGCTTTAAAACTTTTTATTGTATTAGTGAATTAGTGTATGGCCTAGCAGTCAAGTATTAAGTGTTTAAAAATTCTTGAATTGCATGAAAAATATTGTATCTGCATTAAATGCATTCTCCCAATTAAAGTAACTGTAACTGTCAAGGACAAAGGAAAAATGGTTTTCAGGAAAAAATGTAACACAAAAATTGGCTGGCTTAGCATCAGTGTATCAAAAAAAAACCACAACCCCAAGAGTATAGTACAGTGATGGCGAACCTATGGCACGCGTGCCACAGGTGGCACGCGGAGCCATATCTGCTGGCACGCGAGCTGTTACCCTAGCTCAGCTTCAGCGTGCATGTGCGTTGGCCAGCTGATTTTTGGCTCACGTGGAGGCTCTGGGAGGGCATTTTAGGCTTCCGGAGGGCCTCCGGAGGGCCTCTGGGGGTCAGAGAGGCATTTTTGCCCTCCCCAGGCTCCAGGGAAGCCTCTGGAGCCTGGGGAGGGCGAAAAACGGCCCTACTGGGCCCACCGGAAGTTGGGAAATGGGCCGTTTCCGGCCTCCAGAGGACCTCTACGGGGGCGGGGGAGGCCATTTTTGCCCTCCCCGGGCATTGAATTATGGGTATGGGCACTCGCATGTGCATGATAGCGTGCGCACACGCGCTTTCGGCACCCAAGGGAAAAAAGGTTCGCCATCACTGGTATAGTATATTTGATTGAAGCAGTATATGTGTCTCATAAATCCATGCATGCGTGCATGAACACATAATAAAGGTCTGAAGGAAAGGATAAAGCAGCAAACCTTTCTACCTGCATTGGTTTAAATATGCTCACTGTGTTACACTGAGCTTCAGGGGAAAAAATTACCAATCTTTCATTTGAAAAGACATAAAATTATAAGATTAAACAATGACTCACCATGATTTTGGTATTTTCTTCTTTTTCCAAATACTGATCACTGAACATATGACACGATCCCAATACTGCTAATTTGCCACCTTGAGTCTATCAAATAATAAACATAGGACAGCACATGTATGAACTATAATCATCTAAGGGAAAATCTAAAACGTGCTATTTAGATTAAATTGATTCAATTTTAAGAGTGAAGTATATTTTTTTATAATAGGTGATATAATGAAGAGAACCACTAATCAACATAGAGATCTGAACAATTGATTTGGTTATTATGATATTATTTTAAATTAACATCATTTTGTTGGCAAACAAGGATTAATCAAGATTTAAGGCACCACTTTTAAGTGTACGGTAGTTTTCTTGAGCCAGTAAAAAAATCAACAGTATACACAAAGGTTCCATATTTTCTTGTATGTTTTAACTGATCTGAGAAATAAGACAACAGATACAGCCTTATAATAGGCACATTTGGTTTTTTTAAAAAATCCTCCAATACTCACTTCATTTACACACACACAAATTGTCAGGCCGAAGCCATTTTACTTGGGGTCTTTGGCCTGCCACACTTTATGCTATTTTAAAATGTATTCTTTGCTATGGGAATTTGGGAGGGGTCATTGCATGAGGGATGTCTGCATGTAGCCATAACAAATTCCTTCTAGATTGTCAAGGTCATCCTTTATCTTTGCACTCCTGCACCTGCACAGAAGGAGATAGGAGTTGCTGCCAAGTTGGCAGATGAAGATTGGTCAACGTGATGGACTTAGGGGTGTGGGGACAAGGGCTTGAACTTTCAACTGGATGGAGAAACCTCTGGGACTTCAGATTCGGGTTTCTCCCAGATGTACCAACATGGCTCTGCTAATAAATTGGAACTTTGAGGAATACTTTACCTCGGACTCTGATTCAGTTTTTGATGCTATTTGGAACCCTGACACAAATCAATCAATCAATCAATCAATCAATCAATCAATCTCTCTCTCTCTCTCTCTCTCTCTCTCTCTCTCTCTCACACACACACACACACACACACACACACACACACACACACACACACACACACACACACACAGAGTATTCTGACCTGGTCAACTGCAAATAGATGACATCTAAGCCTTGAGACCTAGGTCTAGATTTTAATAATAATGATAATCACTATACTGTATTTTTATCAGGCAAAAACAATCAGAACCATTTCTGAATAGTCTCAAACAAAAATGTTATTGCGTCTATGGAGATTCTCAGTTATCCAGATTGTTTCAAAGGTATTTTTTAAAGAAGCAACTGGCCTTTCTTGTTTTTCTTTGAAGACCTTTCGCTTCTCATCCAAGAAGCTTCTTTGGCTCTGACTGGATGGTGGAGAATGGAAGGATTTATATTCTTTGCAGACAGTTGGTCATTAGCATTCATTTAGAGAGTCGTTAAGGCTCCTTGGAGGTTTATCTTGTGTCCTTAAGGTCACCTGAGTAATGCAAATGGGTATGGAGCCTTCTCAGAACTGCTGAGAGGATTGTGTTGTAGACTGTTGAAAGATGTCATATCCCTCCTCTGTTGAGAGAGGGCTTTTGACATAGATGGCCTCTTTGACTCCTCTTTCAAACCAGTGGTCCTCTCTGTCCAAAATGTGGACTTGCTGTCTTCAAAAAAGTGGCCTTTGTCTTTTAAATACAGATACTGCTAAATCTAGTCCTGATGAGTTTGTTCTCCTATTTTGGGCCATGCGTTTATGAAGTGATTGTTTTGTTATTGCTAGTCCTCTATGTTAGAAGAATCTCACCTGACTGACTGCATTCCCTAGATAAGGATAAGATAAGGCTTCACGGATTCTGGGGTTGGTTAGATATGCTGCTTTCTGCAATGCAAAGACTCTAAACTCAACTCCTTCTTAACACCTCCTTCCAGTCTAGCAGGAATTTCCTCCACAACTTTAAAGTGTTTTAATGATAGTAGTATCTACCTACCCTCAAAAGGACGCTATAGAGCACTGCACACTAGAACAACTAGACACAAGAACAGTTTTTTCCCGAAAGCCATCACTCAGCTAAACAAATAATTCCCTCAACACTATCAAACTATTTACTAAGTCTGCACTACTATTAATCTTCTCATTGTTCCCATACCCATCTCCTCCCACTAATGACTGTATGACTGTAACTTTGTTATTTGTATCCTTACAATTTATATTGACTGGTTCCTAATATGATTTGATTGCTTATTTGTACCCGGACTATCATTAAGTGTTGTACCTTATGATTCTTGACGAACATATATTTTATGTACACTGAGAACATATGCACAAGACTCATTCCTTGTGTGTCCAATCACATTTGTCCAATAAAAAATTCTATTCTATTCTATTTCTAACAATTGCTAAACCAGGTAGGCAAGGGAATAGAGTAGTTGTTAATATCCTTTTGTTTGAAACCATTTCCTAGTATTTTCAAATGGCAAAATACAGAGGAAATATATTTTATCATAAAGAACTAAAGTTGGACAGAAGATGTACCTCAGTAACGTACCTTGTAAGGATAAAAAGCCAAAATGGGTCTATTAAGAGGAAAACAGACAGAGCCTGTAGACAGAACAGCCACTGCAGGTTTCATCACATTTAATGTAGCACCAAACGGATATACAAAAGTGAGAGCCCTAGAAAAAGGATGCAAAGAATGTCATTGCCAATTTTAAAACATTGCAGCATTGTGCATTTCCAGATACAATATACTGTAACAATACTTCCCTATAAAAATGGTCTCACTTAAAAAAAAATAGCATGTGCAATGTAGCATACAGGATACATACTGTGCATCATTTCCACCAGTATCTTCATCTATTATCCCAGTCACTATTTTTCCTGCAGCTCTGCTGATTTCCCTTATTGGGATAAATACAAAATCAACTGAGATTATTATTTTATAATACAGTGATTTAAATAAAATTTGCCTGAAATGACTTATCCTCCACAAATGACTTACCGATTTAAAACTCCATTAGACACCAAGGCTTCTTTAGGATGGAAATATTTATAATACACATTTCTCACGACAGAATCTTAAAAGAAAGAAAAATAGTTACTGAAGTGCATTGCTTCAAGATAGAGATTCCATTTCATGGCCATAATTAATTCCATTTCAAATCATGAATCTATGGCCAGTGGTGGATATACAATTCTAGCAAAGTAAAAATGCAGAGTTAAACTAAGTGAGAGAGGTGCAGTGGCACAGAGACTCGCTTTAGTAGGTCCACTGTAATAGCTGTCTTTTATTACTTTCATGCTCTGGGCACTGCTATTATTCCAAGCACACTACAGCTTGGCATGCTATTCACCATAAACCAAGGCCCTTCTGTTACCTCATGCTAGAGCATATTATGTATGTATGGAAAGTGGAATAGATTGCTGATATTTTAATATGTAGGAAAGTTACACCCAAATGGAATAGCCGTAGCAACAAAGGCAGTATAGCAACATATGTTTAACTAAAAATCATACTGTCCAATATTAGGAGTGCAACCATAACAAATATGACATATTCAGATGTAAACTTAATATTATTTCTTTATTTAATACATTTATTTACTGCTTCTTATATCTATGGTTCATTCATTCATTCCTAAAATTTATCTAACTGCCTGAAGTCAGATTCTTGATAGCTTATAGAAATCACTAAAAAATACCAAAAAATATGTACAATTAAGAAGAGTCTTCACAGTATATCATACAGTGGTATCTCTAAGTGGTTTACAACAACATAAAGGAAAACAGACAATAAATTGAAATAATATAAAATCAATGCAATGAAAAAGTCACATAAAGATAGTTATATGTTTTTCTTCAGGATTATTTCCAAAATCAACAGATATTAAGAATAAAAAAACTTGTAAAAACTACAACCAAATTTACCTTTCTTTTTCAGACAAATATTATTAGCCTGGATGTGAAAATATAAAAAATGTCGAAATAGATATTGAGTTATAATTTGTTTTCTATTTTGAACTAGGAGTTTGGATACATTTTGCAAACTGTAAAAGTAGCAATTCTTTTTCATGTAATTTATTACCATTATTGACCATGATCCCAAACTCTTCTAATAAGAAGTTGATGTTAGTATCATAACGAGATTCACCCCCTTCTCCCAGCATCACCAAGATATTCCCACCACTTTCTAGATATTTCTTCAGAACTTCAAACTGAGAAGGAAAAAAAAGCAGAAAAAAACTAGTCTTATTGATACAAAGTTGGTTTTATACTTTTTTCTTAGTCAAGAATATTAAGACAGTCTTGAATATTAAGACAGTCTTGAATATTAAGAGAGTTTTAAATATTAAGACAGTCTTGAATATATTACAAATATAACTTGTAATATTTATATTTGTTAATATTTCCAAAATCTCATTTCCCATTTAAAACGTATCTATTTTTAATAAGAAAATGATCAGATTAATCATATAATTTTATTACATTTTAAAAAGTCAAACAGAAATTTACAAGCTAATAAACAATTTGTTCCTTGGCACATAGCAAAATGTGCAGAGAACCTTTCTGTTTCTCCACCAAAATATAACTCTTATGATGAATATTTAAGTTCTTCTCAATATTTAAGATATAATTAACCCCTGGACAATAAACAGATCAGTGGTGGGTTGTAAATGATTTTGCTACCGGTTTGCGCACGTGCTCGGGCAGGTGGGCAGAGCCTCCCGCTGCCAGCGCTACCAGTTCTAAGAACCAGTCCGAACCGGAAGCAACCCACCGCTGAAACAGATAATGTATGTAATGCTAGCACATACTTCAGCAGCTGTAAACTTTTCTCTGGGTCCTGAGGTAATCCACAGTTTTACTCCTGAAAGTTTCTCTGAAGTGATTTCATCTTTTAAGCTAAGAACAAGTAAACAAGAAATCTTATTCCACCATTTAAAAAATAAAACAAGAAATGCAATCTGCTTTAAGGAAAACTTTATGACATGTACCCTGTTTCCCCCAAAATAAGACATCCCCTGATAATAAGCCCAATCGGGCTTTTGAGTGCATGGCAATAAGGCCAAGCGCTTATTTCAGGATTCAAAAAAATATAAGACAGGGTATATTAATTTATCAGATATATATCAGAACAAATTACAGATTTCAAAAAAGAAATAAAATACGATGAATTCCACCTACCTCTGTATTTTCCAGTTACTACGAAGCTTTTTTTGTAAAATCCTATAACCACTGTTCATAGTAAAAATTTCCTTTTTGGAAGCATTGAAGATAATAATATTCCGAAGATCTCCCTCCATAATTATCTTAAAGATGAAAAAAAAGTACAATTACATAAACAAAGGAACAACAAATCAATGTTATAAATATCAATTACTGTATATTGTCTCTCGCTTAATATGCAGTATAGTATTTAAAAAAAATAAGATTAAGTTTGTTATCTTGTTTATAGCAATTCTAAAAACAATATTATTAGGTGCCCAGAGTCACTTACTTGAAATGGGGAGTCATATAAATTCAACAAATAAATGAATAAATGAAATTATGAGAGTGAAAATTGATCTAATAGTCCCATTATAACAAAAAGTATTTAACATTCATAATGTTTTCAATTATATTTTCTCCATAAAAACACTATATTTACATAATGTACTCTCAAAGTCCTGCTATTAAGGGAACCAAGTATGCATATGATGTAAAAATGGCATGTTGGGAATTAGGATATCCAAAATTCCAGTGTTAGGGGTTCAATTTGAAATACAGGTACATCCTTATTGCCCATTGAAATTTTCTCTGTTGGGGGGGGAGGATAGAAAGAGAGGTGTGAAAAATCCTATTGCTATATAATTTACAGGAAATGAAGAATTCATAATTCCTCTGTTTAAAGCAAAAAAGCATCTCCCAACTTTCTTTTAAGCAAATAATGAAAAAATCTTTATTTAAATATTTTTCCAGACATTCCACCAAGTAATGAACAAATATTGATTTAGTCATAGACAACTGTTATGAAATTATCTTCAATGGCAAAAATATATTATTAGAACATAGAGGGCATATTTACAAAACAACTTCAAAAACTTTAAAGACATTCTGAGAATTATAGCTGCAGGAAAGAAAATAGTATGCTCTTTAATGTAATTCTTAGCATCTTTTCTGGAGTACAATTCTTGGTGAAAAACCATGAATTATATTGCTATACAACTCCACAATTTGTGCAATGTAACTATGCATTTGCAGCTAGAAAAATAGAAGGAATTATATTGATCAATCTATGCCTATCCTTGAGGAACAGAATTAAAGACTTGTTCAGACATAATTAGGGCTATCCTAAAAGAAAAGGAAGACATTAGGACACATTATCCTTTTTAGGGTAGCCCTAATTATGTCTGAACCAGCCTTTCATTCAAGGACAACTTGTCCTTATGTCCTCCATCTGACAGGCATAGCATTAAAAGTAAATATTGTTTGGCTTTTTTAACATCTACTGTACAAACTATCTCTTCCTGAGCAGCTTTTCTCTGCAGCACAATCTTCCCTTAAAAAAATAGTCACTGCAACTTAACAAGTTCTCACTGAAATTGACCCAACTTTAATCAGTTACATACCAACCATTTTCTTCTAACCTATTCTAGCACATTCTTGACATTCAAAAGCCAGTCTTTCTGATGCTAGAAAAAATAATTTCATATTTATGTAGACCAATGATTTTTTTTGTCCCCATGCCAAGAAAGTTAAATAGTGTATCCTCCTTAACCCATTTCTAATTGTCTGTGAGCAATTTGACCTGTTCAGAAATCTGGTAATTCTACAGGTAATGCTAAGTCACAATGGGCCTCTTTGCTTCTGCATTAACATGGGAGTAAAAACCTACCCATTATAAGTTTATGTTCCGCAAGAAACCATGGTTAAAAAAACCATCTTCAACAGTAGTAAAAACTACTATATTAAAATTATTTATGACTATATGTCCACAGAGAGGGAAATTATCATGTTCTCTGTAACTGTGTCCCTATGTTGCTAACAAGGGATTAGAGAGACATTCAGCATGCCTACCTTCTACAGAAATGAATTGTCCAAAGACCCCTTGAACTCGATGAGGTTTTTTGTTCATCACCCTGAGGTTAGAAACGAGGCTCCTTGCTAAGGAAGTGTTGCCCCATATTCTCTATCAAAGGGCTGATGAAAAAAAGATTTCCTTTTTTCAGACAGGAAGAGGAGGCTCTTTGCATCCGTTTAATTCAGGAGTGGGGAATCTCTTTTTTCCCAAAAGTTGCTAAACTACCGTTCCCAGCATCCTTGGCGATGCTGGTCCGATCCCAGCAGCAACAGTTGGAAGAGGCGACAGTCCCTCAGCCACACTTTAATACTCCTGCAACGGTTGGGACTCGGAGGAATTAAGGAATAAACCTTACGCAAAAATGGGAGAACCTCCTCTTTGAGGTAGCGCAAGCATTGCAAAAACTATCTTCTAACAACCCCCCAAAAGGGACGTTTGAGCCTCCGGCTCGAATGGACTGTACGCATCGCAAGGCCAGTCCGGTTTTCCTCCATGTAAATGGACCACAGATGCAAGGACGGCAAACGAGCGCTTATAGTTGAATCTCCATCTTTCCCTCCCAAGGAAATTCATTTACCTGCGGAGTCGCCACCATTTTTTCGCGGTTCCTCGATTAGGAAACCTCGGCGGCAGCAACACGCGGTAACTAAGGGCCGCTCCACCCTAGCAACGCGATTCTCTTCCTGCGCGTGCGCGAAACGCGGCTTAACTGTAAACCTCCGGAGGGGTAAGACAAAAAGTGAGAGGTTTGATGACATCTGATCCGGGAATGTTAAGAGACTCGCAGACTTGGAACTGCTTCACGGGGGAGGACTTCGCCGGTGGAATCCTCCACTCTTGGAAATAGGGGGAGCTTGTGAGAATCTGCCATCGCGAGAGGAGGGGGCAAATGTTTTCTCCGTCTCCGCCTTTAGCGCGAACAAGCAGCAATTAAGAATATTAATTAGAATTTAGAGTTTCTGTTAATCCTCCTGGCTTATTTGCTTGCAAATCTATAGCTATTTACGCTTTCTAAGAAAAATGTTCCATAACAAGAGGCAAGGGCTGTAAAATACTGTATTGGCCTGATTCCGGCATTCTATCAGTCCATATTTATTTATATAAATAAATTATTATTTTACAAGTAATTCCAGGGGAGAACGTATTTAACATTCCTTCTTCCTTCTATTTTCTCCACAACAACAACCTCGTGAGGTGGGTTGGGCTGAGAGAAAGTGACTGACTCAAAGTCACCCAGCCAGCTTTCATGCCTAAGGCCAGAACTAACCTTTACAGTTTCCTCGTCTGGTGCCTTAACCACGTGACTAGACCAAAGGTCTTCAAACTTGGCAACTTTAAGACTTGTGGACTTCAATTCCCAGAATTCTCCAGCCAGCATAGCTGGGACTTGAAGTCCACAAGTCTTAAAGTTGCCAAGTTTGGGGACCCCTGCACTAGACCAAGCTGGTGCTCTCTACACTGAATTGGGGCTGCAAAAATCAAGGCACTTGAATGGTAGCAATCATTTTCTGTATCATTTTGCTTCCTTAAAGTGGATGTATATAAATGTATAGGTTGCTTAACCATGGTTTATTGACTAAACCACAATTTGCTTCATTCACACAACCAACATTAGTTGAATGAATTGGCTTCATTCAAACCAACATTAAGGATGGTTTGTGGATGGTGGGAACTGTAAGCACTTTGCACTAAGGAACAATCTCATTATTAACTTGTGAACCAAGGCAGGTGAGGTTTTCAGGTCAGGTTACAGAATTGCAAGTCATTTCATTGGCTGTTCTCAAAACGAATATAATCTGATCTTGTGAAATTTTCAGATCAGAAAAATATTGATTCCAGTGACCACTTAAAAGGACAACGTTTGGCTTACCTGTTATTTGCTTTGTCACTTGTGTACCCTGCCACTTACCGTGTATACCCACATATACCCTCTCCCACACAGCAGTAGCCACCCCAAACCCTGCTATGCTCACACTGCACTTCCCTGTTGGCACCCTCTTCCACCTAGTGTAAAGTGACCAGATTTTTTTTTTAAGCGGGACATTGGCGGGGGGCGGGGGCGCCTGGACGCCGTCATTTGAGTTTTGCCCTCTGCGCATGCACAGAAGGCAAAAGATGCTAATGTCGGCGTCCAGGTGGGTGTGGGAGGAGGTGGGAGGCCTTTCCTCGCCTCCCGCCTCCCCTTCGGGAGCCGGCAGTGGCTTGGGCTGGCTGGCTGGCAAGCGACGCAAGATCGCTCCCAAGAAGCGGCTCCTCCCCCCCCGCAAAGAGCAGAGACAGGCTGGCCTGGCTCCGGCTCCTTTCCTCCCCAGGAATCTTTTCCCAGGTCTGCCACACGGGGGGAAGGAGCGGAGGCGTGGGGCACCCTCCGGACGCCGCCCCGGAGAGAAGACCAGGCCCAGCTGGCAAGGGCCAGGAAGGATTTTTCCCGCGCCGCCAGCCAGCTTGTCCTCCGGGTCAGACGCAGCAGAGGCGAGCCCCGGCCATGGCATTGGTAAAGGCTGCGATGAAGGGGTGGTGGTGCACAAAGCTGCAGCCTCTGCTGCGTCTGGCCTGGAGGACAAGCTGGCTGACGGCGCGGGAAAAATCCTTCCTGGCCCTTGCCAGCCGGGCCTGGTCTTCTCTCCGGGGCGGCGTCCGGCGGGTGCCCCACGCCTCCGCTCCTTCCCCCCGTATGGCAGACCCGGGAAAGGATTCCTGGGGAGGAAAGGAGCCGGAGCCAGGCCAGCCTGTCTCTGCTCTTTGCGGGGGGGGGGGGAGGAGCCGCTTCTTGGGAGTGATCTAGGGTGCCCCGAAGCCATCCGGGCACACCCCTCGGCGACCGAGGTGGTTACTTCCAGCCGGAGAGGATGTGGGGATTGCTGAGAGGATGAACCCCAATAATGCCCCTGGCCTGCTGTTTAAAGGGGATATTGGCCCCTGCGGGGGGGAGGGCCCAAGATGCAAAGAGTGAATGACACGTGGGAGGCGGGGAGGAAGCTGGGCGGGGCCTGGCTCGACTGCTGAAAGAGTCCCTGGACGTCGCCGGAAATCACCCTGGGGAGAGGAAGAGAGAAAAAAAAGGTGCGGGCGGGAATGTGGATGAGGCGCTTCCTTTCCTTTCGCGGCATTGATGTGAAGAAACATCCCGGCTCTGATTTTTTTTTTACACCGGCCTGTGCACGTTCCGCAGATTTCTGTGTGGGAGACATCCGGTCAGAAGGCGTCGTTTCAAAAAAGCGGGACTTTTTTGAAACGATGCGGGACGCGGGACAATTAGTTTAAAATCGGGTCTGTCCCACCAAAAGCGGGACGTCTGGTCACCTTAACCTAGTGGCAGGAGCCACTTACCTGTCTGCCAGCTTGCTTGCAAGTCACCTGGGACTTGTAACTTTGTGCCAGCTTCCCCACTGATTTTTGGTTTTTGGAACCCTTGCAGGAAGTTGCAATGAAATGCTTGCTTAATGATCCATGATCCTCACTTAACAATGGCATGGGGACTGCAGTGATTGCCATTGCTCAGCCATGCAATCACGTGCCATTATGACTGGATCACTTATTGATGAAAATTTCAGTCCCAATTGCCATCATAACTCGAGGCTTATAGGTATCTTTAAAAAATATGTAATAAAAAATACATGAGAATTAGAAAAGTGGTTCATAAAAAAAATGAAGGTTGCAGTCACTCCCTCTCTGTCTTGCAGATATGATGGGGCTAAACCCAGCTCCTATCTTTGCCTAATCCCATCAGACCCAAATTGACTCTCCTTGCCCCTGGACAAAATCCCCTGCAATCCCATTTAAACCAAAGCCTACTGTGTTTCCCCGAAAATAAGACCCTGTCTTATATTTTTGACCCCAGAAATATGGCCTTGGCTTTATTATCGGGGGGTCTTATTATTTTTGGGGTGAAGGAGGCGGGCCGGGCTGCAAGACGGGGATCTTACCTGAGTCTGGCAGCTCCGTGCGAGAAGTTGTTAATTTCTCGCCCTCACAAGAAGTTTTTCTGTACTTTGCAAGGTGTTTCTCTCTCTGCACAGACTGGGTGGAAGACGCCACGGAGCTGTCAGACTCAGGTAAGATGCGTGTCTCGCTGTGGGGCGGGGGATAAGGGGGCTCTCCCCCTCTCCCACCGCGCCGGCTCCAGAGCCTCGATCCCTGCCTCGCCTCCTCCTCGCAGGCAGGAGCGCGTTTCAAAATGCTGCTGGAGGCAGAGCCCAGAGGAGCTGAGCCAGTCCTGCAGGGTGTGCGCGTCTTGTGCCTGTGCGCACCCGCTTCTCACTTGCTCTCTCTTTCCTGGCCGGGAGCTGCTCACTTTTGTGGAGGGCCGGGAGAGAGAGAGCAAGCGAGAGGCGGGTGCGCGCAGACACAAGACGTGCACACCCCCAGGGACTGGCTTGGCTCCTCTGGGCTCTGCCTCCGGCGGCGTTTTGAAATGTTTAATGTTAACTCATGTCCAGCGGCGCGGCATTGTGATCGGCAGCGGGAAAGAGGCAAGGTGGCAGGAGGGCCCAGCTACAGAGCCCGCCAAGAGAGTCGCCCACTGAGCCAGAGGTGCAGGGAGGCGGATCCTGGGGCGGGCGGGTGGAAAGGCACTTTCACGTCTCTGCACGTCGCTGTGGGATGGGGGATGGGGGTGGGGCTTTCACCCCCTCCCGCTGCGCCGGCTCCAGAGCCTTGATCCCTGCCTCACCTCCTCACAGGTAGGAGCGCGTTTCAAAACACCCAGAAGAGCCGAGCCAGTCCCACAGGGTGTGCGCTTCTTGTGCCTGCGCGCACCTGCCTCTCGCTTGCTCTCTCTCTCTCTCTCTCCCCCAGTCAAAAGAGTGCCTGCTGCAAAAAGAGCGGCTCCCAGCCGGGAGAGAGAGAGAGAACAAGCGAGAGGCAGCTGCGCGCAGGCACAAGATGCGCACACCCCACGGGACTGGCTCGGCTCTTCTGGATTGGTGAAGGCTTTATAAACTATAAAATCCCATTAGGATAAGACACAGATGTCAGTGCAGAAAAGTTTCTGTTAGGAATTTTGTGTTGTTTTCCTTAGGTATATTTTAAAATGGGCATACAAGTAATCCTGGTATAATGATGTTAACTGGAACTGGAAATTCCTATATTAAGCAACATGATCATATGTTAAAAACCACATGACTGCACCACTTGGTGATGTCAGTTCCAGTTGCCATCGTTAAATGAGTACAACACAAATGTTAAGGAAGGACCTCAAGACTATGATTTCCTGCATGTTTCTCCATTGCCTTTGCTTGTTGGAAACTCACAGGGAAGGTTGCAGATCATGATTATGTGACTAGATCCATAACCACAAGGTCAGGTCATTTCTACTTGTTCAGTGATATCACAAGTTTGAATGGTCACTGAATAAGTGATTGTTTTATTATTCTTTCTACAAATAAATTAGACAAAATTTATCTTTATATGTCAAATATATTATACTTTTTATGTCTTAAACATTTTATCAGAATAAAGAAGTGGGAGTAGGAAGGTATTCTGCTGTTATAATGTAGCAATGAAACACAGAATTCAGCAGAGACTGTCATGTGAACCAGGGGTGGGTTCCAACTTACCTCGCTGCAGGTTCGCTCCCTCCCGCTCCTCTTGGGCACGCACGCACTTTGTGCACGCATGCATGCACAGTAACAAAAAAAATAATTTTAAAAAAGCCAAAAAAAAGATGGTGACTGCATGCACATGCCGGAACTCGGCTTTTGTGCATGCTCAGAAGGAAAAAAATAAAAAAAATTAAAAAAAATTAAAAAAAAAAAGATGGCGGTGCACATGTACCGGCATTGACCGATCCGGTTCGGTGATGTCATCGTGACGTCACCAGCGGGCCGCTACCGGTTCGGGCGAACCGGTCCAACCGAGAGGAACCCACCCCTGATGTGAACCAATCCGGCGCTTCTGTCACTGCCTTGATGTCAAAGGAAAAGGAAAAGGAAAACATTTCTCTATGTTGAGTGGTATTTTCAAGGGTTAAGTAAAGACCAAGGTTTATTATTCTATGTGTTCATCAAGTACACTAATGGAAGAATGACTGTGTCATACCCAGCAGATGGCTTCTGTATTAGATTATCTTCACCTTCTGCATTTCATTTTTTAAAACATATCTCCTCTTTCATTATTCCCTCCCAGAGTCAGATATCTTCTCCCCCCCCCTTGTTTTTTCTCTCTCTCTCTCTCTCTCTCACACACACACACACACACACACACACACACACAGAGAGAGAGAGAGAGAGAGAGAGAGAGAGAGAGAGAGAGAGAGAGATGTAAGCTTGGTTCATTCTTTTCACTAAACCAGAATTTGAATGGCTGTATTTGGCAATTGAATCTAATCATAGTGATTTGTAAACTCTAAGGTCTGAATCCAGTCATTGTGAGTTTTTGAACAGACTTCAGTCTAAAAAAAATCCCCACACTACTTGCTCTCCAAATATCTGATGGAGTAGACTGCAGTCTTAAAAGATGAAATAGGAATGCATAACTCGAAATTATTTAATGTGGTACAGAGTGACTGAAAACAACATGACATAGATCATTTGTTCTAAATCTTAAAAAAAAATGAGACTACATACTATAATGGCATAACAGCATTGGATGGAAATTGTAACATTCCTTTTTTTATTCATAAAAATCACCTGGTCAACTTTGCCTGTGTTTGAAGCAATGTACATGTTGTTGCCAAAAAAAATTATATATTGTGTCCATAAAATTCTACATGGAGACTTTATTTTTTCATATTAATATAATTTTGGGCTTAACAGATTTGTTTAGGCAGTTTGTTTTTCTTTATGGGTTCTTAAAAATAAATCCATTGCTTCTTTTGGATCTGTGCTGTTAAGAGGTAGTTAGTATCAGAGTTTAATTTTCAAATAAACAGGAACAAATAAGCAAGATTATTAAAATATATATAAACAGAGATCACTGGAATATTTCCAGGCTAAAGCAACAAGACTTGGAATACAGTAGTAGACTGTATGATGGGATGGCTTGCTGTTTCCACTGATTACATTTTGTTGCAGTGCATTCAAAACTAAAAAGAAATACCTAAAACCTGACAAAAAGCCTGGAGGTGTCAACTGATTTGAGAAGAATGAATACAAATGCCATGCCAATTTCATACCAGTAGAAGGACTAGCTATGAGGACTGGGGTCAAGGAGAGGTAGTTGCAGCTATTCTGACTACGGTAACTCAAAAGAGTTCTTCAAGAACATACACAATGAAAAGCAAATTGCAATCGAAAATTAATGAACCATAAAATCTAGAATAATGTTGCAAGAAAATGGATTCAACTAGTTTGAATTGGTAGTGCCCCAAACTTAAAACAAGTGAATACAAAATAATTCGTTCTTTAGAATACAATAAATCTCTCTTAAGCATCTTGCATTCTCTTAGGATCTCATCCATTTGGTAAAACGATGTATCAATAAATTTGTTCATGCCTCTATAAATAAAATTATTCGTGGTTGGCAATGCTCAGGAAGAGGAACATTCACATTGTAAGTCTCTCTATGTCAAAGTTGCAAAGTTTGGTTCTTTTCCAGTTAGAAGATTAGATTGGCTATGTGATGTCTTCCTCTTATTTAAATAATGAACTAAACCTGGATTTCACAAGTCTTGTTTACATGAGATGCGTTAATCGTCATCATTTGGTGCATAAGAAAAACCCAGGAAAGCATCTGCTGCACTGGAACTGCTGGTAGCTAAATCAGGAGTTTTGATGATGGAATTGGGAACAGTTTCCTGGGTGAATTCTGGGTCAAAATGTCGTAGATCAGCTGGCCCAGCCTTAAAAAAAAACAATTATTTTTTTAAGTTTCAGGCAATAACAACAATAAAGTCATTCTTAAAACCAGAGGGTGTAGAAGTAGAGAAACACAGCACATATTTTGGGATTATGCTGAATCCTACTAATCCGTTCAACTTTGAAATGCTGTTCTCACTTATACTGAGTTGAGTTTATGTTAGGTTAGGTTACTTTTTTTTCTTTTCACATAAAACACTTGGAAGTCAGTCAAACATTCTTGATTACATACCATGTTTCTGAGACAAAGTGAGAGAAAGTCTCTGGGTTATTTGTCTGGGGAGGGGTGTCCCAATTATTTTCAATTCACTGGTGGAGGGGAAGGGATATGCAGGGATCCCCAAACTTGGCAACTTTAAGACTTGTGGACTTTAACTCCCAGAATTCTCCAGCCAGCTATGCAGAGCAGAGCTATGCTGGCTGAAGAATTCTGGGAGTTGAGGTCCACAAGTCTTAAAGTTGCCAAGTTTGAAGACCTCTGGGAGAGAGGAAAGGAAGCTATTTATTTGTTCTATTTATTTATTAAGAAAATGTATATGGCTTCCCAACTCACTCACAGTGACTCCGGGCATCTTGCAGGAATTAAAAGATTACTATTTGTTTTATTCTACTATTAAGTACTTTTTTTTCCTGAAACATACGAGGGTGAGTCAAAAAGTAATGCCATTTTCTTTAGGACAGGTATAATTACCAACACAGGAACATGTAGCATACATCAAAATGAAGCTGGTCCTCTGTGGATCACATCCCTACTTCTCAACATAGTCACCGTTTCTCTCAATAGCAATGTTCCACCTTCGAATGAGAGCATGTATCCCTGCCTCGTAAAATTTTGTTGACTGTTCTTTGAGCCACTTCTTCACTGCAGTTTTCACTTCCTCGTCACTGGAATAATGTTTGCATCTCACCATCATCTCTTCGGCCCCGTGAAAGAGGGTTTGAGAGGCAAACATTATTCCAGTGACAAGGAAGTGAAAACTGCAGTGAAGAAGTGGCTCAAAGAACAGTCAACAAAATTTTACGAGGCAGGGATACATGCTCTCATTCGAAGGTGGAACATTGCTATTGAGAGAAACGGTGACTATGTTGAGAAGTAGGGATGTGATCCACAGAGGACCAGCTTCATTTTGATGTATGCTACATGTTCCTGTGTTGGTAATTATACCTGTCCTAAAGAAAATGGCATTACTTTTTGACTCACCCTCGTACATTTAGCACTATGTGTAATTAGATTTTTAATTAGTTCTAATAGGCAAACTGAGTGGACTGTGATTTCTCCAAGCCATCCTTTACCCAGCAACAATTTCCAGTTTTTCTTTAAAGGCAAATTGCAGTATCCCAAGACAAAATGTAAATCATATGAATTGGCTCAATATTTCACGTCAGGAAAATCCGTAACAAATTATAAAATGTAGATCCATAACCCCCCAGAATGGTTAGCTTTTTCTAACATTTCTTCACAATTTCACAAAGATTGCCTAAAGCATAATAAACCACTTACCACATTAGGATCAAATGGAGGAGTGATCTTTTTATTATACAAATCATCCCAATTTATTGGAGCGAAGAACATATGGTTCTTTATTTCAAGCTGTAAAAAGTAAAATAAAGATGAGCTGCTATTTGCCAGAAGGATTTCCAAAACTCTGCTGTGCTTATGTTTATACCTAGCTGATCATTGATCTAAATTTACTTACTGTAAATGGTTTCCTAAAATACATTTGCTAATTGTAAAGATAAACAATTGTAAACAATTGTAAATTGTTATACAGAGGCTAATTGTACCAAATGTGTACACAATTAAACCCTGATATGAACTCAGGCTCAATCCTACTCAGAAACAATAAGGGCAGCAAGCTGTCAGTGTTCTTCCCATAGGTTATCAAAAAACCAGACCACTAGAGAAACCACAGAAGTGCCCTCTCATTAAGTATTCTGTCTCTGTATTGCAAAGATGTATGAAGCAAAAGCTCAATGCTTCCAAATTGTCGGGGAAATCCCCAGTCAATTCCCAATCCTCAATCCCTTCAAATCCCCATCCTTCTGGTGACTCCCAGATTCCATCAGGCTCCTTAGATGGACCATTCTAATAGGTTCCTTGCTTTTGCAGAGGTCCAGGAAAGCTAAAATTCTCAGTCTGAGTAGAAAGTTAAAAACATTCTTCAATGTTCTACCCGTCAATGACTACTTCATCTTCAACCGCAACAATACACGAGCACAAAATAGATACAAACTTAAGGTAAACCGCTCCAGACTCGATTGCAGAAAATATGACTTCAGCAACAGAGTGTTCAATGCCTGGAATATACTACCTGATACTGTGGTTTCATCCCCAAATCTCCAAAACTTTAACCTTAGACTGTCTACTGTTGACCTCACCATATTCCTAAGGGGCGTGCATAAGCGCACCAACGTGCCTACCGTCCCTGTCCTAATGTTCCCATGTACTCATAACAATCTCATGTATACATGTTTAGATTTTTACTGTAATCTTATATATACTTGACATAAATAAAATAAATAAATAAATAAATAAATAAATAAATAAATAAATAAATAAATAAATAAATAAATAAATGTGATCTGATCATGATAAAATAAAGACCAGATCAAATATCTATCTATCTATTTATTTATTTTATTTATTTATTTTGGTGGATTTCTATGCCGCCCAATCCCTAGGGACTCAGGGCGGCTCACAGCATGTAGATCCAATACAAAATAAAAGTTCATTAAAATATATAACAATACACAATGCAATGGTTAAAAATACAGAAAATACAAAAGTTAAAAGAGTATCTCATTCACCCCGCCTGCCGGAAGAGCCAGGTCTTTATTGCTTTCCGGAAGGCCAGTAGGGTGGGGATGGTCCTGATCTCTGGAGGAAGTTGGTTCCACAGGGAGGGAGCTCCCACAGAGAAGGCCCTCCCCCTAGGTCCCGCCATCCGACATTGTTTGGTCGACGGGACCTGGAGGAGGCCGACTCTGTGGGCTCTGACCGGTCGTAGGGAGGTATGCGGCAGGATGCAGTCCCGAAGATAACCTGGCCCTGAGCCATGTAGGGCTTTAAAGGTAATGTACCTTTAAATCTATGTACATCAGAGTTGTAAATTTTTGTGAATTTACAAATGGAGGCTAGGGACTTACATACTTTTTTAGGTAATGGCGGTTGAAATCACCCTAAAACATATTTCTTGAAGACTTTCTCTCATTAGCCCTAAGGCCCAGGAGCTCACAAAGGCCCATTGAGGCAATCAGGACACCCTAACTTGTGTCTGCAGCAGTAGACCTACCTACCTTGTGTCTATAGCACAACCTAACATACAAGCACTTGGAACTAGTCACCTCAGCTGACTCAGAATTCTTTAGGGATTTCATAAGCTTCACTTTTTAACACCACCCTAAATTATTTACTTTAAAAGTGGCACAACTTTCTGAGTACACATTTAACTGTTTGCACATGTATGCTTACAAACTCTCAAACATCATATTAACAATAATAAGCAGCATAATGTACGGAATTATGCTGAAAAGTATTGATATATAAATGTAGATGCAGAAGTACATTAAGTGTGCAATGGAAATGCCCATTAGTTTTCCTTGTTCTGTATACTATATGCCCACCCTTAAAATTGATATAGCAAAATATGAAAGTTTCCATTAACTTACTGAATATATAACCCACTCTAATCTACTCCTTGTACTGCTTAAATTCCAAATTGTCTAGTTATTTAAGTTGCTTCTATTACATATTTATTAAGCAGCAAACTGTACAGTATTTGTAGCATTCTAAAATGCAGAAATTATATTTTATAAAAATAAAAAACCTTTTGCTGGATGAAAGTGAAGATAGTGGAGAATGCCTTGATAAAGGAGTAGCAGTGATGGGGCAGAGTAAATAACAGAAATAGTGAAAAGAGTTATGAAATTTCACACACACTGCTACAGATTTAAAATACTGCCAAGTAGGAGCGAGTTTTTAGCACGACAAGATGCCTGGGGTTCCAAGAATAAGCAGTTATCACATACAAAATCGGTCTTGGCTCCAAGCCTCTTCTTCTGATCTTTATGAAGAAGTCCTTGTAGGATATCACAAGCTGCTATGGTCTTGGTTCCTTGAATCTGAAGTGGTTTGTGCAGGATATTCTCATACATCTGTGACATATCCCGGCTGTAAAATGGAGGCTGACAGTAAAAATAGGAAAAGGTCAATAGCATAAAGTACAATGTAAATTAGTATCATGTTTAGATAAAATGCAATTCATGGTATTTCTTATATAAGTTTAGTGGAAGAAATATATGCTATTATGGTTTGTTTAAAATAAATGACTGAATAAACAATTCAAAAGTTGGACTACCATATTTGTCTGAAATGGTATAGGCTTCCTGCCTAAGTAGGGGGTTGGACTAGAAGACCTCCAAGGTCCCTTCCAAATTCTATTCTATTCTATTCTATTCTATTCTATTCTATTCTATTCTATTCTATTCTATTCTATTCTATTCTATTATTATTTTCTATATTCATTGTAGGTGAAAAATGCAGGGCAACCACTAGATGGCAGCAAACGTTTACAGGAAAAGCGCAAAAGCTGTATGTTCACAGTTTAGGTTTGATAGCCCTAAAGAATAGCTAGGCAGTGATGGCGAACCTATGGCACGCGTGCCACAGGTGGCACGCGGAGCCATATCTGCTGGCACGCGAACCGTTGCCGTAGCTCAGCTCCAGTGCACATGTGCGTGCTGGCCAGCTAATTTTCAGCTCGCACGGAGGCTCTGGGAGGGCGTTTTCAGCTTCCAGAGGGCCTCTGGGGGAACGGGGGAGGGCATTTTTGCCCTCCCCAGACTCCAGGGAAGCCTCTGGAGGCTGGGGAGGGCAAAAAACAGGCCTACCGGGCCCACCAGAAGTTGGGAAATGGGCTGTTTCTGGCCTCCAGAGGGCCTCCGGGGGGGGCAGGGGAGGAGGTTTTTGCCTTCCCCAGGCATTGGATTATGGGTGTGGGCACTTGCGCATGCGCGATAGCGCGCGCGCACGCGCTTTCAGCACCCGAGGAAAAAAAGGTTTGCCATCACTGAGCTAAGGTAAGATTAAATGAGTGTGTTCCATAATTAGTTCAGTTGTATTCATATAAACTGAGCCAATCCTGCTTCCAAACACACAATCATCAGAATGGCTGATATGCTGACAGACTTAACATATGCAAGAACTCAGGCACACTTTAATAAATTGATCAATTGAGCACCTGGCAAATGATTTGAAGACATTGTTATCCAAATTCCACCTGTGCTGGTGGAATATGATAAACTTGGCTAATTATACTAGCATACAGGGATAAGCAGCACGAGATAGGGTTCTAATAACACTCTAAGGCAGTATTTCTCAACCTTGACAACATGAAGATATATGGACTTCAACTCCCAGAATTCTCTAGCTAGACTGGCTAGAGAATCCTGGAAGTTGAGGTCCAAATATCTTAAACTTCCAAGGTTGAGAAATAGTGTGCTATGGAATTGAACCAGGGGTGGGTTCCTCCTGGTTCGGACTGGATCGCCCGAACTGGTAGCAAGCCGCTGGTGATGTCACTGTCGGTGCCCTTCCGTGCGCACCGCCATCTTTTTTTCGTATTTTTTGCGAATTTTCCCCCTTCCGCGGCTTGAAAAAGGGCCCTCCCGCCTGCCTGCGGGTGAATGCCAACCTTTATTTCTTTGCCAGAAGCACAGCTGACGAGCTCCTCAGCTGTGTTTCGGGCTAATTCCTGCTTCTGAGCATGTGTGGAAGCGAAATAGTATGAGGGGATGCGTGAAACGTTGCGATGCGAATCGGTGGCAAAGGTAAGTGGAACCCACCCCTGAATTGAGCATCATATATATTTTCCAATATTGCCATTCTAATTAAGCGGACTGAAAGGCTTTGATATTGCCTTCGAAACCTGATATTTCTTGTCCCTTTGTCCGAAGAAATCAGCTTTGTCTATACATTAGGATGAAAAGCCATTCCCAGGTCATTTTAGCCTCCACTTCAGAAGCAAGACTTACCAAGCCAAATAGCATTTCATAAAGCACAGATCCAAGGCACCACCAGTCAACAGTTCGGTCATAAGGCTGCTTTTTAAGTACTTCTGGAGCCAAGTACTGTGAAATATGTCAAAATTTTAATAATAATATATCATTATATACACAAAACACCGGACAAAGGATTGCAATTACTTTAGCAAAAGCCAGATTTATTTTCTTTATTGGAAGTAGTAAGAAAACGTATCTATTTAAGTGGTAATGATTCATCTATATGAGTATTTCTTAAAGTGTGCCCTGAGGACCCCTGAGGACCTCCCCAAGATCCCCTCAGAGATCTGTGAGATAAAAATTGGAAGATATTTGCAAAAATTTAAAACAATGCCTCTCTTCTCATTGTTATTTTTTATTTCTTGAAAATATGAGTTTTTCATATTTTTTTATTAATGTTAATATCTAATGGCTTGAATACTACCGTTTCCCCCAGAAAATAAGACCCGATCTTATTTCTTGGGGCCCCAAAATAAGCACTAGGGCTTATTTTTGGGGAAACACAGTTTAAAGGTGATCAGCCTGGATAGGTGCCCCGCCTCCTGGAGCACACACAAGAGCCAGCAAGCGCACGGGGACTGATGGTATCCGGCAGCAGCTGTAGTTTGGCGGTCTCTTGGTTGGCGTACTCTGGGACTGCGCAGAGCAGAAAATGTGGAGCAGAAGGCAGGTGATCCCAACGTGCCGTATGGCCTGCAGGCAAGCTGAGAGACGTAAAGATGAGTCTCCTGCGGCTGGCCGCTGCTCTGGCCCACCGCCGCTCGATTTCCCCGTGGCCCACGCAGCAAGTCCGTATCAGCTGCCTCCCCCCATGCATCTGCCTCTGTCTGCTGCCAGTGTTGCCAAAGACAAGCCACCCGCAGCCGGCCACCTGCCGCTTGGTTTTCCCACAGCCCGCGCAGTGGATCTGGATTGCCTGCCTTCCCCCGCCTCTGCTTCCGCCTGCTGCTTGCACAGGTACTCAATTCACCTGTGCTGCACGGGCTGCAATTACTACCAGACACCGTCAGCCCACTTGCGCTCACTGCCTCCTATGCTGGCCATGCCCACCCCCCTTCACTAGGGCTTATTTTTGGGGTAGGACTTATATTAAGTGTACGTGGAAAAACCCAGGCTGCAGCTTATTTTTGGGATAGGTCGTTTTTTGGGGAAACACTATTAATTTACAAGATTCAATAAATATTCTACATGTACTGTATCAATTTTAATTTTTGATAGAATTAATATCAGTAAATATAACCCATAGACAGAAGCTGTTTTGGGATCCTCCATAATTTTTAAAAGTAGGACAGGTTCCTGAAAGTAAAAAAAATAAAAAACACTATATCATACTTCTGGTGTGCCACAAAAAGTAGATGTTGTTTCTTCTGGCTCCATTCCTTCTTTGCAAAGTCCAAAATCTGTCAGAACAATGTGACCCTGAAGGATTAGAGAGAAATTTCAGTCTTCTTGGTATCTTTCAAAATAGACAAAAACAAACAAACAGGCTTTTCTATTCTGGAGCTGGTAAAATTTTTCTTTGTTCTTTTAGTAATATTTTTATCAAACATAACCCAGGCAACTGTAGGTCCTGAGCAGAAGTCCACAAGCAAAATATTAGTTACTGAAAACTAGCAGCTTGCACCGCAACTCAGAAGCAGTAACTGGGGAGAGCCTGGGCCACCATTTCACAAATCACTTCTCACACGTGACATGCTCCTAATTATACATCTCTCACACTTGACACAGCATGCAAATGTATCATCATAAACTACTGGAAACTACAGGAGGTAGTTGTTAGACATTATTAAACCTGGTCTCTCTTAACAGTGACAATTGTAAATTACAATTGTAATTTTCTCCACATGCCAACACTAATAACATACCTGAGAATCCAAAAGAATATTTTCAGGTTTCAAGTCCCTTTAAAAAAAAAGGAGAGAAAGGAATTGATGTTTATATGGTACAGCAGGGACAGACAGAAGATAGATCCATATGTCTTGCAGCAACATATAGATTCCCATTCAGCCATCCCAAATGCAGTGCTGCGACAAAGAAATCTTAAGGCAGCCTGTCTAGCTTTCAAACTTCTTGAGTATATCCTTAATGTATTTTTTCAATATGCTAGACTTCAGTTCCCATAATTCCTATGCAACATGATCACATCATCTGAGGGATACCAAGCTGGGGAAGACTATGTTAAAATGATTGGTAAGTTCCAAATTATCATTTTCAATGAATGATTTCAATTCACTCAGATGTCCATCTTGTGGTAAAGTGATAGTCTCTATTGGAGCACACTTTGACATATTCTCTCTCTCTCTCTCTCTCTCTCTCTCTCTCTCTCTCTCTCTCTCTCCCTCCCTCCCTCCCTCCCTCCCTCCCCCCCCCTCCCTCCCTCCCTCCCTCCCTCCGATTTTTATTCCTGGCAATTGCCTAGAATTCCTTGCCAGGAATAAAAATCGGAGGGAGGGAGGGAGTTTTTGGGTTTTTGGCAAGATTTCAGAAGTGGTTTGTCATTTCATTCTTCCTAGAACTGAGACAGTCACTACCCCAAGGTCACTAAGCTGGTTTCATCTCTAAGACAGGACTAAAACTCCCAGTCTCCCAGGTTCTGGTCTGATGCCTTAACCACTATACTAAACTGGTTCTGTGTGGCATGCTCTTAGATATCCAATATGGTAACACTTAATGGATTTGTCAGAGGGTCTTGGGGGCTTTTCTAGGACAAATATATTTCTAAATAAATGCCAAAATCTCAGAGAAACTAG
This sequence comes from Diadophis punctatus similis, assembly GCA_023053685.1. NCBI lineage: Eukaryota > Metazoa > Chordata > Lepidosauria > Squamata > Dipsadidae > Diadophis > Diadophis punctatus. Next base: position 21,705,797 of record JALIGW010000003.1, read on the forward strand.
CCCCATTTTATTTTGCTCACAAGCAGCCAAACCTACCTATTCTGTTAATTCACATATTGATATGTTTTGCAGCAATCAATAGGATCACTACCTGCTCTGATGCCAACATAATTTACCTGTATATGATATTCAGTGAGTGAAGGTAGCCAACCGCACTCGCCATTTCTGCTGCATAGAAGCGAGCTCGAGGTTCACGGAAACAGCGTTCCCTTTGTAGGTGGAAGAATAACTAGAAAGAGAGAGATAAAAACTTAGGAAAGGAGCACAATGTTTCATAAACCCTCGTTTTATTTAACAGAATCGAGAGATAGCAATAGCACTTAGACTTATATACCGCTTCATAGTGCTTTGCAGCCCTCTCTAAGCGGTTTACAGAGTCCGCATATTTGCCCCCAACAATCTGGGTCCAGTATCATACACCCTGCTCAAACAATTTTAGCAGTTTCATTTAGGCATTCCCACTTGGAAAGTTGGAAGAATTATATTCCCCACTTTTTAATGAATAGATTTTACTTTCATTAGTAACTTTTAATATCTTGGGGAGTATCAATATTCACCTAGGGCAGTGATGGCAAACCTTTTCGGCACTGAGTGCCCAAATTTGAACATGTGCGCACCGGAAATCCGAAGACCAGGTGCATGCTGGCCAGTTGGTCTTCGGATTTCCGGTGCTCTGGCACGCACGAAGACCAGCTAGGCAGTGCGCATGCACGTGCCAGAAACCAGAAGAGCAGCTGGCGACGGCGCACATGCCCACAGAGAGCGCTCTGCGTGCCACCTCTGGCACATGTGCCATAGGTTCGCCACCACGGACCTAGGGGAAGATTAGAGCCTAGTTCCTAGTCCAGCACTTTAACCACTCTACCGTGATGGCTGTCATTTTAATGTATTCTTTATTATGAGTTTGGTTGTTCTTTTCATTGTAAACTGCTTCAAGATGCTTTGACGTAGGAAATAGTGCACATAATAGTGCACCAACTACCCCCAGAGACCCGAATTATCCCCACCTTGCTAGCCTTCCGAAAAGCCATCAAGACATGGCTTTTCCTGCAGGCGGGGTGACTGAGACAATTTTACATCCTAGGTCTCCCCCATGTATGTATGGTTTTATATGTTTTTTAAAATTCTTTTTAATACTGTTTTTAAATTTCATTTATTTATTTGTGAGATTTATATACCGCCTCACAGTGCAAGCACTCTCTAAGCGGTTTACACCAGTAAGCAATGTATATTTATATTGCCCCCAACAATCTGGGTCCTCATTTTACCTACCTCGGAAGGATGGAAGGCTGAGTCAACCTTGAGCTGGTGAGATTTGAACCGCTGACCTGCGGATCAGTGTCAGCTAAAGTAGCCTGCAATACTGCGCTCTAACTGCTGCGCCACCTCGGCTCTTTATATTGTTTAGTTGTTCTCTAAATGTTGTACGCCGCCCTGAGACCTCAGGGAGTAGGGCGGCATATAAGAACACTAAATAAATAATATTATGTTGTAAATAATAATGATAATAATAAATATTATTTATGCAACCCGAGTTATGTAACCAGATCACTGCCTAATTTTAACACAATTTCACAGGAAACTGCTCCAGTATTTTATAAAGGTAGTTCTCGACTTATGACTGATTGCTTGGTGACCTTTTGATGTTATAACAGACTCTCCCAAAGATACTTACAACCTGGTTCTGAATGTCTGACAGCCACTATATCTTGCAGTCACGTGACTGTATTTTGGGTGTTTGGCAACCGGTCCCCATTTATGGCCATTTTCAGCGTCACGCAGTCATGTGACCATGAGGTGTGACATTTTTGATGAAAATTGACATTTATTTCCAAGTTTTGGCAAAAACACCCCATGGTCAACCGTAGGGTGACTTAATGACCACAACATTTATTTGATGACTGCAGTGTTTGCTTTATGGCCACCATGTTCACTTTACGACTGCTACCAAAAAGGGTGAAAAAGTTGGTGACCTGCTTTATGGCCATCACAACTTATGACCATAATTCCAGACTCAATTAAGGTTGTAAGAAGGACTACCTTCAGTTTTAGTCTTCTGTCCAAGGTTGATTCAGTTATCATCCAGCCATGCACTGAATCATTCATAGGAGTGAAGGAGAAAATGTCAATGTAGTTTAGATGGAAAATCTGCCAATGATGCTGTGATTTGTGAAAAAGAGCACTGACAGGTACTTGCCTCTCCTCCATTTACATAATCCAGTACAAAGTAGAGTTTCTCCTTGGTCTGGAAAGAATAGTGGAGCCCCACGAGGAAAGGATGTTTCACATTCTTCAGGAGCACATTGCGTTCTGCCATGATATGGTTTTGCTATCAAGAGCCCAAGAAGGACAAAAATGCAAATATGCAGGTTAAGTTTTTTAAAAAGATGTAGCAAAAAGAACTACAGAAAGTGGGGGAGATTTGAAGGAGGGAATCACTCAAAGGTTTTTCTTGCTATTTTCCGATGTCAAATAGCCTCTTTAGCAGAGTGGGTTTTTTTAAAAGAGACTGTAGAAAGGAAGAAACACAGTTAATGTAGTCTTCCTTCTATGTTATTTTTTTTGCTATAAATTGAATATATTAGAGCAGTGGTTCCCAACCTTTTTGTGATCGAGTATCACTTGGAGGTCCCGTACAGTCGCCGCGTACCACCTGGTTCCAGAGAAACTAAATTCGATCAGATATCACTTATTTCCATAATTGTACCGTTCCTTTTTTGGCCCCGCGCATCCAGCAACTGGATTCTCGGGCCGCTGGGACCAGGTGGGTGGCGTGTGGCAACAGTTGCAAATCGTTGCCAGATTATCTTGTGTTAGGCAGTAAACATTTTTGTGAAGTAAAAAATAACTAACTAAAAATCGTTCATGACCCCGAAAGTGTTCGCGTACCACCTGGAAGGCCCTCGCGTACCACTAGTGGTACACGTACCACAGGTTGGGAACCACTGTATTAGAGGAATCCACTAAAGGCATGTGAATGACATGGCTCTCAAGCCAAGTACTGTATGCAATCTGCCAGCTATTGATAAGGTTCGATATGCGCAACTCACTTTTCCTCCATATTGTTGTCAGCTTTACCTCAGAGGCTTAGAAACAGAACAGAAGAAAAGCATACAGGAAAGTTTATTCTTTCTGATATGGAGGGTTAATCTGGTTTTTGGTGGTTGCTGATTTGGGGGGGGGGGGTTGCTTGCAATGTGCTATCACTGGATGCACGAGGGATCATTCCAGTAACAAATTCAAAGGCTTTCTTATGCATGATAGACCTGATGGATAGACCAAATTTCTAACTGGATCAGAAGACAGAAGATCAGAAGACAGAAGACAGTAGCATAAAATAGTTCCTAAAGCCTAGAAACTATTCTCATATATTGCTGCTAATTCTTTGTAGAAATATACGCATGCAAGCATACATTTTATATGTCTACCAACATGACCGTTGAACATGCTAAAATATAATCAATATCTTTCATTTGGTTAAAAAAAGATCATACTATAGAGGAAGGCAGAAGTAGCAAAATATTCTGTGCTCAATGTAAACAAAATACGATATATTTCAAACTTACCTCTTTTTTCTTAAGGATGGACTTTTTCTGCAAAACCTTTATAGCATAGAATCTTCCATCAGACTTGTGTTTGGACAAAAGGACCTGCAATAGAAATGAGAGATCAAGAAGCTTTCACTGTAACAAAAAATTGGAGGCAAAAACCTCCAATTAATACTTAATTGAAAATATTTGTGATTATAATCTAGAAAAATAGCAGTAACCTATGACTGGCTAATGTATTCCATTTGTAAGTGCTTATTGCTTTCAATATGACAGGCTAAACTGAGATATTCATTTTAAAAAGTAAAATAAATACTCTGGGATTTCTAAATGGATTTTAACAAATAGGACTTTTAATATAGAATGATAAGTATGTCACCCCAAGGCCTTCATCTGGTATGCTAGCTGTGCCAGCTCTGCTGTTTCCTAGATCGGGAGTTATTTCGGATAATCTCTCACATCCTGTTCACCTTGCAGTTTGACTACTGCAATATACTCTACATGAGGCTGCCCTTGAGGACCACCATATAGAAGCTTCAATTGGTCCAGAATTAGTATCAACAGTGACGGTCTGGATTCCTTTGATTAAACAATACAATCTATTGAGACCCCAGGAGTGCATCTAAGGCCTAGAGCTCACTGTAACAGCACTGTCAAAAAGGCATTAAGAGTTGTTAACCCAATTTTGCGAAGCTTCTTCTCCAGTAACATTGTACTGCAAACCAGGGCATATAAAACCTTTGCCAGACCAATAGTTGAATACAGCTCATCTGCCTGGAATCCACACCAGTGGTGGGTTCCTACCAGTGCGGTCCACTCTATAGCACCGGTAGCAGCCCGCTGGTGACATCACAGTACCGGTGCGGTTGGTTGCCGGTGCCTGGGCACCACCATTTTTAAAAAAATTTTTAAATTTTTTTAAAAAAATTCTTCTGCACATGCCCAGAAGCCGAGCTTCCAGCACTGCACATGCGCTGCCTTCCTACCCTTCAGTGAGTCCAAGCAGGGGAGGATGGCTGAGGGAGCGCGTGAGATGCTGAAAGAATGGGCGGCAGGAGCTATCTCCATTCCCCTCCCTTCAGCAGTATGAGAAGCCACAAACGCGTGGTGATGATCCCAGGCATTTTTGCACGTTCAAGGCTTCTCGAGCTGCTGAGGGGAGGGAGAACGGGTGGTAGGAGCCTAGGATCATTGAATGGGGAGAAGCATTCAGGTTGGACGGAGCCTCCTAGAAGAACCGCTGCTGCGGTCTTGCTGCTCCCGCTGCGGGGGGCTTCTCTGGCCGCTACCAAGCTCCCGAGGCCCACGCCCACCCAGTCACATGGCTGGCAAGCCACACACACAAAATAAGCCACGCCCACAGAGTGGTAGTGAAAAAATTAGGAACCCGCCCCTGATCCACACTATATATCAGACATGAATACAATCGAATGAGTTCAGAGGTATTTCACGAGAGGAGTACTCCACTCCTCTTCTTGCAATAGAATACCTTATACCACCAGGCTTGAAATTTTGGGCTTGGACAACCTAGAACTACGTTGCCTACTGTCTGACCTAAGCTTAGCACACAAAATTGTCTGCTACAATGTCCTATCAATGACTACTTTAGCTTCAACTGCAATAATACACGGGCAAACAATAGATATAAACTCATAGTAAACCGCTCCAAACTCGATTGCAGAAAATACAACTTCAGCAACAGAGTGGTCAATGCCTGGAATACACTACCTGACTCAGTTGTTACATCCTCAGTTCCCCATAACTTTAACCTTAAACTGACTACCGTGGACCTCACCCCATTCCTAAGAGGTCTGTAAGGTAAGGTGACCAGACGTCCCGCTTTTGGCAGGACAGAACACTTTTCAAGCATGTGTCCCGCATCCCGCATTGTTTCCAAAAAGTCACGCTTTTTTGGAAAGAATGCCGAAACAGCGGGACGTCTGGTCACCTTACATGAGACTCCGCATCTACAAGCGCAAAGTGGTGGCGCTGCTGCTGGTCTTGGCCGCCGCCGCCTGTGCCTTAGTGCTTTGGGGAGGGACAAGCGAGGGCGGCGTCGCCGTCAGCAGCAGCAGCAAACGGGAAGAAGCCGCGTCTCCACCGCCGCTCCTGGGAGATCGACTGTTGCCACCAGCTGTTACCAGCAGCAGCCTTCCAGTTAATAACGGGCGGCACTCCAATTCTTCTTCGATATTGCAGGAAGAGGCGGCATCGGGACTGAATCGCATCCTGCATTACCAGTCTCTGGTCTACCGACTCAACTTCGACCAGCCGGTTCGCAATGAGGCGCGCTGGCGGCCCGGCGGGGGCGGCGCCGGCCCCGGAGAGGTGGCCGTGGCGCTGGTGGTGCAGGTGCATGAGCGCGCCGAGCACCTCCGGATCCTGTTGGACTCGCTGCGACGCACGCTGGCGGAGGGGGAGCAGGAGAGCCAAGACAGAGACGCTGGGTTGGAGCACCATCTCCGGGCTGCTCCCCTTCCCAGGCCAGCCCAGTCACTCACTTGCCAGCCAGCCAGTTCAAGCCACTGCCGGCTCCCGAAGGGGAGGCGGGAGGCAAGGAAAGGCCTCCCGCCTCCCACCCACCCACCTGGACGCCGACATTTGCGTTCTTTTGCCCTCTGCGCATGCGCACAGCGTTCTGCGCATGCGCAGAGGGCAAAACTCAAATGGCGGCTCCCCTAGAAACCCACCCCCGTCAATGGTGTCCCGCTTTAAAAAAAAATCTGGTCACTTTACTGTAAGGGGGCGTGCATAAGTGCACCAGTGTGCCTACCGTCCCTGTCCTTTTGTTCCCATTTCATACTCATTTCTTATGCTTATACCTGTTTATACTTATATGTTTATACGTTATGTTTATACTTATACTTGTTTTGTCATACATGCTTGACAAAATAAATAAATAAAATAAAAATAAATAAATCTTCTCTGTAGCAGTGCCTGCCCTCTGGAACAAGGTTCTCCCCAAGATCTGGATGGTCTTCACCCTATTGGTGTTTCAAAGAACCGTGAAAACTTGGTTCTTCACCCAGGCCTCTTGCAAGGGTAATTGAAGCTCCTTTCTGGGCAGAAAGTGGGAAACTAGAGTAATCTGGTAGACATTGTAGGAGGAAAGCTGAGTCAGTCTATTGGGGCAAAAAAAATAATATCAGCAGTCTGGTAGCACCTTTTCTAACAAATTTTATTAAGAGGCATAAGCTTTTGCGAGACGCATCTGATGAAATGAACTGCTACTCATGAAAGCTTATGCCTTTTAATACATTTCATTAGTCAGAAAAGATGCTATCAGACTCCTGATAATAATCTCAGTGAACCCGAGCTGGCAGCAACAATAAAATCATTTCACTGGAGTATTGATCTTCTAGGAAATCAATAATACTCTCAGAGAAATAGACGATTGAAATGCCTAGGTCAAACACCGTCACCACAAAAATGCCTGAGTTATCAGAAGAACTGATTTGAAATACAGAGCAAAGGATCTTAAACCAGAGAGTTCTCAGTGTTATTATGCCTATGGATCTTTCCTTCCTTTTGTGGTCCTGAGCCAAATAGAATTTGATCCTTTTTTCAAATCAAATCTTTATTGTGATGGTAGATCAGCTTAAGGTGGCTGGGATAGAAACAATTAATTTTTTAAAAAGCTAAAAGATATAAAAATAGTACACACAACATAAGGAGGGTGGGGTACACAGCATTAAAAGGGATAACAGATTTACCAGAGTATAATTTTTTAAAATGAAAAATATATATATAAAAATATATACTTTTTAATATCTTTTACTTTTTTAAATTACTAATTGTTTGTGTTCCACCCTTATTGTGTCCCACCCTTATTAGCAAATAAATTTAATAAATAAGTAAAACAATGAAAGATGTCTTTAGGCAATTTCAGTAGTCGTCTGGGAATGAGAGAAGCAACATAATAAGAACATTTCCCTCAAAAATGATTGGTAAGGCCCAGTGGTGGGATTCAATTTTTTTTACTACCGATTCTGTGGGCGTGGCTTGGTGGGCGTGGCATGGCTTGGTGGGCATTGCTTGGTGGGTGTGGCAGGGGAAGGATACTGTAAAATCTCCATTCCCACCCCACTCCAGGGGAAGGATACTGCAAAATCCCCATTTCCTCCCGATCAGCTGAGACTTGAGAGGATATATGGGGGCGGGGCCAGTCAGAGGTGGTATTTACCGGTTCTCTGAACTACTCAAAATATCCACTACCGGTTCTCCGAACAACTCAAAATTTCCACTACCGGTTCTCCGGAAGTGGTCAGAACCTGCTGAAACCCACCTCTGGTAAGGCCTTTACACATCATTGCAAATAATATACAAGGATGAACCAAGAGATGCATTTCTAGACATTTTGAAATTCTTTGACGTTTTATCTGAATTTCCCTTAATATAGTGGCAATTTGAAAGATAAGGTGCCGCAAGTAGTGCTTTGTGCCTTGTTATATGGAATAGCTTCACTGAAATGCCAATCATCATAATCATTAGTAGCAGAAGCAAATTCATTGCTTTTTTTTGTGTAAATATGGAAGCAAGTTTGGCTTAAGGCAATTTTCTATGAGCAGTTGAAAAATAAATTATATTTCTGCCCATTCACTCTCATTATTTTTTACAACATTTATATACTGTTCATACAACTTTAGATGTTATGAGTTAAAATTGGTTTATTTTATTACTGAAGAAAAAAAAATTCCCAGAAGCATTTTCTGCCCTGTTTTGTAGGGAATAATTTAATAGTAAGCATTTCTTATGAATAAATAACCAAGAAGTTGCTATGTTTCACGCATACAAAATATATGGCCTAAGGGATCCACCTCACTGTGCCTTATGATTGGACTATTCTGACTGGGAAAATAGCACGTGCAAATGCTACATTAATTCCCAAAGGTCAAAAGCCATGATTGAAAAGCTATTTGGATCCACAAGCGGTCCACAAGAAAACTTCTCAAACTAGGTTACTTACTTTCCCAAAGCTTCCTTTGCCAATTATTTTTAGGAAGTCAAAATCAGTCGGCTTGGCACTATTAGGGAAAAAAGAGAGACAAAATAAATACATGAAAGGCCTTTTTCTGTATCAGAATTTTCTCCTCTACCTCTAAATCAATCATAATACATTTTTGCAGCATGGATGATAAAACGGATCTACAAAGGCTGACAAGTTTAGAGTTATATTTTACTTTAATTTCCATCCCAGTGTCATTCAATCCATGAGGGCCTATTTAAGGGTCCAGGACTCAAGGCACAATAACTCTTTCTACTAACACCCCCCACCCCCCACCCCAGTTTCTCACTTTCCCATAATCTGCTGCTCTAGTCTGGCAAATGGTTACACCGACATGGGTGTTCTCCTGCCCAAAAGCAAACAAAGACGTTCAGGACATAGAGACTTACTTTCAACTGTGAAGGTGAACATGTATGTTTTATTGGCTGAGATGTATAGGTTTTATTGTCTGTGAGCTATTACAATGCAATGCCAAGGTAGAAAAATATTAACGAAGCCCACTACTGGGCTCTAGGTAACCTTTGTGTAAAATATTAACACAGTTAACCTTTTCCTCAAGGCTGTAATTTCATTCTGCCTGTACCCCTCCCCATCATTGGGATGCACTGTGGTCCCTGCACATATTTCTTGCTTGTACTACCAATGAATTAGCAGCCTATAAGAGAAGGCTTTACTGGAGTTTGAAATAACTAGCCTTATATTATGGAATGGAATAGGGATAGGGATAGGGATAGGGATAGAATAACAGAATTGGAAGGGACCTTGGAAGTCTTCTAGTCCAACCCCCTGCTTAGGCAGGAAACCTACCATTTCAGACAAATGGTTATCCAATATCTTCTTAAAAACTTCCAGTGTTGGAGCATTTACAACTTCTGGAGGCAAGTTGTTCCACTGATTAATTGTTCTAACTGTCAGGAAATTTCTCCTTAGTTTTAGGTTGCTTCTCTCCTTGATCAGTTTCCATCCATTGCTTCTTATTTATTTATTTGTGAGATTTATATACCGCCTCACAGTGCAAGCACTCTCTAAGCGGTTTACACCAGTAAGCAATGTATATTTATATTGCCCCCAACAATCTGGGTCCTCATTTTACCTACCTCGGAAGGATGGAAGGCTGAGTCAACCTTGAGCCGGTGAGATTTGAACCACTGACCTGCGGATCACAGTCAGCTAAAGTAGCCTGCAGTACTGCCTCTAACCTCTGCGCCACCTCGGCTCTTACAAGAAATGCACACAAGTCCTGCCTTCTTGTCCTGCCTTCGGGTGCTTTGGAGAATAGCTTGACTCCCCCTTCTTTGTGGCAGCCCCTGAGATATTGGAACACTGCTATCATGTCTCCCCTAGTCCTTCTTTTCATTAAACTAGACTATAATTCTATAATATAGAAGGAAAAGCATCCATTTCTTTGTATTCCATAGTGCTATGAATGATCTTTTCTGTGGTCTTACTTGGGATTAGCAGATGGTCCAAGGTTGATAATGTCACTTGGTGATGAAGGCTGTAGATAGAAAACAAAAAGTCATGAAGTTGAGTAAGAATTATTTACAGGCAAACCTTTAACCAACAACCATTTGTTTAGTGACCGTTTGAAATTACAATGGCACTGAAAAAAATGACTTACTACCGGTCCTCGCACTTACAACCATTATAACATCCCCATGGTCACATGAGCAAAATTTGCATGCCTGGCATGTATTGCAGCATCCCAGGATCATGGGATTGCTACCTTCCCAGCTAGCTTCCGGGAGCAAAGTCAATGGGAGAAGCTGAATTTGCTTAAGGACCACATTACTCACTTAACAACTGCAGTGATTTGCTTAACAACCATGGCAAAAAAGGTCATAAAATCACTTAACCACTGCCTTGATAAGCAATGGAAATTCTGGTCCCAAATGTGGTCATAAGTTGAGGACCACCTGTACACTGGCTAATGCTGCCACATCTATGAATAAAAGACATAAGCTACCTAATTGCAAGGAATGGAAAATTTGCAGAGAAACCCGTAGCAGGATAACCCAGAAGTCTCCCCAACTTGGTGTCCTCTAGATGTGTTGGGCCTCAGTTCCCATAATCACTAGCCAGTCAACAAATCCAAAGGGACTACATTTGGACAGACTGGCCTGTGATGGATGAAACTATGTAAATTGTACTTTTTTTCTCTTGGCTGATCTAAGACAGCTAAGAAACTTTGCCTCATTTTCTCTTTGTTCAAAATTGTCCCATCTCCAATACTTTTAACGAAGATCTCAGCCCTTACCTGGCTATTGTGCTCTGGGCTTCTGGAATGGTCCATTAAAACAGCTACTCTTTCAGCACTGAAGGTTAAAAAAGACAATGATTAACTGAGAAAAGTGGAACAAGACTGAGACACTGAGACTCCACCATTACGTCACAGTTCCCATTTAAACCCTGGGGGGTTAATTTGGCTGCCAAAGTGAAGAAATAAAACTTCTTATTAAACCCATATCCCAACAAAGCCAGTACAGAGGGTGTTATTTGTGATAACAGTTGGAATGGCGTTTAGCCATTTCCTGTCCTATTTTAAGGGAGGATTAATTAAAACCTTGTCAGCAAATTAATCTGTTTTTTCCTGCTTTTATCACAGAATACTTAGAATTGTAGAGGCAATTTGTATACTTTACACACTTTTACAATTAAAGCTGTAATTAGATCTTTCAATGTCTTTTTGAAGTTTTCAAAACCATCCCTTTACTATTTCCCCACCTCCAAGTTGCAATTAGCCCTTAATAGATACTCCTGTTGTACATTTCTCCTCCTTGTTCTCTGTGAAATTATTAGCAGACTACATTGAAAAGAATTACATTTTGTAACAAGGAAGGATTAACTGTATATATATATACACACACCCTGCAAACTCTGATTCCTAACATTTTGGAGCAAACTCCCACAAACCAAACATGAGACATTTTCAGATGTAATGCTCCCCACCTCTCTTAGCAAAGGCCAAAAAAAAAAAATCATTTGGCAGCTCTATGCTGGCATATCTCCTTATTTCTTAAAAGCAATGACATTAAATAAAAGCACCACATTTCAAAATACCCCCTACAGAACCCAGAGTTAAGTCTCATTTTCAGGTATCTTAGTTAAGCCCCTTACTTACATCTGCCTGACAAAAAGCTCTCCTTAGAAGCGGAGTAGTGTAACAAAGCCATATTGAGTAACAAATCCCAGTTTGTGCAAGTCGTGGTTCCCTCTGCATCCTGCCTGTGCCAGTCGGCTCAATTCACTGCTTATTCCTGGTAGGAGGGCATCCTGAGGCTGAGTTTTAAAGGAACAGCACCCCATTGACGGAAAGAAACAGATACTCACTAGGAGCACAGCCTGGAACCGGAGGCCTTGATGGTCTGTTCCAACTTCTCTCGACCTTGTTTTATGAAATCTACAGAAAAAGGGAGTGGGGAAGTAGGGAGGAGGAGTGGAAGTTAGCAAACTAAATGAACGCTTCAGGTGGCAATGTGATCACAAGAAATATACACAGAAGCACATTTGTTCTACAGTGACCTTGCCCTTCTCATGAGCCTATCCATAAGTCAAAGTAAGCAGTCTTCATGAGACGCAGAGGCAGACCTGTTTGCTCTAGGAAGGAGTTTCAAACCTTACTCAAATAACAATGCAGAAACAAATTCTGAAACCAGGAAGAGATGGTGTCCTAGAAGCAGTAGCCTCCAGCCTCCCTTTCCCAGAATACTCCAGAACCGGCCTGCTTTTCTGAGTGATACAGATCACTTTTGAATGCATCATACCTGGCACATATCCTGTGCCTCTCAAAGTTTCCAAGCATACAAATATAAGCAATATATTATACCACCAACCCAGGGATGGGCTTCAAAAGTTTTAGTAAGAGGTTCTCTGCCCGGCTACTGGGTGGGCGTGGCCTTGTCGGCCTCCTGCACCATGATGGCGGGGGTGTTTTTGCCCTCCCTGGGCTCCGGAGGCTTTCCTTGAGCCTCTGGGAGGACGAAAATGGCCTCCCCAGGCTCTGGAGGCCCTCTGGACTTCCAGTAGGCCCATTTTTCACCCTCCCCAAGCCTCCGTGTGCGCCCTGCACTTACCTGCCTCGAAAACAGGCTGCGTAGGGACTCCTGGGAGGGGCGGGGGGCCCCAGCCAGGAGTGGGATTTGGGGGTTCTCCAAACTGCACAGAATCTTAGCTAGAGGTTCTCCTGAACCCCTGCAAACCCCCAGCAGCCCACCCCTGCATCAACCCTTTTATCTCAAAAGGTGATAAGTCAGTGGACAATTCCGAAATCAGATAAATGTGGTATTACTGGAATACAGGTAGTCCTTGAGTTACGACTGTAATTGAGCCCAAAGTTTATGTAGCTAAGTGAGACATTTAAGCAAGTTTTCCCCCCATTTTATGACTTTTCTTGCCATAGTTGTTAAGTGAATCATTGCAGTTGTTAAGTTAATAACCCGGTTGTGAAGTGAATCTGGCTTCCCCCCCATTGATTTTGCTTGACAAGTGGTTGCAGAAGGTGCTTACATAATCCGGGGACCCTGCAACCATCGTAAATATGAACCAGTTGCCAAGCATCCAAATTTTGGTCCCGTGAACATCAGGATGCTGCAATGGTCGTAAGTGTGAAAAATAGTCATACATCACTTTTTTCAGTGATGCTGTAACTTCGAACAGTCACTAAATGAACTGTTATAAATTGAGGACTACATTTACACAGATTTTTCTAATCTCCCTTTCAAGATAAAGACAGCTAACAATATAACAGATATTAGAAATAAGAAAATCGACAGTCTTGGTAATACACTGTTATGTTTTCATAAAAGCGGTCATTTCCAGTTTGCTGTGACCCTCATGCGTGCCTGTTGGATGGTATCTTGCATCTTCCGTTCATGAATCTGGCTGAGGTTTGTTTTTTGTTTTAAAGTTGGTTAGAAAATAAACAATAGGCATCGAACAAAATAAGCCACTGTCTCAGCTGTTGACAACAGATACACAGGGTGTGTGCAGAAAACTCTCCAAAAGGATTTGGGATATTGATTGGATCTCTCAAAATAATCTAATCCAGTTTGGGCTGCTTCTGAGTTAATTTAATTTAATTTAATTAATTTAATTAAATGGATTTGTATGCCGCCCAACTCCCTAGGGACTCTGGGCGGCTCACAACATATTCAGATCCATTTCGACAGTACAAATGCAATAAAATACAATAGTTAAAAACATATAATATATAAAAATTAAAAGAGTATTGTCTCGCTTTCACCCCGCCTGCCGGAAGAGCCAAGTTTTTATTGCTTTCCGGAAGGCCAGCAGGGTGGGGATAGTCCTGATCTCCAGGGGAAGCTGGTTCCACAGGGAGGGAGCTCCCACAGAGAAGGCCCTCCCCCTCGGCCCCGCCAACCGACATTGTTTGGTCGATGGGACCTGGAGGAGGCCGACTCTGTGGGCCCTGACCGGTCGTAGGGAGGTATGCGGCAGGATGCGGTCCCCAAGGTAACCTGGCCCTGAGCCATGTAGGGCTTTAAAGGTAACGACCAACACCTTGAATTGGATCCGGAGACTAATGGGCAACCAATGCAGCTGGCGGAGAATTGGTGTTACGTGGGTGCATCTGGGTGCACCCACCACAGCTCGCGCAGCTGCATTTTGCACCAGTTGCAGTCTCCGGACACTCTTCAAGGGTAGCCCCATGTAGAGCGCATTGCAGTAATCCAGCCGTGAGGTGATGAGGGCATGAGTGACTGTGAGAAGTGCCTCCCTCTCCAAGTAGGGTCGCAATTGGTGCACAAGACGTACTTGTGCAAAGGTCCCCCTAGCCACAGCTGAAAGATGTTGCTCCAATTTTAGCTGTGGATCTAGGAGGACACCCAAATTGCGGACCCGTTCTGAGGGAGCTAATTTCTCTCCCCAAGAACCAAGGAGGGACAGTTGGTCACATCCTTAGGAGGCAATATCCATAACCTCTCAGTCTTGTCAGGGTTAAGTTTTAGCCGGTTCTTCCCCATCCAGACCCTAACATCATCCAGGCAGCGGCCCATTACGTCTACGGCTTCCCCGAATTGAGACGGGGTGGAGATGTACAACTGGGTATCATCAGCATATTGCTGATACCTCACCCCGTGTCGTCGGATGATCTCACCCAGTGGCTTCATGTAGATGTTAAACAGGATGGGCGAGAGGACCGAGCCCTGAGGCACCCCACATAGTAGGGGCCTAGGGCTCGACCTCTGCCCCCCTGTCAACACCGACTGCGTCCTGTCAGAGAGGAAGGAGGAGAACCACTGCAAAACAGTGCCGCCCACCCCCACCTCTCCGAGACGACGCAGAAGGATACCATGGTCAATGGTATCGAAGGCCGCTGAGAGGTCAAGTAGCACCAGGATAGAGGAATAACCTCCATCCCGGGCTCGCCAGAGATCATCCATCAGGGTGACCAAAGCCGTTTCCATACTGTAGCCGCGCCTGAAACCTGATTGAAAGGGATCCAGAAAATCCGTGTCATCCAACAGCCGTAGGAGCTGGAGCATCACCACTTTCTCAAGAAGTTAGTCCCTTCTTCCTCTATAATGGATCTTGAGCAAGATATTCTAAATATGGAACCCCATTTCCCCATTGCCTTACATAGCTGCCATGTTACTATCATGTTTCTTTTTAAAAAGCAGAATAGGATGAACTTTACACAAAAGCTAGACTTCATAAGGAGATCAAGTGTGACAAATGTCATAGACAGTGCTAGCTGGAAGTCTCGTCACTTCTAGGGAAGTTGGTGATAGACATTTGCCTCCAGAGTCACAGCTTTCATCTCCCTGTGATAGCTGCAAATCTAAATTAATAGTGATGAACGTAGAAGAATGTCACGGTGTGATTTATTGCCTGTTACATGTATATGCAGGGAGATGCATCCTTATCTAATATAATGGTTTATTCCTGAGCACGTGATTGATATGTTCTTGTACGCATGTGTGCATTCCAATCTCCGTTCTTCCCTTCTTCTTCTGGCTTCCGATGAGAGAAGTCGCATTTTATATCAGACATGTAATTAATCAGGATTTATTGTTTTTGTACCGAAATAAATATTTTAATTAGAACTTTAAACTACGGTTCCTTTTTTTAATGTCTGAATTCCGGGAAAAGATCAAACATCACCTCTGTGAGATTAATTCTCACTCCGTCAAAGAAGGAGCAGGAAAGCACTCTTGCTCCCTAAGGAAAGCAAAAGAGATATTTAAAACGTTCTCCCAATCCTATGGAGAAGTATGCAATAAACCACGAAGAAGAATTTGAAAAGTAATATAAAGAGGAATTTCAACTATCTTTTTAAAGATGGGATAATTGGCTGGTGGAACTGCCAGTCAAAAAATGGCAACATTGGTCACCTCCTCACAGATTATATTCCAGCAGGAGAGGGAACCATGAGAGAGGGTCTGGGGAAGTTAATGGAAGGACAGATCTAAGGAAGGCTCAGAGGCTAAATCTGGGAATATCCCCCCTTCCTCAAATCAGGAAGCCCTTTTGTAGCTATTTAGCAAAAGCCAAGTTGCTCCTTTCTTCTTTTGCTAACTACACGACACTGTTATGCTGTATATTCCCACATTCACTACTATTAATCTTCTCATCGTTCCCATCACCCATCTCCTCCCAATAATGATTGTATGACTGTAACTTTATTGCTTGTATCCTTACGATTTATATTGACTGGTTCCTAATATGATTTGATTGCTTATTTGTACCCAGACTATCATTAAGTGTTGTACCTTATGATTCTTGATGAACATATATTTTCTTTTATGTACACTGAGAACATATGCATCAAGACAAATTCCTTGTGTGTCCAATCACACTTGGCCAATAAAAATTCTATTCTGTTCTGTTCTGTTCTATTCGACACAATTATGTGACTTTAATCAACACGAACACAAAAATTCTAAGCCCTCAAAAGCATTTTGCAATGTCAACAGGACAAAAGAATAATAAAGGAAAGACTTTACAGAGCAAAATATACATCCCACCAAGTCATAATAGGACCTTTAAATCTCCAATTTGCATTATTCAGCGTCCTGGAAACTGGGTTGGGGTTTTTGTGTGTGTGTGTGTGTGTGTGTGTGTGTGTGTGTGTGTGTGTGTGTGTGTGTGTTTTAGTTCAATAGAACTTTTCAAAACATGATTCTTGGTAAGAATAAATCTGGATCTAACCCATAAAAAGTGCAATGAATCGTTATAAGAAATATAACTTTTATAAGAAATAAAAGTCTTCTTTTTTTTAAAGCTTAAAGTACATCAGTTGTAGAATTTATGTTTAACAGAATATGTCTACTGATAGCAACAAAAGCCAGAAAGCCATAACATGCAGACACATTGTTCAGATGACATGTATAATTTGTCAACTTTGCATGTGTCACCTGAACAATGTGTCTGCATTCCTATTATTTATGCAAACCATTGATATTTGTAAAAAAAAATTCATTTAATCTTTCATTTGTTTGCCCATCCTTTTCAAAATTAATTTGGAATTATATCATTATTTAAATGGTAACCAAATGTTTCAGAAAAGAAAAGACAAAAAAATGGATTTTGAGAGATATTCTAAGGGACTTCAGTCCACCAAAAAGAGCTGGTTTTAGAAAGAAAAAAGAACTATGCTTAATTTAATTTATAACATTTAAATGAAATGAAATCAGCATGGTTACTTCCCCAATATTTAAATATTACATTTCATCTTTCAGTCACAAACTAGTAGATTTTCTGTGGTTTGGGAAAGATGAGTTTGATTAGTCCTTATGGTGCACACAGTAAATAATTGCTATAATTTAAACTTGCACACACATATACACTCCTCTCCAAAAATCAATGCCATGAAAAACCCAGGTTTGGCAACTCCTATATATTTTGGGATTGTATTAGTTCCTTAGTCCCCATGATCTGCTATTTAAGATAGCACTGGTAAGGTGAATTACTACATCTGTTATCCAAGCAATTGTATTTCTGTAAGTATGCTTATCATTATTGTGGTGTTTTTTTAAAACCGCAATCAGAAAGATATGGAATCATTCAGGTGAAAAAAATCTATTTGGATTTCAAATCCAACCTCCCATTCTACAGTACACGGTTAGTAACACTGTCAGTCAATAGAGAAAGGGCAGAGGGGAAAAATCCAGAGAAATGTTTTATTGCTAAAGTTCTGCTGCATTCCTATGTAAAAAATTCCATCAGAATGGCAATATCACAAAATAATAGTTTTGTCTAAACCAATGTTTCCCAACCTTGGCAACTTGAAGATGTCTGGACTTCAACTCCCAGAATTCCCCAGCCAGTGAATGCGAATGCTGGCTGGGGAATTCTGGCAGTTGAAGTCCAGACATCTTCAAGTTGCCAAGGTTGGGAAACACTAGTCTAAACAGATCAAAATCAGGGATCAAATGCAACGAAAACAAATGGCTCTTAACTACAATAGTATTGTTTGATTCTTGGCTCTGATTTCATTTTCCATGGTCATGGCATGAAGATGGGATTACTCAAACTGTGACTAACCTACATGTGACCTACAAATTTCAAAACAAATTGAAATGCTTGGCACAAGTGACAAGAAGATGTCATCAGAAAGGAAGGAGCTGATCCATTTTAGTGGAATAAATTTGTGTCCAAATACATGCAGTAAATAACTAGCAAACTCCCCTGAAAGGAAATATTGGGTAAACTTTGTTTAGATCAGTGGTTCTCAACCTTCCTAATGCCGTGACCCATGCCCTGCCCCCGCGACCCCACCGTGACCCCCACCCCGCCGCCACGACCCCCACCCCGCCGCCACCATTTGAGTTATTTTACCCTCTGCGCATGCACAAAGCGTTCTGCACATGCGCAGTGGGTAAAAGAACCCAAATGGCGGTCTCTGGGCGAAGTCTCCCGACCCCTGTGAAAGGGTCGTTCGACCCCCAAAGGGGTCGCGATCCCCAGGTTGAGAACCGCTGGTTTAGATCATCAGCACGAATCATTTGGAACTAAAGAACCGTGGTGGCACAGTGGTTAAATGCAGTATTGCAGGCTAATTCTGCTGACTGTCAGCTGCCAGCAGTTCGGCAGTTCAATTCTCACCTGCTCAACATTGACTCAGTCTTCCATCCTTCCGAGGTCGGTAAAATGAGGACCCAGATTGTTAGGGGCAATATGCTGACTCTGTAAACCACTTAGAGAGGGCTGTAAAGCACTGCAAAGTGGTATATAAGTCTAAGTGCTATTGCTAAAGGGAATAACGTGACCTATAGCTGCATGCTATGAGCATCACAAAAGCTGCAGAAGAATAATTTCTCATGAATTACTGAACCTCACTTTCTCAGACTTCTCTAATTCACATCTGTCTTTATTAAGATTCCATCCCATCTTAAATTTTAAAAATCATCCCTATCACCAATTAGTCTCCTGTCATGCAGCTTTAGTACACCTGTGTTTCTTTAGCCAACAAAAGTAATATATTTTTTTCTAATAAATAAAAATCTTTAAAGCAGCGGTCCCCAACCAGTACTGGTCCGTGGCCTGTTAGGAACTGGGCCGCACAGCTGGAGGTGAGCGGTGGGTGAACAAGCTAACCCTAACCCTAACCCAAAACCATCCCGCCCCCACCAGTCCGTGGAAAAATTGTATTCCGCAAAATTGGGTCAGGGGGCCAACCGCTGCTTTTGAGTACATCCAATCTAGTTATTGTTGAGATGAATAATCTTTTTTGGGTGGGGGGAGGGTCACTACCCACATTCCTTCATTAATAATGCAATGGTTGGGGCTAAACAAGCAGTGAATGGAACAAGAGGCAAAACTGGGTGGGAACATCCATTCTCTTTCTGAATCTTCTTTTATCTTCTTTCCAGCATTCTCTTCGCTGTTCCAAGTTGCACCAAAGGTCAGCAGTCTCAATTTGCAGAGTTTTTGAAATTCGGTCAAGAGTTGTGTAAAATTAGCATAAGCACTGGGTTTAGCATAAGGACAATCTGGCCACGTCCCATGTAGAATCAATTCAAAATAGTTACGATTTTCAATACAGAATGCAAGTAAGTCCAGATACCCTTTCTCTTTAGTTTTTAGTTTTTTGGCAGGTTCATGAACTGGATAGGATGGGGGTGGATCAGTCTCACATGCTCCTGCTTAGTACTGCCAGCAATCATGTTGACACTGTCAGCAGGCTGTTGCTGAATAGTTCAGTTTCAAATATGCCATGACTCAGAAAGATTAGGAAGCAATGCCTTATGGTCAATCAAGACAAAGCAGTTACAGGCTGTTCTGCAACATAATTAAATCACCAAAGACCCTTGTAAAAAAGAACTTTTTAGTGATGGAAATAGCTCCCTCATTAGCAACTTGGTAACATAATCATGCCACCTTTGTGACAATCTGAAATTGTCCATTTAGAGCTCTGGCAAAAGGAAAAATCTGCACCTGATGCACTGACCAGATTAGCAATTTTTAACAACAATAAAAATTAAGAGCCCCATATGGGCTTTCTGTAATTCTGATTGTAAAGGGAATCTATATTGTTTTATACTTTGTGATATGGTTAGGGCTATAATGAAAATCAGGAAATAACACATAGAATAAAGCCATGGCACTACTACCATCCCATTCATTGTTTCATGTCATCCATGGAAAATGTCATTTTTTTTTCCTGGCTGCTGTGATAAATCCTGAAACTGTCCCTCTGAAGGTGCTGCTTTAGAGGGATTCCACAGTTAGGGCTGCCCAAAATCCCTCTATTAGGCTGAACAAGACCTGGTAACTAGGCTCCTGGGAGAGAGGGGAATTCTTCATTTCTTCTATTTTAGAGAGAGCTGTTGCTGTTGCTCACCAACTTCTTGTTTTAGCCTCTCTGGAAACTCCCCAGATTGTCCTGTCCAGTTTATGTGGCTGGTCCATTTCCTTTCCCCAGTCTGCAATATTTGAATACCACATGGCTTTTCATCTACAGTACACTAATTTCTGGTATGCTGTTTAGCTGTGCTTGTGGCTCCTTGATGGGTGGCTTACAGTTTGCTCACTTCCTGAATCCTGTTGCTTAGAAAATATTTTCTGTCCTTTAGATGAGAGGTGGGATTCAGCAGGTTCTGACCAGTTCTGGAGAACAGGTAGCGGAAATTTTGAGTAGTTCGGAAAACCAGTAAATGCCACCTCTGACTGGCCCCGCCTCCATTTATTCTCTGACTCCTGAGTCCCAGCTGATCGTGAGGAAATGGGGATTTTGCAGTATCCTTCATCTGCTACACCCACCAAGCCAAGGCACACCTACCAAGCCACGCCCACCAAGCCACGCCCACAGAACCCGTAGTAAAAAAATTTGAATCCCACCACTGCTTTAGATGTAACCATCGTGACAGTATTCTCAAAAGCTGGGAAAGAAAAAGGAAATGAATAAAATCAGGAAGTGGAGAAACAGTTGGACATTTTAACCTTATCTCTTAAGCCTGGAGATTCAGATAGGAAATCTAGGAATAAGAAATTCAGACAGCTTAAGAAGCCTACTTTAAAGCTGATTTCTTTTTTGCTTCTAAGTTTCTGTATGCTAACCTATTTTTTCTGTCATTACATTTCATAACTGTGACAGT
The DNA here is from genome assembly GCA_023053685.1 of Diadophis punctatus similis. Taxonomy (NCBI): domain Eukaryota; kingdom Metazoa; phylum Chordata; class Lepidosauria; order Squamata; family Dipsadidae; genus Diadophis; species Diadophis punctatus. The sequence continues at coordinate 21,726,910 of JALIGW010000003.1, forward strand.
ATATGAATTTTGCTTCCTTGGACATACATTGCTATGAACAACATTAATGTTCGAAACCCAGTACAGTATTTTGTATTCTAGATGTAGATCATGGCAACTGACCCATAGGGAACACTGCTGAAGGCTGAACAGGTTACTAATAATCTTATACTCCCTCCTTCTTCCCAGAAGACAAAGCTAAAGAGTGAAGACTGAAGATTTTATCCTTAGGACAGAAACAAGTCTTAAGTCCTACCTTCTAACTAGAAAAGGTAGAGTTCCTCATAACTCCATTTTTAGTGATCAAGAACAGAGTTTAAATTTGTTCCCAGATATGGATGAATCCACAGATGGGAAGGATCTTTGGAACAATTCTGTTCTTCGTATCTGATTATTTTGGAATAGTCTTAGTGAGTTGCTCATACATAGCTTTTTCTTTTTTTGCTTAAGTAATTATGCTTAATCCAACTATTGAATATTTGAGTTATAAGAGATGTCATTCTGTTCATCACATCCATTATAGCTGCATGAAAGCCCAAATTCTTTCCAGAAACTGCATGTAGAGGTAAGAAATGATGGGTAATGGGTATTCAAAATTTCTGCAGGAATTTTGACAAATGACAAATAAGCTTTACATTATAGATAGTACAGTTAATAAGTGATATACTGTATGTAATCAAATAGATAGTATCTATCCTGGCATGAAATTAGATTTTTACACTGCCTCAATTGCCATTTGAAAAGGCAAGACCATCTTTTTGGTACAATTTAATTCAATTTATGCATTTGCACAAGTCTCATATTAATAGTCTCATATTTCATCAACAGCAATCCACTACTGTGGAGAATATGAAATGTCTCTTTCTCCATCTACCCATCCATCATCCATCCATCCACAGGTAGTCCTCAGATAACAACCATTTGTTTAGCTACTGTTCAAAATTATGATGGTACTCAACAAGAGTACTTATGACTAGTCTTGAAGTTGCAGCTGTTAGAGAATTCCCGTGGCAATGTTATTGCAGTTGGTTGCAACCAACTCATAATTATGAGCCATGGTGGCGCAGTGGTTAAAATGCAGTACCACAGGCTAATTATGCTGCCTGCAATTTGGCAGTTCGATTCTCACTGGCTCAAGGTTGACTCAGCCTTCCATCCTTCCGAGGTGGGTAAAATTAGGACCTAGATTGTTGGGGGCAATATGCTGATTCTGTAAACCGCTTAGAGAGAGCTGTAAAGCACTGTGAAGTGGTATATAAGTCTCCATGCTATTGCTATTACCATGATGGTTGCCGCGGTCACATAACCACCATCTGCCAGCTTCCAACAAGCAAAATCAATGGGGAAATTGGGAGGTAATTGAAAATGGTGATGTGATGTGATGTTCTTAACAACTATACAGGATTTGCTTAATGACAGCTGCAACTTTCCTCATTAAGTCAGCATGGTCATGTGATGTCACACATTATGACCGCATTGCTTAGTAATGGAGTTGCAAATCTCAATTACTTCATTAAGTGATGACTAAATGTATCTATCTTTTTTCTATTTTTCACAAAGAGGTAGCATCTGAAGCTGATTTCCCAGTAGTCACATGTTCAATATTGTCTACCTCACTATGTCCTCCAAGCTTTATTGTAACTACAACCAGATGCATTTCATTAACAACTTACTAAAGAAGTAATAATTCTGACCTCCAGATGATAAGCAGGGAGACATTTTCTCCTCCAATCCCAGAGGGAGAGAAATCAATCCAAGCTATAACTGCAAGCAAGATTCTTGTGACTATATATTTAAAGGCCAGGGGTAAAAATGTTCCAAAAGGCTCATGTTCCTGCAATCACATTTTATTTTATTTTTAAATGATCAATCTTGAGCATCTACAACAATACTCTAAATGACATAGTTACCTCTTGCATTCCAGTTGTTATTAAGAATAATATCTAGCATATTTTCACATCATGGTTATCTTGGTGTTAAGAACTTATGGGCAATGCGCAGCCCGAGTTTTTTGCAAGATGAAAACACTGCTGATAAAGCAGGGCTACAGTTACTGTGTTTATAAACGACATACATCTACCACATGGCATATAAAAGTCTCCATATCTCTGCATGTTCTCATATCACTGTATCATTATTTTCCTTTTCATTGTTTATTCTATTGCTCCTTCACTACAGTTATATTTGCACTTCTTTTCATATCTTCATTTTTATTTGTGTAAGCCAACTAGAATAGTCCCATGGCAAAATAGATGGCGAATAAATCTAACAAACAAACAAATAATCCTTTAAAACAATTAAAACTATATGCAAAAGCACAACCTAATGCTGGCTTCCGTATGAAGTGGCCATGTGCCAATTCGTAAAATCATGATTAATACATTCTTAATGATGTAATTAAAAGTTCCATGGAAGAGGTTGGTCTTAGTAGCCCTCCTGAATACCACGAATTCCCATTTTAATTACATCATAAGAATGAAACATAATCAATAATAGTAACAATGTGTTTTTTTCTCTCCCCTGATGTTACATGGGGTGGGTCATGTACTCTTAGTACCTTCATCCACACTTTCGCTATATCATTTCTTAGTTGCAGTCAACAAAAGGGAGACAAAGATTGAAGGCCAGACAATACCTCCACCAGGAGGTCTTTCTGAAAAATGCTATTTCCTGGATCGAGCCACTCAATCACTCACCCAACCACTCATATATCCCATACACATACACACATACTATGCAACTCCCAAAGAAGTTAGGTGGAGCATGAATATACTTCATTGTTGGAATAAAGTTTCAGCTTTTATTATAGGGGTGCCTAGACTGTAAGACAGGGGTCCTCAAACTTGGCAACTTTAAGACTTGTGGACTTCAACTCCCAGAATTCTCCAGCCAGCATAGCTGGCTGGAGAATTCTGGGAGTTGAAGTCCACAAGTCTTAAAGTTGCCAAGTTTGAAGACCTCTGCTCTAAGACCATATTATCTAACAAAACTCAATGGAAGACTCTTGGGGACTCTCTTTCATTCTCAGTTTCTTCCACAGACAACATTTTCTACTAAGACAAGTTTTCTAAAGATTGCATTTCCCATGCCCTTCAAAATGCAGAAAGGAATATTTGTGGAGGTAGGAACTGGCAGCAACAGTGTCATCAGAAAATATTTTAATTACACTATGTTATTACGGTTCATGCACTGCATTAAACCAGGATAATCGTGGTCAATTGAACAAGCCATAATGGCTAGTATTTTATATAACACTGCTATAAATCATGCTTGCAAATCTGGATTGGTGTATCATGATAAGCCAAACCACAACAAAAACAAATTAAGAATTAATGTGTTATGCAAAGACAGCCATTATCTCAAGTTTCCTTTCTGGAAGTGAGCATGGATTACCGTATTTTTCGGAGTATAAGACGCACCTTAGTTTTTGGGGAGGAAAATAGGGGGAAACAATCTGCCTACCAGGTATTCATCTGGCTAGCGTCCTTAATCTGGTCAGCTTCAGCACATTATTTTATCTCCTGGTTAGGACTTAAAAAAACCTTCTTCTGTGAGAATAACAATGAAAGAGCCTGCAAGCCAGTAAGAGCTGGGAAGATCGTTAGCACCTGGTTAGGGCTAGAAAAAAACTTATTCGGAGCAAGTAGAGCAATGAAAAAAAACCCTGCAAAGACTTAGGGCTGGAAAAACATTCTTTGGAGAGAGTAACAATGAAAAAGCCTGCAAGGTAAGAGCTGGGAAGATCTGTTAGCACCTAGTTAGGGCTGGAAAAAAGCTACATTCGAAGTATAAGACGCACCCAAATTTTTAGGGAGGAAAAAGGTCTTATACTCCGAAAAATACGGTACTTCTTTTTAGGAAATAAATGAATAAATGGACTTCTAGCAGCAAGTTAGATGGACTGAATTGCAGTGGTGATGGGTGCACCATTAGGGGACTTGAAGGGCCATATTGGAGATAGATCTTTCTAGAGAAGTTTATGTACGTATGTGGTTGCTAGGAGGCAGCAGCATAGCACATAATCAGTCAATAGGCGGTGCTACTTATACTACCATAGAAATTGGTAGAACAGATACAGATACAGATTAACGGAGTTGGAAGGGACCTTGTAGGTCATCTAGTCCAACCCCCTGCCCAAGCAGACCCTACACCATTTTTGACAGATCGCAGTCCAGTCTCTTCTTGAAAGCTTCCAATGATGAAGCTCCCACAACTTCTGAAGGCAAGCTGTTCCATTGGTTGATTGCTCTCATTGTCAGAATATTTCTTCTTATTTCCAGGTTGAATCTCTCCTTGTTCACTTTCCATCCATTATTCCTTGGATAGTTGCCTCACCCTGCAGCTCGTTCGGACCCATTTTTAATGTTTTTAATTAGAATACATCAATTTTTATGTTAACTGATTTTTATTGATTGCCTATTCAGCCACATGACACGTTTGATAGAAGTAAAATTCTACTTCAGTTTTTATAGAGTCAGGATTATAGATTCTTGTCATCATTCATAAACAAATGTTCTGTTCACAATCTAAAAGTGGTTTTTTGGGTCCATCTTTGGCCATTAGGATTCTTTTGTCATCTTCATTTTTTAAAGTAAAAACATTAATAATCCCAATTAAATCTTCAGAAATTGTCTTTTCATACTCCTTTCAATGATATCCACATTACTGTGAAATTCTATAACTTTAAACAAAACCTTGACATTTCTGACACAAAAGAAATGTAACACAAATCTCTCTGAATCAACCCTTCTAGGCTAGTTTTTGGATGATTCAGGAATTCCATTTAACAAAATCCAGGTTAGTGTTGAGGAGGACAAAGTTGAATTGAGGATATGCTTTTATGAGTCTAACCTTTTTTTTTCTAAGGGGAGACTAAATAAATTAACTCCAGCAGTTAAATAAATATTTGAGCTGTTACTGCTATTCCTGTACACTTACTAAGGAAACTGTCCAATCAAACCTCATCTGAAGATTTACCACAGTGCAGAGAGTATTTTAGAATACTGAACATTTTTTAAAATATTTCTTAATATTAGCTGCTGAGATATTTGAGGAGGAAAAGCTTCTGACTCCATGCTTTGTGATAGATTTCTCAGAGGCATATTTTTGGATACAGTTCTAAAAACCAAAATAATTTATGCTGGGTTAGATTGGTGTAATTGAACAGAGCTGCTGGTACAAGCAGGAGAGATTCTCAACTTGTAAATATAATTTATACAGATGCATCTTTTCCAGGATTTCCATGACTGCGGTTGGTTCGGCACAGCATGTTTGCTTCTCAGGAGAAAAAAAGTAAAAGAAGCCATTTTCCAAAGCAGTCACACAAGCTGAAAAATGGGCTGCTGTAACAAGATAGGAATGTCATACATATTTGCATTATAAAACAAATCTTTTGAAGGCTCCACGCAGCCCAAAGATATGATAACTGAATTCCTTGCAAACTAAGATATTGATAGAAGTTTTTAAAAAGCCTCTTATCTTAAGGTGACCAGACGTCCCGCTTTTGGCGGGACAGTCCCGCTTTTTAATAATTTGTCCCGTGTCCCGCAGTGTTTCAAAAAAGTCTGCTTTTTTCGGCCGGGCCAGTCGTTCGGCATAGAGCCGATGGAACTGGTGGCAGTCGCAGCGAGGGGCTTCTCCCGCCCGCTTCCCCCATCTGGCTGGACGCCGCCATTCGGGTTATTTTGTCCTCTGCGAATGCGCAGAACGCTTTGCGCATGCGCAGAGGACAAAATAACCCGAATGGCGGCGTCCAGCCGGGTGGGGGAAGCGGGCGGGAGAAGCCCCGCGCCGTGACCGCCGCCAGTTCCATCGGCTCTACGCCGAACGACTGGCCCGGCCGAACTGGCAGGATTTCACCCCTGGCTCTGCGGCGACGAACAGGTAAGCCTGCGCCAGTAGGAACCCACCCCTGGCTGCGATGAAGGGGGGTGTTTGGGGGTGTGTGCACAAAGCTGCAGGATAAGAGAGATGGACCCCTCCCGTCTTGCTCCCCTAGAAACCCCCCCCGTCAATGGTGTCCCGCTTTACAAAAAATAAAATCTGGTCACCTTATCTTATCTGCCCCCCCTTTTTTTAATAGCCTTCTGATCTGGAGTCAGAGAAACCCATCTCCACTCATAAAATATAATGTATCCTAAAGGCAAGTGATCACCCACAGGCAGAAATCTAATGTTGGAACCAATCAACATTTAAAAGGCTTGGGAATTTAGCACCTCTGCCAGGCCAGGAAGATCTTTCCTGATTAAGGAAATAAGACAAAATATTTCCTACTTTCCTCTAATCATTAAAAAAAAAGCCGTGTGTTTCCCTTCCCCCCCCTCCGTGTCATAAAACCATATTACGCTCCCATATCTTTCACCAAAGGCTTGGAATCCTATAAAAATCTTGCTGGCGTGCCAGTTTGGTGTCAGCTTCCCTCAAAAGCAAACTTTGTATTGTTTTGGGAATAATTATAATAAAGAAATCTCCTTTCCAAAAACAGCCAGCCTCTGCATCTTGATTGCTTCCTGGATTGGAAGGAACCCAGGGAAATTCTCCTAACAATATGTAAAATATCTTCTTTTGTTGCTATGATGATTTCAATAAATATGATTTGTTCCTGGCTGGCTTTCTATGGACATGATCCCAGAAGAATACATGCTGGATGTAAGCATATGACAACGGTGCAACAAAGTGCTTTGGGGCGGGCCTAGGTATGCTAGGTTATCTTTAACCCACATAGTTATTTTACTACAATGATGCCTTCATCCTATGAGCCCAGAAAAAAAGCAACTTGTTAAAGTACCATATTTTTCAGACTATAAGACGCACCGGTGTATAAGACGCACCAAGATTTCAAAGAGGTAAGAAAAAAAAGTTTTTGTCCTCCCCAGCCCCCAGGAGCACTCTGCAAGCCTCCCAAACCCTCTGCGCACCCCATTTTTTGAAAAAACGGACCCATTTTTCACCCGTTTTTGCAAAAAACAGGGCACGCAGAGGGTTTGGGAAGCCTGCAGAGTGCTCCTGAGGGCTGGGGAAAGGCAAAAATGCTGTTTTTGCAAAAAATGAGCCATTTTTTGCCCATTTTTTTCAAAAACGGTGGTGTTTTTGCCTTCCCCCCCGGCCCCCAGGAGCACTCTGCAGGCCTCCCAAACCCTCTGTGCACCCCATTTTTGCAAAAAAAGGGCCCATTTTTCGCAAAAATGGGATGCGAGGGCGGGGCTTCGGGAGGCCAAAAATGGCTGTATTCGGTGTATAAGACGCACCGACATTTCCACCCTCTTTTAGGGGGGGAAAGGTGTGTCTTATACTCCAAAAAATACGGTAGGTACTAACTCTTTGGTGCTCTCTAAGATTGGTTGTTTTCTTGTTAGCACTGATGATATTACCTAGCTTGGGTAGTGAAACTTCTACAAGAAAACAACCAAGTTCCGAGAGCGCCAAGGCCCCCTCACTAACAAGTATGGTGTGTGTACTCATAAAACTCCAAAGCGGCTTTTCTGTTTTGTAACTGAAGTGCTTCACACCCCTACCTCCAGGGAATACTTGTGCCCTAGGCCAGACTTAGACTCTGAAAGAAAACATACCAGAAGAAAACAATGGCAAACCACTTCTGCATTCTTACCAAGAACTGTCTGTCAAATTACCACGAGTTGAGTTCAGCTCAAAAGCCACACTTACTTGCTGCTCTGACATTTCATCATTAACTTACATTACTTAATAGGACATACTTGTTAAATGAACTGGATTTTAGGAAAATATTATGGATATGCATTGAATTTGGCTAAACTCCAGACTACAAAGAAACACAATAATTCACATCAAGATGTTGATGCGCTAAAATGGAAAATATCAGTCTGAATTCTGGTCTTGATTGCATTTTGATAACGATTGTACCTCCACAGCATTGCAATGCTTTTGTGATTTAGATAAAGACCATGGTGGATTGGAAAGACAAAGAATCACACCACACATCAGGAGAAGTGGTATGAAATAGCAAGATATAAAAAAAATCTATCTTCTTTGTCAAATCATTGAGTATTTTACAGAGCATCATTTTTCATGGGGCACAAATTTTAGACTTCTCTAAATTCATCATCATAGTTGAAGTAAATAATAAATGGAATCCTTCCATGTCATTCTTCCGTGTTTTTATACTTTAAAAATCTATTTCCAAAGTTTTCTTTTTTAGCCACATATCTGTACATACAGTATTGTATATTTACCATGATGTAGCAAGAACAACATTAGGATTAATTTCCATTCTAAGTCACCAGAATTCAGCCTAGGCAATAGCCCCAGCATGCTAAATGAAGCATAATATTCACTGTTTAGCACGATTCAAGGTCAAGACATAAGGATAAAAACAGTAAAACCTGACTAGCAACTTTTCTCTATATCTCAAAATCCATTCCAAGTCTAGTAGTTAGTAGTAGTTTTCCCTCCAATGTCACCCGGTACACAACAATTTGAAAGAATTCTAATGGATACCAGGCATTATACTTCTAGGGAGGACCAGAAATGACCATTAATTTGCAAATAAAAGAAATCATGAGTTCCCCACACAGACTATAAGCAATAGATTGGATTAATGGTCACCAAAATTTATTGGGTTCTATTCAATTGCAGCAGCTACTTCTATGAATCATTTCCCTCTTTTCCAGGAATACACCAGAAGTGGGTTCCTACCAGTTCTAACTGGTTCTTTAGAACCTTTAGTAACTCGGCGATGACGTCATGGAGCCGGTTCTGTCGGTGTCTCCATGGGCGCCGCTATCTTGGATTTTTTTTATTTATTTTTTTGCTAATTTTTGCTTCTGTGCATGCGCAATCTATTTTTTGATTGCTGCGGGCGCAGGTGCGAGGGAGCTGCTCCAGATGAGCCATTGTCATCCTGCCTAAACATACAGCCGCCATGCCCACCTCCCACCTATCGTGGCTCCAACGGCAGTGGCTTCAGGAGATGCGGGCTCGTCTGGAGCTGCTCCCCTGCAGCTGAGCCTGCGGCTTGTCCCTGCTGCCCCTGGATGTGAGGGAGCGGGGCAGGCAAGAGGCGGGCACGGCGGCTGTATGTTCAGGCAAGGTGAGGAGGGGAAGGGACCCTGCTCCACCAGCAAAGAAGCATGGAAGTTCCAGCCCATCCACCCCACGAGCGAAGCGGGCGGCATGAAGGAGACTGCTCGGCAGCAGCAGGTTGCGTGGAGGGGTGCCGGGGGCAGGGGACCCCCTGCCCTCCCCTCACCTGCCCTCCACGCATGAAGATGAACCACCATCTGCCCTGAACTCCTCACCACTCCCGCTCTAACGCCCCGCTCAACTGTGCTTCTTTGCTGGAAGCCGTCCCGGTGCCCAGCAAAAAAGCACGGAAGTTCCAGCCCATCTGCCCCACGGTGTGAATGAGATAAGCGGCCACGCCTCCCTGCCCAGCCTTCCTTGCCGGGCACTGCACCGGCGGTTCCGCCCTGCCCAGGTCCGCCTGCCACTTCCCGCGAACTTCCCGGGAGACGGCACGCCCATCCGCCGACTCTCCAGGTAGCGCCACTGTCTCCCTGCCCCGCCAAAGTCCCCACCAGCCCCGGAGTCTGAGGCCGATGGAGCTCCATAGGTGTGCACCCTGATGCTGCCTGGCCCGCGAAGGTCCCAGAGCCAAAGCCAGGAAAGCGAGATGGGAAGCAATGGCGCTCCAGGAATGCACAACAGGGGACGCGCCACTGCAGGGCTGGGCCGCCCGCCCTCCCAATCCCAGAGCACTTTCTTCCTTCTCCCGCCGCTGAGGAGAAAGAAAGAAAGAAAGAAAGAAAGAAAGAAAGAAAGAAAGAAAGAAAGAAAGTAGAAGGGAGAGAGAGACAAGAAAGAAAGAAAGAAAGAAAGAAAGAAAGAAAGAAAGAAAGAAAGAAAGAAAGAAAGAAAGAAAGAAAGAAAGAAAGAAAGAAAGAAAGAAAGTAGAAGGGAGAGAGAGACAAGAAAGAAAGAAAGAAAGAAAGAAAGAAAGAAAGAAAGAAAGAAAGAAAGAAAGAAAGAAAGAAAGAAAGAAAGAAAGAAAGAAAGAAAGAAAGAAAGAAAGTAGAAGGGAGAGAGAGACAAGAAAGAAAGAAAGAAAGAAAGAAAGAAAGAAAGAAAGAAAGAAAGAAAGAAAGTAGAAGGGAGAGAGAGACAAGAAAGAAAGAAAGAAAGAAAGAAAGAAAGAAAGAAAGAAAGAAAGAAAGAAAGAAAGAAAGAAAGAAAGAAAGAAAGAAAGAAAGAAAGAAAAACTTATGACCACAATTGAGCCCAAAATTTTGGTTGCTAAACAAGAGAGTTGTTAAGTGAGTTTCAACACTTTTTACAAGTTGGCCACACCCACCCGGTCACCTGATCATCAAGCCATGCCCACCTGGAGCCACGCCCCCTGGCCTCCAAGCCACGCCCACAAAATAAGCCACATCCACAGAACCGGTAGTAAAAAAATTTAGAACCCACTCCTGGGATACACCTAGACAAGGGGGGGGGTTGCTTACTTACTGGTGCCGGTGCGCTGCGTGCGCATCTCCACGTTTCAGGCACGCGCTTGCGGAAGCAAAATCTCGCGAGGGGACGCCCGCGCGAGAGATTTTGTTGTGATTTTGCTTCCGCGCATGCACAGAAGCAAAATCACCCAAAAATTCACCGAAAAAGATGGCGATGTGCGGGACGGACCGGTGGAGAGGGCTCCGGAGCGGTCGTGCACAAATTGCGCAATCGGCCGCTCCCTACCGGAGCTACGTACCAGACAGCTCCAGCAGGAACCCACCTCTGCACCTAGAATGATGATCAATGTAAATGTGGAGTTGTCCCTATGGACCTCTTTTCCAAAGCGGCATCAAATACTTTATTGTAAATTATTTGGGGGTGGGGAAAGAAAAGGAAAAACTCCATACTCAAACTTCTTCCCCAGCTCTCACACATTAATTTGCTACAATCAAATCAAGCTTACTATAAAAGGATATTAAATTCATTAATAAGGGATTGTGAGCTGTTAGGTTCGTAGAAATAGGAGCCACATACTGGCCACATGTTTAACATCTTCTGCTGGAAGATAAAATGAATAAAGTAGACTAAAATTTTGGTTGCCCAGAGAACTGGACATAGGTAGATCAATACTATTTAGGGACAAAAAGATGGATATCTCAGATCATCCAGATGTACAACATTTCTACAAAGCAGCTAAGGAGGAATTGTTATAGAATACATTAGTTAACTGGACAGAGCTGAAAAGTCTTATTTTAAATATGCCATCAGTTTTTGATATGTTAGACATGGGGTGGATAATCTACAGTCCATGAACTTCAGACGATCCCAAATACTGTTTATGCAACCCTCAAGATAATACTGCTAAAAAGTGACAGCAGAATTCTTTTCCAATGTCTCTTGGGGCATTTAAAAAAATGTTTTGTAAAATTATATGGTACTGTAAAACATGGCATTGACTTTTTTTATATTGAATTCCTAAACATTATTCTATAACTACCTCTGTCACACAGCATTAAGGAGAAAACAGTAGTCCATTCATTTAGCCAAACTAGTACAAATCAACAGAACTTGGTGGGAACACCAATATAATCCACTCTTTTTCATTTTATATCACTTTTTTTTGCTCAAAGTCATTAAGAGTGTTTAAAAATATTAAAACAGCAAGGTGCTGAAGATAATGCAACAGGTCAAGTAAAAGGATGCATATTATATGATATGTCAGCTTGAGTAATTTGATGGTTAGGTGGCTTTAGAAAAGTAAAAACAGAACAGTAAAACATTAAAAAGTAAAAAAAAAAGTACAGAACTCAAAATGCATCAAATAAAATAGGTCTGTAAAATGCCCATCTAAAATACTAAAACTGATAGTGGAGTTATTTTTAAAAGGAGGCTTTTTTAAAGCAGCTATTAATTATTTTCATTATCATGCATCTGTACTCTTAATAACTCAGAATAGAGAGTTTAGTAGATAGAATGTGTAAACTTTCTGCCAATTTCTGCAGATAAAGCTATCTTTAAAAGCAAAGAGCAAGGCTAATAGGTTTTTTCCACTTTACAAATCCTATTACTAATATACCATTTAAATGCATTGAAGTTTAATTACCAGACTTTCTCTTATAAATCAAACCCTATTTCATTAACAAATAAACATATACTAAAATAGTAGAAAGCAAGCCATGTTATCATCCTTAAGCATCTGTGAAAATAAATTATAAGGTAACTGTTAACCCAGCAAACATTAAGTGTTTGAGATTAAAGATTGTATCAGATAGATCATCTTTCATTAGTGGATGGTGAAATCTGCTGTACTTTACCTTTTGTCTTTCCCAGTGTTGTGAAGAGGGCCTGTGCTCCGGGTGAGTGCATGGAGCCAATCTGGGAGGGTGGATGTACAACTTGAAGAAATTCTTTGACAAGTTTGTCTGTTGGCCACTATCCTGTTAGCTAGGAAGAGAGTTGTAGTATGAAGCTCCTTTAACTTATGTCCTCCTGCAAATGTTAAGATCAGCTCTCCTTCAGTAGGAAATGAAGCAAGATGTTATTATGCATTGGCTAGATGCCAGCAACATCACCTCTACACAGGTGGAATTTCACTGCAATACTTAGAACACCCATTTTGGGTAATTTGCATATGTCTTAAATAAAGGTTCTCTTTCAAACTATTCTGAGAGGTGAAATGGGATCAGTTTATGATATGGTTTCCTAGGTCAGAGGATGAGGTAGAGCCATTCAAAGATGCCAAACACTACAGAACACCTAATAAGGTTATGTCAAGTCACTCTCTGCCATGCTTCATCCAGAGGCTGAGTTCCTGATGAATCCTTAGGAGTACAAGAGGTGCAGAAATTTGATTACATGGGAGTAAGTTGTTACTCATAAGTAACCCCTGACTGATTAACCCTGATGATAGCAATTGATACTCGGTGGTAACTTTGAAGTTGGATTTGTAGAACCGTCCAATGGGGCTACTAGGATACCTGCCTTTTATACTCCTGATTTTGAACTTCTGTAGCCTCTTTCTCAAATCTCTTTAATTGAACATGCTGTGATAATTCTTGTTAACGTTGTGTCCTCATAACAGGAGCTTTTTCTCATCCCAGCTGAAGAAGCTTAATGTTGTTTTCAGCTGTTCGGTTTTAAAGGAGGGCTGTAATGAGAACAATCTAGAATACCTCATTGGTTATACAGTTGCTCAAGTAATGAATGGTATCTGACTAGTTCCTATTGACCATCAGGCTGCTGCAAAGCTGCCCCTCCCCTTCAGGCATTGGGAACTGCCTTCCATGGCCATTAAGGCTTAGGTTTCAGGATAGACTGGACACCTGACTTCCACAGCTGCATCTACCTGTAGAATACTGGCATTTTCTGAAGTGCTTGTTAGGTCTATCAGGTCTCTCTTGAGAGAGAGAGCTAATCTTGTGTGATACACATAGTTGATTGAAGCCAGGAAAAAGAGCCAGAATTGATCATTACAGATGTCAGTTCTGATACCAATAAATTTTCTACTTCTAAAAACATGGGGCTTTATGTGGACACCTTTTGAACTGTTTATTACTTTAATGGTGTTGTATGGGCCATTTTGGCTGTTCCTATGCTATTTTCATTACTTGACAACTTCTGATACTGTCAGCTATTAGAGATTCACTGCCAGCATTGCAGTTCCTTTTGTAGTGTCCTTACTGTATTATCAATTGTTCCCTGTTATTTCACCTGTCCTCTGTGCTTGTGACCTGTCAGCTGGGCTATTTTTGGACACAGATTTAACAGTATTTCAGAATGACACTAGGCCCTCAGTCAGAAATAGGTAACAATTATTGTCAGTGGAGCACCTCTGCACCTATTAATGTGATAGATTGCTAAACATGCTGTTCTAAGTACCTACCACCTAAGTGTGGCTGTTTTAATTTTTTTAACTGTCATTTTATTGTTGTTTTTATATTGTACTATAGCTGTTCTTATACATGTTGTACGCCGGCCTGAGTCCCCAGGGAGTAGGGCGGCATATAAGAATTGCTAAATAATAAATAAATAAATAAATAAATAAATAAATAAATAAATAAATAAATAAATAAATAAATAAATAAATAAATAATACTCTAGGAGGAGATCTATTGATACATATATATTTGTAACCAGCTGTTGAGGCTTGATGAGAAGGAAAGCAAAACTGGAATCCATCAATTTCATTCTTTGACTTATTCTGCATTAAAATTGTAAGGGCAGTGCCACTTACTAGCCTCAAGACTAAGTTTCTCTAGTTGCTGACTTGATTGAGGCCTAGAACAGAGGTCCCCAACTCCGGGCCATGGCCCACTACTGGGTCGTCATCTATTCGCAACTGGGCTGCGTAAGTGGCGGGCCAATTCAACTTGTGCGAGCGGCGGGCCGGCGCACGAGCAGCTCAACTTGTGAAGTCGAGCTGCGCATGGAGTGCATGCCCACTGGCCCACCGCTCACATGTCGTTGAGTAGCAGACGCATGCGTGCTGGCCCACCACTTACATGGCTCAGTTTACCTCTCCCCACCCCTAGGCCGGGCCACCAAGGCACAAAGTTTGGGGACCGCTCACCTAGAAGATCAACCTTTTTGTTTTGTCACTGGTTGGATGAATTTGTCTGTTTCAGTTTTTCATTCGTTTTGTTTTTACTGTTAAGCCTTAAATTTCCACATCAGTCTGACATTTTTAAAATAGTTTTCATGAAAATGAATATGAATATTTGTGCAAATCTGTCTTAATGCCCATACTTATCTGCATTGTGCATGCCAGTTATGTAATATTTGTATTTTCTGAAAGCATTTCCTGTACACACATTTTGGTCTTATTTCCTTATTTCATCCTTAGCAATTTGTGGAGAGTTGAAATAAAAACTCAGGTTGACTCAATTAGTAATTATATTCATACATGCTTATATAGTATTGTACTGTTTCTTATAATCAATAGGTTGTGATTCATAACTATCATAGGTGTCTGTTAGAAGTTGTGATAATGGTAAAGTGCTGTTGTGTATATCATGCATGTAACATCATTTTCCCCCTTGTAGATCCTTATAAGTGCTACACAGTTGTGCAAGTGCATGTTAGAATTTCATCTTAGTAAATAAAATCAGTACACCACAAAAAGAAATAAAGGACAGAATGTCCAACTACGAATCTTTCCTCCATCCTATTCCTAAATTCAAAGTTCAAAGCGCTCCCACTAATATAAATTACAAGGCCTCCAAAGCCAATGAATATCATGTTATTAGCATTAAAGGGAGAGGAAGAAAACCTTGCCAAACCAGTTCTACTAGTAAGGCCACTAAGACAGTATGAAATAAAGTATTGTTAGTTTATCATTTATATATGCTATTGAGCTATATTTGATTATTAAAATGTCATATAGGCAAAAATAAAATAGAAATATGCCTGGTCTATGAATGGAAGATAAATATGTAAACATAACTCAAGATTCAGTCTGATGTTGGCAAAAACCATAGGAATGGTAATGCCCTAAAAGTATTGCAGATTACTAAATTGCTGTTTAGCAAAAGTTTGAACTTTTTCCTCACTAAATCTAGTGAAGAAACTGTCTGTATTTTCTACGGCCTTGTAAAATATGGAATGTTCTTCTATTGTAGATATACTAGAAGCTTTGCATTGCAAGAGATAAACTGCAGTCTATTTTCAAATTCCTTGTTTGCAGAAACTAAACGTGCATTTTTCCCAGTATAAAGTGTGTTTTTAGTGCACAGTGTTATAACTAAGACTATGTTATTACATTTAAAAAATATATTTGGACTTCCAGTGGTTTGGGGACAAATATTACTGCCTGCCCTCCCTGCCACTATGCAGAGTTTAGTGGATATTGTTGTTACTTGCCACTGAGATGTTTACTTTTTATACATAAAAGCAAAAGAACAAGATATATTGAGTGAAGAGAAAGAAAGAAAAAAAAAGCAACAGGAAGAAAAAGGAAACTACCAAACAGTTCTATTCCATCAAATCTAGGCTAGAAGTTAACTCTGAGTGCCAAATAAGCTACGGTATGTTCACTAAGTATGCTTATACACTGGAGCAAACATTGGTGCATGCTTCTGCATTGGTGCTTGACTTTTGAATGGCACACCAGGTGACTACAGTCCCAAAAATAGGGGACAAAGAACTGGATAGCCAGGACCAGAGGAAAAATACAAAGGAACATTGGTTAAATTAAAATTAAATCAAATTAAGCTATTATGATTATTTCTCAGTCAATATGAAACCCCTTCTGTCAGACTAACATTTCAAATTGGTTTGAAGAGATTTGAGAGGCTGTATTTAGGGCAGGGGTGGGTTCCTCCCGGTTCGGACCAGATTGCCCGAACTGTTAGCGATCTGCTGGTGATGTCACATTACTGGATCGGCCGGTGCCATCTTTTTTTTTCGTTCAGCAGCTCAAAAAAGGGCCCTCCTGCCTGCCCCCAGGTTAATACTGACCTTTATTTCTTCGCCCGAAGCACAGCTGATCAGCTCCTCAGCTGTGTTTCGGGCTGATTCCAGCTCCTGAGCATGTGCAGAAGCCTAATTGCACAGGTGGACGTGCGCAGGCGGGAGCAGAGCGCGCGCACACAAAACATCGCAATGCGAACCGGTGGCGATCGTAAGTGGAACCCACCCCTGATTTAGGGCTTCCACTGTTTATAGGCAATCTTACTCCTTCAGGTTGGGCTTGCACACTAGCCACAAGTGTTCTAACCTATCCTGGAATAAAAATGCAGGTTTTACCTCATTCCAGGCTCCAAACAGCATTTTTTTTTGCACTTATGTCAGAAGCACCAAGGCATTTCTGGGTTGAAAGGATTAACCAGTGACATCACTGTTGCCCAGTTGGTGGCTCCCTTCATATCCCCGGCAGGAGCTGGAGCAAAGGACGAGAACTCACCCTGCCCCATGGCAACATTCAGGCCTCGAACGTGGACACACTAACCTCCAACCTAGCATCCTAGCCACGAGAGCCACTGTGCTCCCAACACCAATTATCTATCTACATACATTAAAATTAGCAATGGGAGAATTCTCAATATAGAAAATGAGATCACAGTACAGGTAGTCCTCGACTTACAACAATTCATTTAGTGACCATTCAAAAGTTACAACGGCACTGAAAAAAATGACTTATGACCATTTTTCACAGTTACAACCTTTGCAGCATCCCCATGATTATGTGGTCAAAATTCAGACGTTTGGCAACTGGTTCATATTTATGACCGTTGAGGTGTCCATGGTCATGTGATCCCCTTTTGCGACCTTCTGGTCGCAAGCAAAATCAATGGGGAAGTCAGATTCACTTAACAACTGGGTTACTAACTTAACAACTGCAATGATTCACTTAACAACTGGTGGCAAGAAAGGTCATAAAATGGGGCAAAACTCACTTAACAAATGTCTCACTTAACAACAGAAATTGTGGGCTCAATTGTAGTCATAAGTCAAGGACTACCTGTATAGATTAAAATCTATACTGGTACAGTTCTGCTCTTATAATAGCAAACAAGGGGCAGAGAAAAGAGAGGGATGGAAGTTTAACCCCTTAGCAAAATGCAGGGAGGGAGACTTGGGGAGTCCTGCTGTTCAAATAAATGAACATGAAATCCAAAAAATTGTGAGATACTTTGAGACAAGGTTTTCATTATCTGCCTGGCTGCCTTATTCATACCATATTGTGAGATCTAGGTGTTATTA
Organism: Diadophis punctatus similis; assembly: GCA_023053685.1. Classification (NCBI taxonomy): domain Eukaryota; kingdom Metazoa; phylum Chordata; class Lepidosauria; order Squamata; family Dipsadidae; genus Diadophis; species Diadophis punctatus. Next base: position 21,744,559 of record JALIGW010000003.1, read on the forward strand.
CAGATAGTCTTTGCTTACTGACTGCCTACTTCAGCCACCATTGAAACTTATGGCAGAGCTGGAAAAAAATAGAGTGATGACTGGTCTTCAAAGTCATCTTCCGCACTCCCATCGTCACATGATTCACACACTTGGCCATTGGCATGCCTTTACCACAATTGCAGCATTCTGGGGTCACATGATCACTATTCGCAAATTTCACAGCCAGCTTTTGATAAGCAAAGTCAAGGGGAAGCCAGCAGGAAGTCGCAAACTGCAATCATGTGAAATCGCACTCAACAATCACTGGCACACTGGTGATTTGCTTAATGACCACAGCATAACTGATGTCACAAGTCAGGCACAGTCATAGGTTGCTTCACTTAACAAGTGCACCCATTAGTGACATAGTTGCTGGTCCCAATTGCGCTTACTAAGTAAGGACTCTTGTTTTCCATTTGTTATGCTATTGAATTGTCCCTAACTTTTGGTCCCTTTTTTAAAAAATGAAAATGCTGCAACAGTGTATTTTGATGTCTAATGCTGGAAACAGCATTAAACTGCATAGCAGAACATAACTCTCTTGAGATCTAAAACCAGTTTATTAAATTGTGGAACAAACTGTAATCAGAAAGGGCAGTAACTCTAATCTGAATTGAAGTAGCTCAGTTCTAAGTAACTGCTTTCCATGATTTTAGAATTAGTTTTCCCAGATCTACTTCTTTCTTAGATCTTCCTCCAAAAATACATAAATATGAAATAGAGATAAATCCAAACCTTACCTGTTTATGGAGGTACTGCCAGAAGGCTGGTTTCTCTGTGTCTTTCTAAAAGCAAAATAATTCCATCTTCCAACTATTGTGCCCTGGTTGTGTCCTCCTTTCCTCATGTTTTTGTTTTTATAAATTAGTCTGAAGGTCAGAAGAGTATGAGGAGTGGCTTATGCTGGGAAGTAAATTATTACCCTGCCATTGGCTCTGAAGGGGATAAAAATCGAAGATAATGGTGACGGAGGATAGCTGTTCTCACTGGAAGATTAGAGGCCAACTCAGCTTTCCTGGGGAAATGAAAAATATTTATGAAAGGTTTGCTTTCTGGAAGCAATTCATATGCTGAAGCTGAGCTATTAAGATATGTGCTTCTTTTTAAATGCCACAGAATGGCAGTCTAGAGCAATGTTTCTCAATCTTGGCAACTTTCAGATGTGTGAACTTCAACTCCCAGAATTCCCTGGCCTGGAATTGAAATCCACACAATGGAAAGTTTGAGAAATACTGGTCTAATGAGTCTGAATACAGGTAAGTCTCAATTAGTGCAATTAATCCCTTGAAAAGGTCACATTATTTGAATACGTATTATAGGTTTTGAGACAATGATTGGTACAAAGGCTGTACTATACACTACAAGCAGAAATACAATGTTGTTGTCTTCACAAGCAATGATAAATCGTGCATGCTAAACTAGCTTTATAATGTGTTGATAGGTTTTCTAGCTGTTTAACCTGTGATAAAATTGATTTCAGGTAAAAAAGAAAAACACTTTTTGCCTCAGGTAAAAAATAACTACTGCTTACACAATATCTAGAAAGACTTACATCTTGAGGAAATTTTGACAGTATTCTGTACTTCAACGTTCTAAACTAAGGGCTTAACTAAAACAGAACAATTTGAGGCGATTTTTGAATAGAACAGAAATGTCAAGTCCACGTTTAAGAATGAATTTGCAAATACTAGTAAAAGGTTATCTGTATTTTATTGTCATTTGCTCTTCTTTCAATTCCTTACTTGCAAGATATACTATGCAAGGTATACTACACATACTTGCAAGACTTCAGGCAAGTGAAGCCAGCAGTTCCAGGCCAGATATGACTATTACACAAACATGTAACAATTGTTTATTCTGGAAAATCACTAAGAAACATTTTGCCATGTACTGTATCCATTAATTTGGAAGAAATCTTGTAATTTAAACCTTCAGAATATACTGTGTCTACATTTTTGCACTAGCAATGGACATTCAACTGTTCTATGACTTCATTCTTGTAGGCAATAAAGTCTGTAATCTAGCAAAATACTGAAGAAATTTTTTAACCAAGTGAAATCAAGAAATCAAGCTAAGGTATCATGTGGCAGATTCATGATTTACTACCGAACTTAGATCAGGAAGCCTGACAGTATCTTATGGGGATTAATTGGTAAATCATGTGAAAATATGGTTGTAATTCACTTTCTACAAAGCTTTTCCATTTGAATGTGTGTGCGTTCATACTTGTGGGAGTATAAAATCAATGTGTTAAGACTTAACCAGCATATCTTTTTAACTTTATATGTTATCAGCATGTCAAATCTCAAGTAATGAGAGATGAATTATGAACACAAATAAACCTGAAAACTTCATCTGGATCAGAATGTCGTAAGTTAAAACTGAATGTGACTGGGGGCTGGTTATCTGTCAGTAAATTTTCCATCCTTCTGTTATGCTCTAACATTGCATATGAAAATAAGTGCAAACGGAACTGAAACATATGATCATTTTTTATTTGCAGGTCTTATTCCACCTAGTACTTATAATATACACTTTTGGGATAGCATTTCTTGACCAGAGATAGTCCTTGGATTAAGGCTATGTCATTTCAAATCATATGACGATCAGATATCACATTACTATTATTTGATCATCCCTAGTTTAATAATAATTTCAAGAATAAAAGTACAGTGGTGTGTTTTAATTGACAAGAAAGCCTGCAGCATATTACCTGAACTGCTAGGAATCATAGTTAAGCCACATTTTGACAGTAATAAATGTTTTCAGTAGCTGGTAGCAGTGGTGAAATCCAATTTTTTTTTACTACTGGTTCTGTGGGCGTGGCTTGGTGGGTGTGGCATGGGAAGGATACTGCAAAATCCCCATTCCCTCCCCACTCTGGAGCCAGCCAGAGGTGGTATTTGCTGGTTCTCTGAACTACTCAAAATTTCCATTACTGGTTCTCCAGAACCTGCTGGATTTCACCCCTGGTAGTGTAATTGATTTTCAGGCAGTCATTGACATTAATTCTTCCAATATTACTGCTTTAGATTGTAAATGTATCTTGAAAATGCTATCAGGTATGCAGATATACTAATATCCTCAGACCCGGATTGTATAGTCCGATGGAGGCTGGCTGTCAAAACATAACTGTCTAAGACACCCACATGGTGCTACTGCCTCTGAAGAGTCAAACTGCTGTCACCATTTAATTTCTGTATAAATATAATCTTTCTAACCCTCATACATTCTTGTAAAAACCACTGTGTAGTAGATTAGGCTGAAATGGTAGTTGATTAAAATGAGCTTTACATCTGGGCTCATTTTAGAGGTTTTCTCAACCCAAGTACATTTATATTTGGCATTAAAGTACTGCTTGCTGGAATTCTCAAGTTGATTTTCATTCTGTAAATTATCTTCAGCGAAGACAATGAAGGCTTAGTTTGAACCAAGGGCAGAACAAACTTAGTGTGTTCTGAGCCTTAGTGTGTTCTGAGCCTTAGTGTGTTCTGAGCCTTAGTGTGCAACTAAGGCAACTAAGGCTCCAGCCTTGGATTTATTTTTATTTCTAGATTATAGTTCCAAAAGGAAAACACAAACAATGTAACAAAATAATAGTATAGAAATAAGCCTTGTTTCCAAAAACATAGAGCATGTGAAAAACAGAGGGTATTCTAAAACTGTCTAATTTATGTATTATGTACTTTAATTTGTTAACTGATCAAACTTTGGAATTGCCACAAGTCTTCAAATGCATAGTAGTCAACATTAAATGTTCAAGGATTTCACTTTGAGTGTATGTAGAGATTCATACAGAGTAAGAAAGTTTAAGAAAAAAAAAGAGTATCTTATATTTTTGTTCTTTTATCTTGTTTTGTTTAGGGAAAAAAAACTTTTTCTGAAAAAATCCTGAACATGTTCCCTGTTTTCTTGTTCTTTCTGGCTCTTTCTAACTACTGTTTTTAATTCTCTGATACAGCTTCAGCATTTTGGCCTCCAAGTGGGAACACAGCAATTGAAAAATCACATAATGCAGCCTCCCCCAATCTAATGACCTCGAAGTGTTCTTTCTACAACCACAATTCCCATTTTTTCAGGCTAGCATATTTGGAGGTCACGTGGGTGACATAGTGCATGAAATACAGTCAGATTTCACTTCAAGGTCACTCAAGCACATTCACAACGTATCTATTGCTAAGCATGCCCCACCATATCTGGCATGGAAGGCATGCTTTGAGTCCCATCTATCACTGTCAGCTTACTGGACCCAGAAGTTGTGCCTTTTCTATAGTAGCACCTCTCCCACACAGGTGCTTCTTTGGCTCCAGTAAGCTGAAATCTACCTTTTAAACATGTAATAATTCTATTCATTGTATTCATTTTGTTCATTTTATTTTACATACATTATTAAATAAATGATTCATAAAATCAGAACAACAAAAACATCCATTCAACATCATTTGAATAATTCCATAATAACAATAACAATAAATTATTGTTATTGTAATACACTGACAAAACATATCACATCTTGCTTTTTTCTTTTAGATTAACCTTCTGCATAATCAGGACACAGTGTTCCAGAATAGCTGCACTAGATACAATTATAGTATTTCCATTAATGAAAACACAAAAGTGCAAATATCAAAAGACAAACCGAACAAGTGCAAATGAATGAAAGTGCAAAAAAGCTTCAAAGTTATGAAAACATTTTTTTCTAACAACATTATATTTGCCTACTATAAAGGCTACTGCCTTAAATAAAGGACTTCTTTGCGGGATTTGCCATACAGTGACTGCCACCTATCTGATATTTCCACTTCTCTCATCTTTACAATAATTCAGCAGCCCAAGAAACATGAGAGAGCAAGAAGGTAAAAATCTTTTTTTAAAAACATTTCTGTTTTCCATTGCACTCAAGCCCAAAATAAGCCTAGATACAGTAGTAAACTCACTTTGCAACTGGAATTTGGATTTCCCATTTTAAAAGTGCTTAAGATAGAGGGCCAAGACTGGATTGAAGGGATGGGAATAATGAAGATTGCAGGAGAAATATTTTTCTCCTATCTAGGACTCATATTATATGACTCGGTCAAGAAACCAAAGAATCATATGGTTAAAACAGAAGCCTGTATACTCTAATGCCGTGATGGCGAACCTATGGCACGTGTGCCACAGGTGGCATGTGGAGCCATATCTGCCGGCACGTGAGCCATTGCCCTAGCTCAGCTCCAGCATGCATGTGCGTGCCAGCCAGCTGGTTTTCAGGTTCTAGGAGGGTATTTTCGGCCTCTGGAGGGCCTCCGGAGTGGACAGGAGAGGGTGTTTTCACCCTCCCCAGGCTCTAGGGAAGCCTCGAGCCTGGGGAGAGTGAAAAGCGGACCTACCGGGCCCACCCAAAGTTGGGAAACGGGGAGCGGGAGGGATCGTGGGCACATGCACGGTGGGCGGGGCAGCATTGAATTATGGGTGTGGGCACTTGAGTGTGTGCAATAGCGCGCGCACGCACGCTTTCGGCACCCAAGGAAAAAAAGGTTCGCCACCACTGCTCTAATGCATTATGATTCATCAAGTTTTAGTGGAAATGTAACTATCATTATGATTTTTTGCTATGTGAAATAAGTCTTAGCTGCCCCATATTTAAGATAAGTGTCTGATATCCAGATGAAGAGCTATAAAGGAATGTCAGTGTGAAAGCAGTAGTAAGATAATTGCTCTTAAGAACAGCTTCTGGTTATCAGTTTTCTATAAAGGTAATACATTTCTCACAATTTATCAATCTATCAAAACATTTTTTGAGTGTTTAAAAAGTAATCTTTTTGTGGCTGATAACATTACTTAAGCCATTTAAGCTCCATTTTTCTGTTGTTAATGCATTTTTGGGCCCATCTTCTCATCTAGTGAATAACAATGATGAATAGAGTCAAGTCCCTGCACACTAGCTTGAGAAGGAAAAACACGAGTGAACAAGCACCGTGATAGGTTGATAGTCCAATTTTGTAACGGAACTACTCAAGTACTGATTTGGATAGAAGGCAGTAGATTGAATGTAATGGTCCATTTCTATACTTGCCACATGTACTGTAAACAGGGTGAAACAATTGCAAGGGCACATACATGCTGTAATTTGTGACGATTACAGATAAGTAATAACATTTATTTATTTTATTAAATTTATATGCCGCCCAACTCCAAAGGACTTCAACATATGCTCAAACATTCACCATGTTGTGAAGAATTTATTGTTACCTCTGGAATCTGTGCTACTCCCTGCTATTATTACTTCTATGCCATAAACTGGGGTGTTGTATTACTATCCCAGTATAAAATCAATCCACTAGGTTTTAGCAGCTCTCTCTTTAATTTATAATTTCTCAATAATTTTCACATTTAATTGGGGAATGATGCAATTTGTGTTTGTACATAATAATAATAATAACAGAGTTGGAAGGGACCTTGGAGGTCTTCTAGTCCAACCCCCTGCCTAGGCAGGAAACCGTACACTACTTCAGACAAATGGTTATCCAACATCTTCTTAAAAACTTCCAGTGTTGGAGCATTCACAACTTCTGGAGGCAAGCTGTTCCACAGATTAATTCTACATCTCCAATTATATACATAATTAGTTAAGGTGATCTGATACGTTATTTCCTAATAAACAAAAAACAAAGAAATTGAACTGTAATAAATAATTCCACCAGTGACAAAGCAATGAAATAATAAATAAACAAGGTTGTTATGAAGCCTCCTAATGGAATCAGTCAAACTGTTATCATCACCACATATGGAAGATAGTCTCAGGCTCTTACGCCTGATGTTTGCTTGATTGTCTTGATTGGTCTTAGAAGATATGATCCAAAGCTTACAATGAAAGCACAGATAGCAGACAAACATAGAATCTCAGGTTGCTGTGGAGTTACTTAGCTCAGGAGACACTTTAGCTGCCATTGGCTCCTTTGGAAAAAAAAATAGAAGCCATTATTAAGATGCTTGAGACAAAATAACTCCTAAGGTGCCTGATGCTGAGGAAAACATGGTCTATTGGAATGAGGTTTTTAAGAATTAGCCTGACACTTTGGTAGTATCTGGATCTGAGGACATCTCCTGATGCCTAACTAAATTCAACTGTCCAATGTTATTCAAGAAAAGAGTATGAAGAGTATGTTATTCAAGAAAAGAGTATGCCAGACCAGTGATCAAACCAGCCTGTACAAGCTATTCAGAGTAGTAGCAACTCTCCAAATTTTTTGGAAGGAGTCTTCATTGACCTTGCTCTTTGGCAAAAGCAAAGCAATTCTATATAACTCTGGTGAGGCCAAGCTATTTTTTTTTACTGACATCTGCTATCTTTTAGAGCTAATCCTCTACAACAACATGTATAGCGCAAGCGAGGAATCTTTTTGGACTGGGCGCTATATTTGGAATTTTGAGAAATGTGATATATACACTCAAAATCGCTCAAATATACTTGTGTATTCACAAAACTGCTTCCACAGCCAACATGACTAGTTACAAAACAACTATTTACCAGAAGCAAAAAACCCTCCAAGATGCTCTCTACCATGCTGGCAGCATCCTGAATGCCATAATATTACCTGTCTTGCTTAATAGTGCTCACCTATCAATTAAAGCCATTTTCTCTCTCCTGTACAATCATTCATGAAGAAAAGCACAATCACCTGTTAATTAAAAATATTTCAGAATGTCAAAGAGGAAATACAGAGTTTGACATCTAAGGACTTTTTCCCTGAATCCAAACTACAAGATGATGAATGTTTTGTACCAAAAACCATAAGTAGCCATATACTGCAATTGTTTATATACATAAGATCCATCAGAAGCTGATTTCAGCTGAAAAAATAAGACTTCAGAGGGAAGAAATGGCAGATTAAAGATGGCTCTGTGAAAAGCAGGGCTGATGACACAGTGAAAACAGAGTCAGTAAGTAGATTGGCTGTTCAAAACCTCTCTGGAGGAGAGGACAGGAGATTGCCCACATGTGCTCTGAACAGTTGCTCCTCATGAAGAACCTGCAAGACAGCAGTTTCCAGTGGGCTTTTAGAAGTGGGAGATGACAGGAATAGCCATCTTGCTTGTAATCACAGTTAGTGCATTTTAAAAGTCCTAACTTTGAAAATTTCCTTTAGTAGTCACAAGGAAGTCACAAATGAGAAATTGCTTGTTAAAATTTCTTTTAACCTATCAGCGACATTTAGATTGACAAGTCCAAAAAACAGGTGATTCCTTCAATCCTTAATGAAAGAAAAAATTAATCATAAGATTAAGATTTTTATTTTAAAAAGTTGAAATAAACAGCAAAAAGACTTTGATCCTAGAAAATTATAAATAGATTAAGGCTCCAGATAAATGTGGAATAAGATTTTGGAATTGATTATAAAGAATCATTCCCATCGGAAATAGATCTGTTTGGACTTTGCAGGACAAAATAAAAATACGCAATTTTAAAAAATTGGACATAAAAGGGAACTAAAGATTTTAATTAAAGGAGAAAATAAACAAGCCTGATGAACCACGAATTAACTGGGATGTATAAAATGGTGCAAAACATTTCAACATTAAAAATACTGAAGCATACTTTTGAAAATTGGAATCAGAAGTTAGTATCTCCAAAGTCAATAGTGATGTTTGCCTTTATGGATGGGCTGTGTCCTAAAAATATTATGGAAGAAATGGCTGATGAGGAACACGTTTTATTTGACAAATAAGAGATGCTATTGAAAATGAATCTACAAACCACAGTATTAGATTTTACTGTTATAATTAAAAGTATATATATATATATATATATATATATATATATATATATATATATATATATATATATATATATATATATATATATATATATATATATACTTTTAATTATAACAGTAAAATCTAATAATCTAAAATCTAAAATCTAAAAACCCATAGAGTCCTAAAGTTTATCATACTTCAAATTCAGGAGAAATGCACTTAGAAATTTAGCAAAAGTTACTAAGAACAGACTAATTGCTTTTTTCTTCTTTGAAGGATTTACTTCCTACAAATGGCTGCCTTACATAATTGCACAGCAAACAAGACTTATGATTATGTCAAAAACAGGACTTTAAAGTCCACATCCTTTGTTAAGAATCATCTAGGTATTCCAGGAGGATTTTTTTTCCCTATGGGTAAAAAGTATATCTCTTTGGATATAGAAAGAGTTTGGCACATTCATCATTGGCATTTTTTTAGAAGGGTTTGATAAGAGATGCAAAACCTCTTTCTTCTTGGCACCATATCTCTTAGGAACTACACATGATATTTATAGAAAAAAACAGTTTCAAACAGCAAGTAGCCAATACTTAAAAGAAAAAAGCCAAATGTCTTAAGTATTTTTCATAAGTTAAAATGCTGCATTTCCATAGGTATTTTGTGTGGAAATTAAAAAACGGATTTCAGAGACCGCATTAATATGAAGCCTGTTGGTGGCATATACATGATTAAAGAAAATCATTCTTGTCTTCATAAACTGAAGTGGGAAAAAAGGGGGAAAAGTGTGTTCTTAAGCAGCTCAATCACCTTGTAAGTTAGATCTAAGAAGACATAATAGATCTTACTTTGGCCACTAAAGCCTTAGTTCAGGCACCATAATCACTGCAATGATTCTATTATCCAGGACCACTAACAAGTTCATACAAGAGATGAAAAACTGAAAGGAAAAAAATCCCCAAACATATCAAATTGACTGAAATTAGAAGTCCAACAGAAAAATTCCAAGACAGGGGTGTCAAACTCCCAGCCCATGGGCTGGATGCGTCACACGCTGGCCACACCCACGCCCGGCTTAGAAAAGGAGAAAAAAATCCCAATACATCACGTGACGCCGCCATGAGACCGCGAGTTTGACACCTCTGTTCCAAGATATTTTTTGGGCATCTGACATAGAAATTTCATATGGCTTTCTAACCTTCTTCACAAAAGTAAATGCAACAACAATAAATTAATATCCTGTATTTTGATGAAATTTAAACTCTACTGTCTTAGGCCATCTTTTCCCTTGCCTAAATGGGAGACAGACTGGCATTACAACTCCTGCCTATCTTCTTAAGTCCATGTGAGCACAGCATAAATGGCACAACAAAATGTCATATGTTAGTCATTATCAAGAGGATATAGGAAAAACTCTAAGCAGTTAGCAACAGAATTATTGATTAATTGAATGTTTGCAACAAACTGTATACTGTTAAGGTGAAACTATAAAAGGTGAAACTATAAAAGGTTAAACTTTAAATAAGAACAGTTTCTAATCTATGTTATGAAACAACAAAATATAAATATTTGGCACATGTTGAACTGAATAGAAACTGATGGGACAAAATTGATGCAATCAAAGAATCTGAAAACTACGTCGTACAACATTTTTTCTTCATTTCATGTATCTCATGGCCAATGACAGGATAAAGTTAACTAGCTCCGCATATTCTTTGACTGAGAGGAATGTTTTCACTTAGTGCAAAGTGTTAATATTGTTACTTTGCTAATCTTGCTTTCTATAGCCCATAGTAAAATTTCTGATAATTTAAGAAATCGACTTTTGCACAGAAAAATTAGATTTCAAAATTGCTTCCAAATGCTGTACATGGTAGCAGTATATCCAGAGCAGTGGATATATTGCAAAACAATAAATACTAATCCAGACACACTGTGATGTAAGAATTCAAGCAGTCATAGATGATAGGTGAAAGCCACAGCAGGTTAAATTCAGTAGCAAATCTGGTCTCAAACCCATGTTGTGTGCCATCATAACCAACAGGAGAACTTAGCAGGATTTCTGGCATCAAGCAAGTCATTCCTGGAATTTTTCAATTAAACATTATCAGGACAGAATTCAAAAAGGCCGACTTAAGAAGGGAGGGAGAAAGGAAGGAGTTTTGCACGTAAACAAAAATGAAGACTCAGAGAGAGCAAGTTGGCAGGATTTTACAACTGCATAAGTTAAGAAGGTCTCAATTCATCCAAGACAGACAGACAAAAAAGTCTGGCAGTTTCTGTGTGGAGGAAAGTCAAAAGCTGTCCTGGCTAGTTCATTTTAAGGTGTCATCAGCATTTTTGAACATAAGAATGGCATTGTAGATTTTAAGTGCTGGGCCAAGCTTTACGCTCATGATCTTCACAATGTCAGCCTGAGTCAGCAAAAGGAAGGCCTCACCATCAATCATCTGTGGAAGAGATGTCTGTTTAAGTAGAATGCATATACAGCAACAGATTAAACATCCAATGATTTAATCTCATTATACTGTTAGCAGAAGATGCAAAATAAGACAATTCAGAAAGGTAGAGAAGGCCAAAAACTTTACTGCATTCAGATTTACTGTACAGATTGAACGGTAACAGTAAGACTTCTTTAATGCATGCTTCAAAAAGGATTCAATAGTGAACATTTTATGTTTATTCAAGATCACATCATAAAAAGTTAAAAATAACCAAACTCAATCTGAGAATACAGCAACATTCATTAAGTAAGTGAATACTTCTGTTGTCGTGTTTGAACACAGCAAAACTTTACTCTTGGGCACAAACTAACTTATGGAGTAAATAGGTGATTGCATGTCGCTTATCTTTAAGGAAAAAATATTAACCACTTGTTCAGCGACTGTTTAAAGTTGCAATGGTGGTGAATAAGTGATACTTACAGCTGATCCTCAATGTTCTGGTCACTACAGTAGCCCTGCAGTCACATGATCACAATTCAGGTGCTTGGCAACCACGGTTGCAGCATCCTACAGTCACGTTACTAATATTTGTGACATTCCCTGGTGACTTTCCTCAAGCAAAGTCAATGGGGAAGTCTGTTAGAATATTCATGACTGGGAGAGCCATGCTAACAAGGTTAGCCAATGAATAGGCATAGAAACTAAGTCAGCCAATGGGAGCTAACCACTTCTGAGTCTGTGCAGAGAATCGAAACTGAATACTTAAGCTTAAGGCTGGGTGTGGCTCCAGTCTCCACTCTGTACTCTTCCATTCTGAACTCTGCTGAAATGAAATTAACTGTTCTCTGCTGCCTGTAACTGATTGAAGAAGAATTCTACTTGTGGTATTGTGTGTGTGTGTATGTGTATGTATATACAATGTTTATAAATAAGTTTATGAATCCAGCTGAATCAGTCATCTGTGTGTGCTTCTGGTTTTGATTTTTGCAACAAACTTTAATAAAGTCAACAGGAAAGACTGCAAGTCATTCTGCTAAGTGCCCCCCAGTCTTCTTACTCCACATGCCAAGGAATTTTTATTTTATGAGACTGTAGAGCACTTGGTGTAGTGCCAAGGCATCAGGCTAGAAACAGTTCCTCATTAGACATGAAGTCATCTGGATGACCTTGGCCCAGTCACTCTCTCTCAGCCCTAGGAAGGTGGCTATGGCAAACTACTTCTGATATCTTGCCAAGAAAACTTCAGGAACTAGTCCAGGCAAGGAGTCGAAAACTGATGTGAGGATATACACACATGCACAAAATAGTCCACTACTCTACCTCATCTCTGAAGAGTTTTGCTTGATCCTCACAACCTGTTAACGTCTGTACAAAGCTGAAGACCTTTGGAGAAAAGACATAAGGGCAATAATTAAAGAAGAGAGAAAAAGGGAGTAGCAGTTTTCTCTATACCAGCAATTCCTAGACCTTTCTGTAATATGACCTATTTCACCATCAAAAGCACCTGAATCTGATCTATTAACTGAGAATTGGTAATAATACACTATCCCACCCCTAATGGCATCTGGAAGATACTGAACAACGTTGAATACACAATTATTTAAATGTATTAAATGTATTACATTAAAATAAGGTTAAGGTTACTTAAACAATATTTTTGACACTCTTACCTCATCAATTGTCCATTTGGCCACTGTGGATGCTGTGATCCCAGCTACTCCAGGCAGAAGCTTACAATGCTGATCCCAGCAGAGGGATAAGGAACGGTCAGGATGTGCTGACAAGGCTGACATAAACAGAGACTGGTGCATACTTTCTGATGAAATGGCTGATAACAAGATTTATCACATGTCAAATTAGACTGAGAAATAGAAAAAAATTTCGAAAAAGGCAGAAGCAAACTTCTTCTGTAACACTCTCAAGAAAAATGTGTGGATGCAATAATTGGGAACTGAATTCAGCTCATAGGTACCATCATCATTCTGAACTATGGAGAAATTGGTTTCTTCTCCAAGCTCTATGACAACTTTCCCCTATCCGATATGTTGAAATTACACCACCCAGAATTCCTGGGCCTCCTATATCTCTTGATGATGTGTTATGTCTGACTTTTGATGGGATAATCCCCAAACAGAGCAGATAAACAATTTTAGGGTCCTCCTAGACATTTGCCTCCTGCTCAATAAGCTGATGGTAGTCATGGGTGGGGAATATCTGCACCGATTCCTGAACTGGGAAACCTTGCTCATAGTCACTCATGCCTTACTCACTTTCTACTGGATTCCTTTAAGATGCTGTATATGACACTAACCGTGAAGACTACCCAGAAAATCCACCTGATCCAGAATATAGTGACATACACACAGTGTTGAATACTATTCAGTTTGCCTATATTATACCAGAGTATACAAGATGTACTGGCTCCTAATCTCTTTCTAGATGCCAATCCAAGATGCTAATAATGACTTTTAAAGCCCTGCATGACACAGAATCTGGTTATTTGCATGATTACCCTTCCCTGCCTATTCCATCCATTTGGAATGTCTTAACTAGTCTGCAATTTCTAAGGCACTGGCTTAGAAACTGAAGACCAGGGGTGTCAAACTCAAGGCCCGTGGGCTGAATCTGGCCTGCGATGAAGTCGGATCTGGCCCGCGGGGCCATCCTGGTCTACCCAATGCAAAGAGGCTGTTTAAAACATAATTTAGAATTCTATCAAGTTAGTCAGCTCCAGTTTTACCTTTTATATATGAAGAGCCACACAATAATTATTTTGCTGTTCTAATATTGTTCTTATAGGATAAGCCTTTTTTTTGCTTGCCACTTATAGAAAAAGCAAACTAACATAACTTACTTTGGAAATCTTCCTGTTGGATTTTCCGATATTTAGGAGGTCGCCCCCTAGAGAAACAAAAAATGCTTTATATAAGTCATAGAGTATTGATTGGAAAATGTGCTATAGTAAATCCTACTAACTAAACCTTAAATCATGGGTGTCAAAGTCAAGACCCAGGGGCTGGATCTGGCCCACGGGGTACTTAGATCTGGCCCGCGGGACTGCCCTGGAAACAGCGGAAGATCGGCCCGCGGTGCTTCTGTCAGAGAAAACGGGTTTCAGTTTTCGGCTGCCACAGCCTCCTGCAACCCTCTGCCAGTGATAACAGAGTCCTCCCGAGCTCAGTTTTCATTGGCAGAGGGTTGCAGGAGGCCGTGGCAGCCAAAAATGGAGCTTGGGAGCCTGTTTTTGCTGGCAGAGCGCTCGGGCCACCACAGGCGCCCTCGACAGGAGTGACATCGAGCTGGCCACATCCACCCTGGCCAGCTCCACCCCCACTCCCCTTATGTGGTCCTCAATGAAATTGAGTTTGACACCCTGCCTTAAATCATATATTGGTGGGGGCAGAATCATGTGGAACAGACATCAGTGGAATAAAAGCAGCTTGGAAAAGTGCTATACAGGTAGCCTTCACTTATTGACTGCAACTGGAATAGATAAATCCATTGGTAAGTAGCACAGTCTTTAAGTAAAATGTCATGCGACTACATGGATTTATGTCAATTCTGGCTGCAGTTGTGAACCAAATCACTGAGGTAACTTACTCCTGGCTTCCCCATTGACTTTACTTGTTCGAAACTGGCAATTACATGACTATGAGATGCTGCATTCGTCTTACCAAGCACCCAAATTGAATCACATGATTGCAGTGCAATGGCTGCAACTTCAAGGTTGTTCTTCAGTGCCATTGTAACTTTGAACAGTCACTGAGTGAGTGGTCAGTAATCAAGAACTACTTATACTCGCAATTGTACTCCCAAGAACAAGTAAAGAAAAGATGCATGTATTTCAAGAACATATGTCTTATCAAAACATCTTTCTCAATGAATCCACAAGAGAAGAATGTTTTGTTAGTTTTAAAGACCATACATCAAATATCCATGTCCATAAATTTGCATGGAGTGTCTAGCTGATATTTTTATTTTTTTATTTAATTGTATTTATTGCATTTATATCCTGTCGGTCATGGATAGTGGAAGTATTAGCTGATCATGGTTAATCTTGAAAAAAATGCTAGATCTGGATAATAGTTGGGTGGGCGATAACTAAGGAATAGGCTAGACTGGGATGTCAAAAAAAGAAAATACAAAGGTAAATCAATGTCATGTTACTGACAAGAAAATTAGTGCAACTACTATAAGTTGACCTTGATTTGAGTGACTTTTTAACTTTTTCTTTTGAGAGCTTAAGATGTATACACAGATGGGATTTCTCCCCTCATTTTCTCTTCAGAGCAACGTACAGTATGAGGTGGGTTGGAGTGTTTCAGATCAAATCAAGAATTTAATTCCGCAGGAAGACTAAAACTATTTTTATCGAAAGTAGCTACAATTACAAAACCTTGCAAATCTGATTGTGTGGTACTTCCTCTTCCTTCAGTGAATAAGGGAAGTGCCTGTTTGTGGACAGCCAAGAAAAAGACGCCCAAATGGATTATCAAACAAATCAACTCAGAGTTCTCACTTGAGGTACAAACTCAGAATGTGATTGCTAACAGTCAACAACAATTTGATGGCCCATACTTAATCACACTGAGAGCAAACTCTGTGATCAAATGATAACTTGAACCTAGATTTCCATGTAATTCAACCCCTTAACCACTATTATATTTCTATTGGCTATGTCAAATATGTGGTGGATGGGGTATATATTCTTTCATCATATCCAGTGTGGTTCTTTCCAAACATGTCACAATAAGATTTATGGAGCTAAATCAATCCCTTTGTTCTACACATTTTCTTGCATACAGCTTTAAGAGAAAGTCACATGCCTGTTAATCTTCATTTTAAAAATCTTTTCCCCCACAGCTCAAGGAAGCACATACAGGGATCATCTGCTATTTTCTATCTAGCCTCTCCTGGACTAAGATATGCTTAGCTTTAAGATGACAATTTTATATGACTTCAAAATTATGCCATGAGATGTTCTATTTTAATTTCTAATGCCAGAGTTGATTAGGACCCAACTCACAGATCTCTGCACTCAGAAGCAAGTTATTCTGCATAATATTAATAAGAACAGATTATAAAAACAGAGAATAGATTAGTTTAGAAGATGACTCAGGATCCAAGAGAATAATATATAAAAATAGATATAATGCCTGGAGAAGCACAGGATTAGCCACAAATCATGCATAAACTATGAGGAATAGCCATAAAGCAAATATTTGAAAATGACTGGTTGCAAATTACAATGGCACCCCTCAGTGTGATCATCCCGATGGATTAACACTGGCTGTTCCTTTACCTTCCATGATGGCGAGACTTCTTCTTCTGGGAATAAGCAATTAGGTTCCTTTTTCGAACAGAGTTTTCAGTGTCTGAAAGTTCAGCCTTTACCCTTCCCTGGTTTTTCTCTGCCAGGGGACACCCTGAGATGCAGTAATGAGCTGTAAATCTCCCAGTCACATGGCCCGAGCCATCACAACCAGGTGTTGGACACTTTCTGGAAAATAAGGGATTAAAAAAGCATTTGGTTTTGTGTGTTAACAGGTGCTAAATAATAATAATAATAATAATAATAATAATAATAATAATAATAATGATGATGATGATGATGATGATGATGATGATGATGATGATGATGATGATGATGATGATGATGCTTCATTGGAACTTGTGCCACAACTATCACCTACCAGTGGTAAAGAACTGGTGGGATCATAAACCTGAGAAAGTAGTTGAAAACAAACATGCCAAAATACTTTGGGACTTTCGAATTCAGACTGACAAGGTTTTGGAACATAATACGCCAGACCTCACGATTGTGGAAAAGAAAAAAGTGTGGATCATTGATGTCGCCATACCAGGTGACAGTCGAATTGATGAAAAACAACAAGAAAAACTTAACCGATATCAGGACCTTAAAATCGAATTACGACGACTCTGGCATAAACCAGTACAGGTGGTCCCAGTGGTAATTGGCACACTGGGTGCTGTGCCAAAAGACCTTAACAGGCATTTGAAAACAATAAACATTGACAAAATCACGATCTGTTAGTTGCAAAAGGCCACCGTACTTGGATCTGCGTGCATCATACGAAAATACATCACACAGTCCTAGACACTTGGGAAGTGTTTGACTTGTGATATAGTGATACGAAATCCAGCATATAAATCTCGTTTGCTGTGTATTACATTTTTTTAATAAATAAATAATAATAATAATATCTTGCTCAATATTTATCTTCCAAGTCAAATGAAATTTAGCAGCTGTGAACTGAACCTGCTCAATTTTAAAAGTTTCAACTCCTTTTTCCATCGATCGCAACCAACAATAAAAACATAAATTGCCACAAAAGACTAGTAGCTGGAATGATCTTGATGAGGATACAGGATTCACATAGTATGTTAAGTTGATTTATTCCAAGCAAGTAGCAGTTGTTCCTCAACAACTCTTAGTGAGGCCTTAAGTCCATGCTGCCTATAGCAGCATAATCAGCAGAATATTGTAACTTATCATGAGTGCTCACCTATGAAAGCTATATTTGGAACTCTTTGTAGCTGGGAGGGTCTTACAGGCCAAGGTCGGACAGCTTCCATTGGTAGAGGAGATGAGTTCCTTTGGCCCTGCTCAAAAGGGAAGAAATAATTTGAATTTCAGGCACTTTAATTTAAGACATAGGCAATTTCCATCTGCATGAAGTTATAATTAATTTTCATTCTTTAAACAAAACTTGTATATACTATAGGTTTTTCTTCTCCCCTCCCTAAACAAATATGGTTCAACATTTGAATTCTAATTAGTAAAATTTGCCTCTCTATTTCTATGTTGCATATTAAAAATATTTCACAGTTGAATTTCAGAAATATCCAACTACACCAACATTCAAAACTGTTCAGTAGATATTTCTCAAAAGCAGGAAGTATTTATGTATTATGTATTTGGTTTAATGTTTGAAAGCCATTCTTACAATGTGGCTTATGTAAACATATTAAAGTACACTAAATATTTAGTTAAAACAATGAGTTAAAACAGCAACCTAATCCAACATTGGTACAGTAATTTAGCATTAAAAAGCAGCAGACTTATCTAAAATAGAATCCATGTAGAACCATCCTAAGCCTTTGAAGAAAGACTACTTGAAATAAATAGAAGTTTTTATAAGTTTTCATAAAGCTTAAATTGAGTGGAATATATACACAACTGTTGGAAGTGTTCCTACAAATTTTGTACAGTGATAATATAATAAACTGGAAAGTCATAGCCCTTTCTTTTGGAAACAAAGCAACTTTATAGATTCAGAACTGCAAATATATATATGAAGGTCAAGTCTACCAGAGACACAGAAACCAAAAGAAGCCTTGAGCAAGATTTTTAGGGGTCATGTTTTTATGTCTTTTTTGGAGAACTAAAAGATCCCTCAAATATAAGCACTGTAGTTCCAGGGCAAAAGAATTAACACAATATAAGGTGTTTGTGTTACTTTTTCATCACCTGTTATAATTTTAAGCTAAAAGATGCCACCCTGTCTATTATATCACGGAGTCTGTGCTGTCTATTTCTACTGTCCCTAGATAATCATGAGAATGTGGCAAGTATTTGTGCAACATGTAGTTACTGTTCTTACTAAGAGGAGGTTGCAATGGATGTCCAGTTTTTGAGCACCATCCTACAGGATGAATGTCTGGGTGATCTGAGTCAATCCAGAAATCATAGATATGGCTCCAGCCATCAAAATGAATCTATAGGCAAACATCAACAGAATGTAGTTAGATTTTAGAAGTTATCCTTGGAGCATCCAACCAGCAGAGACAAAGGTGCATTTTCTCTAATCAATGCATAAAAGCAGTTTCACATGGCACAGAAGGAGATGGTACTCCATATTTTCACTTCAAATTGATCAATGATTTGAGGAACTTCATATCTGAAGGCACACAGTCAACAGCTCGAGGCCCTTTAGGTCATCCCAGCTTTGAGAGATGTGCCTCCAAACATACAGAACAGACCTAGTCAATTCATGGTGGAAAGATGGAGATCCACTTTTCACTTTACCATATATATCTCTCTCTCACATACTTCTAAGACATCATACCTCACAAGTGGAAGTATGAACAAGAGGATGAAAGCTACTGAATCCCCACATCTCACTCCAAATCCACCAGTACGCAGGCAAAAGCATAGCTGGAATTCTGTTCATTCTGGAGTCTGTTTGGTCCATGGCAGCGTGGAATCAATGTGGAGTCTCAGAAAAAAAATTGTGAACTTCTAAATAACTCCTCCTCGATTTACAGAGGCCATATTTCCATTGCCTGGGAATGGAAACCGAATCCACATTATTGCACTGGATCTCTTTCCCACATTATTGCACTTCCTATTCATCCACAAGTGAATGATGGTGCAATTTTTATAATTATGCCACTATATTTTACCTTTTGGCTTGTTCATTTGACCTCATCTCTTCCTTTTTTCTTCTGATATCTAAATAAAAAGTACTGGGGGATAGTATTATGAACACTATTTGTGGGAAAACAGTGGCATCCCACTGAGAATAGAAAACTTTACTGAGTATTAAATGCATAATTCTTAATCAGTGTTGACAGAAGCATATCAGCTATCCATGACAGCATGCCTATGCACTGTGCACATGAATAGACATTACTACAGTTGCTTGGCTATTGCCAAATCTTTCTGCATTATCTTCTGTACCTACTATATTGGATTTACTATTAGGTGTTGACATTATTACCTGATACTATTTTTCCATTTTTGTAAGTACCTGCGAAGTGACAACCATTAGCACAGAAGAACTTTAGAATTGGTGTGTGTACATACATTGATATCTGTTGCTATAACAAATTAAGTGGATGCTATAGTATAACATTTGGCAATATTGACCCTGAAATAAGGGTGAAAGTGCCCTCAAAGCTGAACCAGCCACTCTTCTAAAGTGACTGGCCAATTACCCCAAGATGCTTTTTCCAAAAGGCAACTGGATTTTCTTGGTTTTTTTCTTTGAAAATGTTTCACTTCTTATCCAAGAAGCTTCTTCAGTTCTTTTTTCAAAGAAAAACAACCAAGAAAGTCCAGTTGACTTTTGGAAAAAGGACCTTGGGACAACCATGATATAGATGCCTGAGAATTTCCATAGACACTGGCCAATTGTGTCTCCTTGCTGCTACCACTCCTTCACTATAAACCGGTTTCTCCCTTCCACATCAGCCCTCCTAGGACAGGGGCTGCAGATCAGTACCAGTCCGTGGCTTGTTAGGAACCAGGCTGTGGTGGTTCCTAACAAGCCATGCGTGGCGGGCGAGTGAGTGCAGCTTCATCTGCACATGCACATAGCTAGGTTGTGGATGAAACCATACCACCCCCTCGGTCTGTGGAAAAATTGTCTTCCAGGAAACCGGCCCCTGGTACCAGAAAGTTGGGGACTGCTGTTCTGGGGAACCAAGGAAGATTGAAACAGAATTCCTCACCTCCTCCTAATCTAGCTAAATACAGAAGCAGACAGAAATACAAAGCAAAAACTTTGAGGTCTGTAGCTCAGCCAAACTCAGGCAGGTGTCAAGAGGCAACTGATTAGTTCCAGGATTTAAACAAAAACCAACTTATGTCAAGTTATAAAATAGGTTTCCACACTCATAATAAATAATAAATAATAAATAATAAATAATAAATAATAAATAATAAATAATAAATAATAAATAATAAATAATAAATAATAAATAATAAATAATAAATAATAAATAATAAATAATAAATAATAAATAATAAATAATAAATACAACAACAACAATAATAATATTTTTAAATGTTCAGTTGACTGAGTTTCATGTTTAATGAATAAAAGAGATAATAATAATAATAAATTGCAGCTTCCTGCAATATCACCAGTGGAACTGCAAAAAACTGCGCTACTCGGAACATCGTACATCTTAAGAAGATACTTGGTTGATACCTAGGACGCTGGTAGCAACCCATATCAACCATTAGCACCAGTCAATGGTATTTGTGATGCATTTTTGAATGTTCAGTTGACTGAGTTTCATGTTTAATGAATAAAGTAAAATAATAAAAATAAAAATAAAAATAAAAATAGTAATAGTAATAGTAATAATAATAATAATAATAATAATAATAATAATAATAATAATAATAATAATAATAATAATAGTAATAGTAATAGTAATAGTAATAGTAATAGTAATAGTAATAGTAATAGTAATAGTAATAATAGTAATACTCTAATGCAATTCTATCTAAACCAACTATCAGCCTTGCCTGAGGTAACCACCTCATCCAGCATTCCAGCCAACTCCTTTTACCCCAAACTCTTTCTGCCAAAAACCTAACCAAATTCCCTTCTTTTGCTTTCTTGGCCTCTCACGGATCAGAGGTGTGCTCTGAGCACATCAGATTGGCTTTTGATTTAAAGAGCCAGCCACTCCCCAATACAGGCTCTGTATGTTCTGCTCTGAAACAATCACAGTTATACATTAAGGAAAGCTATATTTTACAAACAGATAACAATTATAGTAAGCAAACAAAGCTGCTTATTGTTCTTGTTAAAAGATTTATTCTGCTTTTGCTTGTTGTAAGAGTATACACTGAAGTATACATTAAGTTCTCAGATTTCAGCAAGCATTAGAAATTATAGGTTTTCTTTATAACAAAAAAAAAGAATACAAAAAGAAACCCCAGGATTTCCCAAGTTATAGATGAAAGGCATAATTAAGTGATAAACAGGGGTTTTGTACATCATGCAATCATCTGTAATATGGCTTGTTTAATTTTGACTTAAATCTGTTGTGTGCTTTAGTCAACAAATTATGGCTTAGTACAGTTTATCAATTCAATCAAACTATTGCTTTGCTTATACAAAACCCCCAAAGCCATTAGAAGATGTAACTTCATTAGACCAATTCAGGGTTGCAAAATAACATTTATACTCTTGCATTGTATTTTTTTTAAAATCACAAATAGACTTTGGATTATTTTTCTCAATATATTTCATTTACTATAAGGAAGTACATAAATTGCTGGGCAATACCATGAAAAAGAAAGGCAGAAGCACAGAGCAGAAGAAAAGCCCACCTTTATCCTGTAGTCTTCTACATCCTCTACACTACCAACTCTGATTAGAGAGGGAGTCCTTCGATCCACTGCCTCCAATTTCATGTTCATCAGAAAGCCGTGGGGCTGCCTCTAAAGTGAGGCAAACAAAAAGGTAAGGAAAACAAGGTAAGGAAGATGGTGCTTATGAGGTGAAATCACATCCTGCACGACTAACTTCCCCCTGTTTGATTCATCTTTTTATATGAGAGAGAAATCATGCATGGTTTGTTTCTTATACCAGCATCGAAAACTTTCACCATTCCTAGATTCTAAAACTGCAAATTACCAAAATACCTGAAAAGGGCGATTAGAGGAAGAATCGCTGTCTTCTGAACATTGACTTAAGCATACATAAGGTTTCCCTCCTCCCATCTATACTTCTGGAAAATACTGAGGCCTGTAATAGAGATTTGGAAAACATACAAACTACTCACCACCTTAAAGGCCCAAGTTGGCACTGCAGAAGCACCTGTTTCTGACAAATATTTTTCCCAACAGAAGTTCTCAGGGTCAGGATAGTCTGGAAATGAAAATATCTGGGAGATGAAAAGGTTTTGCTGGAGTGGATCTATTTAGAACAGTTCACTAGTAGCAATAGGCTCTCGGGAACTCAAATTGACCATCAGTGTTACTTACTGCTAGATACAAATCGATGGTCAATTTAAAACAGGGATTCGTTATGCCTAGCATATAAAAAAAAATCAATGTCTTACACCATAAATGTCTTCTCCAATACAGATGCCCTCGAAATGCAAGGACTTCAACTTCCATAAGTCTCAAAAATGGTCACTGTGCAAACCTCTAGAGGTTTCCAAGTTGGGGAAGGCTAAGCTACAAGTTCATGACTGATTTATAAAACATTCTTCTACAGGAAGGTTGAATGCTATTTGGGGTCTATATTCCAAAAGGTGGGCAAACCTAGGGCAAAGAAGTGGGAGAAACAAGGACAAAAACCTTTTGTGTTATGTAAGTTAAATATTACATTTTCATGATGTCATTTTTATTTCAGCATTTAGTTTCAAAACTTCACTCTAGGAAATCATGCACTGACATCTATTTTAACAGAAATCCTTCCCATGATTTTATGGTACTTGTTTATTATTGTATCTAAAAGGGCTTATATTTTAAAAGTAAATAGGGCTGTGAATTCCTATTTGACCACAAAACAGTATTTGTGATGGAATGAATAACCAACTAGATGGCTCATAGTATTTCCTGTATTGGAAACGCCCTGTGTGCATTCCTGTATCTTTTTCCTTTGGCAGTAGACAACGCTTAGGCATTATTCACCTTGTGGAGGAGTGAGAGGTTTTCCATGTTTCTGACACCAACCAACAGGATGAATGTAGGGGCTACTGAGATCACACCTACAATAAAAATATGTGGTTATATAGTCTGTTTAAAGCAGTGGTTCCCAACCTTTTTTTGGCCATGCCCCACCTAAGAATCTCTAAAATCCTGATGCCCCCCCCCCCATGACATATAATTCTTACTATTCAAAAAGTGAACTCCTACTCATGCGGAGGAAGCCTAAAAGGCCATTAACTTGGTTTAAACAAGGTTCCAATTGCCCCCATTAAAAATCAAATTGCCCCCCTGTGGGGCATGCCCCATGTTGGGAACCACTGGTTTAAAGGTTGCAGGAGGAAGTGTGGGAATCAAGCATTGCTTTAATTATGTGCAAGTTTATTATCTGTTTAAAAATAATAAGCAAGGGTAGGGTTGTTGTTTATAAAGATCACATAGGATAATATTTACATTTCCAACACAATCCTGGCAAAATGCCCATTCTTGCCCTCCACATAACAAGTAACAAATAGGAAAAAGTGTTCTTTGGGGCCAATGATAACTTCCCCCACTCCTTGACTGGTAGAAAGGATTATTAAGATTTCAGCATTCTTCATGTGAAATATCCTACTCAGAGTGAAAATTCAGTGAAACAAGGATTATGACACACTGGGAGATGTATAATTGCCACTTCCACAATTCCTAATTTTTTTTTAACTGGATAAATATTTATCTTCATCAAGAAACATTAAAATCAGCTTTCATGTCATCATCCCATAGACCAGTGATCGTGAACCTTTTTTGGTTCGCGTGCCAAAAGGGGGAGGGGACCATGGGGGGGGCGTGCATGCATGTCCACACCCATAATTCCATGCGGGGGCTCCCGCGCATGTGCGCGGCACATGATAGCACGCCCGTTTTTTGCTCTCCCTAGGCTTCAGAGCCTTTCTAGGAGCCTGGGGAGGGCGAAAACGGCCTCCCCCCCCCGGAGGCAGAAAATGGCCCGTTTGCCAACTTCCGGTTGGACCGGAAGTTGGCAAACGGGCCATTTCCAGTCTCCGGAGGGCCTCCGGTGGGGTGGGGAAGGCCATTTTTGCCCTCCCCAGCCTCCTAGAAAGGCTCTGAAGCCTGGGGACAGCAAAAACATGGGACTTCCGGTCCAACCGGAAGTCCACAAATGGGCCGTTTCCGGCCTCCGGAGGACCTTCGGGGGGTGGGGAAGGTCGTTTTCGCCTCCCCCAGGCTCCTAGAAAGGCTCTGGAGCTTGGGGAGAGCAAAAATGGGCCTTTCCCACCCCCTCCGGAGGCTGGAAACAGCCTGTTTCCTGACTCCCAGTGGGCCCAGAAGGCCCGAAAATCAGCTGGCTGGCGCACTCATGCGCGCCGGACCTGAGCTCATTGCCTACCGATATGGCTCCGCGTGCCGCTTGTGGCACGTGTGCCATAGGTTCGCCATCACTGCCATAGATAGAGTAATATTATTGGTGCTTATCTCTCACCTACCAGTAGTCATATGTGTCATCCCAGTTGTCAAAGTGCACCAAAAAGCGATTGTCTACCACATCTGTCACTGTGGCCACGCAAATCAAAGAAGGATTCATACGGTCCACTGCTTCAAGCTTCATCCCTATTTGGAATCCTATGGGAGCGTCATTCTGAGGAATGAGAAGATAGAACCTCAGGCATTTGTCACTGATGATGCAGCTGCTGCAATCCTTTAATGTAGGTGTGGCAGTATATGTAGAGTGCAATTATGTATGCCAAACTGTTATATGAGACTCTGCACAACAGAAGTAGTTAAAAAGCTACAGTGAAATGGGTGGCGTATAAATTTAATAAACAAAAAAACTACTTGGAGGTACGAACAACTCCATGTAGTCATAACCAGCATAGTTAACAGTGAAGAATAGTAAGAATTTTAATTCAGTAATATCTAAGGAATAATAGATTCTTAACCCTAGTTTATGCTATCTGGAGATACAAAGGAATTTTGTGATGTAATTCTATGATAAGTCAACAATTCACTGTGGCCAGAACTGTTAAGGAATTGTTTGTGATTCAGAAAAGAAGGGACTTAGTAATGTTTCCAAAAGTAGCAAATTAGAAATCTAATGGGTATTTTAATATTTCAATGAACATTCAAATGATTAAATGTTAATCTAAATGGAATGTATCTGTCACTCTTTAGAATAATTTGTTCTCAGCAGCAGATTCATCAATGTTAAAGAAATCCCTGTTAATCACAAAGGTGTAAATTAAGTTAGGCAACTACAAATCTGTGCTGCAAAAATCTGCATAATTATTAGATGGCAGGAAAGGGATGCAGAAAACTCTGACTCTCTGCTGCCATCTAGTGGTTCTCTCAATTTTTGCAAGCAAGATATGTCAGCCCTAAGAGGTAGTTTTGATCCAGAAATTAATCAGTGACAATTTATTTATTTGTTTGTTTGTTTACATTTGTATGCCGCCCAACTCCCAAAGGACTCTGGGTGGCTTACAGCAAACAAAAACAATTCATATAAAAAACATCATAAAACAAGTTATTAAAAAATACATTTAAAATTTAAAAAACTTTCACTCATTTATACCATAGAAGGGGAGACCTTCAAAATTCACTTCAATCAGGTCATTCTTGATTCTTACTATTAATCCAATGAAATTATTTAATTGGCAGATTAATTATTATAACAAGTTTGTCCGAATTACTTATTTTTTGAATCCTGATTCAAAAGATCAAGTGAAGTGTTATTGTGGAATACAAGTCAGGGTCTCTCTTACTGCTGTTTCAAGAGTGAACAAAAGGGATTGATTTGTAAAATAAAGCAGCAACCACTCACACTGTCTGGACTTGCAAAGAGATGCTTGGGAGCTGCCTGAGCTTTGGTAATCTTCAGGTAATTGGCCCAGCTGAATTCATCTTCCTTGTAACCTAAACCCCATACATAAAGGAGACATAAGAGACAACATGCCAACAGAAGTCCGTACTGTTTCATTTTAGCTACAGCATGGATCACCATCCCTTTTCAAGTGCCAAGCAATACTGCCTTATGGTACAAAATGATACTAAGATCATTTTTTTCAGTAACTAAAATCTTGTGAAATTTCAGCAATTTCACAAGCTGTTCATGTTCTCACTTGAAAATTGATAATATTTCTGGTGAGAGCTTGAACATCTGAGATTGCCATTTTTATTCTGAAATTAATATTTCATTGTGCACTTTTATGGATGTGAACTGGAGGGCTTGCAAGGACCACATAATGCCACCTTTGTTCTACAGCAATGAAGATACCGTAGTTGTTTCTGAAGGCAACTTCAGTATATTGACTTTCCTTATAATACTGAGAACCCCAGAAGAGACAGTTTTACACTAGTAAGATATTTGTATTTGTATTTGTTTATTTGTCAAGCATATATGATTATAAGCAAAGTATAAACAGTAAAACATGATTGAATATATATGTAATAGTACAAGCATGAATAAGAGTAAAAGAGGTATGAATATATGGGTACATTAGGACAGGAACGGTAGGCACGATTGTGCGCTTATGCATGCCCCTTACCGACCTCTTAGGAATGGGGTGAGGTCGATGGTTGATAATCTGAGGTTGAAGTTTTTGGGGTTTGGGGAAGAAACTATTGAGTCAGGTAAAGTGTTCCAAACAAGTATCCCAAACAAGTAAAGTAAAGTGTATCCCAAATAAAGTCTGGAGGTCTCTCACAAGATTAGGGTTGGAATTATTCTGATATATATCCAATGATATGGATGCACACTATATAGATAGATAGATGATAGATAGATAGATAGATAGATAGATAGATAGATAGATAGATAGATAGATAGATAGATAGATAGATAGATATAGATATCTTTAAATGATATGGATGCACACTTGCAATGTGTACAGCTTTCACGATGAAGAGTTATAACAAATTTGAGCATGTGTAGCTACTATAACATCTCAGTTATCCTAATAAGAGTATTGCCTTTGCTGAATTTGTATTTTTGCTTCTCACAGGTAACACAGTTATAACTTCGTTTTATGTAGCACTGTGAATTCTATTTAATTTCATCTCAAGAATCTGAAGAATCAAAATGAAGATATATTTCCTTATTTGTTCTTATCTCTTATTTTGGGTTGCAATTCTCCAGTCAAATTAACTATATTCCCAATAGAAGTTTAACCAAACTTAAACAAGAATGGCTCCCATATACACAATATATCATACAGCATGACACATTTATAGTTTGGTTTCTAAGGGGTCTTAAATGTTGATAAACATTGTAAATTAGCAGAAGCATCAAAAAAGGAAAATTAGAAACCAAACTGCCTTTATTTTCCATTATTTTTCCTTTTTTCTTTCTGTCGCCTATTTCTCTTTGTCATTCTTGTTTTCTCAACATGCCTAAACAAGTAACAATACAATGGAGACCTTAGTATTTTGTAATCAACTGAGACAGAAATCTTTATTGTATAACAAATATCTTGATGTAATATGCAGCTGCTTCTGAATGCTATAGCCCCGTGATGGCGAACCTATGGCACGGGTGCCACAAGTGGCACGCGGAGCCATATCGGTGGGCACGCGAGCTCAGGTCCGGCGTGCATGTGTGCACCAGCTGGCTGATTTTCGGGCCTTCTGGGCCCACTGGGAGTCGGGAAACAGGCTGTTTCCAGCCTCCAGAGGGGGTGGGGAAGGCCGTTTTCGCCCTCCCCAGGCTCCTAGAAAGGCTCTGGAGCCTGGGGAGAGCGAAAAATGGGCATGCCATTGCATGCTGGGAGCAGGGGGGTCATGTGTGCATGTGCGGGGGTGCATGGAATTATGAGTGTGGGCACGTACACACGTGATCCCCCGCATTCCCCCCCCCTTTTGGCACGCGAACCAAAAAAGGTTCGCCATCACTGCTATAGCCAGTTTCAGTTGAAAATGCTAAATTATCTTATGTTTATTAATATCAACATTTTAAATCAGTTTATATTTATATTTTATTTATTTATATCCCACCTTTATTGTTTTTACAAATAACTCTCAAGGTGGAGAACATTTCTAACACACTTTCTATTTTCCCCAAAACAATAATTCTGTGAGGTGAGTTGGGCTGAGAGAGAGTGACTGGCCCAAGGTCACCCAGCTGACTTTCATGGCTAAATCAGCGCTTGAACTCACTGATATTGATATAACACCTTTTCTTTTTTAAATTATTAATGGTTTAAGTTTCCTAAACATTAGAGCAGTGTTTCTCAACCTTGGCAGTTTGAAGATGTGTGGACTTCAACTCTCAGAATTCCACAGCCAGCAACGCTGGCTGGGGAATTCTGGGAGTTGAAGTCCACACATCTTCAAACTGCCAAGGTTGAGAAACACTGCATTAGAGTATTAATAGTTTCTTGTCAGCACTGTTGTCAGCACTGTATAAATACTACTGTGTCAAAAAAACACAATATATTATGCATGTCTAATAACAATGTATTTTTTTTATTGCAGAATACAGAATGACAGAGTTGGAAGGGACCTTGGAGGTCTTCTTCCTCAGGGAGGAAGCCCTATACCAGTGGTGGCGAACCTTTTTCGGCTCGCGTGCCGAAAAAGGGGGGGGGCGCTCGCGCGCGCTCGCATACCAACACCCATTCCCTCCCCCCACGCATGCGCACAACACCCCCCCACGCTGCCCCCTGCGCATGCGCACACACCCCCACCCCCGCACAGGCCCACTTACCGGAGCCTGGAATGACGAAACGGAGCCTGGAACGACAAAACTGGCAAACCGGAAGTGCGAAAAAACGCACTTCCGGTTTGCCGGTATGCTGTTTTTTGCACTCCGGAGGGTTCAGGGAAGCTCCCTGAAGCTCCGGAATGCAAAAAACTACAAAACGGACAAACCGGAAGTGCGGAAAAGTGCACTTCCGGTTTGTCCATTTTGTAGTTTTTTGCATTCCGGAGCTTCAGGGAGCTTCCCTGAACCCTCCGGAGTGCAAAAAACAGCACACCGGCAAACCGGAAGTGCGTTTTTTCGCACTTCCGGTTTGCCGGTGGGAACCCTCGCGTGCCGGCTTCTATGGCTCCGCGTGCCAGCTCTGGCACGCGTGCCATAGGTTCGCCACCACGGCCCTATACCATTTCAGACAAATGGTTGTCCGATCTCTTCTTAAAAAGTTCCAGTGTTGGAGCATTCATAACTTCTGGATTCAAGTTGTTCCACTGATTAACTGTCAGGAAATTTCTCTTTAGTTCTAGGTGGTTTCTCTCCTTGATCATATTGCTTGCCAAAATATGTTGGAAAATGTTCTTGTAGGCTTTTAAAAGAGTTACACAGTGATATAAAAATAGAATGAAATTGACTTAGCAACTTAATAAGTTAATAACTTAATAAGTTGCAAATAATTGGAAGTACTGACCAACTAGCCCCCATCTTCACCCGCATCTTTAATAAATCTTTAGAGATGTGCTATGTTCCTTCTTGCTTCAAATGCTCTACTATCATCCCAGTGCCGAAGAAACCCTTCATCAAGGAACTGAATGACTTCAGACCGGTTGCTCTAACATCTGTAGTTATGAAGACCTTTGAAAGGCTAGTGCTGGCCCACCTGATAACCATCACAGATCCGCTGTTAGACCCCTTGCAATTTGCCTACTGAGCAAATAGATCGACAGATGAGGCTGTTAACATCTTGAATCTTGAATCTCCAAAGATGAGATGACTCCAAAGACAGATGAGGCTGTTAACAACATCTTGAATCTCCAAAGACCTACACAAGGTCCTCTTTTTAGACTTCAGCTCAGCATTCAATACCATCATTCCAGATATTCTTCTAACTAAACTAAATCAGCTAGCTGTACCTGACCACACTTCTAAATGGGTCATAAGCTTCCTAACAGACAGGAAGCAGCAGGTGAAGCTAGGCAAAATCACATCAGATACCTTACAATTAGCACAGGAGCCCCCCAGGGCTGTGTGCTCTCTCCACTTCCCTTCTCTCTCTATACCAATGACTGCATCTCAAATGATCCATCTGTTAAAGTACTGAAGTTTGCAGATGATACAACAGTGATTGGTCTCATTCGAGACAACGATGAATCCGCATACAGACGGGAGGTTGAACAACTAGTCTTGTGGTGCAACCAGAACAATCTTGAACTAAATACACTCAAAACTGTAGAAATGATGGTAGACTTTAGGAGAAACCCTCCTATAAGAAACCTCTTACAATACTAGACAACACAGTACCAACAGTAGAGTCCTTCAAGTTTCTAGGTTCTATCATATCTCAAGACTTAAAATGGACATCTAACATCCAAAACGTTATCAAATAAGCACAACAAAGAATGTTCTTTCTGCGCCAACTCAGAAAGCTCAAATTGCTCAAAGAGCTGCTAATTCAGTTCTACAGAGAAATTATTGAGTCTGTCATCTGCACCTCTATAACTGTCTGGTTTGGTTCTGCAACCCAACAAGACAGACACAGACTTCAACGGATAATTAGAACTGCAGAAAGAACAATTGCTACCAACCTGCCTTCCATTGAGGACCTGTATACTGCATGAGTCAAAAAGAGGGCTGTGAAAATATCTACAGACCCCCCACATCATGGACATAAATTGTTTCAACTTCTACCCTCAAACGATGCTATAGAGCTCTGCACACCAGAACAACTAGACACAAGGATAGTTTCCCCCCGAAATGCCATCACTCTGCTAAACAACTAATTCCCACAACACTGTCCAATTATTTACTAAGACTGTATTACTATTATTCTTCTCATCCTTCCTAGTACCTATTTCTTCCCACTTATGGCTAATAACCATATTGCTTGTATCTTTACAATTTATATTGTTTTATTGTTTCCTAGTATGATTTGATTGCTTATTAGTATCCTATGACTATCACTAAGTGTTGTATCTTATGATTCTTGATGAATATATTTTATTTTTTCTTTATGTACACTGAGAGCTTATCCACCAAAGACAAATTTCTTGTGTGTCCAATCACACTTGGCCAATAAAGAATTCTATTCTATTCTAACTTAGGTTTGGAAAAACTAGATACCAAAACCTAGAGATTTGTCCAGCTCTACATTCTCACCATTCCTCTGAAAGCACTTCATTCACTCACTCCTTCATTCACTTTGCCATCAGACAACAAAAGCTTTTGGATGTGAGCTTCTAAATGCACTGTCCTAATCTACCTACCTTTGGGAGGTTGAAGTTTGTGTCCCGTTTTCTCAAACCAGCCAGCAGGATGAATATTGGGAGAGTCAGCATTCAGCCAAAAATCATGGCATTCAGAATAGCCATCAAAATGAAGCCGCATCCTGTAGCCACATACCTTCATGCAGAAAAAGCAACAGAAACACATGTGCTATCATATTAAATCATCATGTGTTGCTTTCCACTGATAATTTATGCTATTTTATGATGATAACCTTTTTGCCCCTATGTTTAGTTTTAGTACTTCTTGCAATTAACCGTATTTTTCGGACTATAAGATGCACCGGAATATAGTTTTTGGGGAGGAAAATAAGAAACAAAAATCTGCCTACCAGCATCCATCTGGCTAGCGTCCTTAGCAAACAGCCTGGAACAGGTATATTAGCCTGATTTAGCATGAGCAGCTGATTGGCGGGTGGATCGGCCTCCGGGAATATCCCCAATCAGCTGTTCCCAGAGGTGAACTTTAGCAACAGGTTCGTTGGTTGTGAGCTCTGCGCCTTGCTTCTTCAGCCTCCGAAAGCTCCGTTTGAGAGGCTGTTTTCAGCCTCTGAAAGCTCCGTTTGAGAGGCTGTTTTCAGCCTTGCAAAGCTCCGTTTGAGAGGCTGTTTTCAGCCTTGCAAAGCTCCGTTTGAGAGGCTGTTTTCAGCCTCTGAAAGCTCCGTTTGAGAGGCTGTTTTCAGCCTTGCAAAGCTCCGTTTGAGAGGCTGTTTTCAGCCTCCGAAAGCTCCGTTTGAGAGGCTGGGTGGGGCTACATTCGGTGTATAAGATGCACCCAGATTTTCACCCTCTTTTAGGGGTGGAAGGTGCATCTTATACTCCAAAAAATACGGGGTTGCATATTCACCCTAAAATTAATGGCGAGCTTTAACATACGTAAATGAAAGAAACTAGGGGCAAACAAGAGAATAGCTGAGCTAGAACAATATGCAACAGTATAAACTCATCTCACCTCTGCTACAGTGAGAATAAAATACATTGAAGGGTGCTGAGGATCTATCCCTTCCAGTTTCATTCCCACTTTGAAACCATTCTTATTTGGGGTCATCAACTGGTGCTAAAAAGAACAAATCACATAAAAATGTAAGAGATACATAATTTCTTCTACTGATACATTTAAATGGAAACTACTGCAATAAGACAACAGAGATTAATATGGCACCTTAACCATGATGGTAGTTCCCATGTGATTACAAACTTTGCCTCGTGTTTCTGCTTCTATTAGAAACAGAAGTTCAGTACACATATTTTGAGGTCTTGAAATATGTCAAAATAATAAACCTATCTCTGCACTTTAACTCTCCATTGTGAAAGGTTCCCCCTGGTATAGGTAGTCCTCAACTTATGATCACAGTTGGGTAGAGAATTTCCATTGCTAAGCATGGTGGCTGTTAAAGGAGTTGTGCCTGATTTTACAAAGGTTTTTTTTAATGGTTGTAAGCGAATCACAGCAGTTGTTAAGTGAACCACACGGTCACTAAGCAAACCGGGCTTCCATCATTGACTTTGCTTGTTGGAAGCCAGCTGGGAAGATCACAAATGGTGATCACATGATCCTGGAATGCTGCAACCATCGTAAATACATGCCAGTTGCCAAGCGCCCAAATTGTAATCACGTAACAATTTGTAAGTGCAAGGACTGGTCCAGAGGTGGGTTCCTGCCGGAGCTGTCCAATACACAGCTCCGGTAAGGAGCAGCCGATTGCGCAATTTGCGCGTGACCGCTCCGGAGCCCTCTCTACCGGTCCATCGCGTGCATCACCATCTTTTTCTGTGAATTTTTGGGTGGTTTTGCTTCTGCTTCTGGACTGGTCATAAATCACCTTTTTCAATGCCACTATAATTTTGGCTACTAAATGAATGTTGGTTGTAAGTTGAGGACTACCTGTAAAAGAAGAGTATCTGATTTCATTTTTGTTTCTTCCAAAACAAAATTTGCTACATTTAAATTTCACTTGACTTTCCAAAGCTTAATGGCCCTAAAAAAATCCATATTGCATCCATATCCCAGATGCATTTTCTCTTTCCTAAGTTCATTAATATTTTTTCTTTCTGATGAACATTACCATGAATGTTTGCTTTTTCTTTCCTTAACTTTGCTTGACATTGAAATTTGAGAAATACATATGTGTTATGGAATAAATCTCTCAGGTAAAAAGAGGTTCCTACAGTACAGCAACCATAAAAAACACCATAGGAACCAGAAAGACAAATCAGATTCTCTTAGAGGAAAGAATCAATGATTATAGCATGAATATGTTGACTGATAGCAAAATGTCAAAGCTCCATAAAGATAGCAGGTAAAAGAATAACTCACTTCTTGGAACAAATCTAAAGGAGCAGCTGTGGCTTTTTGTTCTTCTAAGTATGATGCCCAGGTCCAACTTTCTGCCTTTTCACTGGAAACTAAAAATATCAGACAATGGAACAAATGAAATTTCCAAAACATTATGTTAAGTGACATTTAGACATCTAGGGCAAAGTTTAGGATACTCCTCTTTCCAAAAAATTATAGCCATCATCTGCTTTCAGCTGTTGAGGACTGAACATTGTATTTTACTCAAAAGCACCAGGTTCTTCCTTTTATTCTGCACTTGTAGTTTCTGGCTGCAGATGGGACAGGCATGGCCAGACTGCATCTCAGAATGGACAGATAAGAAAAGCATAACCTCTGACAGAACATACCATTTCATATTTGGGGATTATTAATGATTACATTATAGTTGCTCAAACAAGGAAGCCATGCTATATGCTTACCAAACTGATCGGCATTCCATTCTTCATTACTATTATTAACAGCAGGAAGTTCTCCTCCTGAACCATTTATCTCCTCCTGCTTTAGTTCCTAAGACACACAAACAAAATCTCTTAATTTTGGGGATACCAGGAAATTTGAGGGAGGCTTTCTTAGAAGGGGAACACTACACACTTAGGAGAAGGGATAACATAATTAGAAGTGATTAAATTCCAACTCAGTTACACTGAATATATATATATATATATACTAATAATAATATTCCTCATGAATTTTCAGTGATAAAATGTACTATTTGGCACCAATTTTTTAACACTTCTGTAGTCACTCCCAGGGTTTGGATGATGGGTTACCTGCAATCTTGGGGTTTCAGATTATGTCCCCTAGCTTTCTATGATCAATTTCAGGTTACCCTTTGTAATAAATCAAAGAATTTTGTAGCACTCTAAAGATAAACAATATTTGTGATATAAGCTCAAGGCATAAACTTTCAAAATTCCCTTCATCAGATCTACAAAGTGTTATAAATGCCCTGTGATGGATGACAGAGACTGCAAACAGAAGTCAGTGGAAAATAAAACACAGATGTGAGAATAACCTTATTACACTGGCATTCTCAAAATATTTGCTGCATATGACACAGACATTCTCACATTAGTGAACTGATTAACACAATGCAAAGTGCGAAATTCCTCTTTGAGCCACAGGAGAGAGACTTGTACCTCTTGATAACTGCAAGACGCTTTGAAGGCACCAAGAAGAATATTGTCAATTTAGTGGTGTCTACAAGCTCTATGTTGGTGATCCAGGACTTATCATAAATTTGCTGTCTTTATGATGCTACAAGACTCTTTGCTTCCATAAGATCAGTTCCACTGTGTTGATACATTAACAAAAACTTGTACTCCAGAAATCCTTAGAACATTAAGTTACTGTAAAATATAGGTAGGAATACAGCTAAAACCAAAGTTGAATTGCTCCTTGAGGGAACTTGCAACTTAAGGCAAATACAAATGCGATATAGGAGATCTGAGCATATCTTTAATAGCAATAGCAACTTAGACTCATATATCGCTTCACAGTGTTTTTACTGCCCTCTCTAAGCGGTTTACAGAGTCAGCATATTGCCCCCAACAATCTGGGTCCTCAGATTAAGTTATTTTTAACTTGAAATCAGACCAAACAAAAAGAGACCTTTTTTTTGCTTTTATTGTTTAGAGAATAGGGGTATAGTAATGCTGCACCATTTCAAAATTCCACTACCCCAGTTTTTACCAGTCATACTCCTGGAAAGAGATGTACCAGAATTATGACCAGATTTTATCCCCTGTAAAGGATAACTGCAGCTTTGGCTCTGCATGCGGCATTTGTGCAATGGAATGAATGTGGGAGTATGATTTCAATCTAGAAAACAAAACAGTAATCCTGCTTGGGATATGGCTATATTCAAAAGTAATGCTGTTTGCAGTGCTTTAATGAAGAAGAAAGAACTAAGGGGCAATATTTGGTTCCAGATTCCTTGCATCGTGTTAGTTTTAGCCATGCGCTGCATTTACAACTTAGGAATGCTTCTAGAAGCTTTACAAATAATAACAATTTGTAAACAAGCAGTGATGATATAGTGATACATGAGGTGAAAAATCCACAGGAGGGGAATACTTTATTAGAAAAGGGAAGAGGGGAGATAAGAGGCTCAATCAAGATGCATAAGCTACTGCTTTTGACTTATCCTGCAGATAGCTGTGGTTTTATAATATATTCAAAGATAAAAGCTAGTTTAATGCAGCACTGAAATTAGGGTTAAATTGGCAATGCGCTCCATATGTTTTGAACTACTGCTCCTTTCAGCTCACACCATCATATTCAATAATACAGATTATAAATTATTTAATACAAAACATCTGGAGGGTACTAGGCTTGTATAATGTGCTGTTTTCAATGGGTAAGACAATGCGGATTAGTAATTCTGCAGTGTAATGAATATGAATTCTGAATATGTATGAGTCACTTCTCGTGAGATGAGCAGCCATATAAATTTAATAAATAAATATGGTTATAATGTATACATTTGTAAGTTTAAAAAGTTAAGCAATTGTCAAGTAATAAATTATTTCAAAACCACAAATTAAAGGTAGACCTCTTTCAAATGACAGCTGGCTTTGACCATGTCCAAAATTACCAGCACTATTTTTATTTCTGCGCAATGCAGCCTGACAGTCCTGACCTTCTCCCCTTGATCTCTCAGAGCGTTGCCCTGCTGGCCAAAGAAAACTATATGGAATAGCCTCCACGTAGCACTCTGCCTTGTTTTCCCCATTTTGTGAAGAATCAAAATACAACCACAAAGAGAAACCAACAAAAGCTGCATCTGGTGCAGCAAAGCTGCTTCTCAAACCATCCAGTGGAAAGTAGGGGAACAATGATAAGGTACGATGGCACATCCAACTTAGGAAAAAAATGGATACCCCACTATTCAGTACCATCCTTGTATGAAGAACAACCTGTATTTAGAATATAACAGTCACTTAGAAGTGGAATCTTGATCACTGAGGGAATGGAGGACAGATATGAACATCTCTTTCCCCTCTAGAAGTCCTATAGGTTACATGTGCAAATAGATATGCATATGATATGTTGTACCTATGGACCATTCCTTTATATCTGTGGGGCACCAAAGAGTTTAAGGCAGCTGTACCTCCCTCCTGCACTAAAAAAAATAGTTGCCCATCCCTACTTTGTAGTGTCCACTGGTTAAAGCTATGGCTCCATGGTCTGACTGGCTCTAATTTAGGCCAGTCCAGTGAATGAGCGAGCATGCATACCAGGAAAAAAAATGCTGCTATCAGATTCTACTGCAAATACATGCAAGAACATCCCAGTCACACCATTTGCTCTGATTCTTCCTCTTCCTCCTCTGAAGGGCTTTGATAATCTTTCCTCTTCCGTTTCTTTACTGGCTTGAGAATTTCAATAGTGTTGGTGATGCCAGCAGAATTCTCCACAATGACAGACCTGCAAAAACAACACCCAAACTTGCAGATTCTCCAGATAATGTTGCTCAACCAATGATAGTTGCGTTATCCTTAATACTAGAACTTTCTACTGCAACAACATTGACAAAATACAATTAAAAATTTTTTTCAAGAAAGGCACACCCCAATGTTAACATTTTTAAACATTCAGAAATACTACACCTTACCTATAGAATTTCCACTAGAGGACACTGCAATAAAACCTTAAACGAAATTGATTCATGCAATTTAATTCTGTTTCTCAACCATCATTTTAGTTGGAAAATCAAGACTAATCAACATTGATAATAAGTCCATGCTTGACATTCATTGCTACAAAGCAATTTTGACATCATATTCTTATCCTCTCTTAATTAAAAAAGAAACCAAAATGCCTCAATCTAGATGAAAAATATTTGGAATTGGGAACATTCATTCTGGTGAAATGATAAGAAAATGTACTTTGGCAAAGGTGATGTGATTCCTCTATAGACATTCGTATACCCCTTGCGAAATCCTCAGGTCAAAAGATCACCTATGAAGAAAGTCCACTTAATATATGTGTAAGTTGTGCTTCTCTACAATGTTCACTAA
Organism: Diadophis punctatus similis; assembly: GCA_023053685.1. NCBI lineage: Eukaryota > Metazoa > Chordata > Lepidosauria > Squamata > Dipsadidae > Diadophis > Diadophis punctatus. The sequence goes on from JALIGW010000003.1 coordinate 21,782,728, forward strand.
CTTCTGGGAGTTGAAATCCGTACATCTTAAAGCTGATAAGGTTAAGAAACATTGATGTAACCTATGTTACATAAATTTGTCTATATTAGTTATTCAGCATTAATAGATGCTCTTTTGCCCAAGTGCTCCTTTAAAACAAGATTTACAGTATTTCTTTCTGTCCATGGAAGAAAAGGAAAAAACAGCAGGAACAAGACATTAAAAGTGCATTAATTTTTCTTCTCTCCCTACCTCCTCTCCCCACCCTTTAAAGACAACGACTTCATTACCTTTCTTTGAACTGCCGGTGACAGTTCTCACTGCAAAATGCCCGGCCTTCCTGGGTTGACCCAGAAATATTTCTTCGGCCACAGGTATTGCAGTGGCATAGGTTGTCTACCGTTGGAAGTTTAAGAGGCTCTGGAATATCTGATTCTACAGAAATCAGAAAGTGAAAAGCTCAACTAAGTCACATCAATGTTATGATAATGAGAACATTTTCTGGGTCAGGTCAAATTGCAGAATGATAATCCAGTAGGCTGAGCTCCGGGTATGTTTTATGTGCCAATTACTCAGACATATTTTAGGCCAAGGGTACAAAATGAAAATATAACAGCCTATCTTTCACAACTCAGACCATGATCAGAGTAGCAGAAGCTCAACATTTGAAACATCTCTATTACATTTTTTTAGTGTTGGGGTTTTTTTAAGTGTCAGAATGACACTTTACACTTTGCAAAGGTTTAAGGAATTAATTTTATCACTGAAAACACTAAAATTCCTCTCCACAAATGGTCCCTGGAATCATCCATTTTGAAATGCAGCCCTTTACATTTTGCACAAGGCCTGGCAAAGCCTCAAACATACAAAATATGCGGGCTTATGATTAATAGCTACAAAGATTACCACATAGAGAAAGTATAAATATTATGGATTCTGGAATACAGTCCAACTCTTTAATAGCAGCTCCAACTTGATTATGAGGGATGAAGGAGGGGGGGGGCGTTAAGAATGAAGAAATTAGCAGCATTCTAAGTTACTGTCTGATTGCCTCTTTCCTAACGTTTTTACATTATGCAAATTTTTATGAATTTTCCCCCCTCTGCAACCCCTTGCTGAATCCAAACTGTTTTAAAGTCAATCCTCTTCTGCTGTATCAGTTGGGTACATTTTTCTTCATTTTTCAGAGTGTAATCCTGCTGACCAATAAAATAAGGGATAGGTTATCTGAGACCTAAACAAAATTTATTTGCAACATTACTTTGGGACTGGAAAGAAGTAAATGATACACAAACATATATTATCCTGGGTAACACAGAATGATCAGGACTAGAGGAAAAGAGTGCTTGAGGAATTCACATTTCCCAGGAAATCAGGACATCTATGAAATTCATGAAGTATTAAGACCAATTAGTCATGGCTTTTAACATTCTCCACATTGCCATGGTTTAGTAAAACCTATTCTTGTGGAAATGAGTATATAAAGGTTTGTATGCTTCCCCTCTCCAAATCCTCACCTGGAGTCCTGATAGGATTGCCCTTGCAGGTAAGTACCCCTCCATCATCCCCATTTCTTTCCGGCTGACATTCCTGTATGGGTTCTGCAGGCGAAGGTTTGTCAGCACTAACTACTTTTACTGTCCCATATTCATTTATTCGAAACTGTGTCAATACAAGATGGAAAGAAAAAGTCAATGGGGAAGCAAGCGGCAAATTTGGGACATGACAATATTGTGATGGAGTGAAAACAAACTGCCCTTCTTTCACTAAGCGTAGGAAAACACACCTAGAATCATCTTGGTTTACCTTCACAGACACTTTGTGAGGTAAACTGGAGTGCAAAACAGCAGCTGAATCACTGCATGCTTTGGGTATGATCATAGGACATACTAATATGCATGACATCAGGAGTTCAGGGACAAAGGGAATACTTGCAAGAATATAGCTTTAGTAAAAGAATGTTGTAATGGATGACCGCTTAGTATATTTAAGAGGCTGGCCTAATTCCTTTTAAAAATTTTCAATGATAGATTCTAGATATCTATTAAATAATCATCTCAAATCAGAACTGCAGTCTTAATTAAGCATATAAATGCTATTGAGAGTACCTAGGAAAAAGTGTCATGCTTCAGCAAAAGACCTGGATGCCAGACCCAGGTCCTCATCATGTTTTCCCTTTTGGTGTGCTGTTGAAAGGCCTAGTATAGGTAGTTCTCAACTTATGAACGTAACTGAGCCCAGAATTACAGTCTTAAATCAGCCATTTTATGACTTCTTGTGTGCTGGTCATTAAGTGAACATTACTTTTGATAAGCATGTTCATGAAGGAAATTAATTTTATCCAGTAGACATTTTTTTAACCAGAAACCAGAAGTAAACACCAGAAACTGGAAAAAAAAGTTAAAACTTGCACTCATGTGGGGAGATGCAACCAGCCATAAAAGTGAGATAGTTGCCAAGTGCCCAAAATGTGATCACATGATTTTGTGTGTGTGTGTGTGTGTGTGTGGTCAGTCTCTGTAAATTCAAGATCGGGTCATAAGTAGCTTCTGGGGGAGATGCGTCTGTCACAACTTTGAATGGTTGGTAGGTGGCTGGTCGTAAATTGAGAACTAATCTGTATATTATGTATCAAACAAGTACTACTCCTGAAATTTGCCCAATGGTATAAACATCCAAGAACAAAAAAAAGAGAGTCTTCATTGATTTACCCTTAGGTTGCTCCCAGGAAGAGTGGCAATCCCATCTTTCCATTCCAGATCCCGGATGGTGTTGCAAATCTGCACTCCACTGATCTGAGGGATGACTGTTGCTGTGATGGGCTCGTTCCCCACACCCTCTCTTGGTCTCTCTGTCCCCATGTTTTTCTGGGCTTCTCGGGGGAATCGCTGGATTTCTAAGGTGTTCACTGGAAGGTTTATAGTAGTTGTGGTTGCTTATGAAGAAGAAAAGCAGTACAGTATAAACGTACTGATATACATGCAGGTAAATAATTACCTTTGATCAAAGGTCACCTAATTTCATTACAGATCAATATAATCCAGATATAGCTGAGTGCTGAAGGGAATATGAATAGAAGTGGAAGATTCCTAAGCTTTACAAGTAGTAGAAAATCAGTGAGTTGCAAATCTGTAGCTTGAATAATCCCAGGGCGTCCCGTTTTGGCACCAGAGTATTCCTGCAGTGAGGACAACACTTTTGCCTACTGTTTGCCATTTGGAGGGGGGGGGGCAGTGGTTATCCCTTAACCCCCACCCCCACCCACCCACCAACTAGGAATGATTTCCCTCCAACATTTTCTCACTGCCAGTTCCAGTGTGTTATGATATCACAGGCCATCAAAATGTTGCTCAGGTTCCTGTATTGCCAGAATAAATGCACATCTCTCTATATAAAAGCGAAAACCACTCACACATTAATCACTAAATCTCCAGAACCATAAAGCCTACAAACTTGAAATTTGCCACGTATGTTCCTCTTGGCTTCTAGGTGATCACTAAGAAAGGATTTTTCAAAATGACCATCGGAGCATGAGTATTTCTTATATTATTATTAACAAACTCTGATGCTAAGGAGCTCTACTCCCCCCTCCCCACCTGAAAAGAAATCTGATCCAAATGCAAAACACAAGCAGAAGAGTTTCAGTTTCGCTTTTGCTTTCACAGCAGCAAGCAGCTTTACTACAGAACAGTTGAGCTAAGCCACGCACAGACTCCTTCCTGTCTCCTTCTTGCTCACACAGCAAATACTCTTTGAGTTTCCAAACACCCCTCAACTCTCTCACACACTAATAGGACACTAGACAGATGAATACCAATGGATGCTGGTAGGCAAAGACAGATTCCCCCCCCCCCTTATTTTCCTCCTTAGTTCAGACAAATCTGTTCCTTCTACTGTAACACTAGTTAAAGAGAAAAGAGGCAAAAAACACAGGAAAAGATTTATAGATGTGATTAGGAAAACACAAGTAAGGGAAGCTGCCTGTTTCTCCCATGGCCAATTCAATGTGGCATGCTCCAGAGTCTGTTCACCTGACAGCCTCGTCATCCTCCAGCCAGAGAGCAAAACCAGGAATGTTGTTTACAGGGAGGTCCTGAGCAATTCATCTGAGGGACGAATTGAAAGTCTATGCTATGCAAATAATGTCTTCATCTGTAACAGAAACTTAGCTTACCATCTCTAACGAAATAATACAGTCCCTTTTTTAACTACTCATTAATTTTCAAGCTTTAAGTGTCAATTTATCAAGCCCCATCACATAGTTTTGTAGCATGGGTATCAGCTAGTATAAAATAAAATGTAACTTCTTCCCTTCTTTTTTTCAAGAAAAATTTCCATTACTGCTTTAAGGGATAGAATACATTTTAAAACCTCAGCATCATACTTGAATGCTCAGTTCAGCTTTCTCTACCTTGGTATCGTCTAGATGTCCTAGACCATTGGCAAGCCTATGACACATGTATGACTTGTCATGTTATTTTTAATGACACATCTAGAAGCCACATGAGAAGATGGTGTGTTCTTATACATTCTTGCATGATTTTCAGAGACTCCAGAGGCTGTGCGAAGCAGGGCCCTCTTGCATGACTTTCAGAGGGTCCAGAGGCCACATGAGCGCACACCACATTCTAGAATGGCCTCTGCACTCTCCAAAAAATCCAGGAAGTTCTTGTGTGATTTTTGGAGGCTCCAGAGGCATGTAAGAATGTGGTGTGCTCTCACGTGATCTCCAAACCCTCTGGAAGTTGTATGAAAGGGCCCTAATCTCATGTGGCTCTGGAGCCTTTGAAAATCGTGCAACAATGAGGCATATATTTCTGTTCTTTGCAGTGGTTGCAAGGCCACGCAAGAGCATTCTCTGAAGTTTCCAGGCCTTTTGCAACCCAAAACTGCCTTGGATAGGTGTTTTTCGTTCCTAAGAGATAAAGTCAAATCAAAAAAATATTTATGTAAGGCTTTTTATTTATTAAACTTTTACACTGCCCATCTCACTATCCCAAATGACTCTTTGTTATAAATTGTTTCTCTTTTGTCTGGAGTGGGGTAATAGGGCAGCAGAGTCAAGTTAGGTCCGAATTTTTGACACATCACACGCTATTACTGTTCTAGAGTATGACCTCAAGATCTGTGATAGCTAGACTAGATGGGAGTTGTAGTCCAACATCCCTGAAAACGCTAAGTTGCTTAAAATCAAGATATGTAAATACAACATCCTTCCTTCTCCTAAGAATGCTATAATCAATAAGGGATCTTTAGCTTCAAAAGCAAATGTTAGTAATATAATTTTTATAGTGTAATTGTGATACCCACTGTTTTAAAATTTATTTGCAGTTTGCAACTGCATTAATTCTGTGTACTTTATGTCCTCGTATACCTGGGGGGAGGGGTTATGAAAAGATCAACATTCAAGCAAAATATAGTGTTGCAACATTTTTATTTATTTATTTATTTTTGTTAAGTACGTGTTGGTAATATACATAGATATAACATTGTTTATAAGATGGGTATTGATAAGAGGGAACATTAGGACAGGGACGGTAGGCACACTGGTGCACTTATGCACTTATGCATCTTACAACTTTCCAGAAATGTCTTTTATTAATGTATGATATCAACTTGAAAAATATAGAACCAACTAAATGAGGAAAAATGACTCAGCTGTGTATGTGATCTGATACTAAAGGCATAAAAATGGAAAAAAGGAACTGCAAATCAATTGGAGGCAGAAAAGTAACAAACTTCAGCATTTGAGCACTCACCTGGTATGATGAAGGTAGTTGCTGGTAAGTGGGCATTTTGCACAGTATTTTCACTGGCCACCAAATGGACACTGACCTCCCCAGTTGCATTTCCTTTTGTGCTTCTTATCACCTCCATCTCTCCTCGCCCATCCATTACTTTACCTAAAAAACACAGGATATACTTGGAATCAGCCAGTATAGATTCCATGAAACCACAGGAGAATTAGTACCATATCTTATGCCAGCCTTCTCTAATTTTGTGACCTCCACTTTATTAAGACTGCATAACCGAGAAATAACAATGTTGTAAAAACGGGTGTAGATCTGTATTAAAATATTTAGATGTTTAATGAAGAAAAATAATAATAAAAAATAATAATAATAAAAAAGACTGCAGATCCCAAAATTTCGAGCCAGGATAGACATCAGAGAACTTCTCTATTACAAAAATAGCTGCCAAAGTGACCATTGTCAATCATGATAATCAGGGGAAGAGGTGCTTCGCTATCCCTTCTAGTCCCACATCTCTTCTTGCCACTTTAGTTTTGTCTCTCCTGGACAGATGAGCATACTTTTAAATAAAGAATCAGGCTTCAGTCCACTCACTAGTTTTGTTTTCTGTCAGTGCCTATAAAGCCATACTTGGAAATGAGGCTGAAGCCTGGGACTTTATAGCATGCCAACTTTCAACTATTTTTTAAGCATCCAAATAAATACAAGCATAAATAAAATTGGAGGTAGGGATAGAGTGCCTGGATGGGGCACTCTGGGGGCATTGCATTGCTTACTCCAGAGGTGGGATCCTGCCTCTGATTGCCAGTGCGGTTAATCGCTGAGTTCGGCGCAGAGCCGAAGACGCTGCTCCTGTTCGCGGAGCGGGAGCTTTCCCCGGGCGCTTTCCCCGCCCGCATGGATGTCGTCAATTGCGTTCTTTTGCCCTCTGCGCATGCGGAACGTTTGCCCCCTGGGCATGCGTAGAGGGCAAAAGAACGCAATTGGCGGCATCCATGCGGGCGGGGAAAGCGCCCGGGGAAAGCTCCCGCTCCGCGAACAGGAGCAGCGTCTTCGGCTCTGCGCCGAACTCAGCGATTAACCGCACCGGCAATCAAAGGCAGGATCCCACCTCTGGCTTACTCCTACCATAAACTGTCTCGATATGTATGCATAAATTACTGAGTGTGATAACCCTTATTTTTTTCAGTGAAAAAGACTGCTCTTTGAAGCTTCTGAGAAATTGAGAGACTTAAATAGATGCAATGAAGGTTTTATTTTCCAAAGCGCTTCTCCCATTTATTCAATGGTACAACTTTTGTTGCTGTTGTAGTGTTACTGTACAGTTGCTTATTGTGTCTAACTCCTCATAACCTACTGAATTGGGAGCCTACAGTTTGCTAAATTGTTTGTCTGTAACTATTATGAATTCTTGTAAGCTCCTTCTTATGTCAACAGTGATAGTCTTTAGCTACCAAACGAAAACTAGATTGTGCCTTTATCATTCCAGCAAGGATCATTAAGAAGGTTTTAATTACCACTTAGTATCTGATTAAGACATAGCACATCAGAGATTTTCCATGACAGGGCAAAGCAACAATGAGTCTCTTCAAAAAGGCTGCCTTTCACTTCTGTTTTATATTCTGTTACACTGAACTGTAACTGTACACTGAAAACAGAAAAATATTCAGACAGAAGGCCCAGCTGTTCTCTCTCCTGCTATCCTTTCTCCACCTTGATTATGTGCTAAATCAAAGCCTTTATTTAAAGAGGTAATAAGTAATGACTTTAGCTAGGATAATTGTATTGATTTGGAAATCTCTTCATGTGGCAGTTGCCCTCTTTGTTTTTCCTTTCCTTCAATAAATTCCATTTTTATATTTAGAGATTTGGCTTCGTTTGCCAAAGGAATTTCTCATTAAAATGTTGCCTATATGCAAGACTGCAGGAATACTCATCTTTTGTGTTTCAAGACTGGCACAAGTCTTGGTTAAATTCTGTTATTGCTCAGAATTCTTGCTCACAAGATTCAAATGCCGCTCTTTCTTAGGACTGGGTTGAAGGGGAAAGTCCTGGATGAAAGGGCTAAAGACACTTTCTGGAGAAACCTGGATAGCAATAGCAATAGCAATAGCACTTAGACTTATATACCGCTTCACAGTGCTTTACAGCCCTCTCAAAGTGGTTTACAGAGTCAGCATATTGCCCTCAACAATCTGGGTCCTCATTTTACCCACCTCAGAAGGATGGAAGGCTGAGTCAACCTTTGAACTGCCAAATTGCAGGCAGCCGGCAGGCAGCAGAAGTAGCCTGCAGTACTGCACCACCACCACAGCTCATGTTGTGGATGTTACGGAAAAGTTCAATTCACCTGTTGGCAGCCTATTTTAAGTATCTTGCACCACAGAATTCTTGGACAAAAGGATCTGCAAGTACTTTTTTTTTTTACACACTCCCACATTCCAATTTCTTACACACATATCCCTATTTTTTTTTGTAAATTAGACTGGTTAAAAGAAAATGCCAGCACTCCCTACTGTGTTCCAATGTCTGGAAATTGATATTCAGAACACAGTTCAAAATCCTGAAGAGCTCATTGTTTTAAAGAATACTCAAATCAACAAGCAGATTTAAAAGCATATAACTAACAAACAACAGAAACCAGGAAAGTTCAGTTGGAAAGATGTAAATAACAGGTTTCCTAACATTTAGGACAAAAGCTCTATTGATAACTTGTCCAATAGACAGAACAACAGGTTATAAATTGAAATAAATGAAATAATACCGTTGGACTTTTTTATATCGGGAACACACAAAGAATAAATCATAAGGAATGATCACCAATATTATAGGTTTTTTAAATTTCTGTGTCCTATACAATTAATTAAGTTATGTTCTGTTGATGCTGGAATTCTCTTGTTTGTTTGGGTGTTTTTAATATAATTTTATTAAGAGATTTTTTTACATGAATAAAAGATAAACAAAAAAATCAGAAAAAGAAAAAAGAAAGAAAAGAAAGAGTAAAAAAAGTACAGAAAATAAAGAAAAATATATTTTGAAAAGCAACTTCTGATCTTCTTTACAAGTTACAAACTTATCACTTCACCTCCTTTAAAACTACATTGTATAGTTTCTTTAATTTGTTTTTGACATTGATTTGGATTATCATCCCATCATTTGGATTTGAAAAGAGAAATATATAAACACAAACTAGCCTAAACCATCTCTTAAGTCAGAAACAACAAACTACCATATGTCTGTGTGCAGAGCTACAATTGCCTGACTTTAAGTAAGAGCATTTGATTTTTGGAAATGTAAACAGAATCAGACTTCCTGTAGTGCCCTGACTACAAATACCACATAGCATCTGGATTTAGCAATGCTACAATCATTATTAACACCTCTTAAATCACGGTCATCCTATGCATGAAAAATAGAATCAGGTTCTGAAGTTTCTAAATTTCTCAGAAGCAGGGACAAGCCCTTTATGTGGGTGTCATATCAACTGCTTTAGTAAAAATCTCACAGGTATACGTATCACTCAATGAACTTCTTTGCAGGAGTTTCATAAAAGCAGCTATTTTGAAACAAAGAGGTTCATGCTGTGTTATACACCCACCTGTTGGTAGGATCTACGGTAGATCCTGAAAAATCTGTTTTATTTATCAAACTGATTTAAAATTAATATACAACATCTGACATATTTCCAAATAGATGTTTAGATGGATCCCAAATATTGCCTAGATCAGGGGTGTCAAACTCATGTTGTCACGGCAGCATCATGTGATGTATTGGGGATTTTTCCCCCTTCACTAAACCGGGCGTGGGTGTGGCCAGTGCACGATGCATCTGGCCCACAGGCCACGGGTTTGACAGCTCTGGTCTAGATGGAAGAAGACTGCCAGAGAGTAGATTCAGTTTAGTAATATTGTCACTTGTTTTCTTCATTTCTTGCTGCTCTATATAGATGCTTTCCAAGAAGATATTGTGTCAATATTTGTTCCCTCAAAGTTATATTAGTTGATTTTTATTATATTGATTTTATATTGGCTAATCTTGTTTATTCTGTATATTATAATTGGTTTTGTTGATTATTATTTACCATCGATGTTTTAAAAGTTGATTTATGATTGCAACAACCAACATTCTTCGTAGATTTGGTGGTATACAAGTGGTTGAAACAAACAAGCTAACCAACAAATTATATTGTGCCTCCATAACAAATTTGGAATAATTATGTGTATGATTCATTGCTGGCTGTGGAATTCTGGGAGTTGAAATCCACACATCTTCAAACTGCCAAGGTTGAGAAACACTGATCTAAATTATCACAAAAACAGTAAAATGACTTATCGCGAATAAAGTGCCCTTTCTTAGCAAACAAGCTCAGACACTCTTTACATCCACAAGTGATGATCTGGCAGGAAAGTGGCATTTTCCATTGGAAAATGAACAAGACCTCCTGTGTTATGAAGTCTCTGATAGCCCTCTGCAAGATTGTCCCTGCCATCCAGCTGTGGCTTTCTAGTCCTCCAAGGCTACTGCTTCTTTGACAGCTCATACTAAAAGAACTGGAGAAGCTTCTTGGAAGAGAAGGGAAACATCTTCAAGGAAAAGACAAAGTCCAGTTGCCTTTTGAAAAAACACCTTTGGGACAACCATTAATGAGAATCTCCATAGATACTAATATTAAAAGATACCTACAAATAGCTTCTTCTCTGGCAATATTGCACTGCTAACCAGAGCATACAAAACATTTGTTAGACCAATTCTGGAATACACCTCACCTGTCTGGAACCCGCACTGCATATCAGACATTAATACAATCGAGAGAGTCCAGAACTATTTCACAAGAAGAGTCCTCCACTCCTCTGCTCAAAATAAAATACCTTGTTCCATCAGACTTGAAATATTGGGATTAGACAATTTACAACTACATCGCCTCTGATCTGATCTAAATGTAGTTCATAAAACGATATATCAAAAAGTCCTTCCTATCAATGCTTCAACCACAACAATACACGAGCACATAATAGATTCAAACTTAATGTAAACCGCTCCAAACTCGACTGCAGAAAATACAACTTCAGCAACAGAGTGATCAATGCCTGGAATGCACTACCTGACTCTGTGGTTTCTTCCCCAAACCCCCAAAATTTTAACCTTAGACTGTCTACAGTCAACCTCTCCCCATTCCTAAGAGGTCTGTAAGGGCTGTGCATAAGCACACCACTGTGCCTACCGTCCCTGTCTTACTGTCCTATTGTCCTCTTCTATCGGAATTTTTTACTTATGTTATGTTTATACAAACAACTACTATCCTGTACATGCTTGACAAAATAAATAAATAAATAAATAAATAAATAAATAAATAAATAAATAAATAAATAAATAAATAAATAAATAAATAAATAAATAAAAAATAAAAAAAATAAAAAAAATAAAAAAATGCATTAGCATCCATCTCCTTACTACAGGGAAAATTCCCAACCTGGCAAAATTTTATTCACCACAAGCTGCTTATTTTATTCATTTTTCAAATTTAGAAACTGCCCATCTCCCTCACAGAGGGACTCTGGGCAGCTTACAAATAAAATGTTAAAACTTAAAACCTGTACATGAAATTTAAAAAGAGAAAAATATGGCTAAAATTCAATATTAAAAGTTATTTAAAAGGAGAGGGGAGTGTCTTCAGGGTGGGAACCAGCCCCACGGCTGCATGCTCCTCTGTGAGCCCCAAACAATACAGCAGAGCCATGTTATCAAGCCTTCCTGAAAGGCCAGGAGAGGGGTGGGGGTCTGCTTCACCTCTGGGGGGGGGGGGAGAATATTCCAAAGGGAGGAGGCAACAGCTGAGAGGGCTCTCTTCCTGTTGCCAAATATTCCTTGTACGATGGCCAACTGGCAAGGAAAAGTACTGGATTCTAGCCTGGAATCCACCAGTATGTACAGACAAAATGGTAGGAACTGTGCCAATGAAGCTCTGCAAGAGACAACTGCAGCAATTCATCCCAAAGCCACTGCAGCCCCCAATATAAACAGCAGCAGCAGCAGCAACCACCTCCCTCACACAGTGACTATTAGCTTTGTTCCAGAGAGGTGGTATGAAGAGTGTTGTGGTTGTTTTCAGACCAACATTTTCTTTCATCTTGAGGATGGAAAGGGAACCCATACTTGAGAGTTGTGTAGATGAGCCCTTAGTCGTATATACATAGAATGACATTAACCTGCCTTTCCCTTTATGGGGAATATAGCTTTTGAGGCATATACCTCCAGAGAAGCTACATAAAGAGTCTGGATAAGGAACAGGGGCTTGCTTCTTCCTGACAGCTTTTCAGAAAAGTTTGAAATCTCCAAGAAACTGAAGTAATCAACACACTATGAAACAGATCATTTAACTTCAAGAAAAAAAATGACCTATCTGACCAGGAATATTCCATTCAGATTTTAATTTGTGTTTACTGTGTGCTAAATCTAAGATTCTGTATTTTTCTGTACAAATTAGGGGATATGTCAGCCTCACACCACACCACAGAATGTGCATTACAGTTCTGTCTTTTTTTCAAAACATTTCTACCTCACCATCCCAATCCTCTTTGCATGGCATCTGAACACTTTCTGTGGGGAGAAATTCACCATTACTCATGGACATCTTTGACACACAGACAAGACCAGGAGGCATAACTTTCATATTTATCTTGGTTCCCTTAGGCTATAGTTTGTTCTGTTTTTTAACATACACATGTGGTGAAACCTGATTATCAAACTTGTTTCATAAAAATCAATTATCCCAACATATTATACTGCTTGAATGTACTGGGCCCAAGAAGTCATTCTTATTGTACTTCTGATATCTCTATTGCCTTTGTTTTTTCAAGAATTGGCCTGCACACAACTCCGGGTGCCATTCTAGGTGTGTTTATGTGGAAATAAATCCCACTAAAATCATTAGGATATATTTTCTGCTTAACATTAAACTGTCAGGTTAGCCCCTTATGAGGTTGCTACCATCTGAGCAGAGACCTAAAAACTAGCAGTTTGGATAAAAAGGGAAGCTGACCATAATCTGTTTTAAAAATTACAATTTGTATGGCTATCATGAATGACTTAATGCTAAGATCTGGAAAATTCCATTTTGGGTTGGGTTTTTTAAATGTTTTGTCTTGCTCTTGCCTACTTTAAACAACTCTCCAGATCACCTTTTCCCTTACAATCAATGCATTGTAGTGAACAAAAAAGGAAAATTATCCATTTGCTCTCAATATATTTATGAGCTAGCATTTTGGGTAGCACAGGTCGGACACAATTTCGCGACTAACAACAACATTCTGCCATAGGGCACAGCAGCACATAACCAGCTCATTACCCTTTAGTAAAGTGCCAGGCACACTGAGTTCGAAGCCTCTAGAAATTCTGGACAATTCCCACAACAGGAATTCTGCATATTTAATGTTATGTCCTACTTTATATTCAGAACAGTCCTACCTGGAGGATTGTCCAGTTTCCCTTTCCTCTCCCACCAAAAAAAGAACATGGGGGGAGGAGGGAAAGTACCTTGAAGTTGTTCCATTAATTGTTAGGAATAGATAAAGCGAACATAAATATAATTGTCTTCTTTATACTAACTGGATTCATATGTCCTACCAAGCCCTATTTAATCAATAAACCATAAATAGCTGAGTTCACACAGCATGCTACAGTAGAAGCAATCCCATCATATACACTACTTGGCTTAGTGTGAAGTGCAAACCAGGCCCTTTTAGCCAATTTCTACATGAATTACATAATTCAAACTTCTAAATGTGCAACTACATTTCACTGATATTTATAAATCTGTATTATCTTTTTGTCCTCTTTTGTCAATGCCTCTTTTGTCAATGCCTAATTCCAGCAGAGGAATAGTGATTACAGTATAGGCTATGTGTGCCTGGTTTTGCCTATTTCAAGGCAAAAGAACTATCCAGTAATCCTGCCCCATCAAGAAAACAACAAAAACTACAAATCAACACATACACAAATATTAAATATCCTCACCTCCTAAAAAGCCATGTTTGCAGAAATGCAGTGATATTTCAAAACCAGAGATATGAAATGTAAAGTTGTTTTGTTTCATCTTTATTCTTGATTTATTTTTATCCTCTCATTGGGCTAGCCTAGACATCTTGTAAAATAAATAATACAGTTCAGCTAATCTGTTATCTTGCATCTTCCCCAGATCCCTTGAGTTCGATTCTCACTGAAAATGTCCATACCTTTGTCCTTCTTAAATTGGGGCAGTATTGCATATTGGCTGTCATAAAAAGCAACACGTTATTTATTACTGCTGTAGGATTTTTATTATAAAAATTAGAAGAGGTGCTCCAAGAATTTGCTGCCCCAAATAAATTGCCTTACATGAGTTTTATGCAAGCAAAGTGCCTAATTCTGGGGACTATGTAATGTGTTTTGGATGGTGAAGAATGTTAATTGCTGCTCTACCTCTAATAGCAGAAGTACTCCACAGGTAGTCCTCAACTTAGGACTGTACTTGAGCCCAGAATTACGATAATAAGTCATGCTGGTTGTTAAGCAGGCTGTATTATGTTCTGCTTAACAATGTCATGAAAACACTGACTGATTTTATGACATTTCTTTGCGGTGATCGTAAAGTATATCCCCATGGTAATTACGAGAATCCATTTTATCTAATGGGCACTTTTTGCTGGAAACCAGAAGTAAATGCTGGTTTCCAGCAAAAAAAGTAATAAATAAAATCATAAAGCATGATTGCTTTATTCCCTGACTGCGGAATACTACAAACAGCAGTAAATTTGGGCTGGTTGCCGAGCGCCCAAAATACAATCATGTCACCATGCGACAGGGGCAGCCATCAGAACTTCGAATCTGGATCTTAAGTACCTATTTGGGGGTCTGTTGTAACTTTGAATGGTTGCTAAGCAACTAGTCATAAATTGAGGACTGCCTCTATGCCATATTTAGACAGCTGGGATTGCTGCTGAAATGCTGTTCTTCTTTCTAATCATGCCTCTTATTCCATACCATGTGTTAAAAGAGCTTTAACACTATATGTGGGATTCCAAGAAATCACAACAGAAGCATTCTTTTAAAAACATTCCTTGAAATGAAAGATTCCCTCCCCCCCCATTTTTCATATCAATTGAACGTTTTGAAATTTACATTCTACATCTTAAACGTATTTATTTAAAGACCTGTGCTGCTGATTACACCAAGATTCACTTTCAAGCAATAACATTGGCACTGTGACCTTTACAGTTCCTCTCTCTCATGCTCATTACAAATTACTGATCTTTTGCTGTTTTAATACTACTCTAAAAATTAAAACAAGTATTATGAATTATCCTTTTTTCTATTTGCTGCTAAACTGCTTTATTAAATCCTGAGTGGTTTATGTTATTATTACAGATACCTAATTAGTTATGTCAGTTTACCCTTTGACTTCCGAGTGACAAGTCTGGATGCTTTACAAGCTTTGGAGCTCCTTCTTTGGTAAACCTCACAATGATTGTGTGAATCAAACATTCTCCTTCTACACAGTTCACTCTATAAATCTTGTGAACTTTCTTGAGTGTCCACACTACCCAGGTAAAGAAATATATTCTGTACATCATTTTCAGACATGGCAGACCTTCATGCGCCTTCTCCCTGCTTCACAGAGAAGGCGCAGAGTGGGTCTCCTCCAGGTCCCGTCAGCCAAACAGTGCCGACTGGTGGGGCCTACGGGGAGGGCCTTCTCTGTAGGGGCCCCTGCTCTCTGGAACCAACTTCCCCCAGAGATCCGAACCATCCCCACCCTGCTGGCCTTCCGAAAAGCCATTAAGACATGGCTCTTCCTGCAGGCGGGTGATTTTGAGACGACCTTGCATCTGACGTCTCCCCCATGTATGTATGATGGTATATGGTTTTTTTTAAATTGTTTTTAATGATTTGTTTGATGTTCCCTAAAATGTTGTATGCCGCCCTGAGGGAGTAGGGTGGCATAGAAGAACTTCAAATAAATAAATAAATGAATGAATGAATGAATGAATGAATGAATGAATGAATGAATGAATGAATGAATGAATGAATAGTAAGATTGTGGTGCTTTATCCATTTTCACTTACTTACGATACCACTGTACCCTAGTAACATTTTTTTGCCAAGTTCTCCTAATGTTGTTTTCATCTTGTCCCCAGTCCATGAATGAGGCAGGCTTAAATTGCCCTTTGGTGTACAATTTAAAATATTATCTTTTAAAGTACTATCTTTTTCACTTTTCTGACACTTTCCAAGGGCACCTTCACGGTATACAAAATTTTAAGTTTAGAACACATTATTTTAGAGTTAAATCAGGTGACACCAAGATCTGAAATAGAGGCAAAAGAGTGGAGAAGGGATTGGAATTAGAAATAGCAAATGTCATGCTTCTATAGTTTTATGCCAACCCAAGGAAGTGGGGAAAGGTGCTGTCTCTTTAGATTTGAGAAAGGCAGTGTCTGGTCATGGGAGTTTTCAAATGTTTCAGAGAAGATCACACAGTCAAACTCAAATTCTGCATCTATCTGCAACTCAGTACACAAACGGTGAAACAAATCATGTGTTTTTTATTATGTATTCAATTAATTAAATGTATTCAATTAATTCAAAATAATAATAATACAATTATTATGTATTCAAAGCAACTGAAATTCAAAATAACAAGAGTCTCCATATAAAGTCCCCATGTAATATTGTTGATGAAAAAGGGGCATACACGTTAATTGAAATGGAACAATGGCACCTGAAGAATTGTAAGACTTTCTATATAACCAGAATACCTAAAAGTATCTTTTAAAAAGACAACACATGCTTTCTCATATTTCTAAAAATACAGACTTGCTTCTCTTTTTTCATATCCTTTCTTGAATCAAATTCTAGTAGAATGAACATTGAATCCGGATGCTTCCCCCATCTAATTCTCATCCATCTGGCTTCTCATCTGTTTGGAAGTCATATCCTCTGATCTTGAAGCTTTTAATTTCCAAATCCAGAGGTGTGACTTGGTTATACTAGATCATCAATAATGAGAAAAAGCTATATTCCTCTGTACATGCTCAAGGGTTCTTTTCTTTATTATGTCACACTTCTGAATATGTAAAATAATCCGCATTGAATGTCCATCTGATTTTTCATTCCCACAGTTCACAAAATCAAGCCGGTTCAATTTTAACAACACAACCTGATCAAGTCTCATGCAGCCTAAGGCTATAACAGTATATGTCTTGCAAATTTTCATATTTTTCTCTTGCAAAAGAAACTTCTGCTTTTCTATCAGATTCTCAAGAAGCTTGAGAATTCCTTTTCAATTCCCTTGATGTTGTTTTCAGTTTAACATATGGGTAAATGTGGCACATCTTTTGGTTATTCTGAAGACTCTGTGATTGCCCAAGCTTTGGGAAAAGAACCTAACAGCAGATTGTTCATGGCTTCCTTAGTGATTTAACTGAAGTGTGGAAAGCCAGAAAGGGTGCAGAAAGATGACTGCATGATAAAACACAGCACATTCACATGAACCCTTCCCCAACTATCTAATAAAAAAGTGGAACACTGCATGCTACACATGAGAATTGTACAGAAAGTCTGAAAAGTTAGAAAACTACTATTCTATATTTACAATGGTAAGGTGCAAAATGTGGATTGAGTCTTAGTCTACTAATTTCTGCTCTATATTTGATCCATAATGCCTTACAAAATAGAATTATGTTTATATTGTATGGTACAATATATAACAGGTAATAAATTCCAATTATCAAAATACTGAAAGGAATTAAAAAATAAGATTAGCTTTATCTTCAGCTATAATCACCTTAAAAGGCATACAGAAATCTCTTTTCCAAAATACTGAAAAAGTTGGGTGTGAAATAATACATAGCTTGTGTCTTTTTCACTATAAATATAACCATCACTATCCATATAGAAACCCAATTATTTAAAAAAAAACTGTGGGGAAAAGAAAACCAACTAAGACACTTCTTAAAAATAGTTGCAATAGTCATGTCCATTAAATCTCTCTTGCAGGGACATCCCTAGGGAAAGGTTAAAAAAATCAAGTGGTGTCCAAAACTGTGCAATAATGGCCACCATCTTAATTTTTTTCAACCCTCCACCCCAGACCTCTGAAAACACTTCTATCAGTGGACTTTGTAGATACATTATTAATCTATTAATCTATGTCATATTCACACTATTTCTCTTGACTGACAGTTAACGCGCACAGTGTCTTTAAATGTCATTGCACTAAAATGATCCAACTGAGCACTATACTTAGGTTTGTGGTTTATATATTTGTGTTATATAATTTAATACATAATTCCCAGTTATTAAACAATGAGCTTTTTCATTTCTTAGCTTATGCATACAGACAGAAGTGACACAAATGAAAATATTACAGTTGGGGCAAAGTAGATTATTTCTATAGATTGGGGATTTTTAAAAACTTAAACTCTGGCACTTCTTTTCTTTTGTGTAAACTAAATACTAATGTCCTCATGATAGTCTTATCAATTTCAGAACTATAACATCATCAAATTAATTTGGAACTGTTCTGTAATTATCTTTAATTGGCTTTTCATATATATCATGTTCTAAACTTAAAACTTACACAATTAGTATTGTGTTATCAATAGTAATACCAAAATCTGAGAGGAATTTTTAATATAAGTTTAAAAGTGCCAATGCTATAAGCAACAAACCCTTTTTATTTCATACAAAGGGATGTTTGTGTACAAGCATGCTGTTTTACCATTCAAACCACCAGCATCAATATGTTTTTGGTACAACATATTTTACCATTTTAAGATAAATCCTGGCTCATTTCCTTCCTTAGCCCACCATAAAGGGATATATTAGGGGACAGATTATAAAAGCAGCAAAGGGATGGGGGATGGAGTCAAGTGGGTTAAAATTGCACAATATAATGGATCCATCTGCTGGAAAGAATATAGTACAGGCACATACATTTCCAAAAGCAAACACATAGGCAAACAAAACTTGGACAGACACTTTTAATCAAGCCCATCCCTTATTATCCCAAGTGAAATCCTATTACAACTGTTTGTATTAAACCATAATAAAGTACTGGACCCTATCATAGAGTTATTCTGAGCATCCTTATAACGCACCAGAATCAAAATCCTGAATAACCAGATGGGAAAGAAACTGCTTTTTTTTTAAACTTCGCTGCACACGCACACTCACACACACACTGATAAAGCGTGAGTTCTGACCGCCCGTAATAAGGAGACTACTATAAATCCCTCAAGCCACAAAATCCTTACTTTTAAAAAAACATCAAAATGGCGGAATCCTGTTTTTATTCTGTTGCTCTACCAGATATTCCCTTTATTTGAAGAGAAGAGAGAATGTCAATTAGCCGAAGAAGAAAGTTTGTGAAAACGATCTCCCTTCCCTTCTCCGTTGCACGATGATTGTATGTATACATCTCTGCTACTATCTCACCCCCATCTCTTTTTCTCCCTGCATCGCTTCGTTCCAACTCTTGCATGTCATCTGTTTACGGAAAGGGGGCTTCAAATTCCTCTCCCCAACCTCCAAACAACATGGAAACTTCAAGAAAAATATAGATATTTAAAAAGAGCTTGGGATTTCGCACTGCCCGAGCGAAATTCCAGGGACCAACTGTTTGGATTCCATCCCCCGCCTTTTCTCTTTTTCTCTCCCTTACCTAATCCTTTCTCCCGGTTTGCTTTTAATTTTTAATTAATTGCAACGTTCCCTGTCAAAACATACAACGGAAAAGAATGTGTGGTCCTCACGGCGGAAAAAAGAAAAAAAAAGAAAAACCCCAAACGCTGGCACATCTACTTGCAAAAGCAGGCAGGCACAATTTTAAATGAATGCACGGCATGCAAAGGAGAGCAAAGGTCTGCAGAGCAGGGGAGCAGAACCTTTCTCAGCTGCGTTTAGGTTGATTTAAAGAGGTTTATAAATTACTTTCTTATCTGATTCCTTACCTACAATAATCAGCCTGTGGTCACTGAATGCTGAGCCTGCGGGAACCTAAGGCTGGCCGCGCCTGCGCGCAGAGGGGGCGGGGCTGTTTCCCTGCAGAAATGCACAGGGCGATGAAATTGACAAGCAAAGCATATTTAATATACAGCGAGAGAGAGGAGGGGGGGAGAGGTAGACGTACTACATTATACGCGCTGCAAACCCCATATTTATATAAACATATGATTAAAACAACAAGTAACCCTTCTATTTTCCCCCCATTTGGCTGCATAGCAGTCTGTCTGCTGGGAGGGGGTGCTTCCATATTTTCTTTTTCCTTCCATAGAGACCATCGCTAAAATAAAACAAAACAGGCCGATTTGAATATGCTTACGGTTTTTAATAAATCTTCCCGACGGCAATATATTTTTCCCCTGCTCGGGCAGAGGAGAGAGAGAGAGGAATGAATGAAATACGAATGCTACTGCTGAATAAACCAGGAATTGGACAGATCCTGATATTTTTCCCCTTCTCAACTAAGCCTTTGAATTCCACCCTCCAGATTGAAGTCGTTGCCTCAAGGTATTTTATTGTGATCTTTCATCTGTCCGTGGAAGCCTTCCTCTCTTGGGGGGTGCACACTTTTTACCGCATCGCCATTCTGCTTCCCTCCCCCCCCCCCAAAAAAAAACCAAATGCTATCCTATCCTATCGGGTTGGCTTTTTTTCTGCCCTCGCCTGGCGTTGCAGGAGGGGAAACCTGTGCAAGGTGAAGGGAAGGTTTGAGATGCTGAAGCAGCTAGAAGTCTTTCCAGAGGTTTGGTGTAAACACGAGTAGATATTCTTAGGCGAAGGGAGGAGTTGCTCTTCTCCATGCTCTCGGACTAGAGTCATTTCTTGCACGGATCGGAACAAAAGAACCAATCACGTGCATTTCGCTTTAGGATGGCTCCTGGGTGCGCGTCTCGCCTGAGGAAGCGAGCTCTATTTCCCTGGCACAGAACCAACCAGGCATCTGCTCGCCAAAGATGCAGAGTCTTGTGCCCATCCCAGTATTTCTAAGCTGGAGAAATCACTCCCTATTGGACACTCTGGCTCTGGGGTTCCTAGCGGGGCTCCTCTGGACGTGCCCAGACCAAAGTGCCCCATGGAGATTGTCCTTAGATCTGGCCAACATTCATGCACGAACTGATTGGGTTTTTAAAAAAATCTCACTCACTTTTTGTTAATGTTAATTTTTGCTCCATAATGGCAGGCACCTTGGTGTCTACAACTTTCTCTCAAATTGCAAATGTGTCCACTAGCCAAAAAGGTTGGGGTACTTTGTTAAACGCTTGGTAAAAATAAATAGTACCTATCCTAGAGATAGAGATAAGAGGCAATAGTTAAATCAACAGCAATTTGTGGTCCAATTCTAAGGAGTGCCTTTTAAGGTCTCTGAGAAATTTAGGGACAGAAATGCTCATCTGAGAATCTTTTCCACTGTATGCTCTGTCAACGTTTGTTTTGTCTTGTCTTTTTCTTCATTGAAGGCAATGGCCCACTTCAAAGGATCTTTGAGGATTCCCAAAATATTGAAATATGGAGTGTACACTTTAACGGACAGGAAGGCCTGGAGGAACGTTGTCCATTGGGTCGCGATGGGTCGGACACGACTTCGCAACTAACAACAACAAATGAACTTTACAAAAACCAGAAGTCTAAAGTCTTTACAGTGTTAAATGAAAAGCAAGATGTGGCACCACTTGGATTAATTTAAACTGTGAAGCAGCTATGTCACCTTTTTATCCAACATGTAAAGTGTACACATTATGATTTGCTAAATAATAAACATCCAAGATAAGCATAGTATTAGAATAGAATAGAATAGAATAGAATAGAATAGAAAAGAATAGAATAGAATAGAATAGAATAGAATAGAATAGAATAGAATAGAATAGAATAGAATAGAATAGAATAGAATAGAATAGAATAGAATTCTTTATTGGCCAAGTGTGATTGGACACACAAGGAATTTGTCTTTGGTGCATATGCTCTCAGTGTACATAAAAGAAAAGATACATTTGTCAAGAATCATGAGGTACAACACTTAATTACAAAGGGAATAAGATTTCTGCACAGCTTTTCTTCCCCGTACCCCATAAAGATGTTAATTATATATTTAGATTCAACTCCACAAAAGCCAAGGAATATTAAAATATCCCTCATCATATTAATAGATGCTACATTTAGATCACTGTGTAGAGTGGCATTGATATATATGATTTCTCACTCTTGACAAAGGGCAGTAATAATCCTAATGAATATCAAATGGTAGTTTTAGAAACATACTATGTACTTTATGTTTTCATGAAGAGTAAATATCATGTTTCTCTCACAATAGTATGTCAGGTGATTAACTGGTTCAGCAATTGTTAAAAGTTCAGCAAAAATTAATTCAGCAATTAACTTGCTGCAATTGTGGGCAACCAGGGATGCTTATGCATCCATTACGTCATTTGGACCTACACACATACATCATTTTCAGACACTTAAAAAGAAGGTAGACAAAAGATAAAGTGCAGAGGTACAGTCTGTGCCTACTGTCTTGTTCCCCAGCCAATGTTCAGTGGAAAAGGGAGTAGCCTTATTTTAATCTTCTTCAGTCAAGATGCTGGATGCTAGAAATTTTCTCCTAATACAACAATCCTACCAGCATCAGCAGAGAAAGCATAGAGTTAACACCTATGGAATGATTGGCAAAAAGTAGTGGGGCTTTAGCAGAGAACAGGATGTGAGACATATGGGCTACAGCAAGAACCAAACTATCTTGCCAGTCATGACCCACAAGATTTAGACCTTTTTTCTTTTCTTTTTTGTATTTCTTTTTATTTTTTCTCCACAATATCCATACACATATCAATGCATGTACCTTAAGATATATTAATAACATACATAATTACACAATTCTATCTGGTCAATTGTAATTCAATATCCTATTATGCATCTATATCATGCTGTTTGTTTATTAAGTCTATTTCTTTTTTCCTTTTTCACTCTGATTTCATTAATCTAAACCAGAGGCAAATAAAAGTCACCCACTCTCCTTTGATTAAATTGGTTTGCTAATCTGTAATTGCTGCTATAATTTATACAGGAGTTTAATTTTTAAGACCTTGTACATTTTGCTAGAGGAAGCTGACAGTTTCATTAAGGAGAGGCAGAATTGGAGTTTTAGATGCCACTTGAGGTGTTTCATTTCATTTTGGAGAAAAGATTCTTCTGAAAGATCCGTACAGGAGGAAGAGGAAACAGAAACGTCCTCACAAATAAACTGTAAAATAATTTTGGCCTAGATATTTAAAAAGATAATCAGTGAATGGCAAAAGAGCTTCGGAGTAAACTTTCGTCTCAAATTCTACTTTCTATGTTACTGCTTTTTTTCTAGTCACAATATACAAACGGTTTTAAATATAATGTCATGATGTACAAGACTGAGAAAAAAAAATCCTTTGGGACCCTGTTTGTTAATATAATGATCAGTCAAGGCAGATGTGTTTTCCTAAAATGACTTTGTTCGTTGTCAGCCAGGAGAGGAATTTTTTAAAAAAAGAGGGAGGGAGAGGGGAGAATGATGGCTGTAGCCTGTAGCTGAATGAGTGAAGGGCCACTTTTTCTTATGTTGATTACGAATGTGGCTGCCATTTTGATTTTTGACCCTTCCTTAAGAATTATCTTACTGTTGGTTTTATACTGGTATATATTTCCCTGAAATATGCAGCCAAGAGAGAAGGCCTGTGAGAGGCTCCAATCTCCTGCTAATACCCCATGTAAAATGAGCATGTACCCCAGGCAGGGGCGGGTTGCCTGTTCTTCGTGCTACCGGTGCGCTGCGTGCCCATTGCCATGTTTCGGCGCGCGCCCGCCACCTTGCGCAATTTTGCTTCCTGCGCATGCGTGGAAGCAAAATCTTGCAAGGGGACGCGCGCGCATGTGATTTCGGGAAGACGGCACCAGAGCTGTCGCACGCAAATGGTACCATCTGGCCGCTACCGGAACGACAGAGTGGACCGCATTGGTAGGAACCCACCACTGACCCAGGACATATAAACACAATTCACAATGCAACACGTAATACTTCTTTTAAGAAATACAAAAGTTACTTTGTAGATTAATCAGCCTGAAAAGAATTTTACCAGTACAGAAATATTGAAAACAAGTTAGAGACTAAGGTCTATAACTTTTATTGGAGGGGGGGAAAATAAGGTCTTAATTACATTTTTTAAATCTAGTTTTCCAATGGTGTTTCCTCAGATGGGATCAAAAGATGGCTGCTATGTGTATGTGATCAAAGCTCCACAATTTTTATGTACATTGCATGGGAGAAATAATTCTACTAGGTGATTTGAATCAATGCATAGAAATAAAATAAGGTAAGGAAAATTGAGGCCTAACAATTAATGGAAATGGTGAGTAGTGAGTATCATCAGAGAGAAAAAATAAAGTTTGTTTCAAATGCATGATTTAAACAAAAGTCCATTGTCACTCATGGCAAAGGGATGATGGTAATTCTAAAAGTATACGTTTAATTGTTTACGATGAAAGATTAAGGAAATAAGCAAACATTTTGTTGTGTCAGGAACATTTTTCACTTCTACATTCCACCTTTCAAATGTAAGAATTTATCTGCATTCTGATATTTTTTTTCAAACAGGGCTTTTATTTCCTGCAATCATTCTGCTTCAGAGTGGATACAAAGGCAATGAGAAGTTCAGACCATTTCATAGTAATGTCAAGAATAGATTTTGAGAAGCAAATGAACATGGAGGAAAAGGGAAAATGTGAAAAAAAACTGGAGGGGAAGCAGAGTGACTGCAGGAAATAAAAGCCCTGTTTGAAAAAAATATCAGAATGCAGATAAATCTCTTACATTATGAAAGGTGGAATGTAGAAGTGAAAAATGTTCTTGATACAACAAAATGTTTGCTGCAAAAAATGAGAGATACTGGATTATATCCACAGAGAGAAAAAATAGCTCCAGGAATGTAGTAAAAGAAAGCAAGGAAGTGTTAATATGATTAAAAGTGACAGAGAAAATGCAGCATGGTGTTGATAGAAATAATTGTTTTGGAAATGGGCAAAAAGGACTCAGCAAGGAATCTCCAGCAGACTGAACAGAGCTAAAAATAAAGCAATGAAATAATTTGGGCTGAATGAAGTCAGGAAATGCTTGAAGTTGTATTTTAGAGATCTCTATGAGCAACATGTTGAAGAGAAGACTCTAAACTGATCCTAGAAATATTAGTGGCCAAGAAAAAAACGATGAGGATACAAGAAGTGCTTAGATAATATTTTAAAAAATGGCTGAAAGCAGGGGTGAAATGTGAATTTTGTGGGCGTGGCTTTGAGATCAGGTGGGTGTGGCTTCAGGTGGGCATGACCATGTGACTGGGTGGGCGTGGCCAGGTTGTCATGTGACTGGGTGGGTGCAGCCAATTTAGCAGCCCCTTTTGCCAGGGAGCAGGGGGTTGGACTAGATGACCTCTAAAATGCCTTCCAGCCTTTGCTGTGCTGTTTCAAAGCAACATCTGAAGCTGTGTCTAGTGCCAGCCAGGTTTATGGTCCTCCCTCCCTCCCTCCCTCCCTCCCTCCCTCCCTCCCTCCCTCCTTTCTTTCTTTCTTTCTTTCTTTCTTTCTTTCTTTCTTTCTTTCTTTCTTTCTTTCTTTCTTTCTTTCATGGGAAGCAACCGCCCCCAAATAAAATATTACTCATAATAAAAGGCTCACAGAAAAGCAAGGAAAAATCAAGCTGCTAACTAGGAACCTGCCTGAAGCTCATTCCACATTCCTGCCCAGTAGAGATAATGACCATATAGAAAGTAGAAGCCGGAGTTTGGCTCCATTCACACAAGCAGGCAAACAGATCACTAGAAAACCCATTCAAGATGGGATATTTCTCCATGGCAAGATTTGGCAGCTAACAAAACACAGTAGTAGAATCAGAATAAGCAGCCCCACACTCAAGACCCGACACAGGACGAAAGTCATTTAGCCACAATGGGAATCACCCAAACCCTTTTAGAAACACAAGCCCATATTGCACAAACTCCAAAACTTCAAAAACATAGAACCATATAAGAATCCTGTCAGAGTTACGCAATAAATCAGAAGCTTCAAAAGATAACTGCATTTTGCTGATTCAAATAACTTCTTTATAAGTAGAATAAAACATTAACAATACCACACTTTGTTTCAGATCACATGTTGAGATGTTTTCACAGCAAGCTTTAATGGTGGACAGAGTAAACCACACCCTTCTTCTTGCTAAGTTTCTGGACAGGCTCAAAAAACACTTCAGCCTGATTGGCTGACTCAATCACATGGCTCTCCCAGTCATGAATATTCCAACACTCCTCCCTTCATTACTGGGAGAGACATCAGACCTATTGGATTTAAATATTTCCCATGATTCACATTACCCAATGGTTTGGTCATCATGTCTGCTAAATTATCCTCTGAAGAACAATGATGTAAACGTATCAATTTTTCTTTTACAGCTTCCCTGACATTACAATACTTAATGTCCACATGTTTACTTCTGTTCTTCACTCTGTCACCTGTTGCCATTTTTATACAAGCAGCATTATCTTCATAAACAGTTACAGCTTCATTTACATTTACATTTAAATCTTGTAACAACTGTACATACCAAACTACTTCAGAACATAACTCAGACAATGCAATAAACTCTGCTTCAGCAGTTGAAATAGCAACCGTTGTTTGTTTTCTGGACTTCCAACCAATTAAAGCCCCTCCAAACATTATTACAATTCCAGAATTAGACTTTCTGGTTTTTACATCATTTGCATAATCACTATCAACATAACATTTCAATTTTAATTCTTCAGTGACCTTTATTTGAAGACCCAAATTCACAGTTCCCTTCAAATACCTGAGAATTCTTTTCACACCCATCCAATGCAACTTTGTAGGTGTAGCAGTAAAGCGACTTAAGATGCTCACTGCACAAGCTATGTCTGGTCTGGACCACTGTGACAGATATAACAGACTCCCTATTGCAGAGTGATATATCTCCTGATCCCAGGCTTCACTTTTGTCCTCACCCAAACTATTGTAAAAATCTGTACTCATAGGTGTAGGAGCAATATTACAATCTTTCATGTTATACTTCTCTAATAATTGTTCAATTTTTCTCCTTTGACTGAGAATATAACCACCTTTTTCAGTTTTTTGTATTTCTACACCGAGATAATTCTTTATTTCTCCCAAATTCTTTAATTCAAATTTCTTTTCTAACTTATTAGCAAATTCTTTAACTTGTGATGCATCCTTTGCAATGAAACAAAGATCATCCACAAATGCTAATAGTAGACAATTCCCACCTTGTAACTTTCCAGTGTATATGCAACCATCAGCTTTGCAACTCTTGAACCCAAGACCTTTCAATGCAGTATCTAAACAGATATTCCAATTTCTGGCTGACTGCTTCAGCCCATAAATGGCCTTGTTCAATTTATACACCATGTTAGGCTTTTTATTTTCATACCCTGGCACTTGAACCATATAAATTTCTTCCTCTAATTCAGCATTGAGAAATGCAGTGGTTATATCAAAATGCCAAATTCTATGCTTGTATGCTGATGCTAATGCCAGTGCTAGTCTTATGCTCTCACCTTTTACAGTTGGCGCGAACACCTCATCATAGTGCACATTCTTTAATTGAGAAAAACCTTGTGCCACCAACCTTGCCTTATACTGTACTTCATTATTGGGTAATACCTTTTTCTTATATACCCACTTACATCCTACAGCTTTCGTACCCTGTGGCAAAGTCACAGATGTGAACACTTCATGATCTCCCATGGATTTCATCTCTTTATCCATGGCTTCCTTCCACTTTTCTTGTTCAACTTTTGGTAATGCCAATACTTCCTTATAGTTTCTTGGCTCATACCACACATTACACACTTTAACTTTACTGGCAGAATACCTGTCTGGCGGAACCCCTCTGTTCCTACGCTCTGACCTACGTGGCATTGCCTGTTCTTGTGTTTCAAGCTTTTCTGGCTTCATATCTTGTTCAGACTCTCCTCCCTGAACATAGACACCTTCAGAAAATGATTCACCATCATTAAATGAGTTATTGTCACTAAGTGGATCACCGTCGCTAAGTGAGACATTTTCAGAATTTGCATCAATTCTGTTCCAATTTTGTTCTGCAAAACTAGCAGACCTTGAAATCACTATCCTTTTACTTCCATCGCTAAAGCGATACCCTTTTGAGCCTGGCTCATAGCCCACAAATCTGAGCTTTCTAGCCTTTTGTTGTCCCTTTCTTCTGATTGCCTTTGGAATATGTACCCAAGCAGTACTTCCAAATATTTTTAAATGTGCTAGAGAAGGCTTTCTCCCATATAGCATTGCATATGGAGTATTATTGATGGATGAACTCCACAACCTATTTACTAAATAATTGGCAGTCAGTATGGCTTCACCCCAATATGACCTGCTCATACCAGAATCCTCCAGTAATGAGTCTTTCATTGTTTGCAAAACACCATTCCTCCTTTCAGCCACTCCGTTCTCCCCCGGTGTGTAAGGATTTGTGCGCCTGTGTCTTATCCCCAATTGTCTCAACCATTGTTGAAAATTTGTTGACATAAATTCAGAACCTCTGTCAGTTTGCAACTGACATACCTGTTGTTTGTACCTTCTCTCTACAAAACTTAACCATTGCTTAAATTGCTGTAGCACCTCTGTTTTACTCTTAAGTAAGTAGCAAAACCCAAACCTGCTGTAGTCATCCACAATAACCAGCGCATACTTTGCTCCTCCCAAACTGGCTTGCATAGGCCCAATTAAATCAGCATGCACCAGTTCTAGAGCTCTTGTGGTTTGTCTTGTGCTAAACTTGCTCACTGGGAATGCTTTGGATTTCGATGCTTTGCATACTGCACAATCCAAATATGCCTTACATCCCTTCAAATCTAATCCTTCTGCAAATTCTTTCATTTGTTGAACAACCTTAAAATTAGCATGACCAAGTCGTCTGTGCAGAAGATGAACACACGAATTGTGTTCTGCTACATTTTTAAATATCTGGGAACAATGTGGGACCTTTTGTCCCTGCAATACATAAAGATTATCCTCTTTTATGCCCTGTGCACAAACAATCCCATTTCTTTGGATGATACACTTCCCATTAACAAATGTGGTTTCATAACCTTGCTTGTCTAAACTAGACACACTTAACAAATTATGTTCCATTTCAGGTACACATAACACATCAGTAAACCTGGATTCCAAATATGGAATTTGCACATCACCTCTTCCAAAGATTTTAGCCTTTTGACCATTGGCTAAGGCCACTTCTTCATTGTTTTCTGGGAAAAATCTGGAAAATAAGTCAGAATTATTAACAATTGTTTGACTAGCCCCACTGTCAATCAACCATTTGTCTCTATTGTTATTATAACAAACTTTTGCAACTGCAATCTGTCCTTGCAAATAATGTCTCTTGTCTTGCATATTTCTTCTCTGTGCACAGCTTTTCTGCAGATGATTGGTTTCTCCACAAATGAAACACGCTTTCTTATCTTGCTTGCAGAATTGTTGCTGTGTAACTTGATCTCTCCTGCCTCTGCTCTCCTCTTGTCTGCAGACACCTCGGCTGTTGCTAGAGATAGGCAGCTTGTGGAAAATTTTGCTGGAGACTTGCTGTAAGTTTCCACTGTACTCCTTGTTGGGCCCCCGCCTGTGGAATTTTCCATCAGCATGGCTGAAAAGCCTTTTCTCATATTCATTCAATAAACACGATTTCAAAGCCTCCAAATTCAAATCTGCTTCTGGCTTACTTTCAAAAATAGCTGATACAGTCTCCCAGCTTTGATCCAAACTGTTTAACACTAATAAAACTTTTTGGGACTCTGGAAACTTTACTCCACGTTGCTCCAATTCTAGAAAATTAGACTGCATTTTCATTAAATGATCTTCCATAGAATCTCCTGTCTGCAAACTCATTCTGAAAAGCTTTCTTGAAAGTTGGACCACATTACACGCAG
Source organism: Diadophis punctatus similis (assembly GCA_023053685.1). NCBI lineage: Eukaryota > Metazoa > Chordata > Lepidosauria > Squamata > Dipsadidae > Diadophis > Diadophis punctatus. The sequence goes on from JALIGW010000003.1 coordinate 21,812,486, forward strand.
AAACATTGACATGTACTGCTTTCAATTTCTGCCATATTTCTTTTGCAGACTTTAATTCAGCTACATTTAAGAATTGATCATCCCCCAGACTTAAGAGAATATAAGCCATAGCTTTGTCATGAGCCTTTTGATCTGCTGCTCCAAGCACACCTTGTGGGGGGTCTGCTACGATGTCCCATAATTCTTTTGCTTTCAAAAAACATTCAATTTTTGCAGCCCAAATTAAATAATTTTTCTTCCCCAATTTGGGTATTGGACTGTCTTTAAATTCCATAGCAGCAGCCATCCTGCTTTATTTTTCTTGTCTGCCTGTTCCTTTAACAACACAGACAGCTTCTTATCAGCTTTAAATTACAATGCAGTTTTTATTTTACTTCTTGAGCGATTTCTGGGCCCATAACCTGTCAGAGTTACGCAATAAATCAGAAGCTTCAAAAGATAACTGCATTTTGCTGATTCAAATAACTTCTTTATAAGTAGAATAAAACATTAACAATACCACACTTTGTTTCAGATCACATGTTGAGATGTTTTCACAGCAAGCTTTAATGGTGGACAGAGTAAACCACACCCTTCTTCTTGCTAAGTTTCTGGACATGCTCAAAAAACACTTCAGCCTGATTGGCTGACTCAATCACATGGCTCTCCCAGTCATGAATATTCCAACAAATCCTTCCTTTTATCCACTGCTGAATGTCACTTTGCTTCTGCAATTAAAAACCTCCTTCCGAGCAGCTTCCGAAAGCTTTTCAATTTAAAGCAGGAGTCTCCAAAGTTTGCAACATTAAGACTTGAGAACTTCAACTCCCAGAATTCCTCAGCCAGCCAAGTTTGGAGACTCCTGATTTAAAGCGACAGCATTTGTTTTTCTTCTTTGCCAAGCGATCTCCTGGCTGGAAAGTGAGTCCTGATTTTTTCCTTCTAACACCTCTCTCTTTCTTTCTCTTTCTTTCTCCCTTCCCTTCCCCCCTCCCTCCCTCCCTCCCTCCCCCCTCTCTCTTTCTTTCTTTCAGGGGAACTGGCAGGGAAAAAAGGCTTTAAAAAGTTTTTAAAAAACCCCAGGAAGTGATGATGTCGGGCCGGGTGGGCGGAGCCTTGCGCTGCCATCCTGGTTCTCCGAACCAGCCGCCACAGCCGCTACCTACTCGCCCGAACCGGGCTGAACCGGGAGGATTTCACCCCTGGCTGAAAGTGTAGATTGTGTAATTGAAGATGTGTCAAAATATAGATATGATTGGTTTACAGAACGGTTGTGCACTTCATTTAATCTTATTGTGGAGGCTGCAGCTGTGCCTGATCAGAAGAATGCAATTATTATTCCCCTATTCCTATGATGACGAAGCTTTTGTCTTGGTGTGTCAAAACTGTGGAAAATCTTAACTTGTTTCTGGTGGCCTGTCACCACCAGCCCCCCAAACAAAAGTGAAACCATTGTTTATATATTCATTGATTTAAAAAATACTGTTCAATCATTGATGGTACTATGTATTATATAAAGAAACATCAAACAATTACAAAAATGAAATATGAGTAAAACAAACTCATTTTGGCAGGTCTGCAGATTTTGTGAGAGCATACCCCATTATTAAACATCCTCCAAAAATCATGTGAGAATACAGCACGCTTTCAAGAATAGATGTTATTAGTGTGGTGTCACCCAACCATCGTGGCATGTCACCTTTGACACATGTGTCATAGGTTCCCCATCTCCGTGCCCTTTACAAAGGAAAGGATCTATGTAGGGATTAATTTCTTAACTGTGCTTCAGAAAACAGTCAGAATAATTCTGACTGAAATGGCATAAGAGGGAATAAGGAGCAAAATTTGGGAAGTTTAATGTGGTTTTATGAAGAAAAAGCAAATGGTTCAAGAGGAAGAGAAAGATCAAAAAAGTCATGGGTGGGTAGGGTTGATGAGATCCTAAACAGAGAGAGACATCTGAAAATTAAAAGACATTTTATAAATTGGTCCATAGTTGTGGTAGAGACAAGGATGGTTTCTAAGAATAAAAAGGTTCGGAGAAATATAGTGTGGCTGTAAACTAGTTTCTACTTTTTGAAAAATCTCCTGCCTTTACTTTCTTTTATTTGCTATTCTTCGCATAATAAATAAATTGTGCATTTTTATATAATTATAATTCATATATAGTTTGGTCTAGTCAAGTGGTTAAGGCACCAGACTAGAAAGCGGGAGACTGTGAGTTCTAATCCCACCGTAGCCATGAAAGTGAGCTTGGTGGCCTTGGGCCAGTCACTCTCTCAAAGCCCAACTCACATCATAGAGTTGCTGTTGTGGGGACAATAGGAGGAAGAAGGTGCACTCGATGTGTTTGTCACCTTTAGTTATTTGTAAAAATAATAAAGGCAGGATACAAACAAACCAAGAAACAATACAGCTTAACTTGAAAGTAAACTGCATGAAATATCTGCTTTATGAATGTATGATTGTATGTCTCTTCACTGTGAGGGATTCCACAAAATGCTCTTAACTTTTGAAATGTGCTCCCCAGGCCCAAATAATTGTATGAAGTCCATGGTTGGATTTCTCATTGTTTTCACCAAAAAAATCTTAAAAATACTTGGAAAGTCTATAACGACAGTCATGCATCTTACTTTTTAGAAGACAAGAATAGAATAGAATAGAATAGAATAGAATAGAATAGAATAGAATAGAATAGAATAGAATAGAATAGAATAGAATTTTTTATTGGCCAAGTGTGATTGGACACACAAGGAATTTGTCTTGGTGCATATGCTCTCAGTGTACATAAAAGAAAAGATACATTCATCAAGAATTATAAGGTACAACATTTAATGTAATTTGTTAACGTAATCTGTTCAGTCTATAAGCAGGAAGAGCTGGGGACCTTAAGTTATTGATCAAGAGTTAATTCCAGAATAACTGACTACAAATGCAGACATATACATCCGTTTTCCCCAGTAAGTAAGGTAAGGTGTACTGTTTAACCATATAAAACATATTCATGATTTCTGATGTAATTTTCTTGTCTTCCATTCAATTGTACCCAATTCATAAAAACTACTTGGAAAAATCTCTGCATTTTTCTTGGCAAGTTATATTTTAGGCACATTCCTTTTGTCATGATGCATATCACTTTCTCATATACTTTGCAAACAGAAGTGTCCACTCCAGCAGCAGAGCTGGAGGACCCATGACTTCTTAATACACCTTACATGATCACTCCAGATGCTATTTTCTCAGATACCTGTATTTTAATCCAGGCAGATCAAATATTCACGATGAAGGGTCAGATTAGATAGAGAAAAGGTTCCCCTTGCACATATGTGCTACTCGTTCCCGACTCTAGGGGGCGGTGCTCATTTCCGTTACAAAGCCGAAGAGCCAGCGCTGTCTGAAGACATCTCCATGGTCATGTGGCCGGCATGACTAAACACCAAAGGCGCACGGAACGCTGTTACCTTCCCACCAAAGGTGGTTCCTATTTTTCTACTTGCATTTTTACATGCTTTCGAACTGCGGGGTTGGCAGAAGCTGGGACAAGTAATGGGATTAGATAGAGAAAATAGTAGCAGAAGAAAGGATTAAACCTACCTTGTCTAGAATTCTGCTCCACTTAAATTCAGTTCCATTGCAAATGCTTTTTAAAACAGTGATCTAATACAGCTACCAGATCTGGGCTGCAAAAATCTGTATCAACACAAGATAATAAAAATGATATTTGAAAGACTCCGCTATTTGAGTTAGATCTGATTGTGAGTAGCTATTCAGAAATAAAGAAGATGACTCTGAGCTGTAAAGAGAATGTGGTAAGCTTCATAATATTATCTTTTCATCTTGGAAAAGAACAATCCTGATCTCATTTTAATGGAGAAATGTCCACTTTCTCTATTTGCCCTAGATTTTTTTTCAGTTTAAAATGAATGCACGTGAAGTTTTAAGTATCCCAGTTTCCATAACGACAAAGCACTTGTTCTTCAGGAGTGCTGTGTCAATTTTTAATCATATCACATTATTTTGGAATTTGATTGCAATAGTACAGAAGTTTGGTTGCTATAACAACTATACTGTAAAATATGCACACAGTTGTATTTTATGGTGACATACCCTATCATCTAGGTCACAGAACAAAATGGTATGGTTATTTAAATTTTAAACCCACATCATCCATAGGTTTTTCACGCAAAATCTACAGTATTTGGAATTAATATGGGGGATAAAATGATAAAAGAACATTATACCTTATTCTAAATCCTTGGAGACTAAAAGTGTCAACATCATCAATTCTCTGTTTGTACAAGCTTAACTTGGGCTGCTGACAATTGACCTAAATGAAATGAAAGTTCTAGAAATTCTTGTAAAAAACATGGATGTTTCAATTTCAAATTCCTTCCATTTAATATGGACAGCAAACAATTATTTATTTAGTGATTTATTTAGTGAGATTTATATACCGCCTCACAGTGCAAGCACTCTCTAAGCAGTTTACACCAGTAAGCAATGTATATTTATATTTCCCCCAACAATCTGGGTCCTCATTTTACCTACCTCGGAAGGATGGAAGGCTGAGTCAACCTTGAGCCGGTGAGATTTGAACTGCTGACCTGCAGATCAGTATCAGCTAAAGTGGCCTGCAGTACCCCACTCTAACCGCTGCGCCACCTCGGCTCTTATTATTATTAACAATGGACAACAATGCCACAATGCCAATAAGCAAAGAAGTGGGGCTGGGGGGAGAGAACTAGGAAAATATGGAGCTAAGCCTCAGGCTCATTACAATCTTTTCTATCCTCCATATCAGTTTTTCTTTCAGCGTAAACAAGCAAGTTTGGAAATAAAACACTGCGGCATGAAGTGGGCAAAAGAAGAAGTGGACAACAGAGAATGAGGTGGCTGGATGGAGTCACTGAAGCAGTAGGCGTGAGCTTAAATGGACTCCAGAAGATGGTAGAGGACAGGAAGGCCTGGAGGAACGTTGTCCATAGGGTCGCGATGGGTCGGACACGACTTCGCAACTAACAACAACAACAAAGCATGGAGTGTGATCACTCAGCATTACAATCAGGATGTATCAGCTTATGAATGAAGGCAAATATATGTGTGCCAGGATAATGTTGCAGGATCCCATCTGGGTCAGTCACTGGGACAAGAGGTTTAGTCTTCCGAGCTTTTGGTCTTGGGCTGAAGCAGTCATGGATTACTACTGGTGCGGTCGACTCTACCGCACAGGTAGCGGCCAGCAGATGGCGCTATATGCGCGCGACAGCTCTGGTACCATCTTCACCAGTCTGTTGCATGGTGCCATCTTTTTTTGGTAATTTTTGGGCTGCACGGAAGCAAAATCGTGCAAGGGGACATGCGTGCGTGTGAGATTTTGGTTATTTTTTGCTTCCGTGCATGCGCGGAAGCAAAAAAAGCACCAAAATCACATGTGCACGCACGTCTCCTTGCAAGATTTGCACCAGGGGGCACGCGCTCATAGCAAGCATGCAAGCACCAAAACATGGTGATGCGCACGCAGCGCACCGGTAGCGCGAAGAACAAGCAACCCGCCCCTGGGCTGGAGCCCATCCTCAGGGAAATTCTCTTTAGCAGAATGTGCTAGAGAGAAGAATATCAACCAGTCTTTCTCCTCACTTTCCATTCCTAGTTTGTGTTATGCTCTCCCACCTGCCAACTGTTAGCATATTCAGTCCTCATCAGATATTTTTCATATGTATAAATTATATCAGACAGCATATTTCTTGATATTCTTTGACTTTTTCGGGTATCTTGCAATTTTTGGATTTGTCAGAAAACAATTCAGAAAAGACTGATTAAACTTATTTTGGAGTAGTATTTTGCTTTTACAAAAATATCGAGAAACTTCATAATATGTTTTCTTTAGTTATGGAAAGAACTCTTGTATTATGAATAGTGCATAAAATGGATGGAAGAATTCCAAATTTACAGCCAAGACACTATAGCTTTCTATGGAGGGGAAACACAGATGAAATTTTACCTAAATGGGTCTGCCATTAAGGACCACATAGAAATTTTATTTGGTGAAGTTCAATGTTCTGAGTGCTTACGGGTGTTTACTGGTGGGTGCCAGGGGTGAAATCCTCCCGGTTCGCTCTTACCTGTCGGTTGCCGCAGAGCCGATGGAGCCGGTGGCGGTTGCGGCGTGGGGCTTCCTCCGCCCGCTTCCCCCGCCCGCCTGGACGCCGCCATTTGAGTTCTTTTGCCCTCTGCGCATGCGCAAAGCATTCTGCATGCACAGAGGGCAAAAGAACTCAAATAGCGTCCAGGCGGGCGGGGGAAGCGGGCGGGGGCAGCCCCACGCCGCGACCGCCACCAGCTCCATCGGCTCTGCGACAACCTACAGTAAGAGCGAACCGGGAGGATTTCATCCCTGGTGGGTGCACATCATACCTGTTCTGCAGGAGAAGTAGCTGGTTGTTTCCCATTTTCCGGAGGTTAGAGAGGGTCTGAATCTTAGAAGAATGTTTTTCCATGATGGGGTTGGCCGTTGGCCCTCTTGAATGGTCTCCTGTTGAAGGGCTGTTGGTCTGGTGGGCTTTGGTGGTCTGATGCTATATTTTAACATGTTTATAATATTTTTTTGTTTGATTACTATGCTCTGTTTATTAATAAAGGAGAATATTTGTAACTCAGGGTTGAAATGCTACTCTCTATCTTGGTTGTTTTCTTTCAGATGTTTCATTATCCAAACCAGGTAACATCAGTGTATCATCAGTGATGTACTCATAGTTTGAGTAATTAAACATTCACAGCAAAACAACCAAACTAGAGAGCATCAAGGGCTCTGTTTATTATTGTGAGTTACCACAATTCTGCTGTTGTGAGGATACAAATCTCATAAATAATCTTGCCTAAGCAGAGTAAGGTGTAAGGCAGAACATGTTCCACTACATACGTAATGTAGGATAACAGAAGGAACAGAATCATATAACAAGTCAGATCATTGATCCATCTAGTTGGTACTGCCATATTCTTGTGCTGCTACTTCCCATGGTTTGACACAAAATTATCTAAGCCAGGAGTGGAGATGTTATAAATGGAAACTGGACCTTGGTAAACAGTATGCTGCTACGGTATAGTCATCTCCAAGAAAATGTATCGTTTCTGCTCCATTTTCCTCACTCTTTTCACAAGTCTATGCTGAACAACTGTGAACTAGCCATTGGTCTCCACCTAAATTAGGGGTGTCAAACTTGCGGCCTGTGGGCCGGATGCGTCACATGCAGGCCACACCCACCCCAGCTCTGTGAATGGGAAAAACATCGTGAAACATCACGTGACACCAACGTGGCGCAGCGAGTTTGACACCCTTGACCTAAAATATTTGAGCAACTGCTAGAATCAATCAGTGGCATTGACTGAAGCTGGGATTCCATTTTAGGTTTCTAGCAGCAACTTTTGCAGCTTAATTTTCCCAAAGTATTATCACCCTGGAAGTTTTGGCAATTTATGGCATTGTGTAGAAGTATCAATTAACACTGTCATGGGCTTTCATAATTTGAAGGCATCTTCCAGGAAAGGAAGCCAGGAAAATAAAAGATATGCCTTGAATTGTATCTAGAAGAATAGGGGAAGCCAATAGATGTTTTTCAAATATGGTGTTGATGGACTGCCTTCTCAGGTAGAACTATTATTCAGTACAGAGCAGAACATAATAACTGTCTTCAGGGTTGTGAGGTGTAATTGTACAAAGGTGTTGAATTGTAAGTGTCAACCTGAATCCTATCGCAACAAAATCATAAGTTTCCTGACAAAGAGATTTCAAAATAGCTTTTCACTAATAGTTACTTTAGTAACACTTGTGAATGCTAGGTCACAAATGACATACGCTTGCATCCAGCAGAAAAGAATATATGTACCTGAGGGTAGAACCGTGGGGTCCTTGGTTGTTTGGTTGTCCTCAGAGCTTGGTTGTTTGCTTGCAAATGTTTTGGTCTACTTGAAGAAGTAGAAGATTGGATTCACCCTGAATGAATGGGGTTTTTTTTGTTTTTTTAAAATGATGTTATGTTTTTTATATTATGTTTTTTATTGTATTGTTCTTATTCCTATTGTACGCCGCCCTGAGTCCTACGGGATTGGGCAGCCTATAAGAACTTTTAATTAAATTAAATTAAATTAAATTGTTATCCAGCCAAGTAATAATGAGTGTGGATTTGCTCCATGGGTATATACTGTACAGTAACTTGTCCTACCATTGTTGGTTGAGGTGGAGTTTTTTTCTCTTTAGTTAGGATATTGTTTTCTGTATGATTGTTTGTTGGGTGTTAATCCCTGCTTATCTGATGATGTTTATCTCTCTCTCATCAGAATTCTGTTTTTTATCAAAAGGAAAAAAATATCCACTTCCAATCTGAGAACAGTGAGTCCTTCTTCTTGATAAAGAAAGTATGTATCCCTCTGTTATTTTCTTCGGTAAAGTCTTTCAATATGAAGAGAAAATCCATAAACACATTTTTTCTTGTACCTTCTTTTTTGGGTCATTTAGAGGTCAATTATGAAATAAATTAAACACAAAGCAAGCATGAAGCATCTGGTTGATTATTTATAGTTGTAATACACCCCATGGTCCATTCCAAATCTAGTTAATTGTATTTGGGTCATCCTCCCAGACCCTTGTTTAGGAAAATGTAATTTTCTCTTTCCATAGATTATTTTAAAACAATGCATTTAATCAAATAAATTCTTTAAAACTTACTGCCTGGAATTTCAAGCAGTATATCAATGTTTCCCAGCCGTGGCAACTTTAAGATGTATGGACTTCAGTTCCCAGAATTCCTCAGCCAGCATGGTTGAGGTCCACACATTTTAAAGTTGTCAAAGTTGAGAAATACTGCATTATACTGAATCCAACAATCAAACAAACCTACTTGACCAGAGAAGGTGTCACAGAAGAAGCAGTCTAAACATCTTACTGCTATGAACAAAACTTTGCTGGACAATAGAAAAAAGATTCAACATTGGGATAGCAACTGCAGCACCCCAAGCAATCTCTGCTGAGGTGACTGTTTCATTCTGCCTAATGATAGGAGTCATTATTTCACACCATTTAAGACAGCTTAGTATTGTCTTTTTCAGTTTCACTTCTTTTTTTTTTGCCAGCATTCAGTTATTGGGGCTTCAGAACCTGACAGAGTTTTGATGAAATAGAAGTCTTGTATCATTATACCTCAAGTCTTTTCTGCCTTTTAATAAAGGATTGAAATATGCTGACTCTCATTCTGCATACAGTTATGATTGCATTCTGCTGGCATTATCCTGACATCTGAGCTCAGGAATTGATTGCTTTTCCCCCCCAAAAAGACCAGCCAGAGCTTTGCAAGATCAAGAGCAACAAAATATGAACTCTACTGCTTAAGTACTCCCTTTATGAATTAATTTCAAGTTTAGTTATCATTTTTCTATTTATTGAATTAAAAGAAGTTGCGCCCAAAGGACTGCTGTTGCATGCAATTGCTTACCAGGTTGCATTTTAAAATTAACATAGGGATTGCAGCATCCCTATGCTCCCTGAATACTACTGGTTCTAGGATATAGATCCGTGATGGCGAACCTATGGCACGCATGCCACAGGTAGCATGGGGAGCCCTCTCTGCAGGCATGTGAGCCATTGACCAGCTCAGCTCCACTGTGCATGTACACGTGCCTCCCGCCGGCCAGCTGATTTTTGGGTCAGACATGCACATGCTTACTCCTCACTTTCTGCGGCGTGCCTTCCCAGATCTCTGGAGAGTCCACCCCAGCGCTGTTTGGGCACCCAAGGCTTCCCCCCCCCCTCAGCTCTGTTTGGGGAAAGGAGGGTTTCCCCCCTCCCAGCTCAGTTTGGGGAAAGGAGGGTTTCCCCCCCTCCCAGCTCTGTTTGGAGATGGGAGGCTTTTCCCCCTCCCCCGCTGTTTTGGGATGTGAGGCCAAAACAGGGGGTGGTGTGCGCATGCGCAGGGGCCATGCACCCGAGGGGAAAAAGGTTTGCCCTCACTGATCTAGATGAATCCTTCTATTACTAGCTGATCAGAAGGGGAAGTTAGATGAAGAACTGCAGCTTAATTGTCTAAAATATATTTTCTCTATTTTTATTGGAATTGTTGAGAACAAAAATAGTAAGCGGGGTAATATATTCATCTTAATCAATGCAATTCTGCCCATGAGTGATACTTGTAAGTTTTTCCATTTGTCCAGGTCTAATTCAATTTGTTTTTTGATCTTTATGTAATTGTCTTCTTTAATAGTTAAGCATCTTGCAGATAATTGGATCCCCAAATATCTAACTTTCTTTACAATTTGTGTCTTTGAAATTTCAGACAATTTCTTCTTTTGTTTTTCTGTCATATTTTTAACTAGGAATTTTGTTTTATCTTTATTGATTTTTAGTCCAGCCACCTCTCCATATCGTTCTATTTGATATAATAAATTTGAAGCTGTTTCTAGAGGTTCTTCTAGTATAAACACTAGATCGTCAGCAAATGCTTGTAATTTATATTCTTCATTCTTAATCCTTAGTCCTTTTATATCTTTATCTTGCCTCACCAATCTGGCTAGAACTTCCAAGGTTAATATGAATAGTAATGGTGATAGGGGACAACCTTGTCTGGTTCCTTTCATTATATCTATCTTCTCTGCCATTTCACCATTTAATATTATTTTGGCAGATTGCTTAGTATATATTGATTTAATTACCCCTATGAATTTTTGTCCAAAGCCCATTATTTGTAAAGGTACAAGGTCAAAACAGTGTGGAAACCTATGTGAATCAGCACATATACCATGACCATGTATAAAAGATGGAAGCATGGCACTGGAGAATCTCCTTCAAGGCACTTCTTGAAATCTTCCAACTATGCTTCATTCACTTGATCAGAAGAGGAGAATGGTACTGCTTTTGTAATGTCCATTTTTCTTCCGTTTTGCTATGAATATTGTGTGCATGTGAATGAATATGTGTGTGAGAGAGTGCTTGTAGAATGTGTTCTAAGAAAGCAGTAAGAAAAGGATCTACAGCGTTCCTGACTTGTTGAGGGATGGGAAAGGGGGGGGAGAGGTTTGCTGTCTATTTTCTGACACTGCATATAAGATTAAATATACGGAATACTTTGTACTTGATAGATACGAGAAATTAAAAATGAAAAGACTGAGCACCACCTGTGAAAACTGCTGGTTTAATAGGTAATTCTATTGAAAGCTGTGCGAATACATTTGTATTGTGTTAACTCTGGGTTTTGAAATCCCTGGGAGAATCTGTTATTGGATGTTTTCAGTGAAAACATCATTTTTTTTTCTTTTTACAGATTCTCATTTGCTTTCTCTGTCCCTTTGGTCCATTGCACAATGCCCAAAGGAAGCAAGAGAAATGGAAACTGCCTATTCTCTTTGCTTGTCTCATTGCTAATTTGCTTAGAACAGTAGTTCTCAACCTGTGGGTTGCGACCCCTTTGGGGGTCGAACGACCATTTCACAGGGGTCGCCTAAGACCATTGGAAAACACATATTTCCGATGGTCTTAGGAACCGAGACACTGCTCCTCTATCTGTCTGCAGGCGGGTCCACCCACATGCAAATAGACTACTGCAAAAAAAAAATATCTGTACCATGGGAACTTCTAAGCATGCGCAGAAGCTGAATTTCCAGCACTGCGCATGCGTCGCCATCTTGTTTTTGGCTTTCCCCTCCAAATTTTTTTAAAAATTCAGCACTGCACATGCGTGCACACGCGCGCCCACAAGGTGCACCCATGCAGCGCAGGAGGAAGCGAACTGGCAGCAAGGTAAGTCAGAACCCACCCCTGAGTTTCCTAATAATTTTATTATTTTATGGTTGGGGGTAACCACAACATGAGGAACTTTATTAAAAGGTCGCTGCATTAGGAAGGTTGAGAACCACTGGCTTAGAAGAAACAGAGAAACAAGCAGGAATCAAGAAAGAAGAGCCATTGCTGTGGCTCCACAATCAGGCAGTAGGCTCATTATTGGGCAGAGAGCCTCAGTGAATGGCAAGCAATCCTAGCCAGTGATCTGAACAGCATTCATAGAAAGATTTATACAAACCAGAGGACTGGGATTTGTCATTACAGTTTAGGTTTCCCCCCAAATAATTTGACTAGCAGCTTACTGGCAACAGTCCACTGTTCTGCAATCCCTGAGATGTTAATTGATTATGCTACATAAATATACCAAAGGAACTCACTTGTCTTAACTAGACACATGATGAATAAACACATTTGTTAACTGTGTGTTCTTTCAAAAACATCCTTTGTAGAAGTAAACTGCATTAAGGAATGTTGATTCAAATAAAGTCAAATACTGAGATTTGTTTGAATATTAAAATGATTTTTTTAAAAAAAGAATTGTATTAGTCTAGCATTATTACATTTTGAATAAAATGAAACAATAGTTTATTACCATTCAGCCTTGTCATGCCCCTGAACAGCTGACAGAGAGCGGGAGAGTGGCTCCGTTGGCTGTGGAGGAAACTGTGGAAGGGCAAAGTCAGGCTGGGCAGAGCAGGAGAGAGGTAGAACAAGGGAGAGGGGGTTCAGATGAAGACCAAGGCCCACCCACTCCTCATCCTAGGGCGTGCAGGGAAGAACGCAGAAGAGAGCAATGTGGGTTGCGTGGCTTATGAGGAAGGAAAGGGCCCCGATTCCCTTCACAAGGCACACCTGGGGATGGAGTTTAAAGGAGAGGCAGTTGGGAGGGGCATTTGTCAGGAACAAACACTGAATTCACATAGTGTTGAGAGTTGTGGCATGCATTCCTCCTGACTGTTTGAAGTATTGTTGTGCTTCTGTGTGCTTATTTTGTCTTGCTGGAATTATTGCCATGTATTCTTCACTTCTGGGACTCATTATCTTGCCCTGCTGGAGTGATTGATTGCAGTCATTACAGTGTTTGGACTGGAGTATCTGTGGTCAGAAGCTGCTGCAAGTTTGTGGGAGAGCTTTTCTCCAGGCCAGAGAGTAAACGGGATGTTGGCGGCAAATTTGGTGCCAATAAAGGGACTCATACCGGTTCTCTGGCTGTGTTGCCTTCGTGCCACGCCCCGGGTCATCACAAGCCTATCGTTATCCATGATCTAGTAGATTCAGTCCCATAGGTTTCTCAACAATATGCCAAAAGGAGTATGCTGTTATTTATAAATTAAGCCTCAGATTAAGTCGAGGCTAGGAACAGAAACTAAAGCAAACAATATGTTTTCTTTGGTATATTTAAATTACAAGAACAAGAAATAATGTTTTCAGTTAAGACAGCAATATTCTATTACAGTGTTTTTGCAACACTGTCTGGCTGGGGAATTCCAGAGTTTACGTCCACATATCTTCAAGTTGCCAAGGTTGAGAAACACTGTTCTATCAGATAAAAAAAACAATATAATACAACAAAGAATAAATTGCAGACCGAAGAGAAAGGACTGAAAAACTGAGCTTGATAAAATGCCTTAGTTATAAAATGGTAACTCCCAGAAGATAGCCTTGGATTTGTCAAGAACGTTTGCCAGACTTGTTAGTCTAAACATACAATTATGGGAATGTTGCAGATATAATCCAGCCTGATTTCAGCAAAACATTGTCTAAATGCTCCATGACATTCTGATTAGCAAGGTGGTAAAATGTGGTCTGGAAGGCATAGTAATTAGGTGAATACATAACTGGCTTGAAAATTGTCTGAAAAAATGCTCATCAACATTTCCTCATCAAATGTAGTGCAATATTAAGTGGGATATGCATTCTTTAGCATATTATTAATAACGTAGATGAGAGGATTACAAGATAATTTGCCGATAACAGAATAACAGAGTAATAAAGATAGATAACATAAAGGGGTGCGTGTTAATATTCTAGAAGGCAAAAATAAATTTCAAATTCAAATCGGTCTTGTGACAATTGAAATATAATTTCCAAACCATGGGAAATAACATTTCTCTATTATTCTGCAGTTTGGAATGTGTATTTCTAGTACTGTGTGCTCCTAATACTGTGTCCAGATCTGGGTACCACACTTCAGCAAGAAACTGGATACAAAAATTGCATCGAAACTCATTTTTATACAGAATGATTGAGCCATGCTCAAGACAATTCTTCCAATACTTGAACGGTTCAGCAGAAATAGAGGAAAACTAGTTCTCTGCCAGTCTATAGGAAATGAAATCAAGTAATGCATTCAAGTTACAAGAAGGCAAAAATAGGAAACATTTCATAGAATAAGAGTAATTTAGTGGTCCAGCGTCTGAGTGAATATGGTCATGCTTGAGACTAGTCAGCATCCATTGCAAATGCTCCAATTTTCAATTTTTGCCTGGACTGATTGAATATAGTGCCTAAGTGTCCTTATCTGAGGTTTTTTATTATAATTCTAAAAACATTGTAATAGAACTCCCTTAATGAATCTCCCTGACCTAAGGCTTCTTTTGTAATGTAACTGTATTTGTTTTTACCCAACTGTCAGTAGCAGACACTTTTTTTGTAGTCACAGCTTTGGACTGTGTGAAGACGGACATCAGCAGATTTCACTGAATGCTAATAATCTGGAAAGAGTGTTTGCTCCCAATGAAGTCTGTGGTACAATTCTTTTATCTCTGTAGCACAAGGAAGTCTAAAGTGTATTCTGTAGCTACCCATTCTCTCTGTAAACACCAACAAACTCTGTAAACAACATTTTAAATGCAGGAATGCTTTACTTAAGAGCTCCAGTTTTAGTTACAGTCAAGTCCAGAAATATTGGGATATCGACACAATTCTAACATCTTTGGCTCTATACACCACCACAATGGAGTTGGAATTAAACAAACACAATGTGCTTTAACTGCAGACTGTCAGCTTTAATTTGAGGGTATGTACATCCAACTCAGGTGAACGGTGTAGGATTTACAGCAGTTTCCATATGTGCATCCCACTTGTTAAGGGACCAAAGGTAATGGGACAACGCCGCCCGGAGTCCTACGGGAGTTGGACGGCATATAAAAACGACTAAACAAACAAACAAACAAACAAACAAACAAACAAACAAACAAACAAACAAACAAACAAACAAACAAATAGGCTTCTCAGCTGTTCCATAGCCAGGTGTGTGATATTCCCTCATTACCCCAATTACAATGTGCAGATAAAAGGCCCAGAGTTCATTTCAAGTGTGCTATTTGCATTTGGAATCTGTTGCTGTCAACTCACAAGATGAGATCCAAAGAGCTGTTACTACAGTATTAGTTATTAGTGGTAGTTATTGCCACAATGGACAACTGCTAATTCATACATGCCTGCATACAGTTTGATTTGGCGCAAATTCAGTAGTTATTGCTACTTTTTCTTTTTTACAAGTAAGAACAATAGAACAGCTCTCTCAGCATCATAGCACCAAAAGGTCTCACTACTGGCAGAAATAATTCTTCCTAAGAATTTGAGCCCTAACTATTTCCATTCACACATATCTTCATTAAAAGGGCAAGTTGTGAATTAAACATTAAGATCTCCAGACTTGAAATAGAAAAGCAAGTATAGTAAATGTGTGTTACCGATTGCTCATTCCAATTGTTCCTATGTAATTCCATTTGTTTCTGAGCATAGAGAACAGTAGCATGGGTTGTAATATAGAAATGTTGATTTCTGCATTAAGCAATTTATCATCTTTGTTCTGAAAATAATTTTATTAACTTTAGGATTTCAGCCTCAAGGGCATCCTTATTAAGTATTTCTGAATTTTAATCTTAATGGAAAGCTAAATTGCTCAGCTTTTATCCATTCCTCTGATTTATAAGCAAACTGTAATTACATGTGCTGTATGTGATGCTAGTTCAATCACAACTGTTCATCGGAAGCATGAAAGCTTTTCTAAAAGTAGTTCCAGACCACTACTTCATTAGTAAAGTGAATTTTCTGGTAGTCTCCCACTCAAATAAAAACCAAATCTTTTCAAGATGAACTAAATTTGGCTAGGTGCTCAAGTTCAAATTAATGGAGTCCATGGAGTTTTTTGGGGTAATCTTTAGTTAACTGTTTCTTAGCCTAGCATCATTGAGAGGAAAATGAGTCCGATTTAAATCTTATTCGTCATTTATACCTTTATTAATGAAATTAATTAACCTCTTATTTAAAGAGCCTAATCAAATGCTAACTCAAAGTGTAAGAGAAGAGATAGATTTTTATTTTTTTTATGCTCACATAAAAGCATGATTAAGGTGGGACCCATATGAATTTCTGGTGGGGGGGATGTTGTTCCAGAGGCAGGTGCAGCAGGAGAGCAAGCTCACTTCCTGGGCCCAAGTTTAATCACCAGAATCCAAAGCAAGCTATATTGTATTATATGGGAAGGAAGGAAAGGTAAGAGGTTAAAAGAGACAATAAGATCAATGGCCATTTACCATTTAGGTGAGCTCAAGAACATATAATTGTTTAAAATGGTGTGTATTTATTTGTTGTTTTTGTTGTTAGTTTTGTTGTTAGTTGCAAAGTCGTGTCCGACCCATCGCAACCCCATGGACAATGTTCCTCCAGGTCTTCCTGTCCTCTACCATCCTCTGGAGTCCATTTAAGCTCATGCCTACTGCTTCAGTGACTCCATCCAGCCACCTATTCTCTGCCGTCCCCTTCTTCTTTTGCCCTCAATCTTTCCTAGCATTAGGCTCTTCTCTATGAGTCCTTCCTTCTCATTAGGTGGCCAAAGTATTTGAGTTTCATCTTCAGGATCTGGCCTTCTAAAGAGCAGTCAGGGGGTTGATCTCCTCTAGGACTAACTGGTTTGATTGCCTTGCAATCCAAGGGACTCGCAGGAGTCTTCTCCAGCACCATAGTTCAAAGGCCTCAATTCTTTGGCACTCAGTCTTTCTTATGGTCCAACTTTCACAGCCATAAATTGCAACTGGGAAAACCAGTCTTGACTATATGCACTTTTGTTGGCAGGGTGTCGTCTCTGCTTTTTAGTATGCTGTCTAGATTTGTCATAGCTTTCCTCTCCAGGAGCAAGAGTCTTTTAATTTCTTGGCTGCAGTCCCCATCTGTGGTGATCTTGGAGCCCAGGAAAATAAAATCTGTCACTACCTCCATTTCTTCGCCATCTATTTGCCAGGAATTGAGAGGGCTGGATGCCATGATCTTAGTTTTCTTAATGTTGAATTTCAAGCCAACTTTTGCACTCTCCTTCTTCACCCGCATCAAGAGACTCTTTAGTTCCTCTTCACTTTCTGCCATTAGAGTGGTATCATCTGCATATCTGAGGTTGTTGATATTTCTCCCAGCAATCTTAATTTCAATTTTTGATTAATCTAGCCCCGCCTTTCTCATGATGTGCTCTGCATATAAGTTAAATAAGCAGGGCGACAGTATACAGCCTTGCCGGACTCCTTTCCCAATTTTGAACCAATCAGTGGTTTCATGTCCAGTTCTCCCTGTTGCTTCTTGACCCGCATATAGGTTTCTCAAGAGACAAATTAGATAGTCTGGTACTCCCATCTCTTTAAGAACTTGCCACAATTTGTTGTGATCCACACAATCAAAGGCTTCAGCATAGTCAATGAAACAGAAGTGGATGTTTTTCTGGAACTCCCTAGCTTTCTCCATGATCCAGCGTATGTTGGCAATTTGATCTCGATTTCCTCTGCCTCTTCGAAATCCTGCCTCTACTTCTGGTAGTTCTCGATCCACATACTGCTAGAGCCTAGCTTGTAGGATTTTAAGCGTAACTTTACTAGCATGGGAAATGAGTGAACATTTTTTAGCATTGCCTTTCTTTGGAATTGGAATGTAAACTGACCTTTTCCAATTCTGTGGCCACTGTTGAGTTTTCCAAATTTGCTGGCAAATTGAGTGTAGCACTTTTACTGCATCGTCTTTTAAGATTTTGAATAGCTCAGTTGGGATACTGTCACCTCCACTAGCTTTGTTGTTGCTCAGATTTCCTAAGGCCCATTTGATTTCACATTCTAGGATGTCTGGCTAGAGGTCAGTGACTATCCCATCGTGGTTATCAGGGACGTTAAGCTCATTCTTGTATAGTTCTTCTGTGTAATTTTTCCATCTCTTCTGCCTCTGTTAGGTCCCTGCCATTTTGGTCCTTTATCATGCCCATCTTTGCATGAAACGTTCCCTTCATATTTTCAATTTTCTTGAAGAGATCTCTGGTCCTCCCTATTCTATTGTTTTCTTCTATTTCTTTGCACTGTTCATTTAAGAAGGCATTCTCATCTCTTCTAGCTATTCTCTGGAATTCTGCATTCAATTGGGTGTATCTTTCTTGCCTTTCGTTTCCCTTCTTTCCTCAGCTATTTGCAAAGCTTCCTCAGACAGCCATAGGTGCATTAAAAAACCTCTGGACCTCCCAGAGAATGAACTCAAGTGAAAAACAGAGAGCTTGACCCTGCTTACCTGTATCATATCCCCTCTCCCCAATATATTAGTATCTAAAAATCAGATTTTTCTTTGATCACTTTAAGACACTGTCTCTGCTGAGGCAGAAATAAAACAGAGAAGCAAGTTCAAGTATAGGCTGTAATCGTAGATATTAGATAGAATGTTCAATTTTCCAGGTCTATTTTTTTAAAGCACAGTTCATCTTCTTAAATAATCTGAATATGGAGGATGCATGTAGAACCTCTAGTTGTAAATATGGACAAACGTATCCTCCATACAATTGTCTAAGACAGCAGTTCTCAACCTGGGGGTCACAACCCCTTTGGGGGTCGAACGGCCCTTTCAGAGGGGTCGGGAGACTTTGCCCGGACGCCATTTGGGTTCTTTTACCCTCTGCGCATGTGCAGAACGCTTTGCGCATGCGCAGAGGGTAAAAGAACCAAAATGGTGGCAGTGAGGCAGGGGTCACGGCAGCGGGGTGGGGCGCAGTGGGGGCGCGGCATTAGGAAGGTTGAGAACCACTGGTCTAAGAGAAAGGCTATATTGTTGGGAATCTCATCTCTTAAAAACTCTGAAGAAAATGCTAGTCTTGAGCTCTGAAGACATCCACACCAGTTTCTTGGTTGCAGCTGGAAAACAGTAATGTTGCTTCTGAAGCTGATCCTTAAGTTATTTAGGGGTACTTGGTAGGGCAGTGAAGGGGAGGGAGGCAATGGCCTCCTTCAGTCTTTCCTCAATTTGCCACCCTCTGGCTGTGTCAGACTATTTCCTATTATTTCAACTATTGAAATCTGTACATTTGTACATGGACAGGGCACATCCGGTAATAGAAGACAAACCAGAAATTACACTAAATGTAGTTGTTCCTACCTCGAGAAAGTCTGGTGGTTTTGATTAAGCATGGAAAATCTAATATAATCTATTTTCTGTCACACAGTAGCCAAGTAAATGGTTCTAGAGAGCCCAGAAACATTTGATTACTGTTGTAGCATTTGTGGATAATCCTATCCTGGGTGAACTGTTCTATTTGTCACTTTAAATAATTTTAAGTTATTACAACTCATTGACTCAATGTATGGAGTGCATCTATGCATCCGGCCAGCTATTCAGAATTGGGAGATTCATGTATTATGGTTATTTAACATTTGGTTATTTAACAGAATAAGTTGGAAGGGACCATGGAGGTCTTCACCAAAGACCTTCTACTGTATTTGCAGGTAGGTCAGTTGCACCCATTCAAATTTTTGTTTTATGTTTCAAAACATAAATTTTGTTTTAAGATGGCAACATTGCACTTCACCAGATTTATGCCTTTTTTGACAATTGAATCTGACTAGGCCCCTTGGTTTTAATCATAAATAACTCCAAATTTCTGCAATATTTGAAGTGCTAATAGCTACAAAAACTTATCTTCTCTGCAGAACATAACTCTTATTAACCCTTAACAAGGACAGGTGGCTTGCAAGGCAGCTGGCAGGCAGGCAAGAGTATGGCAGAAGGCAGAGCAGGCACTGGAAGGTGGGGGGAATGATTCACAGGAGCAATTTGTGACCTTCCCTCCTGGCATCCCCATCGATTTTGCTTCTAGGAAGCCAGCAGGAAAGACTGCAGATGGCAATCATGTGACCACAGGACATCATTAAGCTCAGTGCTCAAATTGCAATCACATGACCATGGGGATGCTGGGACAGCCAGAACTTTGAGGACTGGTTGTAAGTGCCATTATAACTAGAGATGTAAAGGCCCGGAAAAAACCCGGAGTTTTTTTTCGTTTTCCTGAAGGCTTCCCCCCACCCCAAAAATAGAAAAATGAAAAAAAACACCCCACATTGTGGAATATTTTATTTTAGCATGAAATAAAATATTTTAAGACAGGGTGTTCAAATATTTTCCAAACCATTTCTAAAAAAAATGTATGATATCAAAAATGTATGATAATCATTTCTAAAAAAATGTATGAAATCAGATTATTCTAATTTCTGTGCACTGAGTGAGGACAAGCAAGTCCTAGGTAACAAACTGAACCCTCCAATGCAAGAACGATATGCATTTCTTCCTTTAGAAGGTGCTGCTATTGTAACAAGAAAAAGATTTGTTTTGCTTTTGCATGTTAGTGGAGGTGTTTTGTTTGTTCTGTCCTCTTCACTAGGCCTTAAAAGCATTGGAAGAAAATACAGAGCAACAAAAATGACCTGAAAGTAAACTAGAAAGCAGTTCAGATTGTTGCGCCCTTTGTTACAAATAAATATTATGAAAAAGTAAATTGTTTGTGATAATTGTTTGGCTACACTGTATTTTTAATATGCTAGTTGTGATAATTTTATGCCAAGTCAAATTGTCCAGTCATATTTTATGTTCCCAAAGTAACAGAATGTCTTTAAATCTTAAAGACAAAAAAATGCTAATGTAGCATTTTTTTTTCAATTTTTCCAAAAATTTCCGTTTCCCCCCGAAAAAAACCCGGGTTTTTTTCCGAGCTTCAAAATTTCCGGAAATTTTACATTTCTAATCATAACTTCGAGCAAATAGTGGCAAGTGCTCGTTAAATAGAGACTACCTGTATTGGGATGTTCATTTTGTCTTAAGAATATATCAAGAGAAAAGAACATCAATACCAGTAGATCAAATTCCTATTGTTCACTACCGTGCAGAGGTAATATTCTCCAATACAATACGACAGATCCAAGTTTTTTGAACAACCTTCAAATAGTTTCCAATTTCATAATTATGAAAACTAGAGCAATTAACTATCATAATGAACCAAATAAATAAACAGACCCCTGCTTACATTAATTCCTTCTCTCTACCTTCAATTTATTTCTGTGCTAAAGAACAAAACTTTTGCTACTTGCAGAATTCTCCTGCATAACCACGATTTTTTAAAGACAATTTTTGAATTGGACCAGCTTAAATTTAATTAGAAACCAGCTTGAAATATGAGGGGGTCCTTGGTGCTCTTTTTAGTTTGATTTGTTCTCTTGCAGGTATTTCATTACCCAAACTAGATAACATTAGTCTAGCATGGACCAGAGCCATGGTGGCAGTGGTCAGAATGCAGTATTGTAGGCTAATTCTGCTCACTGCCAGGAATTCAATTCCTTCGATCCTGACCTGCTCAAGGTTTACTCAGTCTTCCATGGTCAGTAAAACGAGGACCGATTGTTGAGGGAGGGCAATACACTGACTCTGTAAACTGCTTAGTGCTGGTAAAGCACTATGAAGTGGCATACAAGTCTAAGTGCTATTGCTATGATGTTACCTAATTTGGGTAATGAAATATCTGCAAGAAAACAACCAAGTGAAGAGAGCACCAATGACCTCTCATTTCAATGACACTACAAATATTTTTTATTGGTAGCTTGAAATATAATTACATAGGTTTAAAAACTTGCAACTAAGGAGGAGCTGCTTAACATCTCCAATGAGCACAGAAAAATAATTCAAGAACAGGGCAAGATGACACGACTAAGCCAATCTGGTATAGTGGTTGAGATCAAACTAGAAACTTGGAAACTACGAGTTCTAACCCCACTATAGGCATGAAGCAGCTAGGTGACATTGGGCCAGTTTCTGTCTCAGCCTTAGGAAGGAGGCAGTGGCAAACCACTTCTGAAAAAACTTGTCAATAAAATTGCAGTGATTAGAGAGGCAGTTAACAAGTGTCAAAAACTGACTTTAAGGCAACCCTCCCAATTTGTAAAATATATTGCAACAGTAATAACCTAAAAAATGAGACATTTTCCAGGCACTATTAACACTGAAAGAAATCTACAGAAGTAGAAGTAGCAAGGTAATTGCAATATGGGATAGATCATAATGGATATTTCTCATTTATTCACTATTAGAAGTTAATTTTGCCTGAATCAATCTAACGTAGAACATTATCTATTAAATAAAGTTACACTGACACAAACATTTGAGTCACTGATTTAATTTCATACAAGTCAAACTACACATTGTATAAAGATTATAATATTGTACTAGTATTGTTTTACTAAACTTTTTGATTACATGTAAGTTTGGTGATTGGATTTCACCTCACATATACTTACTTTAGATTAACTGGAGCCCTAATCCTAACAGTTTAGAATTTTTCATTAATCAAGCTGCTTCTAGTAGTAGAAAACTAGGGAACAAATTACCCCTTCTACTGTGGCCATCCATGTCTTCAAAATCCGGGAAAAGAATGTGATGGACTATAGCAGAAGGGAAAGAACAAATATATTACTTGAGTGGATTTCTGCTTGTACAACAGGGATTTTTATGCAGGAACACTGGGTTCCAAAACGTTATCAAATTTAGACCAAGTAATTTTTTTTTCCTCAGAAAAAAGCAACTGCAAAATTAATGAAGAAATTGGGAATTGCTAGCTGGCACCTGGAATTCTTACCAAATGACTTAAACACTTATTGGTTTTAAGGTGTTAGGCAAAACTATACCATGCAGTTAGATAGCCATTTTTATTAAGTGATATTGCCATAACACAACGAAAAACGGGTTACTTTTGGCAACTTATGGTACAGCACAATGAAATATTCCAATTTATACTAAAGGATTAGCTTTACAAGCATCTCTGATTTGTTCAACACAGCTCTTCTATGCTTTTAAAAGAAAGCCATAATTCATAAAACTAACCTTCATTAATTTTAAAATAATGGAAATATTTAGGAAATATTACCATTTCCAAAATCTTCACTCAAAAGTTGTATATAAAACCCATTTTACACTTCCCAGCATATTACTTCAGCTGTGGCTCCAATAAAAAAAAGCCTGTCTTAATTTCTATCCCCAAAAGAAAAAAAATCTTTTTTACTGATATTTCTGTACACGTCTCAGAAAGTTTTAAGTACTTCAAAACTTTTATCTTGTTTACTTGGCGAACAAGACCATTCCTTTCTGAAATCAAATAGGTAACCAAATACTAATATTAAAAAAAGACTTCTGGTTGCCCAATGTTCCATAATCACTCCAATCTTAATCTTGTGAACTGGATCTTGACCGTGAACGGGATTTTGAACGTGACTTTGAATGGGATCGTGACACATCTCTTTTGGCTGGAGACTCAGAATCAGCCTTTGCAGGTTCAGCCTCTGGAGAACCGGAATGAGATCTGCTTGGTGACCTTGATTTAGACTTTGTTTCTCCTTTTCCATTTTCTTTAGGTGAACGAGACATAGACCTGGATCTGCTCCGAGACTTTTCTTTGGATCTGCTGCCTGATCGTGAACTTCTGCTAGATTTCAGTTTTGACTTGCTCTTTGATCTAGATTTTCGACTTTTTGACCTGGAACGTGATCGGTCTTTACTCCGAGACCTAGATTTAGAGCTAAAAAAAGAGTCACCCTTAAATTATGCTTATTTTAGAAGGTATTATTAAATATATCTAATATACTGTCAATGGTAAAACACCTAATATAAAACATGCCCTCACCGTGATCGGCTCTTTGAGGCACTACGGGATCTACTCCGACTGCTGCGGCGACTTCGACTGCGTGATCGTCTTCTAGAACGGGATCTAAAGAGTATATTCCAAATAAGTATTGTGAGGGAATCAAAAAACCCATTTTCTTCATTATAGAGTGTAAGTAGATAAATAGCTTTTCCAAAAGTCTTATTACACACACAGACAAAATGTATTAATCATCAAAATGTCTTATTACAGATGAATAGCGTTCCAGTCCATACTTGGAAAAAACTTATGCGAGACAGATTTTTTAGTAAAACTTATTTCCTGAACAAAGTTCTAGTGTAGTGGTGTCAAATTCAATTTCATTGAGGGCTGCATCAGGGTTTGACCTCGAGGGGCTGGAGTGGGTGTGGTCACGGTGGGCATGGCCACCTCGTCACTTGTGTCGGGGGCGCCTGTGGGGCCCCAGTGCTTTGCCAGAGAAAACGGGCTCACGAGCTCCATTTTTGGCTATGATGGCCTCCTGCAACCCTCTACAAGCAAAAAGGGAGCTCGCGGCCCTCCCGAGCTTCATTTTTGGTGGCAGAAGCACCGTGGGCCGATCCTTTGCTGTTTCCAGGGTGGCCCTGTGGGCCGGATCTGGCCCCTGGGCCTCAAGTTTAGCACCCCTGTTCTAGTGTATCTGATGCATTAGAAATAAGTGAAAGACTAAATCTTTCACTGGTTTTAAAACAACAAAATGTATAGTTTAGTCCTGAAGGATTTTTTATATCAAATAAACACAAGTTATATAAATACCTTGATCTACTGCCGGAGTAAGATCGTCTATGGCTCGATCGTGGCTTATCTTCAACTAGCCTGATTTTTCGTCCATTTATCTCTGTACCATCCAATTTATCCATAGCACGCTTCATGTCAGAGTAAGAACGGAATTCTATTACTCCTTCATTTGTTCGTTCTTTATGGGCATCTGCATAGGTTACCTCACCTGCTTGCCTCATGAAATCCTTAAATAAATGAAATATTTATTTAGCCAAAATTTAAGATTCCATGAACTCAAACTTTTTTGTATTTTACAGGATATACCAAAAATGACATGTAAAATTGGTTTTTTTAGAAAATATTTTTATATTAACTTACTTTCAAATCTTGCCAACTACAGTGACTGGAAAGGTTTTCAACAATTAATCTGTATTCTGTACGAACAGGTGGCCCATATTTATCTCTTCCTGATGCTCTCCGACTGCTATATCCTCCACCACCACCTTTATCATACAAAAATACAAGTTAGTGACCTTATAAGAAAAGCAAGTAGATAAGCTCACTCTAGTCTATAAATTGTATTTACAGGAGTAGGACTTTATTTTTCTAATCCTTCAACAAAATTTTAATTCGCCATATTCTATATATTAAAGGCAAATCAAAGTCAAAAATCCTACAAGACTATGCTCCTAAACTCTGTTAGAGAGTGACTGCACCTTTATTAGATTTACCTCGCTAAGTTTTATTTTACAGAACATTGTAAAATATAAAACTTAACTGATTACATGCATTTCTACATTTACAAAAACGTTTACTAGATTACACTAAGTACTTACATCACAGTATGAGGTATATGGTGGTGGTTTGGCCACAACACACGCAAGGTAACAGTCACCTAGTTCAGTTTAACCAGTTTTGTCTAACCCTTGGAATCCTCACCATCACCCTGCGTCTAATGGCAAAAGGCTGCTGTCGTCATGGCTTCCGGTAAGGTCAGCCAAAGGGTCATAGGGCAAGGGTCACACAATGTATGGAAAAGCCATGGCCAATCAGGAAAGGCAGTCATCTTAGCCTCAGTGGACACAGCCTCAGCCCCACTGGTCACTTTTAAATTGAAACATCAAGGACTTGTTAAAAAATTTGAATTGAACATGCAACAACTTCAAAAAAACATACAGATTTGCAAGAAATCCCATCCCCCCCCAACGCGCCCCGAACCAAAATAGGTCTACCTTACTGCTCTTAACCATTATAAAAAGTTCTACTAAATGCAGCCGATTTTTTTTTGCAGCAAAGATTAAATTAAACGGGCCTTGCATTAGTCAGTAGGCTATTTTGTATCCAAATTAACATGAGTGGTGCCTTCTATCAAAGCATACCATCTCTCTTCCAATTTCTAAGCAAATACTCACGTTAAGGCATAGCCTAATTTATTTATAAGAGCTGCGATCACTTTAAGTAACAGCTTTAGGTGGTGAAAAAAACTTCCCACTTGCTTTCCTGCTTCTTTGGAAGCTTTGTGCCAAATGTGTTTAATTAAGAGCAGTGAGTATTGTATATATAAAACTCCCAATATGCCCTCCCCCTCATGTGGTTCTGCACTTATGAGCGCCATTTGCTCCGAGAATGCCCAATCCCCGTCAAGAAAAAGTCAGCTTTAAATCCCGAGGGGAAATTTAGCCTCCCTTCGGACACAGCAGGGATGGTTAACCACCCCACCCCTTTCCAAATTAAAGTCCAAGGAATCCTCCTCTACCAGAGCTTTCCCCCCCCCCAACACCCTCCACGTTCATGGCCACCCGCTCGCCCCACTTGCGCTCCTCCTCTTCCCGGCGACCCCATCGCTGTCCCCGCGCGCCTAAGGAGGCCGCAGCGGAGCCACACTCACTGCGGCTGCTGTAGCTGTAGCCATCCCGGTCGCGGCGAGGGCCGCGGGCGTGTTCGACGATTACCCGCTCCCCGCACAGATCCTTGCCGTTCAGCTCGTAAACGGCATCCTCGGCGTCCCGGGAATCCTCGAATTCCACAAAGCCGTAGCTGCAGGAAGGAGGGGCGTGGCGGTTAAGAAAAGCAAGAGAGAAGGCGCTACCAGGCCAGGGGCGACCGAGCGCCACATTCCTTTCAGGGTCTTCTCCCCGCCCTCTCTCCCCGCAAGGGACGCCCGCCATTCGGCCCGAGAGAACCCGCGCCGCCGCCTCGTGCGACCGCGGCATGAGTTATGTGGAGAGGGTGCCTATTTGCACGGCTGCGATAAGGCTCCGCTCTACAACACCCCAAACCCCACCCCGCGCCCGCTAACGGGACAAAAGAGACGAAGCTGCATTCGGCCGCCATCTTGAGCACGACGCCACGCGGCCCAGAGGAAGCAATGGTGGCAGGCCTTGCCGCGGTCCGGCAATCTTTTACCACCAGCGGTTCGCGCCAAATAGTAACTCGGCCGGCCGGCGGCTCGCGCCACGAGCCTCAAAAAGAAACCCGCTTAGCCTTACTTCCCTTTCGCCCTCCTCACCCGTTTTTTAAGTCGACCTCGAGCAAGCGGCCGTAGCCGCTGAAGAAACGCTGGATGTCCTTTTCCCGCACATGGTAACTTAAGCGGCCAATATAGACACGCGGCATCCCCGCGACCTAGAAAAGGAAAGAGGAGAGGGAAGGGGAGGGGGGAAAGGATAGATGTAAGAGCCGAAAACAAGTTGCGGGAACAACGGTCCTGAAAGCTGCTAGTAGTTACGGCCTGTTCCGTAGCGTAATGACGGCCAGCCCCCTGGCAGGCCTTTATATTAGTGGGCGGAGTCTTCGATGGTCGTACGCCACTATTAGCGTCGTTCGGAGACGTCACGGGGAACCTCGAGATCCGATAGGAAGGGAGGAATGTCAAGAAACAGCGCGTTCAACGTGTCCCGCCCTCTTCTGAAACATTTCCGACTTGGATCGTGCTTAGCTTCAGGTATAATTAAGCATAGTTTGAAAAGCGAGGCTTGTTGAATCACTTATAATTGCTGGGGTCGCACACCAGGTTGTCATAACTCAGCCTCTGTTTTGTAGTGGTAAGATTTAAGCCCGGGAAAACTCGGCCATGAAAGTTTGGTCCGTGACTTTGGAACAGTCATACGTTTTCAACTCACATATCTATCTAAATTGTACACGTTACAAACTAATGTTGCAAAAACCCCAACATTATGTCAGGATGCAAATCCCGGCCTCTGGTGTTCTCTGTGAACCTACATCGCTTTGGAGGAGAAGGAAGTGTTATATACGTGAGCTTCTGCTGGGAAGGTGGGATATTTACCTTAAGTATATTAGCAATTAAGTATATTAGCAATCAACTCAGGGAGGCTTCCAATCAAAAGTTAAAACAGCATATAAAACCATGTTAAAACTAAACACTAAAACATTAAAGCATTAACATTTTGCATGATGTAAATGGCCAGCCATATGCATAAGGCCATCCAACTGCCTATTTTGCATGTTGTATATGGCTTTTGGTATATTTGTGTGTGTGCGCGCGCGCGTGTTTGTGTGCATGCATGCCTTCAAAACAGTCTTGACTTCTGGTGACTAGTGTGGGAAACCCCCACCCACCAAAAGAAGGAAATATTTTGGGGAATATTAAAAAGGCAGGATAGAATATTTCCCCTAAAGGAGAAATTTAAAAAAAAAAAACCTTAAGGGAGGCAGAAACCAGCCCCAGCTTCCCTGCCCCAAGCAGAAACTGAGGAGGTCAGTTTATAGAAATGCAGATTTGGTAATCCATTTGAAAGACTGGGTCAGGCAAAAACTTCAGATAAACAACACAATAAGCAACACAACAAGGCAAAGGTTGACAAAATTAGCTCAGACAAACACCTAGGATTTGCATTTCCCCTTTTGCCTATAGGGCCAGCCATGACACCTACATGACCCCATAGGAATCCAGAAGGTAAACTTCCGTTTGTCAGCTGTCCCAAACTGCACGCTGTGTGATTCTGTTCATCGATAAACAGAATCTTCCCAAACAGCCTCCATTTTATTCCTGACTTGGAACTGGACCTGGGTATTTCTTCCAACACTAATCCAGTCAAGTTTTCTCAGCAGAATTTTTGTAAGTGATTTGCCATTGACTTGTTTCTAGAGCTGAGAGAGAATGACTGGTTCAGAATCATTCAGCTGGCTTTATGCCCAAGGCAGGACTAGAACTCACAGTTTCTGGTTTTTTAGACACTTCTGTTTAACCAGTGCTTTCCAAAAATTTTCCTTCATTACTCTAAAACACTTATCAGAAAGTCTTTTTTACTCCGTGTAGATAAAATACTAGCTGAAAAAACATATAGGTTGTTGTGTTATTATCCAAACAAAAACTCTTTTTACCCAATTTTTTTAATCCAAATAATTTGCCCAGATTTGGAAAGCACTACTTTAATTACTACACTAAACCTGCATAGGCCTATGTAGGACAGACGGGGAGGAAGTTAACCACCAGATTGCAAGAACACAAGCGAGCGGTCAGAGGAGGAGACCAAACTCATTGGTAGCCTCACTCTGCAATGAACAAGGACATACATTTTATTTTGCAGCTACTAAGAAATATTCTTAATACCAAGTGAATTAAATGCCTATCCTTTGGGAACAGATGAAGAGTATTTAGTAGGTGTGGTTGGATAGTCCATTTTACATTCCACATTCCATGTTATCCTTTGAATTTACTGATCAATTACCATCTTCAGAAAGATTCACAGGTCTATACTTTGAATGTCAGAATAAATTAACTCTTTTAAAATAATATATTCTGCTAAGCCAAATGCAAAAATGCTAGTGAATTTCTAGAAGCTTGATATTCAGACAAATGAGCCATGTATACACACATACAGATACACATTCACATGCCTTTCAAAAGAGACAATAAAGAAACCAAGCATTCAGATAAACATAGAACACCAGACAAACAAGCAGACAGAAAACAATACTCTAAGCAAGGAGCCACCAATGAGGGAAACCCCCCCCCCAAAAAAAAGACCTGGCAGGGCAAGCTTCTGTATATAAAGAGGCAGCAAAGTCCACACTCATTTGCACTGATGATGGTACCTACTTGGGTAATGAAAGCAACCAAGTTCACAGGGCACTAAGAACTCCATAAATCATAATCTGTTAGGCAACAATTCATGGTCTGGTAACTTACTGAACTCTTTATTGTCAAAGTAGTAAAAGTAATTTTCTCTAATTTGTCTCTTCTGCCAAGAATTAATGTTTGTTTATATATTGTTGGTAATGTTTATCACTTTTTTTAATAAAACTATTTACTTCTTGCTAGATTTTGCCAGCCTTGAAAATACCCATATACTTAAGAATATATTTATTTCTTAAACTTCTGTTGTTTAACAAGAGTAATTGCTAAAATAAGTGAGCATGTATTTTAACTATTTCAGTTTCTTTGGAAATTTGCTTTTGAACTCTCAATACCTTTTCCCCCTTAATGTTGGCCTTATCTGTGATTATATTGGTTTATATTAGAATTCCACCATCCATTATTGATTACCTTAGCTAAAAGATCCTTGGTTCTCTCTGTGTGTGTTTGTGGTCTTTTTGATGTACCGTATTTGCACTGGAGTATAAGACGCACCTTAGTTTTGGGGGAGGAAAAAAAGGGGAAAAAATTCTGCCTCTGCCTTCCAGCAATTTGCCTCACAGCAAACAGCAAACAGTACAGATGATATACACTGTTTGCTGTGTATTTCTGTGCATGTGTGCCTGATCCATAGAAATAGCAAAGAATTGGAGAAATGTACATTATGGCAGTATATTAATCCCAGAAAGTTTTCTTAAATGTAGTCACACTGACTCCTCCCAATTATTTAAATAGATCTACTCCAAACATGACTATGTCAGGGTTTAACTCAGCTGCCTTATCTTAATACTAAAACAGGACACTGTTACATTTCAGACTATACTTGTACAGATGCTGTTAAAATTGATGTGGCTTTCTGGAAGTATACATTATTCTCTGCTATTTAAAAGACGATACAAAAGCACTGGGCCTCTTCAGATCAAGCATTTATTTTAAAAAGCTTCTTCATTTTGTTAAGTTTTCTAGAACAATAATAAAGCAGTCTTTAAAAAATAAGTCTAATAATTTGAACATTCTACAGACATTTATAGTTATTGACTTACCTCCTAGCATCCAGTTTCAGCAGTCTGATTAGCACAAGAAAATAAAATTCTGCCTCTGCGTCTACCTCCCAGCAATTTGCCTCCTTGCAGCTTTAGTTTCACTTTCAGTTTTAGCATGTGGCCTGCCTGCAGCCTCAATCAGCTGAGGGTCGGGAAGCTGATAATCAGTTGCTTGGCTTAACAGGCTTTGTTCTGTTTGTTGCAAGGAGGTAAATTTCTGGGAGGCAGAGGCCAAAGGGTGGGGATGGCTGGGTGGGGCTACATTTGGTGTATAAGACGCACCCAAGTTTTCACCCTCTTTTGGGGGCTAAAAAGGTGCGAAAAATACAGTATATAAATCTACTCCGAGAAATAAGGTATATAAATCTTGAAGTGGTGATTAGTTCAGGCCTTGCTATCTAAATCTCCTCCAATACTGTCTGAGAATGTTGGAACTTTTTTAAAAAAAAATTATTTTCAAACATCACAATATTTTGACATACGTCCATGTCCGTTATAATACATTAGTAATATCAAATAATATACAATCCTTTTTATATTTACATATCTTACTCGTTTTTCTCACGTCTCACGATTTTTAATTTTTCCTTTTTTTGTTCTTCATTTTTTCTTCTCCTTTTTGTCCAGTTATACCAATTAGTCCATATCTCGTAATAGTCCGAATTACTTTATCCTTTAAGATCCATCGTTAGTTTGTCCAGTTCTGCACATCTGTAAATTTTGTCGATCAATATATTTTCAGGTGATATTTGACAATTTTTCAGTACTGGGCATAAGCTATTCTTGCTGCCGTAATGATATGCAGAGCTAGGTATTGTATATTTTCAGGGTATTGTTTCTTCATTATTCCTAGCAGAAAAAATTCTGGGTTGAATTCTATTGTTCTTTCCATGATTTCCTGTAGCCATTTATGAACCTTATTCCAGAAACCTTTAGCTTCGGGGCATGTCCACCACATATGAAAGAAGGTGCCTATCTCTTTGTTGCACTTCCAACAATAGCCGAATTTGCATTTGGGTAAATTTTTGCCAATCTTGATGGTGCTAAATACTATCTGTAAAACATTTTATAATAATTCTCTTTATATGCCACAGATTTAGTTATTTTACAGTTTATATTCCATGTCTTCTCCCAATCAGCCAGGTGAATATTATGTCCTACGTTTTTGGCCCATGCTATCATTTGTTCTTTGACAATTTCTTCCATTTTTTCAGATTCTAATAAGTAATTATATAGTTTTGATATCATTTTTTCATCTGGACCCATTAAAATTTTATCTAATTGTCGCAGGTCCATGTCTATGCCCATTCCTTCTTTATCCTTATTGTATTTTGATTTTATTTGTAGGTAGGGCCACCAATCAATTCTAATATTTTGTTCCAATAATTGTTCCCTGCTCTTTAGCTGTCCTGTCATATTTAATAAGTCACTATATCTTACAATTCTAATTGTATCGATTAAATTCGGATATACCGTGGCTTCTATGGGTGAAAGCCATCTGGGAATTTTTGTATAATTTTGCTTTTTGGTTTCGTACCATGTTTTAATGAGAGATTTTCTAATTAAATACTGGTTGAAGTTAGATTGTAGTTTAAGTCCATCCTTCCATATATAGGAATGCCACCCCATCAAAAGGTCATGGCCTTCCAGAATTAATAGTCTTTTATTTGATAAATTTATCCAATCTTTAATGCATGTCAAAGATGCTGCCTTGTAATAAATTTTCCAATCTGGGAGTCTGAGGTCGCCTCTGCTCTTATTATCCTGTAAATTTGTTAATTTAATTCTTAGTTTTTTGTTTAGCCAAATAAATTTAGTTGTAATTTTATTCATTTCATTAAAAAATTTAGTCTCTAATTTTATGGGAATTGTTTGGAATAAATATAAAAATTTAGGTAGAATACTCATTTTAATTACGGCAATACGGCAATAGTAGTGAAATTTGTAATTTTTTCCATTTCTCTAAATCTAACTTTATTTGATTTACTAATTTGTTGTAGTTATCTTTTTTAATAGATGAATTTTTATTTGTTAGTATTATACCTATACATTTAATTTTTTTGTTATTTGCAAACCCAATGTTCTTTCCAATTCCTCATTCTGCTTTTTAGTCATATTTTTTGTTAAAATTTTAGTTTTTTGTTTATTAATTTTCAAACCCACCGATTCTCCATATTCTTCTATTTCTCTAATTAATTTCGCTCCGGATTCCAAAGGTTCTTCCAAAATAAATACAAGATCGTCGGCGAATGCCTGTAGTTTGTATATTTCATTTTTTATTCTTGTTCCCTTAATTTCTTGATTATTTCGAATTCTATTTAATAATGTTTCTAATGTTAGGATAAAAAGCAGAGGCGACATCGGATATCCCTGACGTACTCCTTTAGATATCGAAAATGATTGAGTCATATCACCATTAATTATAACCTTGGCTGACTGGGAGGTATAAATCGTTTCCATGATTTTCTTGAATTTGTCACCAATTTTCATTTTTTGAATTAATCCTAACATATATTGCCAATTTACGTTGTCGAATGCTTTTTGCGCATCCAGGAAGACAAGGGCTGCTTGCCTTTCTGGATGCGCTTCGTAATATTCCAAAATATCCAAAACAAATCTTGTATTATTTCTAATTTGGCGCTTTGGTAAACATCCATTTTGATCTGAATTAATAATTTTATTTAAAATTTTCTTTATCCTTTCTGCCATAATTGTCATGAAAATCTTGTAATCAGCGTTCAACAGCGAAATTGGCCTATAATTTTGAATTTGGTTTTTCTCGGCACCTTCTTTCATAATTGTGGTTATATATGTCTCCCTCCACGTATTTGGTATCCTGGCTCCCTTAAGGGCATCGTTGTTTAATTCTAGTAGAATGTTTTCGAATGTATCTCCTAGTTTTTTATAAAATTCTCCTGGTAGTCCATCAGGTCCCGGAGATTTATTGTTGTTTTTTTTAATGCGTTCTGAATTTCTTGTATTGTGATATCCTTATTAAACATTTCCTTATTTATGTCTTCTATTTGTGGTGTATTTATTGTTTCTAAATAGTTAATTATTTTATTTACATCAACTGGATCCTGTTTATACAACTTCCCATAATAATCTATAACTATTTCTTTTATCTTTTCTTCTGTACTTTGTATTTCCCCAGCTGTATCTGTTAATTGGTATATATTTCGGTTTTCTCTTTCTTTTTTATTTTATGGGCTAGCCACCTACTTGGTTTGTTTGCTGACTCAAAATATGTTTGTTTGACAAATTTAATATCCTTTGCGTACTCCTGTTGTTCTATTAAATTTCTTTTGTGTCTGGCCTCCAATAATAATTTGTATATATTGTCATTTTCTGTTTCTCTTTGGAGTTTATCTTCTAATTCTTTGATTTCCTTTAAATGTTTATTATAATCTGCCCATTTATCCTTATTTTTCTTTGCCGTATATGAGATTGTTATTCCCCTTAGATATGCTTTTAATGTATCCCACAAATTCTGAATAGTAGTAGGTTGTTTTTTATTCTTCCTCATAAATAAATTTATTTCTTTGGTTATTGTTTTTGTATACTCTTCTTGTAATATTCTTGTATTTAGCGTCCATCTCCTTATTCCTCTTTTCTTTCCTTTCCATATCACTAATAGTGGATTGTGGTCTGCCCATATGTTAGGTCAGTGTTTCTCAACCTTGGCAGTTTGAAGATGTGTGGACTTCAACTCCCAGAATTGGCTGGCTGGGGAATTCTGGGAGTTGAAGTCCACACATCTTCAAACTGCCAAGGTTGAGAAACACTGTGTTAGGTGTTATTTCTACCAAATCTATATTTTTACATATTTCCTTACTTGTCCAAATCATGTCAATTCTAGAAAAAGATTTATGGGGAATCGAATAAAATGTATACTGAATGTTGGAACTTTTAAGCATGGACATGATTATTTTTGGGTTCATTTATTTTTTAGTTAGTTATCACATTTATATAGCCAGCTGAGCTATCTCAGTAAAAGCAATTCTGGGCACATAAAACATTTCTCACTAGTTTACAAATATCTCATTTTTGTTTCCAGACACAATTTAAACTGCTAGTGCTGACCTTTAAAACCTTTGTATTGTCTGGATATTGAGGTCTTTGAAGGTATTTATTGGAATGTCCCACTGTGGCAATCCAGATGATTTAGTTGATGTTGCTGTGGATAGAACAGTCCTTGTAGGGGCAGCTTTATTAGTAGAAATGCATCTCCAGGGAACACACCCAATTCTGATCACATTCTCAAGATTCTAGATTAAAACAGATTTGTTCGTTCTTACTTTTAAGTAGAGAGTGGTTTATTTATTTATTTTAATAAGTCAGAAATAGGATTTTTTTTTGATTGTGCATAAAAAGGCTAAGAAAATATATAGCAGCTTACATTATTTGGCTAGTTTACTGTTTGCCAGCAGAGAGCACTGCAGCCAACATCTTGAATTCAAGTTAGCATTCTTGATTTCTGTATTGTCCTTTTACAGTTTGATTATTTATTTGCTTTATTAAAATATTTATTATCAAGGCTTGATCCATAGTTCTTACATATATGAACATACAATAAAATCAACCAAAGACAAATTTGACAAGCAGTTAAAAGGCCAATGTAAAAAGAATACACATAGCAAATTAAATTTTGCTCTTCTGTAGCTGGAAAGATCAAGATAGCATCAGACAACTCTCCTTTAAGGCAGACTTGTAGGAATATGGTACTACAAGCTCTAGATTTATTTGCCACTTATGGTATTTGAGATGATGGTGGGACATAAGGAGGATTTCTGAACTTGATCATATTTATTGGGTTCACAGGAGAGAAGAATGTATGCTATTAATAAGCATTCCATTTATATCTTCATTGATTATGATTTTTATCTTTGTGAGGACAGATAGGGAATAAATAAATGTCTCTCTTCCTGAGCTTAAGAAGATGTACACTGAATCTGCAATGTTAGGCTATTGTTCTGAATCTGTTCTGTTCTAGGCTACTGGACTATAACAACATTGTCATTCCATGTGCATTTAGAAAAAGTCCCCTCCGATCAAGGTGCTCAATAAATCATACAAACAAACAACAAATAAAGCATCTGGGGAACATAATACGATACCTCTACCTTATCTTTCCCTTAGCAACCATTTCTCCTGATTTCTTTTGTTTTTTATTTTTATGTATAGAAAATTGGATTGAAATAGAGGATGATATATGTAATTTAGGGTTGAACTGTGGAGTCCTTGGATCTCTCTGAGCTTGGTTGCTTGCTTGCAGACATTTCATTATCTGACTAGGTAACATCATCAGCTCCAGTTAGTGTGGAGATTGCTCCTTGTTTATATACAGTACCTTTCCCTGCTCACCAACACTGGCAGGACAATCTACTGTATATAAATAGGGAGCAAACCCCACACTCATTCAATTAGGTAACTCTGATGATGTTACTTAGCAAGAAAACAACCAAGCTTGTAGAGCATCAAGGATTCCAAACTGGGTTATTAAGAAATAAGGACTTTCTATATTACAATATAGAAAAGCAAATTCAGATTTCTTTACCTTCTATTTTCTCATAGCAAGACAAACTAATGATTCCTGAATAGTTTTGAGCAAAATAAGTAATTTACTTTTTTCATTAGTTTTTTTCTGATTTGGGGTGAGGGAATACTGAGTAACGCTTTGCGCATGCGCAGAGGGTAAAAGAACCCAAATGGCGGCGTCCAGGCGGGTGGGGGAAGCCTCGCGCTGCGATCGCTATCGACTCTATCTGCTCTACGACGACCGACTGGCCCGCCTGAACCGGGAGCATTTCACTTCTGGAATACTCCCTATGGCTTTTAGTGGATAATTTTGACATGCAGTTCTAGGCATTCCGATACTCTCCTCTTATTTCTTAAAATGCTTTCAGATGCAATTTTTATATAGCTTCAAGTGCTACCAGTCAAATTATATTGTGGCAATGTTCTACCTTTTGTTTCCTAAAGAATTTGAGAAGGAAAGCCACAGACGTTAACACAGGGGAGATGTCTGGACTCCTTGCACAATTCTGTGAATAAGGAAGAGTGATTGTATAATAGAAGCCTCAAATGGAGGCCTTCAGTGGCTTGACTGCGGCTCCATGAATGGCAGCATCTGAACTGTTAGAAATTTAATCCTGTTAAGGATGCAGTTTCAGTTTGATGCCATCAGATGTCATCTTACTGAAATAAAAGCAAAATAAAGCAAAAATCTCTCATGGGTACTTTCAGGCAAGTGCAATTGCCTTATATTAACCATAGAATTTTACAGGAGGAATGTTAGTAGTCTGAATAGTATTCTATTCCACTTGTAATTTTCAGGTGTTTAATTTTTTTATTGTGTCAATTTTTTTAATTGTGTATATTTTTTAAAGAAATAGGCATAACCAGTCTCCCATGTTTTCTTATGATTCTTCTATTTTGTTTCTTTCTTACAAAAAAAGCCAACAACCCTCAAAGGGAAAAAAAAACCTGGAATACCAAATTAATGAATTTTAGCTGGTAAGGCTAGATCCTGGAAGCATAGTTTGCAGGTAACTTAAAGCAGAGATGCTTTTTAAAACAAAACAGCTCTAAAAATTTTGGTTGGAACAGATTAATCATTTCATGAAAGGAAGAAATCCTTCTGTTCATGTGAGATACATGTGTCATCTCCTTCTGTTCATGTGAGTATCTAACAGAGGTTCCACCTTGGAGGGCGTAGCGAAAGAGACAGTATAAGTGGTTTATTCCTTATTTTTCCAAAAGCCTATATCACTGATGGTTAACCTTTTTGGCACTGAGTGCCGAAACTGAAGCCCGTGTGTGCGCCAGAGCGCCAGAACCCGGAAGAGGTGCGCATGCGTGCGGAGTCCAGCTGCTCTTCCAGGTTCCGTCACGCGCATGCATGCCGGACAGCTGGTCCTTTGTGCATGTGCACCAGCCAGCTGCTCTCTTCTGGGTTCTAGCGCATGCATGCGCACGCCGGAACGCAAAAGAGAGCAGCTGGCCAGTGCACATGTGCGCCAGACCAGCTGTTCGGCATGCATGCACACGACAGAACCCGGAAGAGCAGCTGGCGACAGCACCCGGGCCCACAGAGAGGGCTCTGTGTGCCACCTCTGGCACGTGTGCCATAGGTTCGCCATCACGGGCCTATATAGTATTTGTTCTGTTCAGGAGAAACTCAGCCTTGAGGGCAGCTTTTCAGTTTTTCCTCATAGTGGAACTCTATTAAGCATGCTCTGGAACCAATCTATGATTTGTTAAATAAAACCAAAGAATGCTCCATTTTCTGTTTGCTCTTTTCATTTCTCTTATTTCTGCCCCAAACATTGTCTTTTCCATTTGCCTACTTACTACTTTTATGTTTCCATTTGTCCTTTTCTCTATCCAATTTTACTTACCCTTAGTTGCCAGAACTCTGAGGTTTCTTTACATTCTTGTGATGAACATTCTTGTGATGAAACTGGGCTCGCCTATGCACTCTCTTCATATAACAGCCGAATGGAGACACATCTAGAAATCTGCATTTTTTCCCCAGACTTACAGTACATTTATTTATTTATTTATTTTATTTGGGATTCTTATAGGCCGCCCTATTCCTTGGGGACTCATTCATCACCCATTCATCACCCATTCTTCTTGATTCCATCTTGTTTGATGATGACATTTTCTTGAATACACCCATTCTCACTATGTTCAACTTTTATGGTTTTCCTGTAGTACCTAACCTTTATATCTATATAATAAAATGGGCAGAAGCTTGTTCTTATAAATAGCCATTTTCATTTCTTTGACTCGCATTCATTCCTCACAACTGAATACATACTTGCCCCTTGTTTTCCTGTAAGCATTTGCAGACCTTAAAAGTTTCTCCATTCATTTTGGCATTTTTAATGGTCACCTGGAAAAGATGAGAACACTTACAGTTACCCATCCTTCATAACGGTAATGGGCAATCTTCTTCAATCATTAATCAGTTTTCACAAAAAGCCACTATCAATTCTAGTAGCTGGCAGCTACCATACTCTAAAAATAACAGGAAAGGTGATTGACCCATTTCCCCCCCAACAGTGTGAGAAATCTGTACTGTATCATGGGAAAGAAAAAGAAAAGATTTTTGCTCAACCTCTGACTACATCTGCTTGTCACTTTTGCTGTATTATTTTTTATTAGCATGTTATAGTGCCCAAAGAGTGCTCAAAGTTACCTTATAGTACAAACAATTCTGCCTGCTTAATTTTTGTGCTTGCTACCTAGTGGATCACTTGAGGATTCAACTTTGTTAGAAATGAATTAAAAAGCAGTTCTTTTATTCAGCGACTTGCTTTTCATTCCAGTGTTTTTAGAAAGATTTTCTGTAACTAATAGTATGGATTGCATTGCAGCTGTGAGTGGTTTGGCAGTTATATCATTTTGGATTTAGTACTCCCCTGAATTCATTGCTGATAGTTGAGGGTTAAGTCAAGGGTATATTTATTCTTATTAAGAATGAAAACAAGAAGTTGATTGAATGGAGGAAGGATTATTTTATTTTGAAAGTTGGGTCTTCTTGGTATGTGTTGCCTATTGTGTTCTTTTTTATCTACATACACGAACATTTTCTTGAGTGAGATAGAGATTTGTGTATGCCTCAGTATTACTGTAGGATGTGAAGAGAAGATGATAAAGAGAAGATGATAAATAATATTTAGTACTGTACTGTTCTTTGAAAAGAGGAAGGAGTTTTTTCTAACATGTGAGCCTTCAAATTCTGTTTAAACTGTCTTCAGTCTAAGCAGCTAGAACAGTTTCCATCTGTTGTGTAAACTTGATTTATCAAACTGTTTTAGTAATGCACATAAGTCAACTGTAGAATCAGT
Source organism: Diadophis punctatus similis (assembly GCA_023053685.1). NCBI lineage: Eukaryota > Metazoa > Chordata > Lepidosauria > Squamata > Dipsadidae > Diadophis > Diadophis punctatus. Next base: position 21,851,985 of record JALIGW010000003.1, read on the forward strand.
TCTCTGTACAGCTTCTTCATGGCCACCAATGCATGGCCAAACCACAGCATCCTTGGGCAAGTTTTAGATCCCAGGCCCCAAATGGGCCACCCTTTGTCACAATGGGCCTCTAAACAGCCCATTCTGTAGTTGATTAAAATTCCCTTCAAGGACTTCCCTTCAACGTCCAGGGCCATTTGCTCCAAGAGAAGTGCTGCTCTGATCTGGCTGTGCCAAATAAGCCAGCAAGGCTTAGCAATGAGGCTTATAAGCCCTCTCTCAAGCACAGCCCCACTTTCTGACTCCCCTTCAATAATTCATATAAGTTATTCAGGTATTATTGTAGGTAGCATGTAATTATTGTATAGGCTTTATTACTGTCTATTACTATTTTATCAGCTAACTAAATCTGCGTAAGTTTTAATGTGGTAAGAATGCCAACAGTTTTAGAAAGAAAAAAAATGCACTTCATTTTTTAAAGATAATGTGCACATATGTTGCAATTGGCATCATATTAACAGAGGCATATTCCCCTGTGGCACCTCTACTGTATTAAAAAGCACCTTTCATAACAGTGATTGGCAGTGTAAAGCCTATGGATGCCAAGTTGCCTACAACCTCCCTCCAAAAACTTATATTTCTGTATTCGCCCACAAAAATCACATGAATGCCAGCATGTTACGAGATTTCGTGAACACGTCAATTAATGAGAGTTCCAAAACTGCACAGTAGCACTTGGTGCCTGATAAGATTCCCTCCCTCTTTCTTAAGATTACATATACTATCTGTAATTCATGAATATATTCACTGATTACTGTCCTGCTGGCAGATTAATTGTAACTTTTTAATTAATTAATCAGTGGAAGAATAAACTGTCACTTGATGTAGCATTTAACTAAGCAACACGATACACAATTAGAAGAACTGAACAAAAGCATCTCAAACCTGATGGTAGATGAACCAGAGCCAGACATTCTACAGTGAAATTAAACAGATATTAGAAAGTATTGCTAACAACAAAGATGCAGGAGTTGATGAAATACCAAGATAATTCGCTTATAGCACTACTTGTGGTCTATAAGCAGGCATGGAGAACAAGGAAGTTATCAAGGGACTGAAAAGATCAATTTATATTTCAGTGCCAAGAAGGACAATGCTAAAGAGTACTCAAAATACATTTATACTCACAAGGCATTTATATCACATGCTAGTCAGGTCCTGCTCAAGATTTTACAACCGGACTTCTGCAATATACAGAATAAGAATGAGTATGTGAATGGGCAGATTTACAAGCTGGATTGAAAAGAGGCAGAGACACGCCATGTCACACAACTAACATGTGATGGGTAATCAAAAAAGGGAATTCCAAAAAGACACACATTATTTGGCCATGTGGACCATAACAAATTGTGGCTAGCCCTTAAAAACACGGGTTATCTTGCAAATAGGAAATATTTATTAAAAAATTATATTATAAAACCAAATGAAGCCAAATCTTTGGATGTAAAAAAGTTATTTATTGGGGAAAAGGAAATACAGGGGAGAAAAAGAAAAGGTAACAATTACACAGATAATTCTGAAGAAGTCCAGTGCTATTCTGTGATACAATGGTTTTCAGCAACAGTTTTCAAAGTGTGGTTTCAGGGGTTTGCAAAGTCAAATACTGTACATAAATACTTCAAAATTTTCCCAGTTTTAATTTGTAATATTGATAGATATAATCCACTTGAACCAAAGCTCTTTGGAGTCCTCAGTCCTTTTAAGAACATAAAGAGATCCTGAAATCTCCAGGATAGACACAATACTGCCCCTAATATTTCACATACATTATGTAGATAAAATAGACAATTTGAATGACTTTGCAATAGCTCCAACACGTTCTTGGCTACTTTCACATTCTTCAATAATCTTTTCTTTCTTAAATAAATGATGGATGAGATCACACATCATGAGTTGGGTAAAAAAAACCCATTATTTTTATTACATGATTACTTCTCCATTGCTTTTTGTTCACTTAACTGGATCGCCTATTTAGACAATGAATTAATAAAGTGAAAGGTATAATGTGTAAATGAAGGTTTTTTGCTGTCTTGGTGAATATAACTAATAATGTTTCTATGGTAACTAATGCATTTCATCAAAGGAAATTTGCAAATAATTTTAAAAGGCAGAATTTGTAGCATATATTGTTAGCAAATTAATCAAAATATGGTACGGATGCTATCTCTGATTAACTTATTATTTTCATTGGATAGGAAAATAAATCTGAAGCTAATTCAAGAATATGTGCCTAGTATCTTCTATCTACAGCAGGGGTCCTCAAACTTGGCAACTTTAAGACTTGTGGACTTCAACTCCCAGAATTCTCCAGCCAGCTAGACCTCTGATCTACAGGATTTATTTTTTAAAAAAGGAATGAATAAATGCCAGTATAGAAGCCTTATGATATATTACTGTAATAAGAATAGTGTATTAAAGTTTTGTCTAGTACAGAGACCACTGCATTACACTTGAATACTGGAAACAAACTGTATATCATGTTACTCATTAATGCTCAAATCCTCATATACTTATATATAATATATAAGTTCAATATTTTATTCTTTTTTTCCTACCTAGGAATTCTGTTTGGAATTTGGAATATTGAATCTTATTTGGTCTGAATTGACAATGTCTGAACCCTATAAACTGATCTGGAATTTGTTTGCAAATACTATTAGGCAATATGTAACATTAGGTGGTTTTGTTTTTACTGCTTTAAGTCCCTTCCTTCCTTCCTTCCTTCCTTCCTTCCTTCCTTCCTTCCTTCCTTCCTTCCTTCCTTCCTTCCTTCCTCCCTCCCTCCCTCCCTCCCTCCCTCCCTCCCTCCCTCCCTTCCCAGGCTTTTATAGATTCTAAACCCAAAACCAGGTGCTGAAAGCCTTTGTATTTCTTCTAGTTCCATGTTCATTTGATACATATTTGTCAATTTCCTTCATAAATGAAGGCAAAACATATGAAGAACGATTGCAGGAATCAGGTATGTCTATTTTAATTAAAAGAAGGACTATGGGTGACATGATAGCAGTGTTCCAATATCTAAAGGGCTGCCACAAAGAAGAGGGAGTTGTTCTCCGAAGCATCTGAAGGCAGGACAAGAAGCAATAGGTAGAAACTAATCAAGGAGAAAAGCATCTTAGAAGTAAGGAAAAATTTCCTGACAGTTAGAACAATTAATCAGTGGAACGACTTGCCTCCAGAAGTTGTGGGTTCCCCATCATTGGAAGTTTTTAAGAAGAGATTGGACAACCATTTGTCTGGAATGATATAAGGTTTCTGTTGAGCAGGAGTTTGGACTAGAAGACCACCAAAGTCCTTTCCAACTCTATTATTCTGATTAAATTATCCCAGGTTTTGTTCTTATCTCAAGTCATCGCCATGATCCTTAATTCAAATATAGAGGTGCATTTAGTCCTCCACTGATAAACAAGAAAAATGAATTTTGGATTTCCATTGTGCCTTTATAAAATTTATTAGGGAGGTGCGTCCTCCTTCTCTTGTTTTTTATAGTTAGCAGAAATCAACACGTTTAAAATAATGTGAGCGATAACATGCATTTGGTTTAATGGCCTGACTGAATTAGTTTCTTAATTAAGTTTTCTAGAGAGAGTTCAGGCTGTATTCTCCAAAAGTCAAACAGACAAAATCTTCAGTGTAAAAATATTCCACAGGGCACTGAGAAAATTGCTAAAAGATCAATTAACTTTTTATTGTTCAGAAGTCAGAAAAGTTACCATTATACTAAAATGGCACAGAACAAAAATGTCAGAAATGAATGTTTTTAAAAAAGTTTTCCCTTATTCAAATTACATATTCTTTATATTCATCTTATATTTTTTAAATGAACCATGGTCTTTACTGCCTGCAAAAAACAACTCACAACCCCAAATCCTAGAAGTTTGATATCTCGAATAATATGCAATTGGGGATTTAGAACTATTTTCTATGCCAGTCTTAAATTGCTTTTCTCCTTCATCTTTTATATTGCTGATTCCTAGTATAATCTTTTCTAGTGGGAAATCAACAAACATCAGTCAAATTTGCTATCTTTTATGTTTGAAAAAACAATAGTCCCTCTGCAGAGCTGAAGAAGCTTCTTGGATGAGAAGCGAAACGTCTTCAAAGAAAATCAAGAAAGTCCATTTGCCTCTTGAAAAAAAAGCACCTTTGGGACAACAATGACCTGGATGACTGAGAATCTCAATCGGCATTTAGTTCCTTTATAAGCCTCGCAATATTAGATTACCATTTTTTAAAAGAGTAATCCTCTTTAAGGATGACTCTGAGGTAGGAGAATAGCACAGTATAACTAGCAAAAAGGCAGTATCCTGAAGAACATTATCCTGAATATCAACTTCCAAAGCAAAACTATGAATTCTTTAAAAAATGGATTCATTAAGGAAGCACTGAAATATATGACGAAATAAACAGATACGGTATTTTCACAAACAAAAGAGTTCTAAATCACGTTAGATCTCTAGCATGTCAAAACTAGACTGCAGTTTAGTCTGTTTCTAGAATACGAGTTTTCTAAAGAAACAATTTGTTTCTACTCATATACGATTAGGACTTCTAGGGCAGCAAAATTCTGAATGACTACTAGATGACAACAAAAGGTTGGAAGTTTCTGTGTGTCTTTGATTTTTGCAGCTCAGACAGAGAAATCCTAAGCATGATGATCTCAGAGGCATTATTTTTTTCAGGTGGTTCTGTGTAGAATTTCAGTATATGTAGTTTGGCTTTTAGATAGATGGAGTACAGAAATGATCATTTCTTAGTTCTTTTTTTTTTTATTCTGTGTTTTGTACTTGAAACAAAATGTGTCTTTAGAACTTTTTTAGAAGAAGACCCATCTGAAAATTTGCTGGCATGATTATTTGTATTTCCTGCTATTTCCTCTTCATTCTGATAGTGTAATTAGACAATGGAGCAGTTTTTGTTCTACACTGAAAAGCAATTAGTCATACATTTTGTCCTCTACTGTGTTTTAATTAGAGCTTTGTTTTTGGCTTCTCTCCTCAAAACAGGCTAGAGCAGGGGTGTCAAACACAAGGCCCGCAGGTTGAGTCCGGCCTGCGATGTGGTCAAACACAAGGCCCGCGGAGCCATCTTGGAAAATGTAAGGGGCCAGCCTGCGTTGCTTCAGCCTGGTCTACCCAATGTGAAGAGGAAACATCGGGCCAGCGTGGCTTCGGCCTGGTCTACTCAGTGCGAAGAGGAAACACGCCAGCAGTTTGAGGAGTGGCGTCAAGCTGGTCATGCCCACTCAGTTGGCCACACCCACCCAGTTGGCCACACCCAGTGAGTGGTGTCAAGCTGGCCATGCACACCCAGTCAGCCACACCCACCCAGTCGGCCACGGCCAGCTGGCCCCCCGGAGGTCAACCACAGCCCTGATGTGGCCCTCAATGAAATTGAGTTTGACACCCCTGGGCTAGAGCATACAATGTGTATCACCTGCTGTCATGCCAGGCTTCTTAGAAATGCAAGCAGTTGTTCCATTTGTCTTTATCTATAACAGCAAGAGTATGGAGCTTACATATACTAACGTCTACATAGTATACATAGTATATATAGTTTGTGGCATGGATTAGTCTAGCTTTGACAAGCCTTGTGTTTTCCAGATGTGTTTGAATTTTTGTGAACTGTAATCCCAGGATTTCTGGAAGTTTCAGATTGGGGAAATTATTAGAAGCAACAAATCTTGTTGGCTGTTGTCAATGGTGGAAGCTTCAGGACATCTCCTTGCAAACTCAGATTTTTTTTAGTCACTGCTCAGCAGAACTCTTATATAGCATAGGTCTGGTGAACTTCAGAGTCAAGCTTCTCAGATAGGAGGTTTTTAAAGCTCTTGTATTTTACTATACAAAGTTGCCTTTATAAAAGTTCCATTGTATCAAAAAAAACAGTTTTCCAAGAATGGTAGCAGTAGTTTAGATTGTTGATATACTGAAGGAGAAACAGTGTGTGAAGAATTGGCAGCTTTTTAAACCTAAAATAAAACTGGTATAAATGTTTTACAGATGGTATACAACTTCGTCAATAATTTCCAAAATAGATAAATCATACAGTAACAAATGTTGGAAATGCCATGAAACAAAAGGATCGTTTTACCTCATGGGATGAACATGCAAAAAACGTTGAATGTTTGAGGATGGCATACATAGCACCATCCAGAGAATTTTTAAAATTACATTTGAAACAAAATCCCAAATTTTCTTATTAAGTATAATCCCAGAATATATTAATAAAAATATCATAATTTATTGAGATAGAATTTCACAGCTGCAAGGGTAAATTTTGCCCTACATTGGAAGAAAGATAGAATACCAACAACATCTGATTGGGAATTGGGTTTAAGTGTTTATAAACATTGCAAAATCAGTTACAGTACACAGAAGGGGAAAGTTCGAAATTAAATACTTATTCCAAGCTGTTCTTTTCTTTTCCTTCCCCCTATCTTTTTTTGTACTTGTTAACACTGTAATTAAAAATAATAATACAGTGGAGACTTTAGCATTAAGTTTAAAGGAATAAACTTTTTTTCAAATTACAAAATAATTCAATGCCATTTGCAGCTTATCATTGTCATTCTAAACATCAACTCTACTATATAAGCAACTCTATATTCATGGCTATATTAGAAATAATATTTAACATTGATATAAATTTTCTATTTTGAAAGGCTTCATTTACTTTCATCGTTATAGACGTAATAGCTTTCAGTTTCTATTGCATAGACCCCACTGTACTTAGTTTTTATCTGTATTCTAAAATGTATTATTACTATTCTATAACACAATTTGGAAGAATGTGTGGGTTGTGTTGATAGCATTAGAACTTCACAGACACAACAAGATATTTTTCTTCAGGAATAAAATCTTCTTCAAGATTTTTTGGAAAATCTGACTTTGTAAGCTGCTTATCTCAGGATAACTGTCTTCCTTTTCCCAAGACATAGACCTCAAAATCCACAAAGCCCAATCTGGTCGAAAGTTCTGGGAGCTGAAGATCTTATTTTCTAGGATGTATGTTAAGTAGTTTGTGCATAAGATAAGCATTTTACAAACGGCGTTTACAAAAACCCAGAGATGAAGAGATACCACTATTAACTCTTCCTGCTTTTATTGGCACATATCAGACTCACTTTTTCTATCCCCCACTCTCTTTCGAACTTCACTTGCCTATTATAAAAATCCTATTTGATATAGGATTTTGTGCAGCTGGAAAAGCGCCAAGAATAATTTGCAATGGCTGAATATTTTAATGTGTTCATTGAAACTCATGCCTATCTCATCTGTGCTGTGTGGGAGGGAGGGAGAGAGGTAGCAAGGAAATTCAGTTCCCTCCTGTTAATGAAACTGCTACTATTTTCCTTCAGAATGAAAATGGGGAAAGGGCATGTGTTTGGATTAAGGGCTCCATATCACTGCATTCTCATTCATAAAATGGGGACATCCCATTTCCCAGAAGTGCTTTGAGATTAATTATTTAAAATCAAGAAAGCCCCATGGGAAAGAGAGAGAGAGAGAGAGAGAGAGAGAGAGAGAGAGAGAGAGAGAGAGAAGAAGGAAGGGAGCGAGGAATAGCAACACTTGGAGCATTTCCTGATTTTTGCATGAATGAGGCAGAAATAATACCTATAAGTCTATTTTATCTCCTTTCTTTTTTTCTTTCCATGGCACTTTGTTTAGTGTATTGAGAATTATTTGCAACAGCCAGAGGTATAATAAATGAAATTATTTCACATTGTTTTGAATTACAATGTGGCCCTTGGCTGGGCTGTCAACTTTCACTGTTTAATTTGACCTTCTGATATTCACCATGATATCTGATTCTGGAACAAGGGGCATAGTCCATTCTCACCTGCCTATTTTTCCAATCGTTTACAGTACCCTCTAGATGCAGGATCAGATATAATGGTGAAATTTTTATTGCTTGATAAGGCTCCCTGCCCAATAATTCACTGATACTGGACTTAATCAACTGTAACTGCTTTGCAACTTCACCAGAGTCCTTTCTAGTCATCCTGAACCACTAAAACAATTGCTATCCTAATATTGTCTGGCTGATAATGATCTGATTTATAACAGGTCTATCTCTTTGCTCTATACTGCACTAAAATTCCATGGAATATTTACTGAGGAAGAAAAATGTCAATTAAATGTGAAGAAAAGAAAACAAGCAAGGGACTTGGAATAAGAGCAATAAACGTTGGTCTCCAGATGTTCTGAGCAAGATTAATCAGCATGGTCACTGGTAAGGAATATTGGGAGATGTATTCAGCAGCATCTGAAGGAATGCTGTGGAGTCCATTCAAGTTCTACTGAAGCATGTTTTACTGAACTCAGTAAAATGTATTCTTGGGTAGGTCCATATAATTGCAACCTCAAGGCCAAATTAAAAGCTGGGGGAGGGAGCATCTGCAGGCTTTAGCAGCCACACTGCATATTGAAATGCTATACAAATTGAACTGTGCAGCTTACAGTGTTTCCCAACCTTGGCAAGTTGAAGATGTCTGGACTTCAACTCCCAGAATTCCCCAGCCAGCATTCGCTGGCTGGGGAATTCTGGGAGTTGAAGTCCAGACATCTTCAACTTGCCAAGGTTGGGAAACACTGAGCTAAAGAGAGTCTAGCTATTTCTTTCTACACCCTTTCTTATAAACTCTTTCTCTTCTCAAATACCTATACCACACAAAGGAACCCAAATGTCTTTGTTCCCACAACGACCTCCTGGTTCCTTTTTCTTTTGAACATATATAAATAAAAAACAAAAATGGATGAAGGAATGAATATTTCTTATCTGCCCAATAAGTGAATTTCTCTGGGCAAAAATAACAATTTAAAAATAGTTATGGAAACATTTTTTTAAATAGAAGCAAATAGGTTAAAAGTAAAATGAAATTAATAAATAACCTGGAAAAATATGTAATTCCAGTGCAGAGTAGAAATTTCATATTAAATATGAATCTGTACTTAGGACAAATCATGGAACCAAATTGCAAAAGACACTCCTGGAAAGGACCTGTTGCTCCTAATTTTCTGTTGCATGAAGGAATGTTACTATCATCCAAAGCATTTGAGGAGGGGCAAGGCTATGGAAGGCTGAACAATTGATATTGCTGCCTAAAAAAACAAACAAACAAAAACCGAATGTTGATTAAGGGCCTTATTAAGATGGGATCAAAGTTCTTTTTTAAATCAAACCAACAGGCAGATATTGACAGCTGCACAAATCAGCATGAAAATGTAACATTCCATATAGCTGTGTCACAAAAGAAAGAAAATACAGCGGAGAAGACCTTTTTTTTTTTTTAAAAAAAGGAGACTCTTGAGATAAATTATACCCTCAGCAGGTATGTGTGAAAGAGAGGAGAGGGGAGAGGAGGATAAGAAAGGGATGAGTAGGAAGCACTGATTTTTTTAAAAAAGTATTTGTACAATTTAAATTGTGAAATATAACAGACATGTAAAAATATTGATTTTGACTTTTATAAAATTTGCATGTCTGGGGTAGACATCATTGAAAATTTCATAGATAAGATATGCTTGTTCTGTTAATTTGACTAATCTAAGAATAGATCTGATGTAAATTTGTCGTTAGCCTATGAGATTGTAGGGAGAAAAAAATCCAGGTTTCCATTCTCCCCTAACTTGTAACCTGCTGTGGTTCATATCAAGAACTGTTAGAGTTGCCTGCACCAGAATCAATGGAATTGTCAGACTAAGTCAAACATGCTTGTCTGAAAGCTGGATCAGCCTTTGTGTTTTCCCCTAGGGTAAAAGTGTCAGAGCTGCTAGGCCAATCTAAAAGTAAAAGATGTCATAGTCTATATTGATCCATTTGATGTGAGCAGGAGACCAAGTCAGGTGTTTCATAGGACAAGGTTATGTTTGGAAATGCAAAAATAATGACATGTTTAGAATTCTTCATGGGAAACAGCTTAAATATGAGACAGCTGTCAAGGCAGGTCAAAACACCAGGAAAACAGTCATAGCAGTGGCCCTTTAATTGCTAGTCTGGGATGTGCAGCTGACAGCTCTTGAATACTTGCATGGCAATTTTAGTACTCTGTGCAAATTCAAGCTGTTTCACAGCCTTTTGGTTATGTGTTCCTTTTGATGGAGCTGTCTTACTAACATGGAATTTTAAAATTTACAGGTAAACATTCTCTACGTTGGTTTGATACGGAATTTTTGGTCCTATTCTGAAGGAGCAAAATGCTAGCTTTTCTGCTATGCAGTGCTATGCAGTGATAAATTAAAGTAAAAAAGTAATTGTACCATAGAGTACTAGAATCGACAAACCCTATCTAAGGGTGCCACATCATAAGACTACCTGTACTAGATGTTGGCCAAGAAAATCTGGACGATCACTAGATCAGTGTTTCCCAACCTTGGCAACTTGAAGATGTCTGGACTTCAACTCCCAGAATTCCCCAGCCAGCATTCGCTGGCTGGGGAATTCTGGGAGTTGAAGTCCAGACATCTTCAAGTTGCCAAGGTTGGGAAACACTGCACTAGATGACAGTAAGTCTCTAGCTCTTTACTGCCATCCAGTGGCCATTTGGATTTTTGCTGGCGCGCAAAATGTGCACTTCCATTGCGATGCGAACTGGTGAGGAAGGTAAGTAGAACCCACCCCTGACAGACTCCCTTTTAATGTGAGAATCCACAAACGCAGAATTTGAGTAGAATATATTTTGGACTCAGCCCAAGATTGACATTTGATGGAATATTTGATTCATTGAAAGAGCTATCCAGATATTGAGCATTTTTATAAAGCAGCAGATGCCGTCCACGCACTGTGTTTCTTTTTAGTCTCAAGCATCTAAGCCACCTAACAGGCCAGATAATCAGGTTCAGTGCCAGTCAGCAGTTATAACTCAGAGGGAGAGAGACATGTGTAATTAAAGGAGGAGCAAGGACTACTCTATTGAGGGATGAGAGGGGACGATCTGGAAGGGGTGGAGTTCCTGCTAAAGAAGTAGAAGGGATGAAAATACCTTTCACTTGCTTCTGTCCATTGTGTGGAGAAGGCAGGGATATAGAAGTCTGGAATGGAGAGATTTTATCCGACAAAGAAGAGATGGAAAATGTCCTCCTTCAAGCTGGATTCAGATAGGAAGAGGGGACCTGAAAGAGGAAGAATATCAACAGCTTATCTTAATTCTCCAGCCATCCATTAGCAGGAAGGAGGGAAAGAAGCACTTGGATCTCTTGGGGGGGGGGGGGGGAGAGAGAAAACAGGAAAAAAGATGGTATAAAGAATAAACTGGTAAGGCAGGAAACACTGTTCCCAGGTCAGAGAGAGCTGTTGTGTTAAGATATATTGGGCTCCTTCCCATGCTATTAGAGAATTGCCAAGCATATGTTGACTCAGAACGATAAAAGAAAAATGCCCAGAATTTAAACTCTGGATCATAGACGTACTGTCTGTATGGGCTTTGATTAGTCTACTGCGATGGGCAAATCATCTTTAGGCAATTATTTCATTCTTGTCTTTAGTAAGGTAACTGCAGGTAGTCCTCGACTTACAACAGTTCATTTAGTGACCATTCGAAGTTACAACGGCACTGAAAAAAGTGACTTATGACCATTTTTCACACTTATGACCACTGCAGCACTTAATTTACATTTGGATGCTTGACAACTGGTTCATATTTATGACAGTTGCAGTGCCCCAGGGTCATGTGTTCACCTTTTGCAACCTTTTGACAAACAAAGTCAACGGGGAAAGCCAGATTCCCTTAACAACTGTGTTATTAATTTAACAACTGCAGTGATTCACTTAACAAATATGGCAAGAAAAATTATAAAATGGGGCAAAACTCACTTAACAGATTTCTCACTTAGCAACATAAATTTTGGGCTCAGTTATGGTCATAAGTAGAGGACTACCTGCAGGGGTGGGTTCCACTTACCTTTGCCACCGGTTCGCATTGCGACGTTTTGCGCGCGCTCACTCTGCTTGCGCGCATGCACGTGTTCCCCCTGTGCAATTTCACTTCCGCGCATGCTCAGTAGCAGGATTCAACCAGAAACACAGCTGAGGAGCTGATCAGCTATGCTTCAGGCGAAGAAATAAAGGTGAGTATTAACCCGGGGGCAGGCGGGAGGGCTCTTTTTCAAGCCGCGGAAGAGGAGGAGCCATCCAAACACGGAAAAATTCACCAAAAATTCGCCAAAAAAGATGGCGGTGCCCATGGACCGGCAACGACCGAACCAGATCCATGATGCCATCGTTGTGTCACCAGCGGGTCGCTAACGATTCGGGCGATCTGGTCCGAACCGGGAGGAACCCACCCCTGACTACCTGTATCTAGCCTCTAGATTATGTCTCAAAGACTTCTGAGCAAACAGGTTCTGGAGAAGAGGCTAAATATCTGGAAAGTTTTATAATTGACTAGTTTGAAATGTAAGGACAACAGCATGTTTCATCTCAACATACATTTCTGATGCAAACTATATCTACTTTTAGCCAATGACATTTTTTTTTGAGGGGGGAGTTTAATTGAAAGAAAGTCATGAAAAGAAACCCAACCTATATAATTAGATTCTGATTGAAAACCAGCTGCAAAACTGAGTGGGTGGGATATTAATAATATGTTTATTCATTCTAAATGGCAGAGATGGAAACCTATCCATTTCCATTTTAGAAGCCGTGAATGATAGCGAGCTCCTGAACAATGAAGAGCCAAGGTGACACAATTTTTAAATGACAAGCAGTTAGCAGGAATCCTATAATTGTTCAGTTAGATTACAGCTATACAACTGAGCAGCCATTTGAAGACAGGCTGGTCAAAAACCTAGCTTGAAAGTATGACACCAGGCATTTTTAATGTCTTATAAGAATTTTGTTTGCTTTTAAACTACAGCTGGGGGCTTACAACTTTTAGGGTGCTAAGCTCTATTACTGGGAGAAGATATATTTTTTTTCTTAAATAATAAACAGTACAGTCCTTTTTTTTCTTTCCTATTTTAGCCAGTAGGGCTAGAAAAATGTTGGATAGAACTAGAGTAATATTCATCTGTCTTTTCCTCACCAGGGGAACACCCAGGGCCATGGTAAAATCGAGAAGGCTTATCATTTTCCTAGTCCAACCTGATTCATGCAAGATACTATAGATACTATAGCCGTGATGGCGAACCTATGGCACGCGTGCCACAGGTGGCACGCGGAGCCATATCTGCTGGCACGCGAGCTGTTGCCCTAGCTCAGCTCCAGCGTGCATGTGGGCGCCCACCAGCTTATTTTTGGCTTGCACGGAGGCTCTGGGAGGGCGTTTTCGGCCTCCAGAGGGCATCTGGGAGGCAGGGGAACCTCTGGAGCCTGGGGAGGGCAAAAAATGGGCCTACCGGGCCCACCGGAAGTCAGGAAATGGGGGAGCAGGGGCGTGTGGGGGGGCATTGAATATGGGTGTGGGCACGCGCACGCATGCGATAGCTCGCGCATGCACTATTTTGGCACCCGAGGAAAAAAAGGTTCGCCATCACTGTACTATAGTATTTCTGATTGGCAAAACAGTTTTCTTTTGGGCTTTGGTAAATAAAAGCCAGCCCTTGACTCTTTCTTATCCTTGGATTATAGAACATACTGTAGATCCACAATCAGGTCCTTATATTTCTTGAGCCCTTGATTTTATTGGACAATTTTGCATAGCCTTTATAGATTGTTGGTTAATTACTGTTTGATACTCTAGTCTAGAAGCCTCCTTTCCTTCTGTGTAATATTCAATTAATTCGTTCATTAACAGCTTTTCAGTCCCAGAGTAGGTAAGAAGGTAATTTTCTCCTTCACTTGAGACATGAGTAGATTTTCAAAATGCCTTTGCCTTTCAATTCAGAACTGTTGAACTTGCTATTCTGCAGGTACAAAAAGACACAAGGTTTTTTTTTGTTTGGTAGAAGGCTATATGATTCCCAACAGGATTTTGGCAATGACTTTGGTCATGGAACAGGTTTTTTCTCTCCAAAGCTTGATCACAGATGGCCAACCAAACAAAATGCCCACTGCAAAGGGCTGTTTAAAATTCTGCAAGCATCTTAGCAACCAGACAACATCCTGAAATAGGGTCAGCCCAATTGACAAGCACATGGAGGCATGCCTATTTCCCACTATGCTTCATTCACACTGTTGTATAGTTGTGCTATTGCTAGGGGGCAACTGAGGTGACACCACATTCCTTCTTTCTGTGCATGAAATTGTAAGCTTCCTGCAGCACAAAATGATTATAGAATCAAACTCTTCTCTCCCAAACAAGGTGTTCTGCCAGGCATTTTATTACTGCAGTAAGTGTGTTGTAACTTGTACTTATTTGTATTTGCAATTCTGGGCTATTTTACCTATTATAGCACACAATTACACTATTCTGAAAGGAAGGAATTTGCTCCTAAGTAGTGAGAATTTGAGCTGTGCCCATTTCCAACTCAAATTCCCACCAGCAGATCTGTACTACACTCATTTGGTGTGCGGGTGGAGGACAGAAAGTCTTAAATAGGGAGGATTATTTGGTGCGTATATGGTTACACATATAACAGAGAGGTAATGAAAAGGGGTTCTTTATAATGTTCTGGGCTATTCTGACTTATGCAGAGGCTTGGGAAACAGAAACTGAGGTATTTTTACAGCATTTATTTACTTTCTGAATTGGAAGATTTGCATTCACCTCTAGTCTGGTTGGCCAGCCTAGGTATGAATTTAAGATGTTCTTCAATGTGATACAGCAAAGCACTATAATTCCCATCCATTTTTATAGATTCCAGGTAGCTTGGGCAACCCTAGCTTGCTATTATTCTCACTTCTAGTACTTTTTCACCAGAGCGGAATTGCTTCATCCACTTCACATAGGAATTATCTTTTGTTTGGGTAACCATATATTTGTGAGAAGTATTTCTGATTTTAGATTCACTTTCTACTGTGTCTTTGTAAATCTTCATCCTGGTATTACCACTAGATGCAGAAACTGACATCTATTAGAATAAGCCAGGGATGTCAAACTCAAGGCCCTCGGGCTGGATCCGGCCCACAGGGTGCTTAGATCTGGCCCATGGGACTGCCCTGGAAACAGCGAAGGACTGGCCCATGGTGTCTCTGCCAGTGAAAATGGAGCTCAGGAGGGCCATAGATTTTGGCTGCAACGACCTCCTGAAACTCTCTGCCAGCGAAAACGGAGCTTGGGAGGGCCATGAACTCAGAGAGCGCTCAGGCCACCACAGGTGCCCCTGACACGAGTGACATCGAGCTGGCCACGCCCACCCTGGCCACGGCCCCCCGGCCCCCCAAGGTCAAACACAACCCTGATGTGGCCCTCAATGAAATCGAGTTTGACACCTCTGGAATAAGCGGTCTGTCTTCTTGGCTTGCTTTGAAGGGCACTTGTTAGGATAAGACAATAAATCAGAGGTGACGAATCTTTCCTTTGGAAACCAATTCTTAATAAAATAAAGCGCGAGTATAAAAATCTAAATAACAAGATATTTATTTCGGTACAAAAGAAATATAAAAACACTAAATCTTAATAATTACATCTTGACAATCTAAAGGACCTCCTTCCAGGGAGGGAAGCAGCAAGAAGAATAATGGAGGATGAGAGAATGGAATGTAACATCTGCGCAGTCCACACTTCACGTGACAGCTCTACTTTGTTAAGAACCTCTGGGTCATAAAGTCTGACATATGAATACATATGAGTACAGCTGACAATCAAAAATCACCTTGTGACAGCACTCCTATATTCCACGGAAGTCTATTCATGTGTTTACACAAATACTTTCCAGAAAAAAAAATATATAAATATATAGCACTAACAAAAGGATATTACTACAATATCTTGGTATGGTACCACACTTGTGATTTAGATCATGATGGCTTCTAAATTAATTAGAAAATCCACATATATGTATTTCACATTCCCACTTTCAATTTTTGACCCAGTGAGTGGTATGAAGATGTGTACAGAGTAGCACCACAGAAGGGGTCCAGTTTGCATTTCATTAAACAGTTTCTGCGGGATTAGCAACTTTACGTTAAATGGAGAAGAAGCAGATGGTACAACAAGCGTGGTTTGCTTCTCCCTGCCAAAAAGGACATTTAGCTTTTACTGACAATTGTGCTGGGACTGGAAAGCGAGAAGAAACAGACTGATCGCTTCCATTGGTCAGGCTGACTCCCCTTCCTGGAAGGAAAAGTATCACAGCAGTGGGGTGATATCCTTTTATATCCACCAAAGGAGAAGAGGCAGTGATTTTTGGTCCCACTCTACCAATTGAACACCTGTGCTGAGAGTGGCTTCTGTGGAAATGCAACAAACTCTGGTCCCCATCTATTGGTCACTGTCCAAGAAGGAAAAGCCACAGACTGCTCTTCAAAAAGAATTCTAGGAAGAAAGCAACGGTTCAGCTTAAATGGAGAATAAAATTTAGATTTAGATTTATTATTAGAGTTGGAAGGGACCTTGTAGGTCATCTAGTCTAACCCCCTGCTCAAGCAGGAGTTCTTACACCATTTGAGACAGATGGCAGTCCAGTCTCTCCTTGAATGCTGCAAGTGCTGGGGCTCTCACAACCTCCGCTGGCAAGCTGTTCCACTGGTTGATCGCTCTCAGTGTCAGAAAGTTTCTCCTCACTTCCAGGTTGAATCTCTCCTTGGTCAGCTTCCATCCATTATTCCTTGTTTGGCTTTCTGGTGCCATAGAGAACAGCCTGACCCCCTCCTCTCTGTGGCATCCCCTCAAGTATTCGAACACTGCTATCATGTCACCCCTGGTCCTTCTCTTCGCTAGACTGGCCAAGCTCAGTTCCTGCAACCGCTCTTTGTATGTTTTATTTTCCAGACCCTTTATCATCCTGGTTGCTCTCCTCTGCACTTTCTCTAGGGTTTCAATGTCTTTTTTGTAGTGTGGTGACCAAAACTGGATGCAGTACTCTAGGTGTGGTCTGACCAAGGCTTTATAGAGTGGTACTAGTACCTCTCTGGTCCTTGATTGTATCCCTCTATTTATGCAGCTCAGGACTGCGTTGGCCTTTTTGGCTGCTGCTGCACACTGCTGGCTCATATTTAGTTGGCTGTCTACCAAGACTCCAAGATCCCTCTCGCAATCGCTGCTATTGAGTGTACTCAATACTGGATATTGCTGTCTTTATTTCTGACCTGGAAGGATGTATCACTTTTCCTCTTTCCCTTTTATTCTTTATCACTTGGGTGTCTTGACGTTAGATTATTTCCGTATATGCATGATGTGGTTTATGCATTTGTTATTTCCCACAGTTGGCTTCACTGAGTTCTGGGAGAGTGTGTTTGTGTGTCTGTGTGCATATTAGCCAGTCATACAGTAGTGCACCCTGCTCTTCTGCTTATTAGTGGTTTAATCTATTTTCTACCTCTCCTAAGACTGATATGAGTATGGTACTAACATACTATGTTAGTTCAAGTGGAACAGGTCACATGTTGCTCAGTGACAAAGCAGGGAAATGCCTGGTTTTTAAAATCTACCTGCCTCCCACAGGGAGATTAAAGTAGGTGAGCTGAAAATCAATTATCAGATGACATGATGGTTGTTGAGAACAGAAGTGTCTAACAGAACATATTCCTGTTTAACATTAATATGCTTTCACTGGTCAATAGGGATGCAAAGGATCTTTCAGATTAATGGATTTTCTTGGAAAAAGTGAATAAGCAAAGCAGTTGAAGCTTGCCAGTGTAATTAGGGCTCTAAAGCTTTCTCAGTCCCAATCTCCAGAAACAGAAACCAGAACTCTCAGTGGTTCTTGGCATCACAATTTCTAGCTTCAGCAAAGAAAAAAAGAAAGAAGGAAAATATATCTTGTCTTTATAAACCATTGAGCCAGTCTATAAATAGCAGAGTCAACGTCTTCAAAGGACAGAGAAGCCCGTGCCTTCCATACTGAATTAGCAATGTGTCTTTGCACTACGCTTGTCATTCTTGCACACATTAAAGAAAGGGTTTGGTTTATGATTGCACAGTAAAACCAGAAGAGTTGAGTAGGATTTTATATTGCCTCTGCTATGGGCTGTGAATGAGGTGAAGGCAACATCATGAGGGCCTGTCTTTGTCCTATTGTTAGAGAAACATGGATAGTCCTTAAAAGCTGAGTCAGAAACTTGCTCTCCTGCCCTGTCTCAGAAAGCTCCATTTCAAAATATTCTGGACCAGGCATTGATGATAATGCATCAACAACAGATTTACACCTGTGGAAACATAAATGTGACATCTGGATCAGACTCACTATGGCAGAAGGACTGTCTAGCAGAATGTTTGGGAGGACTTGAATGCTTCTTACTTAAAACAGATCTTAGCATTTTTTATTATTGCCAGTGAAAAGAAAAATTCTTCCAGCTTCATAAATCCTCAAGAAAAGCACTTGAAGCAACAAGGCAGTCTAATAGGTTAATACTTAAAACTAGAATCCAGAAATTAGAAGTGATAGAAATCTTTTTCCAAATGTGTAGAAATGTGGTTGCTTCCTGAACTTAAACCTCATTTAAGCTTCCTCAAAGGTTAAAAGATTTCCATATTAAACTGTCCTTTATATAGTTCAATGTTCACACTTATCCGTTCAACTTCCCCTTTGACACAACTGTAATTAAGGCCATCTCAACAGACAGTTCTGCCAACAGTCTTGAAAAATTGACTTGTTGTGCTAATCTAATTCAAATTAGCTTGCTTCTATCCTACTTACCTCCTTGTGTTTCATCTATATATTAATTAGGTCGCTGATAGCCAGACAACTTCAGACAAATGCTTCAGAACTGACCTGAACCATATGGGATTTCAATATCCCACTTCAAAGAAGATAAAAAGGCCAAGCCTGTGTTGAATTAGCACAGCTCCTGGAAATTTCATGTACAAATCCAGTGTTCATGGCAGTAATGTGGAAGCAGTATGCCATTGTCTTCTTCTAATATGCATTTTGATTTTCCCAGTCTAAGCTATGGCCCCATACCAACCTAGTCTGGTTCTTCTTAGGACCAAAGAGCAGAGAAGGTTGTTTAGGGGCTGCTATCTGCTGAAGTTGATGGAAAAAAAAAAAGTATCTGATCATCTTAAGGGAAAACTTGGTACTGATTTCTAAGTTGTACTGAGTATATCCCGAACCGTTTACTTTTTGGGGACACATGCTTCTACATTTTAGATTTAGATTTATTATTAGAGTTGGAAGGGACCTTGTAGGACATCTAGTCCAACCCCCTGCTCAAGCAGGAGTTCCTACACCATTTGAGACAGATGGCAGTCCAGTCTCCCCTTGAAGGTCGCAAGTGTTTGGGCTCTCACAACCTCCGCTGGCAAGCTGTTCCACTGGTTGATCGCTCTCACCGTCAGAAAGTTTCTCCTCACTTCCAGGTTGAATCTCTCCTTGGTCAGCTTCCATCTGTTATTCCTTGTTTGGCTTTCTGGTGCCATAGAGTGGTACTACCGTAGTACCTCTCTGGTCCTTGATTGTATCCCTCTATTTATGCAGCTCAGGACTGCGTTGGCCTTTTTGGTTGCTGCTGCACACTGCTGGAAGCAAACTACATGTTTGCTTCTACAAAAGAATTTTCCCCATTCCTATTATTTTCTTCAGTTCTCAACCACTCTTGGAGAGCTCCAGGAAATTCTTATCTTCCTTGATATGTTGCAGTGCGGCAACTCTCTCTCAGTTCCCTTCATCTCCTCCCACAAAGCCACAAACTTATACTGTAGTTCAGCAAGTGTAGTTTGGGTCCTCTTCAGACAGAAAGATAAATACTGCACAGACTTCACAAGTCACAGTGATGCTCCCTCATTGTCTATTTTGAATGGACCCTTCTCTGCCAGCTCCCTTCATCAAACTTCCAGACAGATCTTTCCTGCTGCCTTACAGATTAACAGAGTTGGAAGGGACCTTGCAGGTCATCTAGTCCAACCCCCTGCCCAAGCAGGAGACCCTTACATCTGCCTCTACCTAGGATCGAACTCACAACCTCCTGATTGTGAGGCAAGAGCTCCACCTCTAGGCCACAGCTCAGTGACTTGTTCTATTGCAAGCTCCCACAAATTGCCTCTATGGGCGAGGAAGAGCCTGTTTTGATTGAACAAGATGAAAAAAAGAAACAAAAGTAAGGGGGGGATATGCCCTTGTTATCTCCACCAAACTATTTGCTCACTTCTCATTTGGCTTTTATTAACTCTGTAAGACCAGAAACAAGCGACATATATTGAAGTCCCAGCTCCTCCCCAATTTCTGGACATGAAGACAAACAAGATAGCCACTCAAAAGATCAAACACAAGGCTAAATTTAACAAGGCATGTTAATTGCTTTGATATGCCAGTTAGAGGGGAAAAACAAAGAAGTAAATTTAATAAAAGCAAACAAAAACTTTTTTGGGAGTGGGAGTGGGAGTGGGAGTGGCATTCTAAAGAAGCATTCACCAGGCAATTACCAATTGAGTTAAAGCAGTGCTTCTCAAATAGTGGGGTGGGCCCCCCTGGGGGGGGGCGTGGAGCGATGCCAGGGGGGGACGCATGACCCCGGGGAACGTGCCGAGGTGGTGCAGTGGTTAGAGTGCAGCACTGCAGGCTACTTCAGCTGACTGCTAGCTGCAATTCAGCTGTTCAAATCTCACCGGCTCAAGGTTGACTCAGCCTTCCATCCTTCCGAGGTGGGTAAAATGGCACTCAGATTGTTGGGGGAAATATGCTGAACTCTGTAAACCGCTTAGAGAGGGCTGTAAAGCACTATGAAGCTGTATATAAGTCTAAGTGCTATTGCTATTGCTATTGCTATTTTTTTGCCACAGGGAGTAGGGGTTTTTTGCACCGAACAATAGCACACAGCACAGAGTAGGAGATATGAAGTGCAGATAACAAACCCTTAAGAGACACCATGGAAAAATATTTAACAGGAATGAAAAGAAAGGAGGAGAGAGACACAGATAATGAGAGAAATGTAAGTCTCCTGAAAGCTAAGACGAGGAAATATGACGAAGTGTATGTAGCGCTTGGCTTCACTGTGACTACGGTGGGAGACGAGGAAAGACCGGTATGTTTACTGTGTCTAAAAATGTTGGCAGCAGACAGCATGAAGCCAAATAAATTAAGGCGTCACTTAAACACATTACACCCCAATCACGCTGATAAGCTGCTTGAGTTTTTTCAGCGAAAACTTGCTGAATATTGCAAACAATCGTCCCAGCGGAGAGTTGAGGGGGGCGCGAAATTTTTACTTCTTCCTGGGGGGGGGGCATAACAGAAAATAATTGAGAAGCACTGAGTTAAAGGGACCGTAATGAAATGCAGTGAAATGAAATGAAGAGCAGGAGAACTGTTCTCCTAACAATGTTACTCTTAACAGTGAAAACAATCAACCAGCGGAATGGCTTGCCTTCAGAAGTTGTAGGTGCTTCATCACCGGAGGCTTTTAGGAAGAGACTGAACACCCACTTGTCTGAAATAATATAGAGTCTCCTACTTGAGCAGGGAGTTGGACTAGAAGACCTCCAAGGTCCCTTCCAACTCTGTTTTTCTTTTTTCTGACACATAAGTTAGACAGAACTGAGTAGGGGCGGTATGATATGCTAATTCTGAGTAGCTGGATGGGATCTCTACTCGAGCTTATCTGTGATCAACATATCCATGTTGACGCAGTAACAATATATCTGGCTTTGCATGATATACTGAGGTATAAATAAATTGCATGAGATGAATTCACACAACATATCAAAGAAAAATTGATTGGCTAATTTATGGCTCAGGGTGTAATTTTGAAACAGCATCCCCTGTGCAATTTATGTAAGCTATCTTTGAGGATGCTTATGGAACAAAAGGCAGAACAATCATGAAATAGAAAGGCAACTCTATTAAGAGAGTTTATTCACTCAGAAACAGCCATGTCCAGCTGCTAGATTGTTAGTTTGCTCAGTCTGATACTGAATATCTTCACAATATTACATACCATGAAGAAAAGTATTAAGCTAAAACATAAATTTTAGAGGTCAAAGCATCCAAGAACCAACACAAAAACTCTTCTGTTCAATCTCTGGACTTTCAGTCTTAGATACTGACATTCAAAGGGCCCTGATCAAAACTAATTCCTTCTAAATTGGTAGGTGAAACTGCATGTAATACAGACTAGCAATAGAAGTGTTAGTTATATAGAATAGTCCCATTGAGTGGCTTCTTGAAATTTCTTTTGATCGTAATGGTCTTTAAAATATAGTGGGTATTTTTGTTTGCTGTTGTTTCAATTTTTTTTTTATAGAAGTCTAAGTATTTTTCAGAAGCAAAACAGCAACATTTTTAGATTTTCTTGATATCCATTATACTCCTGTTACAGTGAAAGGCAGCAAAATTATGTAACTGCTGTCTCTTGAGCATCCCTAAGTTGAAAAACTTTACAAAGAAAAGCATTTTCCAAATGTAAATCCTTGTCTTTTCAAGCAATTATATTGTTTTCTTTTTTCAGAAATACTGATGGTAATAGAAGATGATAAGAGTATTTTCATGGCTGAAGTGGTTTCCCCAATTTGCACCACATTGAAACACTCTATTGATTTTCTGCAGCATATTCAGTAAACACACTGCAAATGAAGAGGAAAATTGTAGGCGAGTTGTGAAGTCTGCTTCATCAAAATTGAATTTCAGCCACTTGCAAATACCTCCCGTGGCCTATCTATGACTCACAGCTGTGTGCAAGTATCTACTGATGTCAGAAATGGTCAAGAAAGAAAATTATATCGAGTTCTTTCAGAATGATGCAATGCTTTTCAATGCCTTTGAGAATTCAGTTTTATTTTGCACCCTTTCTGAATTAAATAATTATTGCTATCTGATCCATTTTAGGTTTATGCGAAAAAGATACATTAGGCTTTTATTATATTTTGCGACCCAGAGTCGCATTATTGAGATGGGCAGTCATCTTAATTGATATGTAAATAAGAAATAATGTTTGACCATCCTAATGCTCACATATATATAACCTGTCCCACAGAAATAAATAGAGCAAGAAATAATACTAATATTAAAATAATCCAATTCAGAAGGAAGTTTTCCTTTTTCTCATAAATCTGCAAGACTATTGGAAAAGGTAGATTGTCCACTATTTCACTCCTTCATCCTGCCCTGGTTAGGATTTTTTCCCCTAGTTTTGTTGGTGGTGGACACTGTACTTATTCATGGATCTAAAAACTATAGAGAGAAAGATAATTTAAAAATCTGCCTTTTTTTAACAGTTGCTTTGTAAAGGCGGCTTTCCAGTTTCACATAGTTTTTAAGGTGGTTTCTTTTAAAACTATAAAACTATTTGCTAGCCAGAGGAAGCTAAAATTGCATTTATTATTATTTTTAAATGAATAAAATGGCAAGGCAGTTCTTCCATATTTGCTTCCTTTAAAAGACCCAGTCTGCTTCCAGCAATACAAGGCTCTGCCCTGAGTATTCTTTCCATCAACTGGAATGACCATGTATAATCTGTTAGTCCTACATGGATTATTTTTGATGAGAGACAAATGCTAGTTTAATTTGTTTGCGGTTAGCTTTCATCCTATCATGAATTATTCTGGGGGCTGAACCCCTGAAATTTACTCTCAGAAGAATGTTTTCTACATCTTACCAAAGAATTAACCTCTCAAAGATAATTGACTCAGATTAATTTCTATCCTGATTACATCTCTGAGTTTATAAACAAATGGAATTGGGTTCTTAAAAATCCATCTGCAGTTATCCCAGATAAATTACTGTGAAAAGAGGGTCAGACTGCCTTTCAAGCCACTAATTCTGTCCTATGTCATTTGAAAAGCCTTTCTTTCTTTCTTTCTTTCTTTCTTTCTTTCTTTCTTTCTTTCTTTCTTTCTTTCTTTCTTTCTTTCTTTCTTTTTCTTTCTTCTTTCTTTCTTTCTTTTTTTCTTCCTTCCTTCCTTCCTTCCTTCCTTCCTTCCTTCCTTCCTTCCTTCCTTCCTTCCTTCCTTCCTTCCTTCCTTCCTTCCTTCCACAATTTAAATTAGAGAGCACTTACTCTTTTTCCTTTGATGGGCAAGTTATTTCTCATCTATAACATTCTGAAAACCTACTTCTTCAATATTCAGTTTTATCCTGAATTATGGTTGTTGAGGAACAGCAATAATAACACCAAACTTGACATGATTGTCATTCTTTATATACATGTAAAAAGTAACAGGGACTTTGATTGACTGAATGAGTCAAAATCATTCCCAACAGGTATAATTAGCAAGCAATTTATATTCCTTAATTCAGATAGATGGGATGCTGTCATGCAATATCAACATTACAGTTGACAGTAATCACCTGAATATGTTTTGAACATATAATTAACTGCTGGATTCTTACACTGTACCTTTGTCCTGGCAAAGCCACTATAAGCATTTTTCTCCTCCTTTAAATACACTGGATTAATTCATAAATGGTTTTAGTGTGACTTATAGTCATCTCTAAGGATTCAGTAAGAATCTGGATCATTCAACAATGTATATACATGGTTTTCTTCAAAGATAAGATTGATTTTTAAAAAGTATTCCTTGGGGCTACCAGTTCTGAATTGGAAAGATCCAGATCGCCACTAGATGGCACCAGAGACAGAATATTCTCTTTGTCCTCATCTTGTGGTTTTCAGAACTTTCCGTCCCATACTTGGTAGCTTTAGCCTTCTTGAATTTGGTATCCTTTCTATATAGTGGAGATTGCAGTTTACAGAATTAGTATTCAGTGTTTGACTCAAGAATATAAATGGAATAATATGTACAGTATTCACAATGATTTTAAATTCCAGCATGAAGAGTCAGTAGGAACTGGAAGTGATCAGCTGAACAACCATTTTCTCCAATGATTACAAAGAGTTACATACTTTGTCAAATATAAAGCTGGAGGCACCAAACTTACATGCAGCACACACATAGCCTTTGGGGTAGTTATACCACATTTCCCAAAATTGCCACTAAGTTATTACTTTAAGTAAAATAGAAGTCAGAAATGATTTAATTTATAGGAAGTAGCCATATTAAATAACCCAATTTCCTTGAATTTAAATATAAATCAACACATCACATTTATTTTTTTCTTCTGGCCCCCAATCTACTTTGGGGAGGATGTTACCTGCATGCCATTCAAAGCCCAGGTAAAGCTGCATATCATTATTATAAATGAATGACTTCATAAACTTTCACAAACTTTCCTATGAACGTCTCATGATCAGAAAGCTAAAAACTTGAAGTTCAAATAAATCATCTATATTTTCTACTACATTTAAACGTCGTCTTTCTCAAAGATTGAAGCTGTAGACCAGTTTACATCCAGGATTCAGTTCTTCCATAATAAGGGATTGACAGTATCAATCAATACATTGGTAAATGGTTTATCTGAGATTGAGTCAAGTGAACTGGAAGCTTTGCCCTTCAGGCTTGAAGCACGAAAGAGCAAAACTGTTACCGGTATTTCACCAACAACCTGACCATTTCTTTCTTAGATCCTATTATGAGTTATACTTGTCATGGACAACAAACAATTCATTGATCTACAAGTGTAATATCAGATGACCAATTAATAAGACAGCAACCCCTTAGATTTTCTCTCTCTCTGAGGAATGATTGAAAACATCTAATGTAGTGTTGGGGAAAAAATCTGGTCCAGTTCCAAGCTGAGAGAAAGACACCGGATATAAAATGGAGGCAGGCTGCAGGAAAGGAAGTCTCTGTTTATTTGGTAGCCAGAAACTAGTGACAGCAGCGTGTTTCTGGGGTGGCTGACAAACGGGGGTTGAGAATAGGTGGGTTTTTATACATTCTTTGGGGCTTTGTGATTGAGATGCCTATTCCTCTGTAAGACTATGTCCTTTAATATTTCAATGGTTGTTGCCAGATTCCTATGGGGTCATGTAGGAGTCATGGCGGCTCTACAGCCAAAAGGGATGTTGGAAGAAATGTCCATATGGGTTCAGTTCCAAGTGGGGAGAAAGACAGTGGAAACATGGAGGCTATTTTGAAAGGTGGTGTGTGTGTGTATGTGTGTGTGTGTGTGTGTGTGTGTGTGTGTGATAATATTACACACACACACACACACTCTCTCTCTCTCTTGGGCCCCGCCTTGGAGCTTCCTGTTCCTGTGAAAGAAATGTATTCTGATTGGTTGTCAGACTCCCACGGGGCCATGCAGGGGTAAGTTTCTAGTGTCTTGAGTCCCAGGCCTGGTTGAATTTTGCTGGGACTTTGGGCAATTCCTATTATGGCTGAGGGCTAATCCTACCTTTGTTGGATCTTGGGTGAGGGTATTTGCTTATGAATAGACCTAGCTATCTCTTTATCTCTTAAGTGCTGACATCTGCTGTGGGCTACTGAGGAGGGTGGGGGCTATTAAGAGTGAGTCTGCTTCCTGCCTAAAAAAAACATGTTTCTCCATTTCTCATCCAGGGAGGTATAATATTCTGCCTTTTTAATATTTCCTAGAATATTTCATTCTTCTAGGAGAGAGGTGGGTACTAATTTCATACAGGGGAAGTACAAAATCCTAGGTATTTTGTTTGTCTGATCTTGTCTACTTCGGCTCCTTGCCTATTGTGTTGCTTATTTGGAGTTTCTGGCTGCTCTTTACTTATGAATAGACTGGCCCAGCTTTCTGAATGGATACAAAATATCCATTCCTAAATACTAGCCTCTTTAGGTTTCTGCTTGAGGCTGTTTTCCTATAGCAGAAAGACTGGAACTGCTTTCTGCCTCTTCTCCTTCAGGGGAAATATTCTATTCTGCTTCTTTTTTAATATTAAGAATAAAGAACATTTTATTCTGGGAAGGGGGGCGGGCTTCCTACAGTAGTAAAAAGGAAAGCTGAATAGCAGCTGTTACATTATTTGTGAAGAGATTGCTGGCTAATGCTTTTCAGTAATGTGTGAAAATACCTCTGCAAATGAGAAGTGCAGATAGACCAGATGACATTATCTCTGTCATATTTTCCATTAGCATGAGTTTCATAAGTAGACCCACTGTTAATTATATTTAGTTTCTCTTTGTTTGCACTTATCCCCTTCACTGTTTTTTTTTTCCCTTTCTGCAGGTTCTGTGTTCTTTATAATTTGAAACTGAAGTATTTTATTGACCTCTTGAATTTTCTCTGGTGCTTCAGCCACCAATTTTTCTAGAACTGAAAACATCCTGTGCATTTTCCATCAAGTATGGGTAATACTTGATTAGTGCTTGCAGTTGGTCCCGGTAACTTGGTTGCTGATGAAAAATCACATGGATAGAATAGAATAGAATAACAGAGTTGGAATGGACCTTGGAGGTCTTCTAGTACAACCCCCTGCTTAGGCAGGGAACCCTACACCACTTCAGACAAATGGTTATCCAACATCTTCTTAAAAACTTCCAGTGTTGGAGCATTCACAACTTCTGGACACAAGCTGTTCCACTGATTAATTGTTCTAACTGTCAGGAAATTTCTCCTTAGTTCTATGTTGCTTCTCTCCTTGTTTAGTTTCTACCAATTGCTTCTTGTCCTGTCCTCAGGTGCTTTGGAGAATAGTGTGACTCCCTCTTCTTTGTGGCAACCCCTGAGATATTGGAACACTGCTATCATGTCTCCCTTAGTCCTTCTTTTCACTGCTGGCTCATATTTAAATGGTTGTCCACTAGGACTCCAAGATCCCTCTCACAGTTACTAATGTTGAGCAAGGTACCACATATACTGTACCTGTGCCTTTTGTTTTTCTTGCCTAAATGCAGAACCTTACTTTTTTCACCATTAAATTTCATTTTGTTAGATAGCGCCCAATGTTCAGATCTGTCAAGATCCTTGACATGACCCTGATCGTGCTTACATTTTACTTCAGCTTTTCTTAGGAAGCAAAATCGCACCGAAATCTCATGCACGTGCATGTCCCCTCACGAGATTTTGGCGCGATTTTGCTTCCACGCATACGCAGAAGCAAAATCGTGCGAGGGGGCGTGCGTGCGTAGCGAGCGCCCCCCCCAAACGTGGAGATGCGTGCGCAGCGCACTGGCACCGGTAAGACGGCAACCCGCCACTGATGTGATCCCCTTTTGCAACCTTCTGACAAGCAAAGTCAATGGGGAAACCAGATTCACTTAACAACCGTGTTGCTAATTTTAACTACTGCAGTGATTCACTTAACAAATGTGGCAAGCAAAGTTGTAAAATGGGGCAAAACAACAAATTTCTCACTTAGCAACATAAATTTTGGGCTCAATTGCGGTCATTAGTTGAGGACTACCTGTATTTCCCTTAAGGTAAACTAAATCCAAAAAAGCTGCTACACAATATGCAGTCAGCCATGACTTCAAAGCTGGGTATATATAAACAGCATTGTCTACTGTTGAAGTGCCTGGACTCTATATTTTAGTCAGCAGTGGATTATCCCACTAACATATTATGTCCCTAATTGGTATACTTTAACATTCTTCTTCTACATCCATTGAAAGAGTGTCAATTCCCCTTATCTTAATTTCCCAAGAAATTTCACAATTGCACTGGCATAATTGCTCAAGGAATAATGCCACTTAAAAAAAACAAACGACTCCAGTCTCCAAGGATGGAGACAGGGTGCCAAATACATCCAGTGCTCACAGCAAATTCTTCAACTACTGCGCAAGGCTGGCTTCCCAAGGGAGATCACAGATGCACATACCAGTGAACTGAATGCAGGCTCAGTCATCAGCCTTGCCCCGCCCTCTGGTTTTAAACTGTTAGTCCACCTGTTACAGTTTCATAATTGCTATTTCAAGAAGACCGTGTTCCAAAAATGCTGTGCAACTGGAAAACCAAATAAGCACTCTTGAGATGACATTATCTAGATCAGTGTTTCTCAACCTTGGCAGTTTGAAGATGTGTGGACTTCAACTCCCAGAATTCCCCAGCCAGCAACGCTGGCTGGGGAATTCTGGGAGTTGAAGTCCACACATCTTCAAACTGCCAAGGTTGAGAAACACTGATCTAGATGGGTTGAAGTAGAGTAGATTATACCCATACCAATTTGTTCCTTATCCATAAGTTCCTCTCCCCCCACCCCCCCATCCACAGTCTCTGGGACTCTTCTCTGTCATTCTGCTCTCAACAAAGAACAAATGCATCTTTCATCTACCAAAGCCAGCTGTAAGAGGCTTTGAGTGTATGAGTGAATGAGTCCTAAGAAAAATGGGAAGTTAACAGTTCATCTTGTGGGTACCAATGAGTTACTAATGAGTTTTGTGTTTAGAAATCTGCCATTAATAAATAATACATCATGAATGAATGAAATGTGATTGATGGCTGGGATCTCAGTTTTGCACTCACACACACACATCTGCCTTTCTTGATACCTACTTACAGTATCTCTTAATTTAGAGTTCACTTTTTGACTATCTCCTCTGAAAACTTTCAGGTTTTAATTTTAAAATGGTCATGCTTTTCTCACTACAACAGGTTAAGTGTGCATTTTGATAGTGGCTTTCCTAAATGCATTATCAAATGGCTTTCCTGAGTACATTAGAAACAGCATGTATTTGTATTTGTATTTGTTTATTTGTCAAGCATATATGATTATAAACAAAGTATAAACAGTATAAAAACATGATTGAATTTATATGTAATAGTACAAGCATGAATAAGGGTAAAAGAGGTAAGAATATATGTGAACATTAGGACAGGAACGGTAGGCACGATTGTGTGCTTATGCACGCCCCTTACTGACCTCTTAGGAATGGGGTGAGGTCGATGGTAGATAATCTGAGGTTGAAGTTTTTGGGGTTTGGGGAAGAAACTACTGAGTCAGGTGAAGTGTTCCAGGCGTTGACAACTCTGTTGTTGAAGTCGAATTTTTTGCAATCAAGTCTGGAGCGGTTTACATTAAGTTTGTATCTATTGTGAGCTCTTGTATTATTGTGGTTGAAGCTGAAGTAGTCATTAACAGGTAGGACATTGAGGCAGATAATTTTGTGAGCTACACTTAGGTCAGATCGAAGGCGGCGGAGTTCTAAATTTTGAAGTCCCAAAATTCCAAGTCTGGTTTCATAAGGAATTCTGTTGTGAACAGAGGAATGTAATACTCTTCTAGTGAAGTAACGCTGGACATTCTCAATTGTGTTAATGTCTGATATGTAGTGTGGGTTCCAGACTGATGAGCTGTATTCAAGAATCGGTCTAGCAAATGTTTTGTATGCTCTGGTTAAGAGTACAATGTTACCAGAGAAGAAGCTGCGCAAGATTAGGTTAACCACTCTTAATGCCTTCCTTGCAATGTAGAAGTAGCAGGAGCTACTTTGCAATGTAGAAGTACTTCTTTGCAATGTAGAAGTAGCAGGAGCTGGCTTTTAAATAGCATGATCATTTGGATTCCTTACACGCCTTAAGGACTCGTCAGTATTGCTACTGATCTGGCTGAAATCTGTTTATTTCTTTGAAATAAACTTCAACCTATTTTAACCTGCTCATAGCTATGCTGAAGGAGATCCTGAAATCACTGTCTTATTGGTATAATAGACTAATTTCACCCCAGCATCTTGTGTATTGTAATTCTTCCATAGCCAGATTGCTATCTTGACAGCTCTCACCATGCCATCTGTATGGATGCCTTTTTGTTCCTCTTGTGTTTCTTAGCACCGAATTATTATTTTTCAGAAGATGGTAAATGAGAGAGATTTGAATCCAACTCCAGGCTGCCAGAAGCCTTGAAATGTAAAAGAGAACACTCTGGAAATGCTTATCTCTGTAAATAGCCATGTACACATTATGTGCTAAACCCAATTGCTGAAAGTACACAGTGGATTTTCTGATGAACGCAGTTGGAAGTATTGTGACCATAGCAACCTTCCTCAACTTCCAGACATGTTGAGGTTGCTTCATGCAAATTGCTAAATTGTAATACGTTTTGAATGTGAATTATGTTACAGGTCATATTAATCAATTAAGTTTTATTCAAGGCCCAGTTGACTGGCAACACTGAGAGTTGTAATTTCAACACAACTGAATGGTTTCAGAATGGGGAAAAGAAACTGTACTATGTTGCTGATGAGGCTAAATGCCCACAGAGTTCAATCCACAAGCTTTGAGTTAGTGACCCCATATATGCTCATAAAAATTATTAATATAAAACAGCAGCGGGTAATTATGTCTCTCCCAGACATGGCTGCAATTTAATAATAGGACACTATATGGTTAGTCCTATATCTTTGAATGTTCAAGACATATCGGTATGTTTTACCATATTCTGTTATACTGGTTTCTTAGTCCATGGTATTAACATCTCCTATTTATACTTCCTCATCCTTTAAAGTTAAGAATTTCATGCTTTAAATTCACCAGAAATCCTTTGGAAGTTGGCAGTGTGCCTGGAATTTGGAGAATGGGAAGCAGTACTATCATCCTCGTACTTACATTTGCAATGTTTTGGCATCAGATATCTAGATGCCAATGAATAAGTATTTGGATAATAGAATTCTGACCATCTGTCATTTATTGTACCAAAACAGATATATTTAGTTTGATGCTGGAATGCAGCGTCTAGAGAGAATTTTTTTTGTTTGTCTATATGTTTGTTCTCTTGCTTTAAAATGGTGGCTTTTTCATTTTCACCCCCCATGGGACAAAAATTATAGAAGTTTGAATTACAGAGAAAACATTTAGGGATATTTTTGAAAAACTAGAAGCTTTGAACTAGAGTTCAAACAATATTTTGTGTCCCATATGGATTTTTGCTTTCTCCTGTTGTTTTCTATCTCACCAATTTTATAAACTTTAATTATTTATCCAGTAAATGGTAAGGACAGATTTCATAAAAGAGTGCAGGCATGTTTGATCTGCAGGTTAAAACAGGTTGAGCTATCGCCTTGCTTAGTAATGGAGTTGCTGGTCCCAATTTACCATAGTTAAGCAGTAATTAATGATATACATAATGGTATATAGTAATGACATTGGGAGACAAGGAGAAGAGATGCTGCTTGGGGAATAATCAGATAAAAGAGGGGGAGCTGAATAATGGGTGAAGAAACTTAGAAAGGATGTACCCTAACTTATCAAATGGTAAAAAAGAGAATAACAGGAGATATTACTTTTAGACTTGCAAGATTCTTTTAGCGTTAAAGTAGAATTAGCCTACCTGGTCATGCTTCCTGGCTGGTCTACTTAGGACGGGGGGGGGGGGGCAAACTATGGCTCTTTGAGGACCTGTGGACTTCAACTCCCAGAATTCCTGAGCCAGCCATGCATGCACAGGTCCACAGGTCCTCAAAGAACCATAGTTTGCCCACCCCTGACTTAGGACATATAGATGAAGGATCATTTATTGGGATAGATGATTTTCAAAGGGCCCTTTGCCATGTAGACTTTATACGTATGTGGCAACCAATACCTTGAATCATACCTGGAATTCCTCTAGGAGCCGGTACAATTTCTGGTAAATTCTGTTATGCTGGCAAAATAAGAAATGTCAAAAATTGCTGCTGCATTTTGGATCAGCTACAGCTTCCAAATTCCTTTCATCTTATATCACAATAATCCAAAGAGCACCCCACAAAGCAGGGACCTCAGGTTTGATCTCTCCCCCTCTAACTAACACCCACTGCAACTGCCCTGGAGAAAAGAGAACCACTGTAGCATCGTGCCTCTCACTCTCTCCAACTCCTTAAACTGGCCCAGAAGAATGCCATAATTAATGATATCAAAGCGTTGAGAGAACCTGCATAATCCTGAGTCTGTCAAAGGTAATCAACCTGTGAGATCAATACTATCTCAGTATTATGACCAGATATGAATCCTGACTATGAAGGGGTTCAAATAATCTACTTCTTCCATGACTTTCTGGCCCTGCTGGATCCAGTGGTCCCTTAAGATATGGGCAGTCAACCATTGCATGGATCCTCCCACTTGTGACCTTCCAAGAGATTTAATCAGGAGGGACAGCGATCTAAAACAGGTGGCCAAGCTTACAGTGCTGAAACTCTGCCCATCAGGGCCAACCTGGTTCACTCTTCTGAGGCAAAACTGTGCCTTAGGCAATTGCATAGGATCTGTACAGCCAGATCCCAAATCCAAATGAATCTGGATAACTTTATCTGATGGATGTCTGGGGCAATCCACACAGAAGGCCTGATGTTATTCCCTCCAGCTCTTTTACTG
This sequence comes from Diadophis punctatus similis, assembly GCA_023053685.1. Taxonomy (NCBI): domain Eukaryota; kingdom Metazoa; phylum Chordata; class Lepidosauria; order Squamata; family Dipsadidae; genus Diadophis; species Diadophis punctatus. Next base: position 21,885,098 of record JALIGW010000003.1, read on the forward strand.
AGGAGAGTAGGAGATACGGGTCCCTCTAAACAGGCTATTGGTGAGAATAGAATAGAACAGAACAGAACAGAACAGAACAGAACAGAACAGAACAGAACAGAACAGAACAGAATAGAATAGAATTCTTTATTAGTCAAGTGTGATTGGACACACAAGGAATTTGTCTTTGGTGCATATGCTCTCAGTGTACATAAAAGAGCTCTCCATAGATGCAATAAGGGCAGAAAAATTACTCATTTTATTAATCTTACCACCTCAAGATGATCCTTATAAAAAGCTCTTACCTATGCTTGATTGGATTTGTTTATTTTCTCCCAGCAGCATCCTAGGTATCTCTTCTGCTGTTTCATCATCTATAGTTCTTTGGGAAAGCATATTTCTGAGCTCTTGAATAGCAAAGAATCTCCTAACCCTGAAAGTTTTGTTGTGTGGGGTAATACTGCACTGAAGTATAAAAACATAATGTATGTTGAGCAATATGATTTCCCCCCCTAGAACGACTACTCTTCAGTTTGATTGAATGTGACAGTTATGCTAGAATGTATTCAGAAGATAAAATGACTCATTCCTTGCCTAGGATTTAAATATTGCTTATCTATTGACATTGATACAGGCTCATAACAAAATGGAGAAAAAAATCTCCATATCTGTCAGTAGACAGCCTTTGATTCTCTAGCATCTGTGGCTAATGCATATGGCTGAAATATGGACAAAGAAACACAGAATCTCAATCAAAACGCCATTCCCCTTAATTCAGTGAAATGAACTGGTGATCCATCAACATGTTGCTAAAATCTATAGCAAGCTGTTTGTAATTTCCTGTAAAAATATTAGCAGCTGTGGGAATGCTGAACTTTCCTGAGCCTTTTAATCACATTTCCTCATTAAATCACTGGAGTTCATATATGTAGATTACACAGATCCATCCCTTCTGACAATACGGAGGCAAGTCATGACTACTTGCTTAGTTAGATATTCATATACTGCTGAGGCCAATTTATAATCTAATCATCCTTTACTAATCTGGTGTCCGTTAGTGATTTATGTGAGTATAACGATGCACAAGAATTGATAGTAAGTCTACAAAGTAGCCATAATGTAGCTGGAGGCACTAGACTGAGGAGGGCTTAACTAAACAATCTGTTAATTGATAGGTAAACTTGGAAGTCACCTGCTAATTTCTGCAGCATGCTTAGAGGGCCCTTTTCTGGAAAGTGGTAACCGTGATAGTGGAATATCATAGAAAATCTCTAGGGGACTTGGCTTGAGTGGAAATTAAACCAGTATAACAGTGCTTTGCTTATTGCAGGAATGCAAAGAAATCACTAAGAGCTGTATGAAAGGAATTTCTATTGTCCTTTTTGTACTTGTGTTCTCATTTACAAACATGGGTCTTGATCAGTGGTGGGTTCCTACCGGTGCAGTCCACTCTGTCATTCTGGTAGCGGCCAGCAGATGGCGCTATTTGCGCGCGACCGCTCCGGTGCCATCTTGGGCGGTCTGTCACGCGCGTTGCCATCTTTTTAAAAGAATTTTTGGGATTTTTTGCTTCTGCGCATGTGCGGAAGCAAAATCTTGCCAAAATCTCGCGAGGGGACGCGCGCGCGAGAGAGATTTCAGCAAGATTTTGCTTCCGTGCATGCGCAGAAGCAAAATCGCATGAGGGGGGCACATGCGTAGCAAGCACGCATGCATGAAACGTGGAGATGCGCATGCAGTGCACCGGTATCGGTAAGTGAGCAACCCACCCCTGGTCTTGATGCTCCATAGAACTGGAAATTACCATGGACAAGGACATCTTTTTAAGATTTTTTTTTTGTAGGCTGAAACTAAAAGATCAAGCATGGCCCAACTGGCAAAGTTAACAACTATTGTTAATGCATCAAGAGATTCAAATGCAGGAGATGTCAATTGAGAAAAAGCAGATTCTATACATGATCAGAAAATGAGGTACTAGACATGAAACGGATAAACTATGATAAATTGGAAGTAGAGGAAGCATAACTTGACAAGATAAATGTCCAGTGAAGTGGGATTGGATTTCTTCGCATAAATCACAGACTGTGGCTCTTTAGCCTAAATTATATCAAGGATGTTATTATGAGAACAAGGTGGGAGTGTATCTCTCTAATGGCTTACAGTCAAAGGAAATTAGCAATAAAATTACATTATTACCAAAATTAGAGAAGATGAAAAATAGTGAAATCACCAAGCAATAGTAATGAAATTATCAGTTTAAAAGTTATTTGAGCCCATATTATGCCAACACCTTTGCTATTGTCTTATAGCAAGGTAAAGGTGAAGTGGATAAACTCACATTATGGTAGAAATGAAGAGCCTTTCAGTTCAGAACAAATATTGATAAAGAATGATAAAATAATTATGGTAAGAAAGTTGAAAGAGTAGTAAGGAATACAGGCTAAAAAGAGCTGTGCTTCCAAAGCCTGTTGTAATTTCTATTGAGCACATCTTACAATTAAGGATTCCCAGGAAGTGGTCCCTGCCATTTACATCCATCTAGACTTGGATAAGTACCAGAGAATTTTAGAACTAAAGAGGCTAATGTGAATAAGAGAATTACGGGAAGGCACAAAACAGATGAAAGGGTCTTGGTGTATATGGACTGACACAAGGCAGCGTCCTAATTTATGAATCCCTGTAGCAGAATATGTAATAGTTAAATAATAAAATTCTGTGATTTGTACTAAATAAAGAGACCTTCACACAACATTCAAAATCCAGAGTTGGGCAATATCAACCAAAACGTTGCCAAGCTTTCGGGTTCCTCAAACATTTTCATAAGCCAAGTTATTGCAAAAAGCTTCCTTACCTGACAAAAGAGTTCTGGAAAGTTGCCCGTTCTTGGGCATTTGCCTGTTCTTTTGGGAATTGACATTCCCAAAAGACATAAGATCGCTTAAGCACAGAGGTCTTCAAACTTGGCAACTTTAAGACTTGTGGATTTCAACTCCCAGAATTCTCCAGCCAGCATAGCTGGCTGGAGAATTCTGGGAGTTAAAGTCCACAAGTCTTAAAGTTGCCAAGTTTGAAGACCTCTGGTAGCATAATATAGTGAAAGCCCTTTTTAGACTGTTGTTCCCTGAAGATACAACATTCGTAAGAACCCTGGAACACCTGGCTAGGGAGGACTGGTGTTGTATATCACAAAGTATTTATAGAAAGAGAGTCTTTTGATCGTCTCCATCACCTCTTTTTTTTTTTTTTTTTGCTCTGCCTTAATTCTTTTTCCACCCGCAAGGACAGCTTTCTAGTTACTTATTTCTCAGCTGTTGTAGCATTACCCATCACTAGGATCTGAGACAGGATCACCTTCCTCCTCCTCCCTATTTCCTCCCCAGGTCTGGGTTCATTTGTCACATGAGTGGCACTGACAGTGATGACAATCCTAGGCAGAGTGCTGATGGTCCTGGCTTGCTCCCTATGGTTGCCCCTTTCATGGCTTGTGTTACACTTGTCAAGCATTCATTACAATAATAATAATAATAATAATAATAAAAATAAAAAAAGCCCATCTGCCTGTTTATACTCCTGGAAAGCAAGAGTGACAGCTCAAGTGCAGCTTGCTTTGGAGACCAAGCACCGCATCGCAGTCCTCTTTTCCCTCCAGTGCAGCTGCAGACATGGCAGCTGTCATGCCAGGAACGTCCCCTGCTGTGCGATGCATGCTGGGATTGTGTACTGCACAGCATTTAGAAGTGATGAATGGTGCAAACAGAAAACAATGGGAAGTCACTGCTCCATCTCATAAAAAAAAGTGTTCTTCACTGCATGAGCCTAACACTTTTTTAATAGACAGGTTTTAATTATTAATCTTCTGTTTCAATGGTCAAGCAAAAGCATTCTTGCAACGATTGTTCCCAAAAGGCATTTAAGCAATAAATTGTAGCTTGACAGGTACTTAACATTCTGGGCTTTGCAGTCTCAGGAGAACAAAAATAATTTATTATGCTTTGCCAGATTGCCATACCTAAACAGGAGACCTATACCTAAAACAGTTGAGCTCACATTAGCCTAAGTTAAACACTTTCCATGAAAATTAAATCCTAGGTTAATTAGTTTGACTTCGTAGTCAGTAAGAAACTGAAATATTGCAAATAACATAATTCATTGATTTATTGTTGTTGCTGCTGTTGTGGTCTTTTTTGGATCTAGGCATCATAGACCAATACAGGGCAAATACTAAGTTCTTGAAGTCAAATTAATAATGTACATCTTGTCCCCATTTTATGTAGTCCTCAATATAATATAGTTAATTGAATAAATGTTGAATTGGATTAAAAAAACAAATACATTTGTATTCTGTCGATGAAAATTCTCAGTCATCCAGGTCATGGTTGCCCCAAAGGTGCTTTTCCAAGAGGCAACTGGACTTTCTGGTTTTTCTTTGAAGAGCTTCTCATCTAACTGCATGCAAATGACCAGCTGTCTGCAAGGAGTATAAATCCTTCCATTCCCCACCATCCAGTTAGAGCTGAAGAAGCTTCTTGGATGAGAAGCAAAACGCCTTCAAAGAAAAATCAGAAAGTCCAGTTGCCTCTTGAAAAAGCACCTTTGGGAAACATTTGTATTCTGCATGTGTTGAACTCTTGCCCTTTATTTCTGGCCCCTTTCAGGTGTTCTGTCCACTCCAAAAGCACAGAACATCTGCATATGAGGGATGCTGCTTACCCACTGATATCACCTGCTGTAATGAGGCTCAATAAGAGCACCAGACAGGTTGGCGTTGCAATTATAGTGCAACTAAGAAAAATAACTGCAAGCTGGGTCTTAAAAAAGGACATGAGAAATCTTGAAATGAGAGTTTAATAGCAACATTGCAATTTTGAACAATAACTGGATTTCTGTAACTTGCCAATTCCTGGCAAGTATGGAAGTAGCTAGAATCAAAATATTTCTATGACAAAATAAATACAAAATCATCTGATCCCTGAACAACTAAGAGTCTTAATATACATACTTGCCCCTACTGTCTGATGGTGGCCACAAAGTTTAGCAGAGAGCAAGGCTTTAGCATTCTTCTTAATAGTCTCCCACAAAAATTCAGAGTTGTTCTGGTCCCACTGCAGGAAGTTCTATCTGAGATCCCCTACAACACTGATTTCTAGTAAGACGCTTACAGTTTAATTGTAATTCACATGAGCAACAGAAATGATTGAATTCCTGTCTATAAAATGCATGCCAGAAAAAGGCAGAAGAAAAGGGAAGAAAACTTGAATCTTCTACATCAATTTCTATCTCGTCTTTTAGCTCATTCAGATGTTCAGCTTTCTGTGGTTCTATATTAGAGACTATTAGTCCAGCAGCTCCTATCAAATTATGATATATTACCTGCAGTTTCAGATACAGGAAAGCAAAACAGCTTCCAGGGTGACACGGTGCTCTGTTTTCTCCTTTCTACACTGCTGTATAGAATCATCTGAATAATTTCCTTTCAATAAACAGGGAAAAATAGGTTTTTTCCCTTTAACCCCTTGGCATACTGTAAGGGTTCTTCTTCGCAGCCAGGTTAATGCGAATGCTTCCAGTTTGTGAATCAACAGAAGGGTATGCTAGTATATGGTAAAATGCTCTGTCAAGTGCTATTCTGATTGGGTGATGATGCCAGCAATTCATGTTGTCCTTACCATTTACTATGGGACAGATTAAGGACAGCCATTGATGGATTCCCTGCCTTTTCTTCCCACCAAATGTGAAATGCCACCAATCGCTTTTCTTAATATGGACTGGAACTGTGGAAGAGGCAACTTTCGAGAGATGGCTAGACAATAGGTTTAATAATCTACCCAAATTTGCTCTGTTTTTATGTCAGTGTTTTGGGTGCGGGTTTAGTGAAATAATGGAACAGTGCCATGTTAGAATAGCATTGCTTTGGAAGAGTGCTAAAGCCATGTTTACAAGGAGCCAGAGAAAGAGGTAATGGACCACAGGGGCATGGTTCAGGGATGGGTTCCTCCCGGTTCGGACTGGATCGCCCGAACTGTTAGCGATCCGCTGGTGATGTCACATTACTAGACCGGCCAGTGCCGGTCCGTGCGCGCCACCATCTTTTTTGGGGGTCAGTATTAACCCACCCCCGAGTTAATACTGACCTTTATTTCTTTGCCCGAAGCACAGCTGATCAGCTCCTCAGCTCCTCAGCTGTGTTTCGGGCTGATTCCAGATACTGAGCATGCGCGGAAGCCTAATTGCATGAGGGGACGTGCACACGCGCGAGCGGAGCAGACGCATGTGTGCAAAACATCGTAATGCGAACCGGTGGGGAAGGTAAGTGGAACCCACCCCTGGCCTGGTTGTGTTAGTGAAATGCTCTTTCTAGAGGCATAGGGAATGGCCTTGGGAGACAGGAGGAAGACCTAAGGCAGAGAAGAGACAAATGTGGTTTCAAGGCCTTTCCATGAAACTGTGAGAAAATATCTGAGACAAGCCCCTCGCTAATTCATGCAATGATAAAAGGAGGGAGGAGAGAAGCCCATTCAAACATGCAAGATCTTGTTACTTACTATAGCTATTACACAGTGGTGGGATTCAATTTTTTTTACTACCGGTTCTGTGGGTGTGGCTTGGTGGGTGTGACAAGGGAAGGATACTGTAAAATCTCCATTCCCACCCCACTCCAGGGGAAGGATACTGCAAAATCTCCATTCCCTCCCCACTCCAGGGGAAGGTTACTGCAAAATCCCCATTTCCTCCCAATCAGCTGGGACGCGGGAGGCAGAGAATAAATGGGGGCGGGGTCAGTCAGAGGTGGTATTTATCGGTTTTCTGAACTGATCAAAATTTCCGCTATCGGTTCTCCAGAACTGGTTAAAACCTGCTGAAACCCACCTCTGCTATTACAATAAAAGTAGCCTTAAACCTCTGTCACAGTGATTTCTTGGACTGGTCTATCATATAGGACTGATAGTCCTTGTATGAAACTAATGTGATAGTTCACTATCTTGGTTATTACTTTTTAGCCTGTCAATAAGTTTTTATCCATCACTGAGTTTAGGCACTCATTGTGTTCACCTTGCACATTTTTTCCTGGCTGTATTTATGCAATATTCATTAATTCTTGATAAAGATTTATGTAACGGAACTGTTAATTAATAAAAGCACATTGAATATGCCTGTGTGAATTTGTTTGCCATCACAAAAAACTTTTTGGATAGAGACAAGTGTCACTGTTTTTTTAAAAACTGGGCTTCTTGGGCTTTCAAAAGTGAAAGCAGGAGAATGGGTCTATATCCAGAAATATGAAGCCAAAAAATGGGGAGGAGAGGGGAGGGGAAGGGAAGGGAGGGGAGGAGGTTCTTTTATAAATATCCACCCTTGATTCTTCATGCTACATCTTCCCCTTTCCGCTTAACCTGATAACAAAAATCAAATCTGGTGTTCAATAACATTTATCACTTAATGGTTCATTTAATATTATCCATAAACTATTTCCCCATTTTCTTCTCTTCCCTCCCAACTGTAAGTATAAACAATATATTTGTCTTAAATTGGGGCAGAAAAAGTGAGGGGAAAAGAGACCCCCCTCATTTCTTCTAATGCTGTTTGGAATACTTGGTTCAAGGTGGAAGGTGTGATTGTCCACATATCTCTGTTTTGTGGTTCAAGTAGGTGGCTGCCCTGTATAGGTACAGCAAAATAGGGGAGGCTGATCGATTTCCTGCACCATTTATTTGTTTGCAAAAATACATCTGAGCTCTTCTCAATGCTGGGAAGCTGGAGGGGCAGGCATGATTAGAGTGGCAGATGAAAGACTTAATAATACATACATTGTGGGCCAAAGGAAGCAGGAGGGGACTGCAAAACTGCAAGGAAGAACTCACTAATTGCATCGGGAGGCAGAAGCTCTCTTTGTGTAATTTTTGTATGTGTGCATTGAAAGGGAGCCTGACTATCAGCTGATAGGCTCGTTTTGGGGATACGTTTAGCACTCTTCTGGAATTGTGCTATTCTGGGACAGCATGAAATGTGTGTTAAACAATAACTAAAAAAAAAATAACCGAAGAATGAGGACAGGCAGCTCTAAGATGAATTGGAGAAGAGATTCAGTAGGAATTGTTTATTGATAATCATAAATTACTGAGGACGGAGTGCTACCTGCATGAGATGCCCCCATGCATATGCCCACACAGAACAAGAGGAAAGAAAAAGGGAAGAAGACAAAAATGGGATGAGAAAGCATTTTTATCTCTCCAAAGACTGAATGGAGAGCCAGGTTTCTTTCTTTCTTTCTTTCTTTCTTTCTTTCTTTCTTTCTTTCTTTCTTTCTTTCTTTCTTTCTTTCTTTCTTTCTTTCTTTCTTTCTTTCTTTCCTTCCTTCCTTCCTTCCTTCCCTCTCTCTCCCTCCCTCCCTCCCTCCCTCCCTCCCTCCTTCCTTCCTTCCTTCCTTCCTTCCTTCCTTCCTTCCTTCCTTCCTTCCTTCCTTCCTTCCTTCCTGACAATCAGAAAGTCAGACATTCATTCAATTTCTATAGCAACCCAACTCAACCAAGTGATCCCATGGAACTTGCAATTCTAAAATTATAAAACAATTAAAAAACCGTAAACAGTAAAACATCAAAAAAGCAAATAAATACAAACAGTAGGCAAGATAATTAATAAAATAACAGTAAATGAAGCAATGGGGCCCTGTTAGTATTAAGGCACTGGGCAAGAAAACAAGGGACTCTGAGTTCGAGTCCTACCTTAGGTAAGAAATTAGTTGGATGACTTTGGGCCAATCATTATCTCAGTGCTGGGAAGAACTGAGAGAAGAAACCACTTCTAAATCTCACAAAATAATGGCTGGGACTAGTCCAGGCAATTGCCAGAAGTCAACATTGACTTGAAGGTGCCAAAATGCCAACAACAACAAAAGACTGAATGAGAGACACCTGCATACATGTAAGTAGGCTTACACACACACATCCAAGGACCAGCATTCCAATAGGAGAACACTATTCCTGTTTCCTTAACTTGCGACTCTATTGCTCTTTCAAAGAGAAGGAACTTCTATATATTAGCAGTCTAAATAACATCTAACAAATGTGCTGAACATTGCCATAAGCAGATGCCTTTGCAGAAACCTGGTGGTGGCCAGTCTCCCTGCAGCCCAAGCCAAAAATGGTTCTGGAGAACAGTGTCCAGAGAGTAGACAGGAGTTGGGTTCTTCCAGCAACCTAAATTAGCCAATAACAACTGGACAGATCCCAGCCCCTGAGTATGTCATCAGAAAACGTCATCAGCGAAGTATTGTGTCACGATGTGAATATATTGTCTGTTGAGCCTCTGTGCTATATTTCTTAGTCTTCTACTATATTTCTAGATCTACTGTATTTTCTAATCAAGCAGACATGTGATATGTGTTTCTACGCATGTGTGCATTCCAGGAGTTTTCGCCTCCTTCCTTCTTCTCCTGCAAGCCTCCGCCAGAGGCAGATGTGAATTCTTAACTGGGACAATGTAGCTTATTAAGGTTTATGTTTTGTTACTTTATACTGAAATAAATATTTTGTTAATTAGAATTAAATCTCAGTTTTTGATTTCAAGGGAATAAGATCTATATCGCCTCTGTAGGAATAAATTCCCATCCCATCATATTGTGTATTATTTCTATCAGCAGAAGGAAAACACTATGCATTTAGAAAGCTAAAAATAAATATAATTTTTTTTCTGAACTGACTGAGTTAAAGGCTACAACATTTTAAAAACAGTTAGCAGGCTTTTCCATGCCATGGGGAGCAGGGTGAGTCACCTCTTAAAGAACACACATTGGAAAGGACCAAGTAGAATCTACAGTGGGGGAAATACCGATGTGTATCCTCACTTATCAGTAAGTGTGCTGTGTTGGATTTCAACCAGTCACGTGCTCCTTAAGGAAACTAAAAGCCAACCTTCCAGAATTCAATTATGATTCCAACCAATATGGCAATAATCCAAATATGGCAATAATCCAAACAAATGGACCACATGGAATGCAGTTTCCATTAGCTGCAGCAGCTCAGGCTTCCACTTTGCCTCAATGTATCATAACAGATACAAACTCAAAGTGAACCGCTCCAAACTTGACTAGAAAATATGACTTTAGCAACAGAGTGGTAAATGCGTGGAACTCACTACCTGACTCTGTGGTTTCATCACCAAACCCCCAAAACTTTACCCTAAGACTGTCCACTGTTGACCTCACCCGATTCCTAAGAGGTCAGTAAGGGGCATGCATAAGTGCACCAGCATGCCTACCGTCCCTGTCCTAATGTTCCCTCTTTCAGTACCAATCTTATGTACATAAACAATGTTACATCTATGTATATTACCAACACGTACTTGACAAAATAAATACCATATTTTTGGAGTATAAGACGCACCTTTTTCCTCCCTAAAAGTGGCTGAAAATTTGGGTGCGTCTTATACTTTGAATGTAGCTTTTTTTTCCAGCCCTAACTAGGTGCTAACAGATCTTCCCAGCTCTTACCTTGCAGGCTTTTTCATTGTTACTCTCTCCAAAGAATGTTTTTCCAGCCCTAAGTCTTTGCAGGTTTTTTTTTTTCATTGCTCTACTTGCTCCAAAGAAGTTATTTTCTAGCCCTAACCAGGTGCTAACGATCTTCCCAGCTCTTACCGGCTTGCAGGCTCTTTCATTGTTACTCTCTCAGAAGAATGTTTTTTAAAGTCCTAACCAGGAGATAAAATAATGTGCTGAAGCTGACCAGACTAAGGATGCTAGCCAGATGAATACCTGGTAGGCAGATTGTTTTCCCCTATTTTCCTCCCCAAAAACTAAGGTGCGTCTTATACTCCAGTGCGTCTTATACTCCGAAAAATACGGTAAATAAAAATAAAAATGTATATTCTTGTTTTCCAAAGCAGTCTCGATATTGGAAAGATGGGGGAAGATACTCAGTTCTTATGAAAATGATTTTAGGATGAGGTTTGCTTTTATGTTTATTGGGGGTTCTTTAATTTTATAAAATGCAGCATTCCAGCAAATATACAGCCATTTTTGTTTATTTCCCAGAGACTTCATTGTTAGTGGACTCAGGATGTTTACTGTGGGAATTGTGGTTGTGCAATGACGGTCTTACTTGTCTTGAAATGGAGGGGGGACATTGGTTTGCAGTGGGACAAGCCATTATTTTCAAGAACAATTTTGACAAAAGTTGGAATTTAGATTTTCTCTTATGAAAGAGATAAATGTTAAAATGAAGCTATTGATTATAGTTAATAAGGCAGAACATTAAGCTTATGGAGAAACCAAACTAGTAAAAGGCAAAGGAATCATATCATCTTGTATGGCTGACAAAGAAATCTGATTGAAATTCAGAGTGGATTTGCCATGATCTCAGATTAAGAAACCTATCAGCCTAAGGCAGCTCTCAAACGTGGTCAGGGTCATTTTCCTTTTAACACACAATTTTAATAGGGCATGAATGAAAAGGCTACGAGTCTGATCTAAGACAGTTTGCTCCTTAAGGCTGAAGAGAAAATGGCAACTCTCTCCACCTCCTCCAAAATGCCCTGCACTCTATGCCAGCCAAGGGATTATTTTGGCATCCGAAGCACAACATTGCACAAGGGCCTTTTCTGTTTCTTGGCAGAAAAGGTCAACAATACATTAAAAACATAAGCATTGCCGGTCTTTTTTGTGACACTCAAAATCTGCTGCTTGAAACGTTTATCTCCTGTGCCTATCAGCCTACATTACAAGAAACTCAGAAGATTTGCCTGAATCTGTGAAAAGGTTTGTGTCAGAGGTCTCCAAACTTGGCAACGTTAAGACTTGTGGACTTCAACTCCCAGAATTCTCCAGCCAGCATAGCTGGCTGGAGAATTCTGGGAGTTGAAGTCCACAAATCTTAACGTTGCCAAGTTTGGGGACCTCTGGTTTATGTGATGACCGTGTGTGTGTGTGTGTGTGTGTGTGTGTGTGTGTGTGTGTGTGTGTGTGTGTGTGTGTGTACAATAATGTCATTTCCATTTCCTCAGCATATGTCATCAGGGAACCCCACTTCCTGATGGAGAACTAGGCCAGAACTAGGAAGGATGCCAAAGAAAGGGACAATTCTTTCCACTTGTCCTATATGTCTGCAAAAGAGTCTCCAGTTTCTATTTACCTCTCACGGTGTTCCTGATTATCTGTGTTCAGGGCAAAGCATTGTTTCCTAGGACAGAGTTAGAAATGGTGCAGTAAAAAAGAAATAATGCACCAATGTCTTCTCATTCTCATTCAGATAATGTTTCTTTCCAATGTTAGTGCTTAATCAAGAAAAATGGAAGTTCCCAATCATTTTTATGTGCCCTATGTCATATGAAACAGCACTACTTGCTTCCCTGCATTGAATTAATTGCTTTCCTATAATCATATTAATAGGGTTTGAGCTTCCCACTCTCAACGTAGAAATATATATCAGCTGTTCAATATTTAATGGTAAAACATGGAGCATGGTTTCTTAGAAATAATGAAATGTAAGAGACTTAACTTTTCGCCAGTTCTGATTCTAAATGTTATTTCTGATGATTTCAAGGATGTTTTATTTCATTCCAATAATACTACAAGCTAAAGAATGCCAATTGGTACCCAGCTTCAAGATTTGTTTAAACAAGAAGCTTTGTATGAACAAGAAGCTTCCATTCATATTTGGAATTTCTTTCATATTAATTGGGAACAGATGGAAAAACTACAAATTGTTAGGAACAGGTGAAGCAAAGAAATATTCAACCCATTCCCCCTTCATTTTTTTCAGGATATTTTCCTGCTTCCTTCATTACAGAAAAAAGAACAAAAATAAAATGTGACATGCCAGACTGGCTTATCATATATTGGAATAATTAAATTCAGATACACCACCAAAGGGAATACATAAAAGTATTAACTGTTGGACCTAAACTCTCAATTTGTGCCACTACCTCTTAAGAAGTACCATAAGTGTAGAAACAATTTATCAGCAAGCTTGTTTTTTCTTATGTTGCATCAAAGTTTTGAACAAAGGATTTCTCCAGCAGCTAAGCAGCTATAGACATATTTGAAGAATTTAAACAGATGCAGATATAAGAGGAGGGAAATAAAAGGCTCGAAAGGGTTTTAGAAGGCAAAATAGAGTAAATAACAGTTAACAGATTTTTTTTTAAATCATGCAATATTTTCAAAATGTGAACTCACCAAGAGTCTTTTTGGAGTTGGGCAGGTTCAAAACCCAACCAATCAACAATCAAATAAATGCAGAATTTTTATTACAAAAAACAAAAAAGCATTTGAGCTTTGGAAGACTATAAGCAGATTTACACATAAGACAAAGGAAGTAAAAGGTTTAAGATTTCAAAAAGGAAGATGGGCTTTAAAAAAAATGGACACCAAATCAAGCTTTAAATTTTTTTTAAAAAAAAGCATTTGGATGAACAAAAGAGATGCTGGCAAAAACATGTGTCCTGCATTTTTCGCCCCCTTCAGAATCATCAATAGCAATAGCACTAAGACTTATATACCGCTTCATAGTGCTTTACAGCCCTCTCTAAGCGGTTTACAGAGTTCAGCATATTGCCCCCAACAATCTGGGTCCTCATTTTACCCACCTCAGAAGGATGGAAGGCTGAGTCAACCTTGAGCCAGTGAGATTTGAACAGCTGAACTGCTGAACTAGCAGTCAGCTGAAGTGCTGCTTTTAACCACTGCGCCATCACATTCCCACTCTTCTGCTTTTTAGTTCCTCCATGGAAGTAAAGCAATCAGAATTACAAGGGAGCCTATGAGAGTCTCATTACTAAATATCTGGTCTTAGGATGCAGCAGCAGCTGCTACCACCACCCTTTGTCTCTGACTCTGATGAATTCAGATTTCTCTTACCATATCAATAACCTTCATATTGTTTTTTAAATAAAAAAACATATTAAACTAACAAACAGTCACAAAAAAAGACATTCACTGTATTTCATGGCTTACCCGTCCAATATACACAGTGAATCAAACTGGCTCTGAAATGAGTATTTTAACATAGCCAGAAATCTGTTTTACCAAGCACATTAGCTCGGCATTTGAAACTTGAGGTTGGCCAAATCATTACATTTTTGGAAAGACATAAAAAGATAACAATGCCTTCTTTTGGGCGGGGGGGGGGGGGGAATCAGTGCTTCCTTAACTACAGTACAGAATGTCCTTATTACCTGTGACACTTTTGCTCAAGGTCTACTTTGGTTTGCTAATTGCTATAAATAGTTGCTGTCACTTGGGCTGCAGATATTTTCCAATTTGTTTCAAGTAGATTTGCCAGAAACGCAGAGTGGGTTGAAGGGAGGGTGATTTTTTCCCCACATATTTGCCTGGAGGAGACAGAATGAAATAATTTGACAAATATGTTAAAATGTCACCATGTTCATATGGGAAAAGCCATATGGCTGGTAAACATCACTTGCAAACATTTGGACAAGACTGGTTTTTGATGGATGGTTGGCTAATGTATGATTCTCGTGACTTGGAACAAGATGCAAAGTTACAGAAACAGCTAAACGGATGTTAATTCTCCTATTTGTATTACCATGGAAATGTTTACAGGGGTAAGGAGAAAACATTTCAGACAGTACCAATGCTTTACAACAGCTGTTTTATAATCTTAACACCAGTTAACTAGAGAAAATGTTGGGATTGTATCCTTTGCTGTATTCACTTTCAACAGAATAGAGAGCCTCAGATTGAAAAAAAAGTGTGGCATCTAACCATGGGATGAAGCCTTTGCCAGACTTGGAATATTATGTTATTCTTGCTCCCTCAGCTCTTGGAAGAATTTGATATATCTCAAACCAACTACAGACTCTATGAAAATGAAATTGGTGATTCAATGGAAGGTTGATAACACAAATCTGCTCTTCACACCAAGAGACCCCACTTTCTTCCTTCAACCAAAACAATAAAAACATTAGCTGGTGACTATAAAGAGAAAAAAATACCTAGAGGTGGGGGAAATAGGTACAATAATTGTATTATCGTATTTTTCGGAGTATAAGACGCACCGGAGTATAAGACGCACCTTAGTTTTTTGGGAGGAAAATAGGGGGGGGGGAATCTGCCTACCAGGTATTCATCTGGCTAGCGTCCTTAGTCTGGTCAGCTTCAGCACATTATTTTATCCCCTGGTTAGGACTTAAAAAAACCTTCTTCAGAGAGAGTAACAATGAAAGAGCCTGCAAGCCAGTAAGAGCTGGGAAGATCATTAGCACCTGGTTAGGGCTAGAAAAAGCTTATTCAGAGCAAGTAGAGCAATGAAAAAAACCCTGCAAAGACTTAGGGCTGGAAAAATCTTCTTCGGAGAGAGTAACAATGAAAGAGCCTGCAAGCCAGTAAGAACTGGGAAGATCATTAGCACCTGGTTAGGGCTAGAAAAAAACTTTTTCGGAGCAAGTAGAGCAATGAAAAAAACCCTGCAAAGACTTAGGGCTGGAAAAACATTCTTCAGAGAGAGTAACAATGAAAAAGCCTGCAAGGTAAGAGCTGGGAAGATCATTAGCACCTAGTTAGGGCTGAGGAAAAAGCTCCGAAAAAGCTACATTCAGAGTATAAGACACACCCAAATTTTCAGCCACTTTTAGGGAGGAAAAAGGTGCGTCTTATACTCCAAAAAATACGGTATTTAGTGTTGTATTGACTATCTAGAAAAAGCTTGAGAATATATTTAATGTGATCCTTGATTTAAATCTGTGCAGCTCTCTTTACTTCATCTAAAAAAAAAATCCCGGAAACTGCAGTTTAATAAAAATGTTGAAAACTCTGTTAGCAATTCTGAATTGTCCACAGTGAACTATACAGTATCTGCCAGGAGTCTCTGGTGAAAAAAAAAATGATAACATCGGCTTAAGTAGTAATTGCAGCTGAAAACATATCCCTCTTTACAGTGGCTTCATCAGATAGCTGGACATCCAAATGGGAGAATTTTTCAGTCTCTGGCTGAGCTGGTATCTTCCAATAAATCTTGGTTTGTTTAGCCATGGTTTATTAAATAAAAAATATTTTAATTTAAATGAGCCGCGGTGGCACAGTGGTTAGAGTGCAGTACTGCAGGCTACTTCTGCTGCCTGCCGGCTGCCTGCAATTTGGCAGTTCAAATCTCACCAGGCTCAAGGTTGACTCAGCCTTCCATCCTTCCGAGGTGGGTAAAATGAGGACCCAAATTGTTGGGGGCAATGTGCTGACTCTGTAAACCTCTTAGAGAGGGCTGTAAAGCACTGTAAAGCGGTATATAAGTCTAAGTGCTATTGCTATTAACCCATAAATCATGGTTTATAAACTTCAGTGGCTGGCCATACAGACACACAAACACACAAACTACATTATGGCTTAGCACAAGGTATGAACCTCTCTCCATGAATAGAATAGAATTCTTTATTGGCCAAGTGTGATTGGAGACACAATGAATTTGTCTTCGATGCAAAAAGCTCTCAGTGTACATAAAAGCTATGAGTGATCATAGCATAGATCATGATCATAGTCATCATAAAAATACATTCATCATAAATCATAAAATATTTATGAGTTTCTATCACAAGGAAAGGAGGAGATTGGGATGTCATGCAAATCATGACATCTATGCCTAAATAATGTCATCACATACCAATGATGTAAACTACATCTTTTGAGTTATTGGTCCAATGACATTGTAGCACATGTGCAGTAGTTTCTATCCAAAGGCTATGCTTATGTAGACCTGAATTTCCAATAGAGGATTATGCCTTTCAGTAGTGCTGTTTTCAAATCATTTTGAGAAATCTGTGAAATGATCCATGCTGACCCTGGTGTCAAAGTTTGTCCATTACATGCCACTGCTGACTCGAAGCGTGTATCACATAATAGTATGCATGATTGCAAGTAATTCTGTTACTAGCCAAAATAATTGTCATGCATGGTCCAGTGACTGAATAAATAACTAGTGTGTGCATTTCATATGGAAGGTGAAAGACCTTGATTGCCAAGATGCACTTCTTCTCTGCGTATTTTAAGTACAATGGAATCACAGGCTCTTCGGTTTGCACCAGTACATTGTGAATGGTGGCAAGGTTGTAACACTATTGCTTTGATGCTAAGATGGCTTATCATCTTCTCTTCTGCCTCCTCTACCATCAACCTTCTTTCCCTGCTCAATTAATATGCTTTGTGAGATCTTGTAAGATCTGGGGGGGGAAACGCCATTATTACTTTTTCCCCAATAGGCAATCATACCACATACCACTATTTGGAAAGATAGGACAAATGTAGCAGAGTACATCAATGAACACCAATTAGCAGTGAAAAGACACAATCAACACTCCTTAATTTCACCATATGTGGACAATTTCAATTGTGACCAAGCTAAATCCAAAAACACTAGGGAATTCCTGGTGGTTTGGCATTCAGACAATCACCCATCAATAGACACGTAGAAATAAATCATATTTATATGCCATTCAAAAAAAGATTTTTAAAAACCAAGAAGGAAACAAAAAAGATCACAGCACATCCCCTCCAGCAGCCAACACCCAGATAAGCAGGAGTTAACACCACACAAACTATCAAGCAGAAAACAATGCACTAATCAAAGAACTACCAAGGAGAAAACCACACTTCCACCAACACTAGCAAGGCAAGCTACTATATATAAAGAGGGAGAAAACCTCACACTCACTAGCAGTGATGATCTTATCTAGTTGGATAGTGAAGCAAACAAACAAGCTCAGCACCAAGGACTCCGTAGAATACACTTCCAAGCATCCTAATAGTGAAAAGGACTGAAGTCTATTTTCTCTTAGATGAAGATGTGGATTGAATAACATTCCTCCAAGAGATATTCTCCACCTTTTCTAACAGTCAAAGTGGAGGGAGAAGAACCGTAATTCTGAAGCATCACCAACACCAAATTTTCAATTCATTTTTTTTCACTTTAGAAGGTAGTTGTGCATACTAAGATTTATAGAGATATAAATTATGAAATGCAGTTTTATAATCTTGCTGCTCAAAATCAATGTATCCATCATTAAGCTTCAAGGGCAGCTTCCCACAAAATGGGGCAGGAGCTATCTGTTGGCTCATCCCTGTTAGAGGAGAAGCCCTAATAAATCTTTATATTTATTTGTGACGTGTCTTTACAATAGTAAAACTTTGTATTTCATCTCTTTCTAGGGGACAAAATTTATGAATAGCCTTAAAAAAAATACAGGTTTGCTGGGGAAAAAAATTCCAAAGAGATGCTAATTGAATACTTCTCTAGCATTGGTCTAAGTCAGGGTTGTCCAATGTAGTCTACTAAACTCCAAGAATCAATAGGACTATCCTAGGGGATATTGTTAATATTAAAAGACTGCTTGCATAGTCAGCCAAATGTTTAGACAGGGTTTGGCATTTTGTTGAATCCTTCCCAAGGATTTGGGATTGGCAGATGTTGTTATATTAAAAGTATCATTGCAGGATGTAAGCTGTTCTGAGTAAAGCTGCCTTTTGCAACTGACTGATGGTGATTTTGTCAATGCCGATGGTGGCTGAAGTAGTGTTCCAGATGTTTTAGAATTGCACCCAGGGGGCCTATTACTATTGTTATAGTATAGTGTAGTATTACTATACTATTACTACTTTTGCTTTCTTTTGCCACGGTTGCTCTACTTCTATTTGTAGGTCTTTGCATTTTGTGATTTTCTCTCCTTTCTCTTCTATTTTGCTGACTCCAGATACTGACATATCCACTCTCCAGACTTTTTGGGGGAGGGGCGTCTTTCTTACTGACAGTTGTTAAGTCTGGGGTGTTACATGGCAAGTGCCTATCTGTTTGAATTCTAAAGTTGCACAACTATTTAGCTTCTTTGTTTTCTAATGCTTTCTCTATTTTATGGTCCCACCAGTTCTTGCTTGCAGCAAATGCTATTTCAAGCAAGTATTCCAATGCACCATTATTGCTATTTTGTAATGCCATTGTTTGTAGTCAGTCTCTGTGATCTTCTTATAGCAGCTAACAGGTGGTTCACTATTTCTTCAGCTTATTTGCAGTAGTGGCGCTTGCCGACTCTTGCTGTCTCCTCAAGTCTGGTTTTGTATGCATTTGTTCTTAAGGCTTAGTCTTGTGTAGCCAGAATTAGCCCCTCTGTCTCTTTCTTCAGTTTTTCTGGTTTTAGCCATTATCAGGACTTGCTGTTATCTACTTTGTCTGCTTTTTAAAAATGTACTGGCCATGTAATATTTTGCCTTGCCATGTTTCTTTCCTATTCTTCATTTGATCTTTTTTTGTAAGACAGTTTGGTCTCTCTACAACTCAGTAAGCCCGCATGCTATTATTATTATTTGTAGTACTTAGGGTATTTATTCCTTTTTTATATATATAATAAATGTTTGGGCATCAATTCACAAAGAAGTTTAGGCATCCCTGGTCTAAGCAGAGCAAGCCTAAATCCCCCCTCCCACCTCCCCAGATTCTCTAGAGCAGAGGTGTCAAACCTTCATTGAAGGCTGCATCAGGGTTTGGTTTGACCTCAGGGGGGTTGGGGGCGTGGCCAAGGTGGGCATGGCCAAATTGATGTCATCCATGTCAGGGGCCCTGTGGTGGTCTGAGCACTCTGCCAGCGAAAAAAGTCCTTCGCGGGCTCCATTTTTGGCTGTGACAGCCTCCTGCAAACCTCTGCCAGCAAAAATGGAGCTTGTGGGGGGGGGTTTAGGGTGCACTTGGCCCCAGTGGTGAAATCCATTTTTTTTTATTACCGGTTCTGTGGGTGTGGCTTGGTGGGCATGGCAGGGGAAGGATACTGCAAAATCCCCATTCCCTCCCCACTCTGAGGCCAGCCAGAGGTGGTATTTGCCGGTTCTCTGAACTACTCAAACTTTCCGCTACCGGTTCTCCAGAACCTGTTAGAACCTGCTGGATTTCACCCCTGCTTGGCCCTCCCGAGCTCTGTTTTCGCTGGCAGAAGCACTGTGGGCTGTTTCCAGGGCACCCCACAGGGCCGGATCTGGCCTGTGGATCTTGAGTTTGACACCGCTGCTCTAGAGGAAGGTATGATGAAGGAAATATCGGTAATGTTTTGACAGAGATGGGTGGAGCTGAGATTTCTGATGCAGCCCTTGTCCTTATATGTTGGCATGAAGAAGCTTCAGACTCCCTGGAGGATATTTTATTGATTTGTTTATAAAGTGCCTCAAAGCAAAGGAAGTATTATATGCTGTACATGCGGTGGAAATAGTTTGAATATATACATACAAAAACTACTTTCCCTTTCAAGTGCCTTCGGATGTAACAAAGGTGTGCCAAGATCATTTTTCCTGGACCAGGGTTGCACAACCATGTTTCCATGGTTGCATATGATCCTACACGCTTGGGGTGTAACCCTGAGAATCTCTCCAATGCTGATGAATTGTCACTTTTAATGTGATTGGGAGAAGAAATCATTAAACACATGCGGAGTAATTATATTAATTGTACTGAATTTCATTTAACTTTAATTAAATTTAAATTAAATGATCTTAGTTTTGTTCTGCTTCTGGCCATTTTTTGTAATGTAGCCCTCAGCATGCTACTTAAATTATAGCCTTCCACTCAAATTGTCTGTAAAAGGTAGCTATGTCACTGCTACCAGCTAACTTTTCTAAAAGTTCTCAAAACCGTATATACTTTTTTGAATACAGTAAAATGTGTATGGTAAATTAATTGTAAGTAAAATTTCTTTAATAGAATAATTTTACCCTGGAGAGAAATGCTACTCAATGACTTATGGGTAGATTAGAAAGTTGTCCAGATATGGGTATCAAATGCTGGATCTTATAAAAATAGAATGCAGAGAAAGGGACATGTGTACTGGGACTACGGCATGGGGAATTACAGAAAGGAAAAAGTGATCAAACATGCATTGTGATATCATAATTCATTTTTCATTAGTCTGGCATCATTGTGGTTAGCGTGGATGCTTATGGAATGAAGTTTAAAAGGAAAATCCCATGACTGGACAATGAAGCAGCAAAATATGGTTGGAATTATAGCTCCAGGATGAATTATATGTTTTGGATACAAAATGTTCCTGAGGTCCATTGTTGACACCTCTAGTTTAAAAAATGTTGATAGATGACAGAGGAAAACATATCTGAGACTAGAAAGCCAGGGTACATAGGAGTAGATAATTTATGCATACATAGATAAAGGACCTGATTTATAGAACTTTAGCAATTGCTTGTTACTCTGCCAACATTTAGAATTATGTCTGGTATATCAATAAAGAAGTCTGCAAAGATGAGGGGCTGTCATAGAGAAGAAGTAGTCAACCTAGTCTCCAAATCACCTGAGGGCAGGACAAGAAGTAGTGGGTGGAAGATCATTAAAAAGATCTAACCTAGAACTAAGGAGAAATTTCCTGACACTGTCTGGATCCATCACTGAAGGTTTTCAAGAAGAAACTGGACATCCAGAATGGTATAGGGCAGTGATGGCGAACCTTTTTTGGTTCGCGTGCCAAAAGGGGGGGGGGAATGTGGGGGATCACGTGTGTGCATGCCCACACTCATAATTCCATGCACCCCCGCACATGCACGCATGACCCCCCTGCTCCCAGCATGCAATGGCATGCCCATTTTTCTCTCTCCCCAGGCTCCAGAGCCTTTCTAGGAGCCTGGGGAGGGCGAAAATGGCCTTCCCCACCCCCTCTGGAGGCTGGAAACAGCCTGTTTCCTGACTCCCAGTGGGCCCAGAAGGCCCGAAAATCAGCTGGCTGGTGCACACATGCATGCCGGACCTGAGCTCGCGTGCCCACCGATATGGCTCCGCGTGCCACTTGTGGCACCCGTGCCATAGGTTCGCCATCACGGGTATAGGGTCTCCTGCTTGAGCAGGGAGTTGGACTAGAAGACCTCCAAGGTCCCTTCCAATCCTATTATTCTATGTTCTATATTCTAATGTAGTCTTTGACAACACTGTGCGACTTGGTGTTCTTGAGAGATACTGGAATTTCAACTTCCGATAATTCTAGCCAAGATAGCAAATAGGTTGACATAACTCCAACATAGCTAAAGAACACCATGTTGGGGATATCTACAATGGAATGGGTTATGAAAAGTCATTTTTTTCCAAAGTTTGCCTTATTTCACAGATTTTTACTAACAATCTTGTTGCTTAACTCAAAGAGAGAGGAAGTTCCAAAATCGAACAATAGAGGGAGAGAAAGAGCCATAACATTGAACCATGTTTCATTTATCCAACTAATTTTGTTCTAGAAGCATCCATTAAAGTTGGGGTTTACCTAAAACAGTTATTGTGGGCTTTTTTCTAGACTTCAGGACATCATATTTTCAAATCCACAATTCTCATTAAAAACAACAACAACATCCAAGAGCTTCCTTCATTAAGCAAAAATAAATTTTAAAAGAGAGCATATTCATTTCTAATACCTCTCTGAACAACCCACATAGGTTGGTAACAAATTAATAATACTGTTGGTCATGATCAAGGGAAGCTTAAGCTACTTATTAAGTCACAACAACTTTGCTCTTTAAGAAAATGCCAAATAGCAACCAAAAGTTTTAGGGATGAATGAAACACAAACAAACAAACAAACAAACAAACAAACAAACAAACATGCAAGCAAACAGGCTGGGTGCATGGTAAACAGATTTTATCTATGAAATTGTTGTTCTCCTCTGATCCTAGTTCTGAAAAGGATTACTGGTATAATGTTTTACCCTTTCCTTTGTGGTTGGATGGTCAACGAAATCATACCTTCACTGCTCAGTTTTTTGTGTGATAAGACAAATTGCCCAACTTGAAATATTTTCACAGAGCAAAGGCTGGGAAAACTAATAAAGTAAAGTTGCCCTGGAGTCAAGCTAGTTTCTGGTGAATAGATGTATGTGTATTTAATTTAATTTAATTTAATTTATTTAATTAAATTAAATTTATTAATTAAATTTATTTTGTCAAACATGTATTAGATAGTACATATGAGTATAAACACGATTTGAATACATGAAATGAATATGAATAAAAATAAAAGGGCAGAGGTGGGTTGCTCCCGGTTCGGATTGGTTCTATAGAAGCGGTAGTGGGAATTTCCCCCTGCTCGCCGAACCAGGAGTGATTGCCAGTTGGCCACGCCCCCGAACTGGCTCTCATCTTGTTTTTGGCTTCTGCGCATGCGCAAAAGCTTGGTTTTTTGGCACTGTGCATGCACGCAGCTGCACGGCACGCAATGCGCACGTGCCCACACGGCACGGAAGCGAACCGGCGGTGAGGTAAGTTAGAACCCAGCCCTGTAAAGGGTACATTAGAACAGGGATGGTAGGCACGCTGGTGCGCTTATGCACGCCCCTTATAGACCTCTTAGGAATGGGGTGAATTATGTATTTATGAGTGAATTATAAATATCTATACCACCACCCCTGCCTACACACCACGTACATACAAAATAGTGGTAGTGTAAGAAAAGAAATCTTACATACATTATTTTGATTCAAATAAATTAAATGTAAGAGAAAAAAATAACTAATAAAAAGTTCCATATAATATTCCTTTAGTATCACCATGGGTTTAATTCTATTGTTAAACTGGTCATTAAATCTGTCCTATATAGAAACATTACTTCCTATTGTTTTTAGAATATAAAGAGTTTTCAAAAATAGAGAAATGGACTCATATTTGAAATTCATCCCATAGTATCAGAAGGTAAGTCTGTTTCCACTGGAAAAAAGATTATCATGGTCTAGGCTCAGTGAACAAAAGCTCTTCACAAAATTCCACGTTCTGTTTCTTTCCAAAATTATATTAATATATGCTGTGATTTCAAAGCAAAACAGAGCTCTGGACAGGACCAAATCATATATATCAGGGATGTCTACAGCATATGGTGAAAAAGTTAAGTCTGATAGCTGCAATGGTGCAACTGAAGAACATAAAAACTGGGTGGGAGTTCAGTAGCTTCACTTCACATATCTCTTCCTGGTGTGGGAGCAGAGCCCTGTAACGTTCAATATGAGCCCTTCCTTTAATTTTTTTCCCCCTTCGCCTCTGGGAATTTGAAGCAGTTGAATTAGCTGGGGTCATACTTGGGCTGCAACTATAAAGGAGAGGCTTTCTGTATCTGGGTGTTTTGGGTAAGTATTGAATGTTGTGCTGTTGTATTTTAGAATGTTGTATATTCTAAAAACAATAGGAAGTAATGTTTCTATATAGGACAGATTTAATGACCAGTTTAACAATAGAATTAAACCCATGGTGATACTAAAAGAATATTATATGGAACTTTTTATTAGTTATTTTTTTCTCTTACATTTAATTTATTTGAATCAAAATAATGTATGTAAGATTTCTTTTCTTACACTACCACTATTTTGTATGTACGTGGTGTGTAGGCAGGGGTGGTGGTATAGATATTTATAATTCACTCATAAATACATAATTCACCCCATTCCTAAGAGGTCTATGGATGGAACTGTGGATTTGGTAAATAGCTATAACTATAGTGGTTTAGAAATTAGTGGTATAGTGAATTTTGTTTAAAGAAAAATTGTTATTTTTGTACAATAAATCCTTCCTTGGAATAAAAGAGGTGGGGGAGGGGAAACATTTCTTGTTTGTGGTCTCTGGGTTTCTTCAAACGAATCTGTCATATTGACGACTATCATTGTGGATTTCACCAGGAAAAGTAACTTTTTCTACCAAAGAAGACAGTTGTATGGTGACCTTCTTCATTTCCCTCTGACCTGCCTGTAATCCTACCTTTGCATAATGATTTCATATCACATCACCCTTTCAATAACTGCTATGGTTGAGTAGAAACTAGAGCACCATGACACCATAACACAGGCAAGTTTAAGCAAATATTATGGATTAGGTGAGGCTGTTGTTCACACAGCTGCTGTTTTCCTCCAAATCTTGCAATCTGAGGTCCATTCACGCTCGACTGGATTTATTTTAGTCCTTTATTTTCCTAATAATGTTTACAGCTCTGCATGGGTTGGAAATCATGAGGCAGTATCCACTTTCTCTAAATTGCCAGTACCCCTGGGTGATGCAAATTGGGAGAGGCACTTTTATATTATTTTTTATTTTAAAAAGTAACCTTTTGGATTGAGAGCAAGGATTTTTTTTTTTTTGGTCTTTGCATTCACTGCTGTCTTGTGGCTTCTCTGGCTGTTGAGTCACATGAAGCACAACTGCTGATCCAGGGAGGTTAATGAGCCTCAGGGGGGAGGGGAAGAGAAGACAAAGTCAGATTTGTTTTCACAACCCCCTCCTCATTTCTTCTAGCTAATTCCCTTGTGTGGATGATTGGTCAAAGCTTTTGGTTCCATTGCCAAGAACATTGCTGTTATTGCTGCTACTTTTTTTTTAATGAAGTAAAGATGGCAAACCAGGCTTTAACCACAGGAACACATTGGTGAAGCAAAGGAGAAAGAGGACAGGGAAGAGAATCCTATTTTCCTTTCTACAATAACAGCATGCAACACATTTCGGCAATAATCTGATTTAGAACTACGATATTGTTTAGTTTGCCTAAACTAGGTGAAAACTTAGAGCTACGTCGCCTTCGATCTGATCTAAATGTAGTTCATAACATCATCTGCCACAATGTCCTACCTGTCAATGAATACTTCAGCTTCAACCGCAACAATACACGAGCACACAATAGATTCAAACTCAATCTAAACCGCTCGAAACTTGACTGCAGAAAATACGACTTCAGCAACAGAGTAATCAACGCCTGGAATGCACTACCTGACTCTGTGGTTTCTTCCCAAACCCCAAAAACTTTAACCTTAGACTGTCTATAGTTGACCTCTCCCCATTCCTAAGAGGTCTGTAAGGGGCGTGCATAAGCGCACCATTGTGCCTACTGTCCCTTTCCTACTGTCCTATTGTCCAAATTTACCTATACATACTTTGCTTTTGTTTATGTTTATATCATACCTGTTATCTTGTACATGTTGACAAAATAAATAAATAAATAAAAATAAAAAATAAAAAAGTTAGGATGCTGCTTTTGATCTGCTTTTGATCTGTCCTCTTTCTATGGGGATTTGCTGCTTTTGATCTGTCCTCTTTCTATGGGGATTTCTATGCTATAGGAACAGATTGTGGCTAGAGAAATTGGGTTTTAGTATATAAATCAGAATTCACCAAACTGGTTCAAAGTGTTGGCCCAGCCAAAAACTGGGTTCATTTTACCCAGCACAATTTAGGCCAATAATCATGCTGAAAGAAGAAACTGGGTTTTTGCTCAGACATAGATGCTTGGGATCGCTGTTCAAATCAAGTGTGGCTGCTTTTATACCATACAACCACATTTACACATCAGAATTTGCTGATATTTCATCACTTGTTCCTGATTTACTGAAGACATTTGCAGTTTAGGCTAACATCCCATAATAAGCATAGGAGTACACTTAATGAGCTAAGGTCTCTATCTTTGGGTGTGTTTTTAATAAGCTAATAATAAACTGTTTACCTCCGGACCATTGCCTGCACATTCTTGACCACCACTTAAGCAAAATGTCATGTTATGTTTCCTTGTTCCAGTAATGGGCACACTTGCAAAATTCTTTAGCAGAATTACAAATCCACAGTTGGTCAGCTAAAGTAACACTTCCTATAACTGAACCACCCATTTGTGGTCAGTCCTTTTAGCGTCTTCCAATAAATGTCAATGTAGGTGTTAATTAACTCTTGATTCTTACAATGGTTATATCAAGCAAAAGAATAGACAAAGTGATTAAAATGGACTAACTCTAGTTGAAGCTAATTCATGGCTCACTTGCATGAGACCTCTAGTAGTTTGCTAATACATTAATAGGTCAGGTCCTCAAAGACATATTGGAAAGTCAACTTAATGTACTTAATATACCAAGCCATCACTTATTTTAACTATATTTTTCTGGTACAGGCCACTGTGCTTTCGTTTAAAATCGGGCTTTATCCTAAACCAGGGGTCAGCAACCCGTGGCTCTGGAGCCACATGTGGCTCTTTCATCCCTCTTTCATCCCTCTGCTGCGGCTCCCTGTCCCTGGTCGGCACTACAATTTTGAGAGGAGCTTCCAGTTAGTGGGGGAAAGCATGGTGTGCCAGGTGGAGACTTATGGCAAGGGGCGGGTTTTCCGGTTGGCTCCACAATTGATGTGAGCCGCCCAGAGTCCTTTGGGAGTTGGGTGGCATAGAAATGTAAATAAATAAATAAATAAATAAATAAATAAATAAATAAATAAATAAATAAATAAATAAATAAATAAATAAATAAATAAATAAATAAATAAATAAATAAATAATAGGGCTTTTGGTTAGGACAGGTAGAGGAAAAAAGACACTGCACTAGGAGGAGACTCTATGGTAGGGGAACCGGACTTCCGGTCAGCTCCAGAATTGAACCGGGGGGTGGGGCTTCCGGTTAGGACCTTTGTGGCTCTTTGAGGGTTTATGGTTGCCGACCCCTGTCCTAAACTATAATTTAATTGGATTTACACTGTGCTAATCCAACACTAAACCACTTTGTGGTATAACATGACACATGATCTCACCCAATGTGGATAACCAATTAAAATTTAAAATTCTTAGGAGCATACTTATCTTATGAAGTATTGTGTGTGAGCTCTCAATTAAGCTTTATAAATACTTTTTATTGTTAAATCAATTTGAAATGCAAATTTGAATGGAACAAGGAATGTGAGACATTGATTTTGTTTAAACAAAGGGAAACTGTTTTAACATCTGTATCAAAAATTCCAATAAATCTGAAAGCTATGGTTTATTCAACTAAAAAAATATTTCAGGCATTGGCTGCCATTACGTATTTATGAAAAGGAATCATCAAATTTAAAAAAAAGTTGGAAAGCTGATTTTTAATAATATTTTCTTTCTTGCTCTTTTCTAATTTTCTATTTTCTTATTCATTATTCTTTACTTTGTTTCTTTTCCAATATTTGTATTGCCTGAGTACAATGCTTCATTGAAACACATTTTTTTGCAATATCCTATTGTTATGTTCTGGGAAGAAATCATTACTTATATTATTTTGACTGAGGTAGGGTTTAATATTTACAAAAGTCCATATTCTTTTGAACTTTATAACTTATTACAGGGACACTGAAAACTGGAAATGGATTCTGTGTGCCCTGATGGTTGAGAGGCAAGTCCTTCAACATTGGAAAGACAAATGAATGTATGGCTGCAATTACTCAGTGGACTGAAAACCAAATGTTACTTACAACTTGCAAATGGGTTGCTTTGATTATGTATTGGCAATTACAATGAAGCCTTTTTAAAATCTGTTATATAAAACCTTAAATATATGTATACAGTGTCACGGTGTGATTATTGCCTGTTACATGTATATGCAGGGAGATGCATCCCTATTCAATATAATGGTTTATTCCTGAGCACGTGACTGATATGTTCTTGTACGCATGTGTGCATTCCTTTCTCCGCTCTACCCTTCTTGCTCTGTCTTCCATTGAGCGAAGACACACTTTTATATCAGAGATGTAAACAAATGAGGATTTATTGTTTTTGTACCGAAATAAATATTTTTACTTAGACTTTTAAACTGCGGTTTCTTTTCTAATGTCTGATGTCCGGGAAAAGATCAAACATCTCCTCTGTGAGATTAATTCTCACATCTGTCATACAGGTCATCCCCGACTTATAACAGCTTGCTTAGTGACTGTTTGAAGTTACGACGACACTGAAAAAAGTGACGGGACCATTTTTCACACTTATGACCATTGCAGCATCCCCATGGTCACATGATTTACATTCAGATACTTGACAACTGACTCACATTTATGACGGTTGCAGTGCCCTGGGGTCATGTGATCCCCTTTTGCAACCTTCTGACAAGCAAAGTCAATGGGGAAACCAGATTCACTTAACAACCGTGTTACTAATTTAACAACTGCAATGATTCATTTAACAAATGTGGCAAGGAAAGTGATAAAATGGGGCAAAACTCACTTGACAAATTTCTCACTTTGCAACCTAAATTTTAGGCTCAATTGTGGTCATAAGTTGAGGACTACCTTTGTATATCCTTATATACCTAAATTTTTGCTGTTGTTCTGCTCTCCTTTTTCTTTGTTTTTTTCTAGTGTTTTGTTTAATGAAAGGCATAAACAATGAAATGCTATGGGGTTGGGAGGGTCTTAAGCTTACAACTTTATCCAATGGCAAGGGAACATTTTGTTCCATCATTTATGAGCTTGTAGAGAATTCTGCAGTTTCAGCCACTTTTTCAGAGGAAGAGAACTTGACTGTTTTCCTTCTCATAACAATCCATCTCAGGCTTTAGAATTTTTTTTTTTTAATTGATGATAGTTCTGGCCCTCAGAGGTGAATTCACATGCCCTGCACTCCACACCAGTGGAGAGAACCATTATTTCATAATACTGACTAAAGGGTTTTCCTAATATTTTTCTTCTGAATGTATACTAGCTGAATAGTATATTCAAGAAAAAAGTGAATAGAGTCATGAATTTGGAAAAGCACCGTGTATTTGTATTTGCACAGTGCAAATACCTGAGACTTTTAAGGAAAAGAACTCCATTATCACATGCCCTCACATCTCCTCTGGAAGTTCCCTCACACTGTGGAGCACATAAAGGCCCCATTTCCAGCAATTTCCATTCTGCTGATGGGGAACATTACTGGTGATCACTCTAGAGAATTTACAGGGGAATGGAGTGTTTATTTACTTGTTCTGGACAACAGTTCTTGAAACTAGAATATTAAATGCTTTAAATTTGAAAGATTTGTACAATAATAAAATTAAAACCCATTTGAAACATCAGCAGTTTATTATTTCAATTAAAAACAACAACAACTACCAAATGGGTCAACAGTTTTGTGTCTGTACTGGGTTTTTTTTTAGGTCCCTTCTTAAAATTTGGTGACTCCATTATCTATGAACTTAACTTGTGGCATAGGGCATGAGCTTTGATTTAAAGCTCGCCACAATGCTCTGGGGAGGAATATTTAATATTGTCTTTTTTAATAATTACAATTTAGCCCAGAGAAGGTCATCAACATCAGTGGGTTCTCTTAGAATTTGAATTCTGCCTTAGATCAAAGCTATCAGGTGATGATTGGGAAAGTGACTGAAATCCCTGAGACCCTCAAGAATGCATATATAGCTGTTGTTTTGTTTCCCTGGAAACGGCTGCTTTGATTCACCCACTTCAGATAGATGTAATCCCCAATGCTTCCAAAGCTACTGGTTCCTTTCTCCATTCATTTTCATTGCTGTTAACTTTTGAAATATTGGGAACATGTAAGCCAAGCAATGCTCACTTCAATCCATGCAAAAAGCAGCACTCAGCCTGGCTGGTGCCTCCTCACTTTATTTTTGCTATAGATGAAGTACCGGTATACTGTAATGGAGAGTGTTGCCAAACTGTTAGGGAAATATCTATGAAACAATAGCGTCTCAGGAAGAGCACTTGAACATCCCTGGGGGGAGAGAGGTTGAATTGAACCCAAAATCTGGGAGACTGGGTGGTGTGAGGCTTTCCATCCATGGGAAACCAGTTTATTCACAAATCTCCAAGGCTTCAGCGTTTCAAATGGGCGCTTAATTTGGGATGCCTATGATTTGGGATGCGTCACTGTTCAGCTGGAAATAAATTGGCTGAGATCACCACATAGCAATGCTTATGCAGGATGATTACTTTAATTTCAGTATTGTATTTGGTCTTATATCTAAATAATAATAATTGTAAGAATGCTTCCATTCTTTGTGTGCACTTGCAAGTAATCATGCTACATATTCTTAGTGAGACTGAGGTTTAGCTCCTGGAAAAATCGGAGCTTCTTTCTTATCTGCCAAAGGACTTACAGGACTTCCTGCCCTGCATGCATGCATATAATAAATACATTAGTTGGGGTCAAATGATGTTCTAAACCATGGTTTTCTAATTATGAATGGTTAAATAAACCCTAATTGGTTGGGATCACAGATTGCACAAAATAAACCATGGTTAACCGTTCATAACAGCTGGGACCATCCAGCATGCTAATTGATAATGAAACAAATGAGAGTTTAGTATGAAATATACTAATGTGAACTAAAATTATCACATAGCACTTTCACACTAATTGCTTCTTCGTTTTTTGCAGTTGTTCCCCAGAAAAAAAGCATATAGAGCCTGAAGTTTATTATTATATGCACAAGGAATTTTACAATGAATAATAATTTAATGTTGTAGTTTAATGTGTGACTAAATGGCAATATATTAAAACAAATATATTAAAACAAATATTTCTAATCTGAGGCCAATCTAGTCTAATAGATAAACCAAGAAGATAAGTAAGGCAAAAGAACTAGGAAAAATTATGGGGGAGGAATGCTCATGGACCAAAAAACCTCTCCTATCAATGAGAAGAGGAAGCAAAATGAAATGTGAAACATTGATCAGGATGAAATTACTATTACTGTAGGACATCCTTTCATACTACTTTTCCATAATAACATAAAGATTGAATCAATAGCAATGAAGCAGTCAGCTGCTGAACCAACCATAAACTATTCAGAGGGTTCTAGTATGCTTCCAAATCACAGCTCAAAGGGGTTTATGCTCAACAGCATTTCTCAAATGTTCAGAGGCTGTGCTCAGGGAGATTCAAGGAAGAACCTCCATTTTTTGCACATTTTGTACATGCAGATGTATTTCTAAATAATAAAAATAGGAACTTTTCCCCATTGAGCCATGGTAGCGCAGTGGTTAGAATGCAGTACTGCAGGCTACTTTTGCTGACAGCCGGCTTGCTGCAATTTGGCAGTTCAAATCTCACTAGGCTGAGGATTGACTCAGCCTTCCATCCTTGTGAGGTCAGTAAAATGAGGACCCAGATTGTTGGGGGCAATATGCTGACTCTGTAAACCTCTTAGAGAGGGCTGTAAAGCACTGTGAAGCGGTATATAAGTCTATTTATTTATTTATTTATTTATTTCTTGGTTCTTATATGCCGCCCTACTCCCGAGGGACTCTAAGTGCTATTGCTAAATGCTATTGCTATTGTCAGCTCCTCTATCGTACAGAGCATCTGAAACCCATAAAATAACATCTGGCTACCCACATCTGAAAAGTCTCAATAAAGGATGAAGCCTGCTGTGGTCAATGTAATGGAAAAATACCACACTGAATTAAAACTCTGGGTAAAAATAGAGAAATTCCCTCTCTTCCAAGAGTCAGAGGTAGAACCCTGAACATGGGGGCATGACATAATATAACATATGTATCTCTCTGTTTTAGACTCAAGGGAAAGTGGATTTTATATATACTATTCTAAGAACTACCCTAAAAAGGAGAACTTAGTTTTGAAAATATACTGTAGGTAGCAATATTTTTTAACGTGGGCTATACTGACTGTTGTAGGGTTACATTTTCTGAATTGCACATCTTGCACAATATCACACAAATACTTGTCCAGAAACATATACCAGTCAATGTGTACAGTATACAATGTATACTTTTCTTTCCACAGTAAAAATGCCATAATAAATTAGAACAGTTATGTTTGTAAAAAGAATTCTGCAGGCCAACATATGCATGAAAGAAAAGAAATACACAATCTTTGTTTAGAAAGCTGTATGTGGATACGCCAGCCTAACCTGCTTACTCCAGCTACTCTTTAGAGGCAGCATGGTATTTTCTAAAAAGAGAGGGAGAGGGAGAAGATTGTGAGAGAAAGAAGCAGGAATTGTAGTGATGGTGTCCCTGAGAATATCATTCTGACCATAGAAGACAAACTATGTAGGAATAAGAAAAGAATTTGTATGAAGGAAGAAGAGGAAACAGTTCAGAGTACTTCTGTTG
This sequence comes from Diadophis punctatus similis, assembly GCA_023053685.1. NCBI lineage: Eukaryota > Metazoa > Chordata > Lepidosauria > Squamata > Dipsadidae > Diadophis > Diadophis punctatus. Next base: position 21,917,863 of record JALIGW010000003.1, read on the forward strand.
GCTGATGCCTTCAATGTTAAGATGGTCCAACTTTCTTCAACAGCTGCTGCACCTGTTCATGACTGAAACTGACCTCTTTGCAAAGGCTTGGTAAGTCCATCTGGTACTATTTATTCTATGAGTCACTATTTCAGTAGGACAAGACCAATTTGCTACATATTTCACACATATTAATATTTGGCATCAATATAGTTTGTGTGTTGTATAACTTTTTGGATGAATTTACAAACATACTTGAGATATACAGCTTGCACTTGTTGTATACAACTTCATAAATTTCAGCTGAAGATACTGTAAATATCCTATTCTGCAAATTGGAAGGCAACAACTGATGACTTCTGCTTAGTCCAATTTGTTAGTTCCTCCTCTAAAATAGAGCACATTCATACTGGTGAATGTTCTGCCTAGGGTCCTTGTTTGCTGGTGTCATTATTTTAGATTTGCAATTATCTTCAGATGTCTTCTTAACCTTTTGATTACAGTTCAATTTCTCTTTGTAGGTATATACACCATCCAATGTAGTATCCCTACAATTGATGCAATATATGATTTGTTACTATTAATATATAGGCGCTTACAAATTGTGGTCTTGTATTGAGTATTATAAAAGTTGATAAAGTTCATTGTTACCATCTTTACTTCATTAACCTCTATTTCAGTGATGGTGAACCTTTTTTTGCTCGGGTGCCAAAAGGGTGCGCGCATGCGAGATAGCGTGCGTGCATGTGCCCACACCCATAATGCAATGCCCACCCCCCAGTAGACCCATTGGGCTGTTTTTCGCTCTTCCCAGGGTTCAGGAAAGCCTCCTGAAGCCTGGGGAGAGTGAAAAAAGGCCTAACAGGTCAACCGAAAGTTTAGAAACGAACTTCCGGTTGGACCGTTGGGCCGTTTTTCACTGTCCCCAGGCTTCAGGAGGCTTTCCTGAACCCTGGGGACAGTGAAAAATGGCTGAAAAGAAGCCCAAAAATCAGCTGTCCAGCACGCACATGTGCGCTGGAGCTGACATAGGGCAACGCCTCGCGTGCCCTCAGATATGGCTACGCGTGCCACCTGTGGCACGTGTGCCATAGGTTCGCCATCACTGCTCTATTTGTCCAAAGCACTCTATCAAGTCCCTTCTTTTCTCTGGTTGAGAAAGAAGTTTCCATCTTCTTTTCTTTCATTCTAAATTCTAAGATAATAATAGAGGTCCTCCAGTGGTTAACCACTTTGTTCAGATGAGCCATGATGTCTTAGTTCTTCCTTTGATCAATATAAGTCAGGACATATAATCCATCTCTTGCTTTTGCATCTGGTCATGTGTGAGTCTCTTTTTACATAACATTTGATTTAGCTTTTCATGACAAGCTCTTGCTGCTTGGTTGAGCCCACAGAATAACTTGCACATGATACAGTTGTTTGATAGGTTCTTCAAATCTTGGCACATGTATGTGTCTTCATCAATGTCTCCATAAAGGATAACTATCTTTACATCCAGATGTAGCACATGAATAACTGTCTTGAAGCTGCAGTGCTATACAGTGCTATGCAGTGCATACACTGAAGTATGCTTTATCATATTTTGAAAGTGTCCAATGGAAGCCAATCCAACCTAGTAGTATAAGGTATCTTTCTGCATCTCTTTTAGTTGTGGAGACCAATTTGCATCCAGTGGACTTCCTCCCATTTCATAACTCTGTAAGAATAGCAATAGCAATAGCATTTAGACTCATATACCACTTCACAGTGCTTTTTACAGCCTTCTCTAAGCGGTTTACAGAGCATATTACCCCCAACAATCTGAGTCCTCATTTTACTGACCTAAGAAGGCTGAGTGAACCTTGAGCCCCTGTCAGGATCAAACTCCAGGATCAAACAATACTGCATTCTAACCACTGCGCCACCACGGCTCAATACTACACGTTTTATTTTGTAAAGAGATCCCATCCTCTCGGTGCATATAGCCACTTATCTTTTGTTAAGATCTGGTATCCTTTCAACCTGTGACTCTATGGAAGGCCCTGGCATCTCATTGTCTTGGGTGGGAGGAGAGTGTTTTTGGACAGTTTGCTTTAACTGCATGTTTTTTATTCACCTCTGGCTGTTCTTATAATGCAGCTCCTGCGTCGGCATCTACATTGAGGGTCATGCTTTTTTGTGTGTGTGTTTGAATGCTGTGTTATTGTTTGTCCTGGTAGTGGTTTCTAAATGAAATTCTAACATTTTTCTTTGTGTAGTTTCTCACATTTAATGAAGCTGATGACTATTGTAGTAAACAATATCCAGGTGTAGGCTGGCCCATTTTCTCAAAAGAAGCAAGCTTTCTTGCCACTTCATCCAAAAAGATGGGTGGTGGTGGTGGAAATAAGAAGTAAAGTCAATTGCATGTACCGTATTTTTCAGAGTATAAGATGCACTGGAGTATAAGACACACCTTCAGTTTTTGGGGAGGAAAATAGGGGAAAAAATCTACCTACCAGGTATTCATCTGGCTAGCGTCCTTAGTCTGGTCAGCTTCAGCACATTATTTTATCTGTTGGTTAGGGCTGAAAAAAACCTTTTTTGGAGGGAATAGCAATAAAAACAAGCCTGCAAAGACTTAGGGCTGGAAAAAAACTTCTTCGGAGTAGCAATGAAAAAATCCTGCAAGCTGGGAAGATCGTTAGCATCTCGTTAGGGCTGTAAAAACCTTTTTCTGGAGGGAATAGCACCTGGTTAGGGCTTGAAAAAAAGCTTCGAAAAAGCTACATTTGGATGATAAGACGCACCCAAATTTTCAGCCTCTTTTAGGGAGGAAAAGGGTGCGTCTTATACTCTGAAAAATAAGGTATATAAGATTCACATCTGAAATAAAAAAAACTTCCTGGAATTTCTCTATCACTATAGTCTTTTCCTTAATACACATCAGTAATCAAAACTCAGAAGGACTTTTACACTGAAAACTCATTTTCAGTCCAGAACACTGCTACAGATAAATCTTTACTATTTGCCATTTATTTTTCAGCAAATTACTCCACAATATATATAGGTAGTCCTTGACTTACAACAATTCATTTAATGACGGTTCGAAATTACAACAGCACAGAAAAAAAGTGACTCATGACAATTTTTCACATTTACGGCCGTTGCGGGATCCCCGTGGTCACATGATCAAAATTCAGATGCTTGGCAACTGATTCATATTTATGACAGTTGCAGTGTCCTGGGGTCATGTGATCCCCTTTTGCAACTTCCTGTTGGGGAAAGCCTGATTCACTTAAAACTGTGTTACCAACTGAACAACTTCAGTGATTCACTTAGCAAATATGACAAAAAAAGGTCATAAAATGGGGCCAAAGTCACTTAACAAATGTCTCACTTAGCAACAGAAATTTTGGGCTCAGTTGTGATCGTAAATCAAAGACTACCTCATTGTTGTTGTTTTTTTACAGGATCCAAAGTCCTCTTCACATCTGCAACTTAACTTGTGTCTCCTCTCTCTGGGTACACCTTGAATCCAAACCCTTGAAGTGCTTGCCATTTGACTTTGCTGTATTTCAAAATACAAATAGTATTTCCTCTTTGTCTTTTATAGTTAATTGTTTTGCAAGTAAATTACAATTATTATTGCTTCCCTCCAATATTGATTCGGCAGCCCAGTATCTGGAGCAGAGGTGTCAAACTCAAGGCTCACAGGCTGGATCCCGCTCGCAGGGTGCTTAAATCTGGCCCCTGGGGCTGGCTCCCGCACCCCATTTTTGGCCTGGACAGCCTCCTGCAGCACTCTGCCATCCAAAACAGGTTTGGGTCAGAGGTGGGTTTCTACCGGTTCTAACTGGTTCTTTAGAACCGTTAGTAGTTCGACGATGATGTCACGGAGCCGGTTCTGTCGGTGTCTCTGTGGGCACCGCCATCTTGGATTTTGCTTCTGCGCATGCGCAGAAGCTAATTTTTGATTGTTGCAGGCGCGCACAGCACGACCCTGAGCGAACCGGCAGCAAAAGGATCCAGAACCCACCCCTGGTTTGGGCTGCCAGGGTGCTGCAGGAGGCATCTGTCCTGTCTCCCCCCCCCCCCCGGCCGACCCATGTAGGAGAACTACAATGCTGACCCGGCCCTTGAAGAAATCCAGTTTGACACCCCTGATCTAGAGTCATGTTTCTAGTCATTTCCAGTAGTGTTCCATTATTTTTTCTATTTTACCATTTTGTTCTAGGAAATAAGGAATTTTTTTTTCATATATGTTGAAAACTGATCCAGAAACATAAGGGGAAAAGGTTTCCTCTGGGGCTTTTCACAGAAAAGGGTCTACGAAATCTGAACGAAATAATTCTAAACATTAAACATTGGCTGTGTTTCCTTAGACATGAGTGCATAGCCCTAGTTGCACTTCGTTTAATGCAGTCAGCACATTTAAATTCAGAGACAGGTGTTTTAATTTTTAATTATTTTGTTAAATCTTTTTTCCCTAGTTTGAAACACATTCAGTTTCTGTGACCAAATCTTCTATGACACAACCTTATGCAGTCTTTATGAACACACTCTGAGACAATATTTAATTTCCCTGTGACATGGTGTTCTTGGTAAAGTTCATGTTGTTTCCAAATCCCTTTCATTATTAATTCATATACTAGATAAACCAACCTGTAATTTCCCTTGCATACAATCGTACACCTGTAGTTTGTGGTTGTTTTTAAGTTCAGAAGACTATTTTCTACTTTGAATTTGTGATTTTATTTCTTTCTTTAGAGCAGGGGTGAAATGCTCCTGGTTCGCTCGTGCCTGTCGGTCGTCAAAGAGCCGATCACGAAGGCAGCGCGAGGCTCCGCCCATTCACCCGGACGCCGCCATTTGAGTTCTTTTACCCTCTGCGCATGCACAGAACGCTTTGTGCATGCGCAGAGGGTAAAAGAACCCAAATGGCAGTGTCCCGGCGGGTGGGCGGAGCCTCACGCTGCCTTCGCGACCAGCTCTCCGACGAGTGAACCGGGAGCATTTCACCCCTGCTTTAGAGGTAGTCCTGGACTTACAAACATTTGTTCAGTGACTGTTCAAAGTTACACTGAAAAAAGTGACTGATGGCCTAATTTCACATTACAACCATTGCAGCATCCCTATGGTCACTGTGATCAAAATTTGGATGTTTGGCAAGTGGCATGTATTTATGTGAACACCTTTTGCAACCTTATGACAAGCAAAGTCAATGGGGAAGCCAGATTCACTTAACAACCGTGTTGCTAACTTTAACAAGTGCGGTGATTCACATAACAACTGTGGCAGGAAAGGTTGTAAAATGGGGCAAAATTCACTTAACAACTGTCTTGCTTGGCAACAGGAATGTTGGGCTCCATTGTGGTTGTAAGTCGAGAACTGTCTACCAGAATACCAGAATACCAGAGTTGGAAGGGAGATCTTCTAGTCCAGGGGTGTCGAACTCGCAGCGTCATGTTGTCATCATGTGATGTATCGTGACTTTCCCCCCTTTGCTAAAATGGTGGGCATGGCCAGCACGTGGCGCATCCGGCCCGCAGGCTGCGAGTTTGACACCCCTGTTCTAATCCAACCTTGGAGATCTTCTAGTCCAACCACCTGCTTAAGCAGGTAACCCTATACTAGTGATGGCTAACCCTTTTCTCATCACATGCTGAAAGCACCCCCAAGCCCTGTTTTGGGCCTAGCAGGCCTCCCTGCAGCCTCCTGGAACAAAAAACGGACCACGCGGGGGAGGCGCCATACCCTCCCACGCCCCATTTTGAGCCTAGCAGGCCTCCCTGCAGCCTCCAGGGACCAAAAATGGGCTGCCCATTTTGGGCCTAGCAGGCCTCCCTGCTGACCAAAACGGGGCATGGGGGGTGCCCTGCATCCCCCCATGCATGCGTGCGGGGGGGCACCTCCCGAGCATGCCCACGCATCTCCTGCATGTGCCCTGCCCTCCGCGCATTCATGGCAGATACCCAAAAATCATCTGGCCGGTGGGAGGCATGCGCGGTGGAGCTGAGCTGGGCAACGGTTTGCGTGCCTGCAGAGAGGTCTCTGCGTGCCACCTGTGGCACGCATGCCATAGGTTCGCCATCATGGCCCTATATCATTTCATACAAATGGTTGTCCAAAATGCCTTCCTCATGGAAGACAAAAACTGTTATGAAGTTGAAACCATTTTTTGGTATAAAATTTGAAAGGCTATCTTATTTTATTTATTTATTTATTTATTTATTTATTTATTTATTTATTTATTTATTTATTTATTTATTTATTTATTTATTTATTTATTTATTTATTTATTTATTTATTTATTTATTTAAAAGTTCTTATAGGCCGCCCAATCCCATAGGACTCAGGGCGGCGTACAACAGAGATAAGAACAATTTAAAAATGCAATAAAACAATTTTAAAAATTACAAAAATCTAAAAACCAGTCATCCATGCGGGAATAAGATCTCTTTCACCCCACCTGCAGGAAGAGCTATGTCTTCACGGCTTTGCGGAAGGCCAGTAGGATGGGTATAGTCCGGATCTCTGGTGGGAGTTGGTACCAGAGAGACGGAGTTCCCACACAGAAGGCTCTCCCCCGTGGTCCCATCAACCGGCATTGCTTGGTTGATGGGACCTGGAGGAGATCAACTCTGTGGGACCTAACCGGTCGTAGGGAGTTATGCGGTAGGATGCGGTCCTGGAGGTATCCTGGCCCTGAGCCATGTAGGGCTTTAAAGGTCAAAACCAACACCTTAAATTGGATCCGGAGACTAATGGGCAACCAATGCAGCTGGCGGAGAATGGGTGTTACGTGGGTGTATCTGGGAACACCCACCACAGCTCGCGCAGCTACATTCTGCACCAATTGCAGTCTCCGGATACTCTTGTCCACCTTCATCAGATAGGTAGGTTGTTTTACTATGGATCCATAGTTTTACTACACTCTATCTCAGGTAGAAGGCTAGCTGTCTGTATTTATTCAATTTGTATGGCTGCTCATCTCAAGAAGGGGCTCATTTTTTATAATCCAAATGCACAGATCCTTTTCCTTTTCCTGAATGGTCTAATCCATTTGCAAACAAAACAACACAAAAGTCCTCACAAATACTAAGACTTCATAACTCATGTCTAGTCTGAGTCATTAAAGTAATGAATGACTGCCCTGCTGTCTAAATAAAATTAATTTTGTTGAGTCTGGTTTGAATTTACTCTGTAAGTAGCTTCTCTAGCAAGATATGGCTTTGCTTTGCGTTTGAATTGCCTCCTTTTAAGCCCAGCTGGTTTCCCAATGACTCAGTCCTTTGAAATTTGCCTTTTGGATTTATCTTTTATGGAAGGCCTTCAGTGGCCTTCCTTATTGGGCAACTCCACAGGAAAAACATAATGTGTTAATTTGTAAACTTGTCCTTTAATTTTCTCTTCCTTTGTTTGCTTTCTTTGATTCAATCCTGCAATTGCTCTTGAACAAAAATTAATCTTACATTTTGTTTGAAAGAAATTACTAATTTAATAACATTCTGGAGATGGATTGTGGAAGTCTAAACCTGTTTTTGCAACATCAAATTTACATTTTGACTCTCCAGCAGCTTTATAATTCCCGAGAAAGAACTTAAGCGAGCAGAGAAATAGTTGCATGTTTAAGTCTTTTATTACATAGCATCATCAAAGAGACTAATGAAATCATACAAGCCAAGAGAAGGGGTTGATACCAGGAGGTGTTTTTCTCCATCATGACTCCTGGATTATAAATCCTGGTTTATGTGGAATACACTATTACCTGGATTACCTAAATATAAACAAAAAATATTTTGGAATATAGCAAATGGCAGAAGTGTCCTGTAGTAATGGGTCATCTGAAAGGCTAGTGTGGGACAATCCATTTTCTGCACAGAACCAGAATGATATCAATTAAGACAACATAAAAAAGATCAATGGGAACACTCTTTATCCCAACTGTGGTTCATATGCACCAAGAAATGACTGGGCGATGGTGATAATTTTGAGAACTAGGATTGAGTTTGCATAATCCAGTGCTTCTTCTGGAACACAAAAAGAAATATCTGTCAGGGTTCTAAGTACCGTATATACTCGAGTATAGGCCGACCCGAATATAAGCCGAGGCACCTAATTTTACCACAAAAAACTGGAAAAGTTATTGACTCGAGTATAAGCCTAGGGTGGGAAATGCAGCAGCTACCGGTAAATTTCAAAAATAAAAATAGATACCAATAATGTTTTTGAATATTTATTTCAAAGAAAAACAGTAAACTAGCTCTGTAAGTGGAAAAGAGGGTCAATTATAACAATATGGTATCAACAAGGAGGAGGTGGGACATCGTTGCAGAGCGGCAGGAGGGGGAGGAAGGGGAATCGTAAGACAGCCCTGCATTACATTAGAACGTGAGGAGGGGGGATGGTGCGGTGCGCGCTGCGCGGCAAACTGACACAGAGGGAGGGGAAACTCACAGGGGCGCCAGGCCATTCACGAGCGTCACCCAGCGGCATGGCCCCGCCCCTTTTTCTCCTCCATTTCGGGCAAATTTTTCACTGACTCAAGTATAAGCCGAGGCAGCTTTTTTCAGCCCAAAAAGTGGGCTGAAAAACTCGGCTTATACTTGAGTATATACGGTAATAAATCCATAGCAAGCAAGACTCCGAGGCATGTAGATTCCTCAAAGAATATCTTTATTTGGAATTATCATATTGGCACATATCTGGTGAAAACCGACTCTGAAGTCTCCCGCAGTTTTCACCTAATTAAAAGTTTAAAAAAAATCTACTTTCTCAAAACAATCAGTCACACGGTCCAATCACAGAATGGGTTGGCAGTCGGGTGGCATCACTCCGCCTATTTCCGATCAGATGTGAGAATGTCCTTGGTTCCCAAGAGAAAATAGTTGTTTTGGCTATAGGTTCCCCTCTATCTCAATTCCCCGCTCCCTATCCCTCAGTTCCAATGTGGCAACACTGAAGCAGTCAAAATGGCTTCAGTCAGGTCAGCTTCAGGGTTGACAATATCTACTTCAGAAATGATAAACTTTATCAGATGTTTACTTAATTCAGTTTAATTATTTGGTCACTCTATTGAGAACAGATTTCTAGGTCCATTCTTGAAGTTCAGTAAATATTAAATGCCTCAGGAGGTAAATCTGCCTCATCTTTTATAGTGCCATGTGGTGCACTGCTTGCAGGTTCATGTGCTAGTGAACATCATTTTGGCAACATCCTATGATCTTTTTCCTCTAGCTTATCTTTAGTCAAAAATGACATTCTTGTCATTCATTCATTCATTCATTCATTCCCTCCCTCCCTCCCTCCCTCCCTCATTCATTCATTGAGCAGCCCATCTGAGTGTGACTGGGTGGTGAACAATCTTAAAATAAATTAAAAACAATTTCCCATTATAAATACAAAATTAAAATACATAGCATTTATTGATTTGGAAATCAGTGCAAAATTGGTTACTGAAGAATATATGGATGCAACTTACACACACACACACACACACACACACACACACACACACACACACACACACACACACACACACACACACCTTTTCTGCCTCAGCACTCATTCTTTGGAACATTCCCCCCCCCCCCCCGCCCCAGAAAATAGATTGGTCTGCTAGCCTTAAGATTGTTGTATTGATTAATCCATGACTTCCATTTGCCTGCTTTTTCTGTTTCTCATTTGTAATTTAGGTTTCTAATTGGGTTTCTAATTTGGTTTTCAAGAAATTATTGTGCTTTTACTGATTTTTTAATTTTGATTATTGGTTATGTTATTTGGTTTTTTTAATTGTGTGAGCCATTCAGTATTACAAAGGTGATATCAGTGGCTATAAAAGTGAATGAATGAATGAATAAATGTCCAACAGACAGGAGATCCTTGAAGAGGAAGGTGTTCAGTCAGTGCTGTCTGGAATGAGAACATGGACACTGAAAGCACATCTCTATTTTCAGCTGTGAAATGATAAGAGAGTAAAATGTTTTAAGGGCTTTTGGGCAAATGGTTGATAGCACCATAAATAATAATACTAATAACAATACTGATAAGTGCTTTGACCTTTTTCTTTTGATGTAAACATGGAAGAATTGATGTCGCAAATGGAACTACGGTATTTATCCTAACCTTGAGCTTGGTAGTACAGGAATTAAGGCTAAATCACTAATGATAATTTGATGTTAAAAAGCTATAAGGAGAATCCTAAACAGGGTTTTACTAAATACTCATATTTGGCACAGGGATGTGGGAGAATATTAGAACAACAGAGCCTAAAACCCATGTAACCACTTAGATTAAAATGACTGCATGAAGGAGGAGGGTAAAATTGGCATGTATCTACTGGTATTGTGTATATTTCCCGATGGTATAATTCAACATTTGGGTGTATTATTCATTCCCACCCTCTGATTTGCATTCATTTACATTAAAGTAAACAGTTGCATCACTTAAGATTGGTCTCATTATTTGTGGTTCTCCTTTTATAAGAAATTGCATAATAGGTAATCACATTCAGACAAAGTTATTCTTCATGTAATATGCAAAAACATCAATCTTTCATAGTGATTTTTCTTACCTAATAGCACAGCATCAGTAATTGGTTAAATTCACTTTTGATTTTCTTGTTTACATATTCATGAGCACAACACCTATAAAAATGTGAAATACAGAATGTCTTGTTTTGTTGATGTATGTGAAGAATATATGTCTGTCTGTCTGTCTGTCTGTCTGTCTGTCTGTCTGTCTGTCTGTCTGTCTGTCTGTCTGTCTCTCTCTCTCTCTGAAATTATTTTTGATTGTTGGGAAGACACAGCCAGACTGTTTGCCAAACAGCCTTTTGTTTGATGAATATTTTCCTTGTCTGGGTCAATCGGTTCTTTTGATTGTTTCCTGCAAATGTTTCAAATGATTTTTGTCCTCAGTACAACTCAGTACATCTAAGCATATTTGTTGTGAAGACAGAACAATTAAATTGCTTGTCTCAAAGCTACTTTTCATCATGTCAGTTATTATGAGGTGAGCACAGGGCAGAAGAAACTAAATCACTATTCCCAAGAAAGGAACAATACAATAATATGAATGCAAACATATACTGTATATCTTAACATTGTGAGTCTACAGAAATCTTTGCAGAAAACTATATTTTTTTCCCTGATAAATCTGTAAGAAAACATCTCGGTGTAAAATTCTGTATTGAGCATGGCAATTTTAATTTAAACCTTTAAGAACAATAAGAACCAAAGCAAACTAAATTAGAACAGAGAAAATAAAAAAAAAGAACTGAAAAAGTGCATAGAAGTGCATAAGAAAATAGAAGTAGAAAAATGAAACATAAAGATACAAAAAGCAGTTTCTGATATTTGTCACAGCTATAAATACAATTGTGTTATATTTTAACCTCTCTCTTATTTAATGTCTCATTATGTTACCTTGTGCCTCTTTTCTTTCTATTCTGTATAATCATCAAAGCTATAATTGCAAGAGGGCTATTCAATTGTAACGTAGATGGACTCTTTGACCCGCCTTTCAAACCAGTGGCCCTCGAGAGGACATCTATGTTAAAATTGAACAGCCCTCTCAACAGAGGAGAAGAGATACTGACACCACCTATCTCCTGTTTACAACACAGTCCTTTCAGCAGTCCCAAGAAGGTTCCAAACCTATTTACACTCTGATTCAGGTGACTCTGAAGGCACAGATAAACTCCCAAGTGGCCTCAACAACTCAGAGAGCTAATGAACAACCTTCTGAGTGTTAACAACCAGACGACTGCAAAAAAATATAAATCCTTCCATTCCCTACCATTCAGTTAAAGCTGAAAAAGCTTTTTGGATGAGAAATGAAATGTTTTCAAGAGGGGGAAAAAACCAAGGCTATCCATTTTTGGAAAAGCACTTTGGGACAACCATAACTGCATGATTGAAAATCTCCATAGACATAAAATATAATGCATTGAAGTCATATAAATAATTTTAATTCTTTCTAATAAGCTGAAATTAAATGCAATTGTTACTTTTCAAAAGGATAATTCTTTAGACTAGAATGTCCAAGTCTTGTTTAAGCAGCCACACATCATCATCATCATCATCATCATCATCATCATCATCATCATCATCATCATCATTATTATTATTATTATTATTATTATTATTATTATTATTATTATTATTATTATTATTATTATTATTATTATTATTATTATTATACAATTGTATCACAGCGGCCAGTTGTTTCGCCGGATTTGGCATTGATTACTAGTCGAGCCCCACCCAGGGGCCTAGGAAGTCGTAATGTATTTTCGAAGTATATGTGCGGAACCGAGCAGTGCGGCTTTCTGCATTTGACTGATGGTGATTTTGTCAATTTTGAGCTGTTTTAAATGTAATTCCAGTGCTTTTGGGATAGCACCCAGTGTTCCAATCACTACTGGAATTACCACTGCTGGTTTGTGCCATAATCGTTGGATTTCAATTTTTAAGTCCTGGTATTTTGCAATTTTTTCGTGTTCCTTTTCATCGACCTTGCTATCTCCTGGTATTGCAATGTCAATTATAGTCACCTTGTTGTTCTCGACCAACGTGATGTCTGGTGTATTATGCGCCAGTACCTTGTCTGTTTGTATACGAAAATCCCACAAGATCTTGACCATCTGATTTTCAGTGACTTTTTCAGGCTTGTGTTCCCACCAGTTTGTAGCAGTATGGATGTTATAATTTTTGCATAAATTCCAGTGGATCATTTGTGCAACAGAGTTGTGTCGTAATTTGTAATCAGTCTGTGCGATTTTCTTGCAGCAGCTGAGCACATGGGCTACAGTTTCATCAGCTTCCTTGCATAATCTGCATTTAGCATCATTTGAAGATTTATCAATTTTGGCCTTTATGGCATTTGTACGAATTGCCTGTTCTTGTGCGGCCAGGATCAATGATTCTGTTTCTTTCTTTAAAGTACCAGATGTTAACCATAACCAAGTTTTTTCACTGTCCACTTTGTCTTTTATTTTTTCCAGAAATTGGCCATGTAATGCTTTATTTTGCCAACTCTCCATTCTTGATTTTATCACATTTTTTCTGTATTCTTGTTTCGTCTGTTGGACCTTCAGTAGATTTTTGTTCTTTACTTCAATTAATAGATGTTCTTGACTTTCTTTTAAATAATCCGCCAATGCATGCTTTTCTTCTTCAACTGTTTGCTTTACTTGTAGTAGTCCTCTGCCACCTGATTTTCTGGGCAGGTAAAGTCTATCAGTGTCACTACGTGGATGTAAACTGTAGTGCATTGTCATTAGTTTTCTGGTGTTTCGGTCCAAAATGTCCAAATCAGCTTGTGTCCAGTTAATTATACCAGCCATGTATCTTATGACTGGTATTGCCCAGGTATTCATGGCCTTGATGGTGTTTCCACCATTTAATTTAGATTTCAAAATTTTCCTAACTCTGTTGGTGTACTCTCTTCTAATGATAGTTTTCACTTCTCCATGTCTGATGTTATCCAACTGCAGAATGCCCAGATATTTATAGGCTTCATTTTGATTGCATTTAATTAATTGGCCATTGGGCATTTCAATTCCGTCACATAAAATTATTATTATTATTATACAATTGTATCACAGCGGCCAGTTGTTTCGCCGGATTTGGCATTGATTACTAGTCGAGCCCCACCCAGGGGCCTAGGAAGTCGTAATGTATTTTCGAAGTATATGTGCGGAACCGAGCAGTGCGGCTTTCTGCATTTGACTGATGGTGATTTTGTCAATTTTGAGCTGTTTTAAATGTAATTCCAGTGCTTTTGGGATAGCACCCAGTGTTCCAATCACTACTGGAATTACCACTGCTGGTTTGTGCCATAATCGTTGGATTTCAATTTTTAAGTCCTGGTATTTTGCAATTTTTTCGTGTTCCTTTTCATCGACCTTGCTATCTCCTGGTATTGCAATGTCAATTATAGTCACCTTGTTGTTCTCGACCAACGTGATGTCTGGTGTATTATGCGCCAGTACCTTGTCTGTTTGTATACGAAAATCCCACAAGATCTTGACCATCTGATTTTCAGTGACTTTTTCAGGCTTGTGTTCCCACCAGTTTGTAGCAGTATGGATGTTATAATTTTTGCATAAATTCCAGTGGATCATTTGTGCAACAGAGTTATTATTATTATTATTATTATTATTATTATTATTATTATTATTATTATTATTATTATTATTATTATTATTATTATTATTATTATTATTATTATTATTATTATTATTATTATTATTTATTCGCACTTGTATGCCGCCCACTCCACAGAGACTCTGGGCGGCTCACAACAATAATGGTTGTTCAGGTCAAGTCATAATTTAGATTAACTCAAATCTGCTTTAACTGATGGCCTAAACAGAAATCAGTCAAGGAAAAGGAGTCTGATTGGAAAGAATATATATCTTCTTTTGTCCACTCTTTACAAATCAAAAGTGTATTCTTTACACGACACTAAGACTTTCTCCAATAAAGCCATTCGGTGATATATCATTAACATGGATAGACTTTGTATTACTATAGAGGGGGCTGGATGATGCTAAGAACCATTCATTCTGAGCCACAAAATCTAAACATAATAACCAGACACTCTTTCATTTCCATGCTTTCTGTTGCTTGCCTCTTATTCCAGCTTTACATTGGATGCACACAATGTAGAGGTAGTCCTCAACTTAGGACACTAATTGAACCTGAAATTATGGTCATAAGTTACGCCACTCATTAAATAGGTCATCACATGACCAGTCTGATTTTATGTCATTTTTGGTCATGGTTATTAAGCAAATGCTATGGTTGTTATGTGAACCCATTGTCCTCAATGGGTGTTTTTTGCAGGGGAAGTAGGAAGTAAATGCTGGTTTCTGGCAAAAAGTCTATTGTAAATTGTTGTCATCTGAACAATTTGTATTTGTATTTTTTTTTTGGATGTCCATAAATGTGGGCCAGTTGCTGAGCTCCAAAAATTGGAATCTCAATCAGAAGTACCATTTTTGGGGTCCACAATAACTTTGAATGATTGCTAAGTGGCCAGTCATAAGTCAAGAACTACCGGTAGTGCTAGTGTAAAGCTACATTTGGTGCTTACCAATGATGAAGATAGCTTAGCTTTTGCTTCAGATTCACATAGGTCTTTTAAATGCAGTTGACAAACTAAAATTTATCTGGGAATAATGGTGGCTCACAAACCAACATCAACACTCGGACAAGAGCTGTTTAGAACCAAGGACAAAGTGCAGAAAAAAGAGAACAGCAACGTAAACTACAAGATCAAATTCTACATTAGGCAAACAGGATGACAACTGAAAACAAGAATCCATGAACACCGATCACAGTCAACCGACACAACCACGAATCTTTGATCTTGACTCACATTGACATCGAGCAACATCAGTTCGACTGGGATGGAACAAAAATCATTGGTCATGCCACCCACCCCCACAAATTTGTCAAAGCCTGGTATTCAACGAATGGGTCAATCAACAAACATATCAATTTGAAACCACCTACAAGCCTGTAAGGAGTTGGATCAATTGAGCAACCAATTATCTATCTCTTTATTAGGATAAGTTTGCAGGATGTGATGAGCCAATCATATGACCAACCGACCAAGTGACCACATAAAATTAATATAAGCAGAGAAGAACTGGAACTACAGCTGTCTTTGCAGTGGCACTTCTATTTGTTTTTTTTTTAAAGTAATGGGTACTTTGTTTTTCTGCACCTCATTTCCAAGCAGGCTAATGGATGCTTACCTGTATACAAGTGATAAGTGGGTGTACATATATAATGGAGAACAAGAGAACAAAAACTAAACCGTGGCTTCAGACAAAAGATAAGAGTTCCATTTTTTAAAAGGCTAGAGTATATAATCTCAGTTGGAATTAGAGTAATAATTTAATGGGTCTGCTCTTATGCTATGTTCACATTTATTTAGCAAGGTCAATTAAAAGTCTACAGTCTTTGTGGGGCCTAACATGCTAAGCTTGATTAGTTTTATTTGAGTGTATGAGAAAGTGTGGCTTAATGTGTTATGTGACACCAACCTATTTGGTTAGTTTGTGGCTCAATATACTTTGCACACTCAGAAATGCTAAATTGTATTCATCTTATTTAACTGGAATTGCATTACCACCCCTCTCTCACTCTCAACATGGGGAGACTAGTTAGAACACGGATGTCAAACTCAATCACATCACATGACATATTGCAACGATTTTTGCCTTTATGGAGCCGGGGTGGGTGTGACGCATCCGGCCTGCGGGCTGCCAGTTTGACATCCCTGAGATAGAATATAGTTGCAATCATTTCCAATTTGATATCCTCTAGTGCAGTGATGGTGAACCTTTTTTGGTTTGCATGCCAAAAAGGAGGGTCGTGCGCATGCGTGCTTACACCCATAATTCCATGTGGGCCCCCACGCATGCATGCATGACCATCCCGCTCCCGGCCCGCAATGGCACACCCGTTTTTTGCTCTCCCCAGGCTTCAGAGCCTTTCTTCCCCACCCCCCTGGAGGCCCTCTGGAGACCAGAAATGGCCCATTTCAAGTCGGCAAATGGAACGTTTCCAGCCTCTGGAGAACCTCCGGGGTGGTGGTGGAGAAGGCTGTTTTTGCTCTCCCCAGGCTCCTAGAAAGGATCTGAAGCCTGGGGAGAGCAAAAAAATGGAACTTCTGGTTCAACCGGAAGTCGGCAAATGGAACATTTTCAGCCTCTGGAGGACCTCCAGGGGGGGGGGAAGGCTGTTTTCACCCTCCCCAGGCTCCTAGAAAGGCTCTGGAGCTTGGGGAAAGCAAAAAATGGGCCTTCCCCACCCCCTCCGGAGGCTGAAATAGGCTGTTTCCCAACTCCCAGTGGGCCCAGAAGGCCCGAAAATCAGTTGGCCGGCATGCGCATGCGCGCCGGACCTGAGCTCGCGTGCCCACTGATATGGCTTCGCGTGCCACTTGTGGCACACGTGCCATAGATTCGCCATCACGGCTCTAGTGTCTAGTCATATGAAGGTTGAGGTCCAAGAATCCTTCCCAAGCAGGATGGCGTTTGGCTTAGAATTTGGTGCGATTTCAACTCTCAACACACATGGATGCCATCAGGTTAAGGCTACTTATCTAAAAGCTTTAGGGCATACAAGATTTACAGGGCCATGTAGAGCAGCACTCAGAGCTTGATATCCTGGATTGGATTTTGTTTTGACTATGGTAGCTTCATGCTGCAAGACATATAAAATATGTCTATGTCGGGATTAATGACTACTTTCTCTTTCCTCCAAATTCCAACTAGGAAAAGTTAAACAAAGGGTCTCCTCTTACAGAGCGACAAAAGTCTGTTACAGGATTGCCTCCTATCTTGAACAAACAAAGCCAAAGGTTCTCAAAATAACCAGTTGCCCTCAACGGACATGAAGTCCCCATAGATTAAATAGAGATATCATGTAGAATACCCGGAGCAAAAGCAACAAGGAGGGAAAATATAGTAGGACTATTCCTCAAATACTGCTGCCTCTCTAAATCAGTAAATCATTCAATTACTTTTGGTGCAAAGATGCAGAAGAATGAGAAAAGACACCATTATGCTGCACTCACATACAAAAGGGGTGGAACTTGCATTGTGATGGGACAGTCCTCCTTCCATCATTTTGATAAAAACCTGCAGATGCCTCTAAGAAAGAGTTATGCCTAAATACACAGGTTCTAAAGACAAGAGGCATGTTAAGAACTGCAATAGGTTAGGTTCAGACAAACAGGACTCCCTGATGATGAGTATTTCTGTCAATATCACTGTGTTAGATGTAGTTTTCGTTCATTGATCCTGTCAACGGCCTCTAGATAGTTTATAACGATTCTGTAATACCTGGTATGAATGGAAAGCCAAAAGATCCACTGCAGAAGTTGATTGAAAGCAGAGGGCTAGAGCAGTAAATCATTGTTGGATATAGCAGACATCCTGCTCTGTAATTGGAATTGGGCTTTGCAGGAGAATGGTTTCAGTGGTTAGTTTTTCAAGCTCAATTTCTACAGGGCACAGAATTTTGGAAACCTTTGATCTAGAAGAGGGGCTGTACAATCAAATAGTGTGGGCTGTTCCTAAACCCTAAAAATTGAAAATGAAGTATGTTGACTGGGTTGGTCTTGAAGAGGTGGCTATTACCCTGTCTGAATACCAGCATACAATTATGGCAGCTTGCCCTAGCAGCTACCCCAAAACAGGGGTGAGTTCTAAGTTACCTTGCTGCCGGTTCGCTTCCTCCCACGCTGCGCCTCATGGGCGCGCGAGCACAAAGCGCGTGCATGCGCAGTGCTGAAATAATTTTTAAAAAATCCAAAAAATAAAAGCCAAAAACAAGATGGCAACCATGCGCAGTGCCAGAAACTTGGGTTCTGTGCATGCTCAGAAGAAAAAAAACCCAGAAAAAAATTAAAAAAATAAAATTAAAAAAATGCAAAAAAAAGAAGATGGCGGCATCCACAGAGCAGCACTGACCGAACCGGTTCCGTGACATCATCGTGACATCACCAGCAGGTTTCTACCAGTTCGGGCAAACCAGTCTGAACCATGAGGAACCCACCTCTGTCCCAAGATTCATTTGATTACATATACCAAAATTCCCAACCAGTCACTCAATTTCACCATAGGAATGGCTCCTACATTTCATCTTAAGACTGTGACCATATAATGGATTTTAGGACTTCAGTATTGTCAAAAGTTTTTCCTCTGCTCTCAGCTTCATCAACTTGCCCAATTGATCTTGATATCTCACAACCTTCCACATTTTGGAAGCCTTTAAATTAAAGGTGCATGCTTCCTATGTATTTAAAGCAGCTATCTATGCTTGTTTATACATGTGAATAATTCTGGATCAGTGGTGGGTTGCTGCAGGTTCGGACTGGTTCTTTAGAACCGGTAGTGCTGACTCCAAGCTGAGAGAGTTTAGTTTAGTTTAATTAAATTTATATACCGCCCTTCTCCAGGGGACTCAGGGCGGTGAACAGCCAAGTAAAAAACACAATATAAACATTAAAATACATTTAAAAGAAAATATTCGATGTGGCCCTGATTTAATACAATTAAAATTTAGTAAAATCTTAAAATTTTAAAAACCCCAAAAACTTTTTCACGCCAGCCCGGCTTGATAAAAATAATACGTCTTGAGGGCACAGCGGAAGGTGGACAGGTCGTGAATGGTTCTTAAGTCTGGAGGGAGCTGATTCCAGAGGGTGGGTGCTCCCACAGAGAAGGCTCTCCCCCTGGGCGTCACCAGCCTACACTGCTTGGCTGATGGCACCCCAAGGAGGCCCTCTCTGTGGGAGCGCACTGGTCGATGGGAGGCAGTTTGTGGCAGCAGGCGGTCTCGGAGATACCTAGGTCCAATGCCATGGAGCGCTTTAAAGATAGTAACAAGCACCTTGAAGCGCACCCGGTAGACCACCAGAAGCCAGTGCAGCTCGCGCAGGAGGGGTGTTATATGGGAGCGCCAATTAGCCCCCGAAACCACCCGCGCGGCTGCATTCTGGATTTCTGTATCTGTTAAAGTGGGCCCATCCGCCTGCCCCTGGGTTATACTGACCTTTATCTCTGCTTCTGAAGCCCAGCTGATCAGGGGCAGCAGATTGAATTGCCGCTTTGCAGTTGTTTTCAGTGCTCCTTGCCTAGTTTGCAATGCGGAAATTCTATTTCCTCTGAGCTGCGCACGCACGTGCAGCGACGCATGCAGCGATGCACGCAGCAATGTGCGCACTCAGCGAACCAATTGTAAAGCCGGTAACAACCTACCACTGTTCTGGATGCTATTTTTCCTTCTTTCTTCTGCTACAGTCAGTTGCATAATCCTGTCTACAAATAAGCAGCAATGTGATGCAAATTTCTAAACACTACCACTCCCAGAAAACTAATTTACATTTTTTTTATTTTCTCAGGGTGGACGAAACCCTGTATTTGTGAGTGTTTGTGTTTCTCACTACAGGGACTGCTTAGTCTGCTTTCCTGCCTCTCACTTTTTAACTAGGCCAGCATTTCAGACCAACATTGAGGTCAACAAAGGAAAAACCATCAAATGCAATTTTGCTAGAATGCAATTCTCAGAGATTTTGGGTGCCATCCAATATGGGATTTGCTGGGATAACACAAATTTCTCTAGAACTTAATTTCAGTGTTTATTCTACAAATGCGCATTGTGGTAAATCATGGTGAACTGAAGGCTTTTGAAGTTTCTTGATGTAGTGGTCAATAGTTTTTGAAGTCAATCTTCCTTTGAAACTACAGTACATCCATTCCCATAGCAACCTATTAAGTAGATTGTTTTACTAATCATTAGACAAATGCACAAAGTGTAATGTCAACAAAGTATTAATTTCATTTATAAACCACCAAAATCATATGGTCTTGGCAATGGCTTGCAGTGTTGTGGTCCGCCAGCGGCCTGTGGAGCTGGCGGCAGAGTCGGACAGTGAAGAGGCTGGGGAGGAACATGGGCCAGGCCTGGAGTCTGGAGAAGGCTTGGTGCCAGAGGCAGGGATCCAGCCCAGGCCATTTGAGAGGTCTGTCCCGACTCCAGAGCCTCCACAGGCTGACATTAGCGAGGCAGAGGAACAGGGGGAGCCTGTTCTCAATGCGCGCATGCGCAGAGTTGCCAGAAGGTAAGAACAGTTAAAGAGGAGAAGGACTACTCAGGAGGAAGGCTTGGAGATAATTGGCCCCTCCCATAGGCTATATAGTGGAGCACAAGGGAGGGCTCATGGCAGGAAGCAACTTTGTTCCACTCGTGTCATTCTAGCTCAAACTCTGTGTTTTCTGTTTGACCTTGCCAAGTTTCTTGCTAATTGGTCTTTGGCAGCTTGTCAAGGAAGATCAAGGTTCGTGTGCTTATCTGCCTTTCCCCGAAAGACTGTTGTCAGGCTTGCTATCATTGTTTGGGACTTATTACGGCTGGGAATGAAAATAATTACCAGCCGTTAAAATAAAAGAGGTTTTTGGGACGCCGTTTGTGCTGTATTATTGATCAGGTCAGAACATGCAGCCTAGGTCAGAACATGCAGTCATAAAACTATGTCTTGAGTGTGTGCACATATACAGTCTGTGCAGGGATGATAAAACTGTATGTGCATCTCTTTTATGCGAAGAAAATAGGAAGGGTTGTAGTGGTCAAATCCATTTTTTACTACCAGTTCTGTGGGCGTGGCTTGGTGGGCATGGTGTAGCTTGGTGGGTGTGGCTTGGTGGGCATGGCAGCGGAAGAATACTGCAAAATCCCTATTCCCACCCCACTCTAGGGGAAGGATATTGCAAAATCTCCATTCCTACCCCACTCTGGGGCCAGCCAGAGGTGATATTTGCCGGTTCTCTGAACTACTCAAAATTTCCACTACAGGTTCTCCGAACTACTCAAAATTTCCGCTACCGGTTCTCCAGAATCTGTCAGAACCTGCTGGATTTCACCCTTTATGGGTTGTTACATAACTTATAGAGCATTGAAAGCTCTGGAGATGGCATACACAATGGATAATCACCCTGAAACACTGAGTTCACAAAAGTGAACATTGATTGATTGCCATTCCTGCCTTTCAATTACTAGTTCAAACAGATTAAAAAAAAACAAATTTCTAAGAACTACAAATCAAAGTTAAATATGTGAATGCAAATTACACATCACTGGAGGTTTTCAAGGAGAGTCTGGATAGCCATTTGTCCAGAATGATATAGGGCAGTGATGGCTAACCTTTTCCGGACAGAGAGCCCAAAGCGCACGAGGTGTGCCCGAACACTCAAAATGCAATATGCGTGTGGCCCCTATGCATGCACCCCCCCTACATGTACGGCAGAGACCTGAAGACCAGCTGGCCGGATGGAGGCGTGCACGCGTGTATAGCAGAGCTGAACTGGGACGACGGCTCATTTGCCATCAGAGAGGGCACTGCGTGCCACCTCTGGCACACCTGCCATAGGTTCGCCATCACGGATATAGGGTCTCCTGCTTGAGCAGGGGTTTGATCTAGAAGATCTCCAAATTCCCTTTCAACCATATTGCTAAATCAAAATTAAATCAAAATGGCATTACAGTAAAATAATTACAACTCAGTTTTTAAACAATGAATGGAATATTTCCTGCGTAAGCAGGGGGTTGGACTAGAAGACCTCCAAGGTCGCTTCCAACTCTGTTATTATTATTTACCACATGGAATCATATTGTCCAGTATAGGGAGACATTTCAAAGACAGGTGACAGATTGCATCATCAAGCTAACTTTTGGTGAATGGTATATAAGTATCTCTACCAGAACAAATGAGGATCCTTTTTGGCAACAAACTAAGCACAATAGGTCAAAAGACCTTTATAAATAGACAAATTCCATATGTTTAGAATATAACTGAGCAACATATTAACATCTTTAAATATTAATTTCCAACAGCCCTGGTTTATAATAATAAGACTATCCAACCAATAAAAAGCTAACAAGAGACCAAAGTATATGAACTGTCATAACTTTACATTTATTATGTCTCTAATATAAAAAAGATTGACAATTAATCTTTTTTGAGCACTCATTAAGGAGGCCAATAAAACTGAAAAAGAATTGTTTAATGTATTAACCTCCATTTTAAGATCATAAGAAAATAATTTAATGTTTCTTGAGAAACATTTAGTATTTAGTATGTCCTGAAGCTTGAGATCAAGTGATTTTGGAAACTACAGTTCTCTATTCCATTTGTAAATGGTTGATATTTATTTTAGCGTATTCTTTAAATTGTCAATAAAACTGAATTGTTGATTTAGCTTCTTAAAAAAAGCTTATCTAATGCATTCAAAATCGTAGAGTGAGCCAAGTGAGCCAATGTGTCTTAGCCAAGCAGTCATAACAAATGCTTTACTGCAATTTAATTATTTTTGGCAGATTTTTTCTTCTTCTTGTAAACTTTCAAAACCTTTGAAGCAATCATTTCTAACTAGCTGATTAAGGGTAGTTATCCTATTTTTAGCCATTAATTTTTTTAAAAAATTAATTTTTTAAATTTTAAAATTTTAAATTTTAAATTTTAAAATTTTAATTTTAAAAAAAGAGTCAGTTTTTTTCTTTAGAGCAAAGGTTCCAATTGATTTCTTTTCCAGTATTGCCCAAATATGACATTCTCTTCAATGTTGGAAAGAGGGTTTTCTTATATTTTGAAACAAAAGCTTCTAAATGTGTCAAATTACTGCCCTTCAAATGGGCCTATCGTTGATTAAGTAATATTATTTTCATTCCCGGGCTAAAGTCAAATTGACAAATAAATCCAATGATATAAATGAAACTCAGGAAAATTAATCTCTCTTGTTTTTTACATGTCATTACTCTGACAGAAAAACTCTGGAATTTGCCTGTTACATACAAATTTAATCATTAACTTACAACTTGTTTAAAATATGTAAGTGGAATTAGCACGACATTCTCTCATGTATTGTTTTTAAGATAATAGTAATTTTTGTACAATTTATTAATCTCCATAAATTCACAGATATACAAAACAACTAAAGGAATATTTTATAGAATTTGAATAAAACTGAAAAACCAATTGTATGTATTTCTTTAGAAATTTTATTGCATATTGCCAAAATAATAGATTTGTTCCAATTTACTCTTACCATATTGTTGTACACTGATCACAAATTTTTGTAGAAAAATCTATTCTACTGTGCAAATTAATAACAATTTGGATTTGACTTCTGTGATCTGTGTACCTTGAATATCACAGGTTCATTCAATCAGACATGCTACAGTTTTCTTTTAAAAAAATATTTTTTAAAACAACCTTTAACAATTGGATAGAAATTAATAGGTAGAAAGCAGGGGGAAAGGAAAATAAAATAAAATAAAAAACAAAAAGTGTAAGAGACAATTAATAAAAAAGAGAAAATAAATGAAAAATTATAAAGTGGCTTCTGATATTCTTCACAGCAGTTACAAATACAAATATATTTAACCTTTCTCTAAACTGATATCATATTCTTCTTCTTTTTGGTAATCTAGTCTGTCTAACCATCAGAATCATAAATCACAAGTTAATTTTTTTCATTTTTGTGCAAAACATCGGAAGAAGTTTCTAGTCAGCAATAAATGTAGATAATGTCTTTTTTCTAATCAAAGAAATTGAGTTAATCAGAAAAATATTTTCAGCAAAATCTATTTTCACCAACCATTCACCCATAGTGGGTAGTGTCAAATATTTCCATCTCCGTACATACAATAATCTCCCGTGACTTTTTCTATTTGTCCAATAAACCCTAAAAGGAAATGTTCTGGCTTCAATTCAATATTAATCTTTAAAATCTTTCAGGAGAGACACAACAGCTTTAAATGCATCCTGAAATTATCATGAAATTACAATGCAAGCTTTCTTGCTTATATACATGCATGCTGCATTGTACATACACAAAAGAAGTGGAGGTTGCATCATATTACAATGCTTGATTTATCAATTGCATCTCTCCCTTACAACAGACACTCATATATTTTGGGAATGTATTGGACTTAAACTTTTATCATTCCCAGCCAATATATGTTGAGTGATATATCCTTAAAGACTGTCCTAGTCACATGCCTAAAAGCACATTGGCAGGAGCTCAGCCTCATAATGTTAAAGAAAGTATGTACAATCAATTACAAGAAGAGGTATAAAATGGTGGCACATAGTATAAAATGGCATCCACACATTTCACTGTGCTATAATATGGATTACTTTGTTTTGGCTTAATGTGCTGGGAGCCAGGACTTTTTATTTGTAAACATGATTTATCAGTCACTGTTATTTGTAAATCTATGGATTATGGTTTATTCAACAAACTACAGTTAAACAAACCGTGATATAGTATGGTATATAAATCATGATGTAGAGTTAGATTAAGGTGACCAGACATCCCGATTTTGGCGGGACAGACCCGCTTTTTCACCATTTGTCCCGCGTCCCGCCCGCCCTCTTAAAAAGTCCCGATTTTTTAAAACAATGTCCGACTAGGGCATTCTTTCAAAAAATCGGCCTGAAAGGCAGCAGGCCTCTCAGCTCGGGCCGGCGTTGGCGGCGGGCGGGTGCTGGAAGCTGGGGGGAGGGGGAAGGGAGGCTGCTCCTCCTCTCCTTCCCCCGCCCCATCCCTAGCCCCGCCCTCGGAGGCGCCGCTGCGGTTGGGAGGGGTGAGGGACGAGGAGCCGTCACCGCTTTTAGTTTACGAGCGGCGCAAACAGCCCTTCTTCGTCCCCCTCCCCTTTCTTCCCCCCGTACCTCGCTGCCGCCGTTGCCCTGGGGTCGGGCGGGCGACCGGGAGACCGCGGCGCTTGGATGCTTGGAGCAGGTAAGCTGCCGGCTGCCTCCTTTCCCCGTCTCCCGCCTCCCGTTCGTTGCTTGCCAGCCCGGCCGAAGGGAAGGCGGGAGGCGAGGAAAGGCCTCCCGAAAGGAGGGGAGGCGAGCCAGCCCGGCCGAAGGGAAGGCGGGAGGCGAGGAAAGGCCTCCCGAAAGGAGGGGAGGCTTCGGGAGCCCGCCTCCCTTTCGGGCCGAAAGGTAGGCGGGCTCCCGAAGCTTCCCCTCCTTTCGGGAGGCCTTTCCTCGCCTCCCGCCTTCCCTTCGGCCGGGCTGGCAAGCAACGAACGGGAGGCGGGAGACGGGGAAAGGAGGCAGCCGGCAGCTTACCTGTCGCGAGCTGCAGGCATCCAAGCGCCCTCCCGCCTCCCCCCCACCTCACCTGGACGCCGACATTTGCTGTTTTGCCCTGTGCGCATGCGCAGCGTTCTGCGCATGCGCAGAGGGCAAAACTCAAATGGAGAAACCCACCCCCGTCAATGGTGTCCCGCTTGAAGAAAAAAAAATCTGGTCACTTTAAGTTAGATGGAACTTGTATACTGTATAGTTCAGTATCTTAGTGAAGAAATAAAATACAGATGGCTTTCCTATACATAATGTAGCATGAATGAAGCCAAATATATGTGCCCCAGGGTAATAATGTAAGATCAAATTTGGGTCGGTCACCGAGATTAGAGATGTACTCTTCCCAGCTTTCGGACTCATGCTGGAGCCCATCTTCAGGGAATTTCTCTCTACTGAAATACGTGCTTTGGGCTGTTCTGTGAGTTGTGTTTATGTGGTGCCTTCCTATTGGCTGATGGGTGTATTGATGGCTGGCGATTGGCTGTCATTTCCTTGTGCTGCCAAGCCCTCGGCTCCTAAGTGTCTGATAAGCTTGTGGTAATTCAGCACACCTGTTAACTGACAAGGGGCCCATTTCCCAGACTTCAATCATTTCCCTGGCTATCTTTGTACCTGCAGGGCTAATGATCTTAGTTGCTATAAATTTAAATGTGTATCCTTGTTCATTGCAATGTGAGGCTACCAATGAGTTTGGGTCTCTTCGTCTGACCGCTCGCTTGTGTTCTTGCAATCTGGTGGTTCGCTTCCTCCCCGCTTGTCCTACATAATCACAGGGGAAATGCATGCAGGGGATCCAGTAGATTACATTGGAAGTATCTCCCATTTCCAAATGATCTTTACAATGCATAATTTGTCCTCGTATGGTAGCCTCTGGGCAGTGTGTGATGCCACTTGCAGATCTCGGAAGCTGCGTTCTACTGCTTCTGAAATGTTTTTGATGTATGGAAGGGTGTGCCATATAGTTGGTCTTTTACCTTTTTTCTTTTCTCTCTTTTGCTTTTTGGACAGGCATCTTTTTTTTTAATTGAAAAGTTTTACAAGTACAAAGTACATACAGTTTTTATCTTTTCTACCCCCCCATCCACCCTCCACCCTTCTCCCCCCCCTCACCCTCCCCCCTCCCCCCTCCCGGACTTCCCAGAGAAAAACACAAGGTATAAATTCAAGACAAAAAATATAAAATTACCTAATACTAAAACAGATTGTTAATTCAAAAATATCTTATCCTTTCTTAACTCTTTGTTATCCATAAGCTTGAAAGTATAATCTATTATTTCTTCAAACAGCAACAAAATATACTATTTAAATTATATTAATCTGAAACTTTTTCTGAATATATTCCGTCCACTTACTCCATTCCAACACATATTTTTCATTAGAATGATCCTTAAGGTAAGATGAAACCTTAGCCATTTCGGCCAGATGTGTCACTTTCAATGTCCATTCTTCAATTGTAGGTATATCTTCCTTCTTCCAATATTGTGCCACGAGCAATCTGGCAGCCGTTATAAAATTCAAAATCAGCTTAGTCTCTATAGGTGTACAATCCGTTGTTATTCCCAGTAGAAAAAACTGTGGTGTAAATTTAATTTTTTTCTTTAAAATATTTTGTATAATCCACCAGATTTTTATCCAGAAAGCCTTAATTTTTTTACAAGTCCACCATACATGGAAATATGTAGCATCAACACATTCACATCTCCAGCATTTAGGCTGTAAGTTGGGATACATACATGCCAATTTTTTTGGGTCTAAGTGCCATCTGTAAAGACAGGCATCTTGTAATACTGTAGCATGTTTGTATTTGAATATAATAGTAAACACCAGGACACTGAGCCCCCAGTGAGTCCCCTCATCCCTGATACCTTCACTGATCCAGAGTGGTGCTTTTTTCCTTATTCTTCTTCCAAGACTAAGGCAGAGTGGGGAAACAGTTTTTGCGATTAGACACTAGTTGAGAATCAGTTATACCCTTTGGGATGCCCTTGGCAAACTTTCAACTTTTTGACTGGCTTGTCAAAAGCAATCTGCTCATATTCTACAGGAGAAGGCGAAAACGTAGGCAATTGTCTTCTAGAATTTCAACAGGAATATTGGACTAAGATAGATTGAACCGTGTCTTCAAACTTAATAAGAATACCATAGAGGACAATCTCACTATGACTACATTTGTTCTTCTTGCCAGTTTATAGAACTTTTATTGTAATGCTTCTCAATAGAGCTTTGATTGAAGCTATTTCACCCTGCATTTACATATTATCCTCCTGATTATGGTTTTATATCTCAAAATGATTCTATTTCTTTTCTATTATTGAGGTACTGTGTTATCATAAACAGAGGTCTGGCTGTGCATTGAAAAGATAATCCTCTTCTATTCTGATTGTTTTCAGCTGTGGTACTGACTGAGGTTGTTTAGATATGGCACAAAGGCTTGGCCTTATAAAAGCTACAACACCAGTGAGGTGACAAGAGGTTCTCCTTGCTATTCAGGGTAGAGGAATACCAACCACTGCCATAATTGTCCTCCACAATTTGCCTTGTTCTGCATTGATAGACTAGCATCCTCTCTTACACTTTTTAAAAAATATCCTGGGCAATATTTCCATGCAAATAAAAAAAAGGGGGGGGGGGCTAATACAAATAGTGAGCCTGAAGTGAAGTTGAAAACTGCATCTCATAAACAGAATGCTTTTATATTATTATATTACATTTGTAACAATAAATGCCTTTCTCTCCCGGGTTATGCTTCCTCACCAGGCACACTTATTTCAGCTTCAGGCTGGTAATTTTGACGTTAAGACTTAAGCTAATGTACAAATGCAAGTGGTAAATCAGATTTCTATCAATCTAAGGCAGTGATAGAAAATTGATTTTACTACTCGCATTTCAGCAAGTGGCAACCTTATGCTACATTGCAAAGCTGTTTTTTTCCTCCAAGTCCAAACAAGTTTCCAGTGAAATGCATTCAACCACTTGATCCATGTTAGAGCTGGATCCCAAGTTATGCTGGCACTGTAGTCTGGGGATCACTTAAGAGAAACAGTAACATGCCTTTTCCCCCCTGTACAATGCCAATCTGCACTATCCTTTGTAATGTGTGTTAGAACCCTGTTCAAACGATTGGGTGTGTTAATATATGATTAAGCCACAAATCATTGTTATGTGTATATTGCTTTAAATGCATTGTGGATGATTACTATATAAGCAAGCAAGAGAGCATGCTCAATGTGGTTGGTGGTTTATGGTTGGTGGTTTATGGTTTAGTGTGGTGAGTGGTGTTTGACGGTGTGTTCTGGATTGAAGACTCTCTGCTGCTTTACTGATGAGTAGATTACTTTATGACTGTGTGAAATTGCTGTGAAGGAGAATAGTAACTATCTGTGATAGTATAGAGTTAAGTGATAGCTGTAATCTTTGTTTGTGAGTTAAAACAAAGATAGACAAGAAGAAGAAACTTCGCATTGACTGAATACCTGTGTATGACTTGGACTTCCTATTTAACTTTGCTTCTATTCAAGTAAAACTATTTTGTACATTTATTTATTTATTTATTTATTATTTATTTATTTTGTTATTCTTATATGCCGCCCAACTCCCGAAGGACTCAGGGCGGCGTACAACATAAGAGATACAAGAATGAACAAAATTTCAACAATTTAAAAACGGTACAAAATTTAAAAAGGCAGTATAAAAGCAACAACAACATCCATCCATTCAACCACATACATACTTGGGGGGTAAGCTCAAATGGTTAAGCTGTCCCCCCCACCTGCAGGAAGAGCCATGTCTTAACGGCCTTTCGGAAGGCCAGCAGAGTGGGGATGGTTCGGGTCTCTGGGGGGAGTTGGTTCCAGAGCACGGGGCCAGCCACAGAGAAGGCCCTCCCCCTGGGGCCCGCCAGCCGGCATTGCTTGGCCGACGGGACCCGGAGGAGGCCAACTCTGTGGGCCCTAACCGGTCGGAGGGAAGTATGCGGCAGAATGCGGTCCCGGAGATATCCTGGTCCTAAGCCATGAAGGGCTTTAAAGATGGTGATCAACACCTTGAATTGGACCCGGAGACCGATGGGCAACCAATGCAGCTGGCGGAAAATCGGTGTCACGTGGGTGTACCTCGGCACACCCACCACAGCACGCGCAGCCGCATTTTGCACCAACTGAAGTCTCCGGATACTCTTCAAGGGTAGCCCCATGTAGAGCGCATTGCAGTAGTCCAAACGCGAGGTGACAAGGGCATGAGTGACCGTGAGTAAAGCCTCCTTCTCCAGATATGGCCGCAGCTGGTGCACCAGGCGAACCTGTGCAAAGGCCCCCCTAGCCACAGCAGAAAGGTGATGATCTAATTTTAGCTGTGGATCTAGGAGGACCCCCAAGTTGCGGACCTGGTCTGAGGGAGTCAGTTTTGCACCCTCGAAGACCAAGGAGGGACAGTTATCATGGTCCTTAGGAGGCATTATCCACAGCCACTCGGTCTTGTCGGGATTAAGTCTGAGTCTGTTCCTCCCCATCCAGATCTTAACGTCGTCCAGGCATCGGCACATTACATCAACTGCCTCCCTGAAGTCAGACGGGGTGGTAATGTACAGCTGGGTGTCGTCAGCGTACTGATGGAAACACACCCCATGCCTGCGGATGATCTCACCCAACGGTTTCATGTAGATGTTAAACAGGATGGGCGAGAGAACCGACCCCTGGGGCACCCCACATAGTAGGGGCCTGGGGGACGATCTCTGCCCTCCTGCCAACACCGACTGCATCCGATCGGCGAGATAAGAGGAGAACCACCGCAAAACGGTGCCTCCCACTCCCAACTCGCCGAGCCGATGCAGAAGGATACCATGGTCGATGGTATCGAAAGCCGCTGAGAGGTCAAGTAGCACCAGGATGGAGGAGTTCCCCCCATCCCGGGCCCGCCAGAGATCATCCATCAGAGCGACCAAGGCAGTTTCTGTACTGTAGCCGCGCCTGAAACCCGACTGATAAGGATCTAGATGATCTACATACTAAAGATATTCTGTTTATTGACTGAATAGCATTCATATCAAACTGCAACACCATTACAACAACACATTTCGCTGTGTATGTGCTTAACAGCACAATAACTCCTTAACAATGTGGTTTCCAGGTTCAGCTAAGCACTTTTTCATTCAATGTTTTCAAATGGAGCACTGTAATATTTAAACATGCCTGGCACTATTGTGCAAGATTTTAAGATCAAAGTAAATAGCAAGCTATTGGACTGCAAGGAGAGTTTATAGTGCCAGTTAATATTTAATTTCTATGTTTGGTTTCCCTCTAAATGTTCTGCTCTAAAGAATGAATATTTTTCTGAGAAGACTTCTTCATTATGTATTTTTCCTATACAGTGTTACTATTATTGCAGAAAACAGATATTGTAGACTTTATCTATTGCCTTTGTGACTCGTTGAAACAGAGTAATGAAACTAACTAGTCACCAATTCTGTCCACATTTCAGGTTTTAAGCTTCCTAAGCTACATTAAAAACAAAAACAAAAAACCCTCCAGCCTTTTATTTTTAGAATTTGACATCCAAGGTTCTGTATGGGCATGTAAACAGACGCATCCTTAAAAATGTTTTTAAAAATAACAATAAAAAATTATTTTAAAAGGGTTAACATACGGTATTATATAAAACCAAGTAGCAAAAGTATATTATTCTTTTATAATAAGGTTATAATTCCAACATTAAAAAAAGCCAAAATACCAAAGCAAAAACATCTGAATATTTAACTTTATTTTTTGTAACTCCGAATGTACATGGTCTTTAAAGATAAATAGACAGAAAATTATCCAGATAGAGGTAGTCCTCCATTTACAACCACAATCGGGGGCCAGAATTTCTGTTGCTAAGAAAGGTGCTGGTTAAGTGAGTTATGCCTAATTTTACAACCTTTTTCTGCCACCGCTGTTAAGTGAATCACTATAGTTAAGTGAATCATGCAGTCGTTAAGCAAATCCAGATTTCCCCATTGAAAAATATTTTGCAACCTTCCCAGCCAGCTCCAGAAATATTTCACGAGAAGAGTCCTCCACTTCTCTGCTCGCAACAGAATACCTTATTCCACCAGACTTGAAATTTTGGGATTAGACAATTAAAAACTACGTCACCTTCGATATGACCTAAGAGTAGTTCATAAAATCACCTGCCACCATGTCCTACCTGTCAATGAATACTTCAGCTTCAACCGCAACAATACACGAGCACACAATAGATACAATCTTGTTGTAAACCGCCCCAAACTCAATTGCAGAAAATACGACTTCAGCAACAGAGTGATCAATGCCTGGAATGCACTACCTGACTCTCTAGTTTCTTCCCCAAACCCCCAAAACTTTAACCTTAGACTGTCTACTGTTGACCTCACCCCATTCCTAAGAGGTTTGTAAGGGGCGTGCATAAGCGCACCATTGTGCCTACCATCCCTGTCTTTCTGTCCTATTGTCCTCATTTATCTGTACTTAATTTACTTATGTTTATGTTTATACCTATACCTGCTATCTTGTACATGTTTGACAAATAAATAAATAAATAAAAAATAAAAATAAAATAAATGGAGTTCACATGAGCCGAGATATCAGGATTCCAAGTAATAGATCCATTGCAAGCAAAAACTCTGAGGCAGATGAATTCCTCAAAGAATAGCTTTATTGGAAATATCATATTGGCACATATCTGGTGAAAACCAACTCTGAGGGGTCCCTTGGTTTTCACCTAATTAAAAGTAAAAGGTTTTTCCCTCAACCTCAAACAATCAGTCACATGGCCCAATCAAGGCAGCGTCTGCTGGTCTGGTGACATCACTCCTTCTTCCTCCGTCCGGTGTGAGAACGTCCTTGGTTCCCAAGCGAAAGTATTTTATTTTGATTACACAACCCCAGCTATCTCTAATCCCCCCTCCCTATCCCTCGCTGCAGTGTGGC
The DNA here is from genome assembly GCA_023053685.1 of Diadophis punctatus similis. Lineage (NCBI taxonomy): Eukaryota > Metazoa > Chordata > Lepidosauria > Squamata > Dipsadidae > Diadophis > Diadophis punctatus. The sequence goes on from JALIGW010000003.1 coordinate 21,950,427, forward strand.
AGCGCTGAAGTTCCAAGATGGCTCCGGCAAGATCAGCTTCAGTGTTGACACCAGGATCTTGCAACAAACATAAATGCTTGCCAGTTAACAAGCACATGAATTTTGATCATGTGACCATGGAGGATGTTGCAGCGATTGTAAGTGTGAGGACCAAGCCAATTTCTTCAGTGCTATTGTATCTTCGAATGGTTGCTAAACAAATGTTTGTCAGTTGAGGACTACCTGTAGGTAGACAATTACTATGGTTATCGCTTTCTTCAATATTTTTTTCCTAGTTATGACTACGATTCTAAATAATGCACTGAATCATTAATGTACAGAATCATATTGCACTATCAATGCAAGGCTGATTCAAGCTGAAAGTTGATGAATTTCATTAAGATAATATTTATAGTAAGAGATACACACTTACTTTCATAAGTACATAATCACCCTTTACTTTCAAAATTCTGTATCGAAGTGTCCGAAGACGACACCTGTGTATACGAGAGACTGAATTGTCAAGGAATTTCTGGCTAACATTTTTGTGCTTGACTTGTTTACATCAGCTAGCCAAATTCTGACTGCTGCTCTACAGCAATTCTCTCAGCTACTGTTTAGAAATGCTCAGCATCATATTACATTTTGTCAAGAAGGGAGATTTGCCATTGGTATACACTATATGGCAACAAATACGTCAAATATTGTAAAGAGGATGGAGAATGTAATAAGAAAGGAAGATTAACATCTTCTTTCTGGATTGCTGGGAATTGTTTTGATGTCTCTGGCCAAGGATTCTGATGTTATTAAATAAATGTTTTTCCATAGGCAAATTCTTTTCAAATCATTTTAATTCGCTATTCATGGATCAAATTATTTTCTTCTGGTTCCTTTCTTTGGGTGTGAGATCCTCACATTGTGTACCTACGAAATTGCTGGAAAATGTTTGAAGAACACTGAGTCAGAAGATCAAGACTGAAATCTGCAACAACATTTTTGAATATAGACACATCTCCTTAGAGATCTTATCTGGGAGACTGAATTTTGAGATTTATTTATTTATTTATTTATTTATTTATTTATTTATTTATTTATTTATTTATTATTTATTTATTTATTTATTTATTTATTTATTTTTGTGTTCTTATATGTCACCCTACTGGGGTCTCAGGGCGGAAATATTGACTGGAGTGTTAATACAAGGTGCTTTCAATTAACACTTCAACTGCACATATGTGTAAATAAACATTGGTTTTATGGAAACTCCCTCAGCAAAACCAAACCTATATACAGTAATATACTGAATTTCTCACCACTCAGAAAACTAATGTGGAAATTTGAACAGTGGGAATAGAATACAAATCTTTACCTATGTGGGAGCATGAGGTTAATTGTGGTTCTTTGACACATGTAAAAATAATATTTTCCATTCTATGTGATACAATGGGAAACAGAGTTTGCATCCATGGTAAACACAAGATGGTCTGTGATATCTTCTTTTCCCACGTTTCATAAATATGTAGTAAATCTCTGTGAGAACAATAGCTGCAATACATAGGTCCTTGGTCTATTCCACCTGGCTTATATTAAACTGGATTTTTTAAAAAATGGTGGCGCTTTCGAGTTAGTTTTGAGTCCTGATGACTTTCTTAAAAAGTTCTTGCATTTTCTTTGAAAGATTTCAAGTGTGATTTGTTACTGCCTCCTATCTAGGGCTGAGAAAGAATGATTGGACCAAAGTCACCCAGCTGGCTTTGTGCGTAATGCATAACCAGAACTCCCAGGCTCCCGATTTCTAGCCTGATGCCTTAAACCAGGGGTCGGCAACCTTAAACACTCAAAGAGCCATTTGGACCCATCTCCCACAGAAAAGAAAACATCGGGAGCCACAAAACCCTTTTGACATCTAAAATGAAGATAGCACTGCATATATTATTATTTTTTACCTTTATGCTATGTATAAAAAAACTATAGTGTGTTGCATTTATGAAATCAATGAACTGCTACAGAGAAAACAAATTTTTATTACTGCATGCAACAAAAACATTTTGAACTCCGAAAAAAAAGATGGGTCGAAAATCTCAATAAATCGTGTGCCGGCGGGTATCGCACATTGGCAGTTGTGATGCATATTTTGAGCGACAGGGAGCCACAGTAGAGGGATGAAAGAGCCACATGTGACTCCAGAGCCGCGGGTTGCAGACCCCTGCCTTAAACACTCCATCAAAGAGGCTCTCAAACTGGATATACTCTTGTAATTTAGCCTGTTTTCATGTCCTTAACTATTTACGGTACTGACAAACAACTTTCATATTATTGTGACCAGTGAAGTACAAAACAGTAATTTAGAGTAAACATGGTTGCACTGATGTAATGCTTGATGAGAATTTATGGCTACTTTTTTGTATATTAACAAACATTTCCCTGTACATTTATTTGTTAAAAACAACGATATTTGATTCAAAAGACACTAACCTTAAATAGTTTAGGGATAAAAACATGTAAACCTTACCTATCGAGCTATGAAATTCATATGTCATTGCTATATAATAATCAGATTAATCATGTAAGTAAATACACTGATGATGTTTAAAATAAAGCTTTTAATTGTGCTTTAATTCAGACTTCCTTTATGAAAGGTTATTTAATGCCATGCTGCCATTCATTGTCTGCTTTACTCAACGAACATGTTTAAGATGCTCTTTCAAATAATAAATTGTTTAGCCAGTAGAAATGATGGTTTTCATTAAGTATCTTTATAGATCCCATTTTTAAAATGGTTAAATCAATAGACTCAGAGCACAGGTGCATTTTATATATTGCAGTATGCAGAGCTAACCTTCACAATTCATTGATGCACATATCTTTTCAAGGTATATATTGGTCATATCCATGGTTTGCATTTTTAGAAATACCGTATTTTTCTGAGTATAAGACGCACCTTTTTCCTCCCTAAAAGTGGCTGAAAATGTGGGTGTGTCTTATACTTCGAATGTAGCTTTTTTTCCAGCCCTAACTAGGTGCTAAGAGATCTTCCCAGCTCTTACCTTCCAGGCTCTTTCATTGTTACTCTCTCAGAAGAATGTTTTTCCAGCCCTAAGTCTTTGCAGGTTTTTTTTTCATTGCTCTACTTGCTCCAAAGAAGTTTTTTTCTAGCCCTAACCAGGTGCTAACTATCTTCCCAGCTCTTACCGGCTTGCAGGCTCTTTCATTGTTATTCTCTCAGAAGAAGGTTTTTTTAAGTCCTAACCAGGAGATAAAATAATGTGCTGAAGCTGACCAGACTAAGGATGCTAGCCAGATGAATACCTGGTAGGCAGATTGTTTTCCCCTATTTTCCTCCCCAAAAACTAAGGTGCGTCTTATACTCCAGTGCGTCTTATACTCCGAAAAATACGGTATTCTTAAAAAACAACAGTGTACCTAAAAAGATAATGGCCCAGTTCAGATATAGCCATTTTGTCTCATAAACATACAGTGGTACCTTGGTGCCCAACTGCTTTGAAACTCATTGAATTTGGTATTCAATTCATTTTGATGTGAAAATTTTGTCCTGATACTCAGCGTTTGTTTGGTACTCAACGCATAAGCTAGAATTTACTGGTATCCACTGCCTTGTGACTCACTACATTATTCCTTATGGGGAAAAATGTTTGGTACTCATCATTTTTGGTACTCATTGAACCTCCCGGAACCAATTAACGATGAGCATCAAGGTACCACTGTAATTCAATTTGGACCAAGATTGAACATTTGTAAATGTTCTCCTTTTACATTCACCTTTATATAAAATGTATGGGTTGATTAAACTATACTTTCTTGTTAGACATAAAGTCAGAAGCTGTAGTATAAGTGTCCACTCCAGATCCAACTTTCAGATCAGGATCAAATTGTCATTCATTTTAAATATTCCTTTTTAAAAATCAGACTTAGTGGTATCACAACATTTTCATGTTTTACTGGTTGAAAGGTTCAGTTTCTATCCTTAAATGCCAGATATGAAGCAGCATTATCCAGATGCCCATGTGTACAAAATACTGCCTGTTTTGCCCAGTGTACACAGCTAATTTGAAGTATAACTAAACGCCAATAGAAAAAAAATTTGGTTAACAATATGACACTATTATGATTTGCTAAAGCGCGTCATATTGAAATAACTGATAATTTGTATAGCAGTAGTACTTAGAGATGTTAAACCAATGTTGTTGGTTATGATCATAACTGAACAATCCATATTTATGGTTCTGTGTCGTGTGAACCAATAAAATTCTTGATTGATGATTCATGCATATTTTTCCTGAAAATAATCTGTATTACCCTATCATTTTTTTCTGTCTTTTGCTTTTGGTAACCCTTTTTCAGTTGTCAGTCACAAAGCTTTAGTGGTAGGAAAATTTCTCAGCTTTATACCTTACATTAATCTCATACAGAAACTAGATTCTTCTAAACTCATCTTTTAGAAGCTCATTTTTTGTTGCTAGTAACATTAACAATATTCCCCCCAGAGCAGTGGCACTGACTGCAACCTGTTTACCAAGAGCCTGAGGCAAAAGGAAGATTGAGACCTCAACTCAGTTGCATCACTTGCCAACTATATGTAATGATGTTGCATCTGCATCACTAGATCACGGCACCTCCGTTCTAGCATATTCTTTTGTTGGGTTTAAGATTGTTTGCTATATAATTTATGTAAATTACATATAAAAATATGAAATGCTTGAATAGTGTTTCGTAAACCCACAAATATGTTAACCCTGTAAGTTTTCTTTGAAAGAAAAATAAAATGCCGTATATGAAAATGAATTCAAATTAATACAAGAGAGGCTCACTATGCCAAATAGTGATTAAAGTGCTGGCCTTGAAACCACAAGGCTGTGAGTTCTAATCCTGCCTTAGGCATGAAGTTTAACAACAATGTTGTTGTAGACCTTCTCAATCTATATCTGAAAAAGGCATAGGCAATGCTTTGATTCCAAGCAGTATTTCAGATCTGTTCTTATAGGGGCCAGCATGCATTTCCTTTCCATCTTTTTGAGAAAGGAAAATTATTTAAGATCCAATGTGAATTTGAATTAATGGCCACCCAAGCTATTTCTGACTGTTCTGCAGGCTCTAACTCAGGGGTCCCCAAAATTGGCAGCTTTTAAGACTTGTGGACTTCAACTCCCAGAATTCTGGTAGTTGAAGTCCACAAGTCTTAAAGTTGCCAAATTTGAAGACCTCTGCTCTAACTCAAGGTTACCTTTCCCCCCCTTCCATTTGGGCGAGATGTGAAGAAACATCGCCCATAGGGAGAATTTGAAACCCCCCCCCCCATGTATGACAAGGAGTGTTCCATAGTCATGCCCCTGGCTGTTACTCAATTCTTTGCATTGACTTTGTGGTAGAGATTGTGTTTGCACGACACACAGAACACAAAACAACTAAATCATGTTTTAGCTATGCAAATCCAGCCTATTTGATTATTGCAGAGTTCAACATTGTTATTCCCCAAAAGTGGGGAAACTGAGGAAACCATGATTTATTTAATCATAGGTACGTATGTCACATAAACATGGCCTGTGTTAATGTCATGGCTATGGCTCTGTCACACAGCTGTCAGTTGCCCACGCTCTTCAGTTGCCTTTGCTCTTTACTGGCATTTCTAGGGATGCTATGGAGACCACTGACATTTGTATAGTATGATTGTATTTTCAGAGTGAAAATTTTCACCCTTCTAGAACTGAGCTCACTTTAAAAACAACAGCCATTTCACTATTATTGTATCTCTAAACCTGGACTATGCTTCTGCCCATTTTGAAAGATAAGAAATGTATTGTCAATGTTTCAATGTGCATTTATATTCATGCCCACTAATCACTATTGCTAACAGGGACTGAAAACTCACAAGGGCTGGTATTGTGTTACCTTTGAGCAGACACAACGCGAAGTATTTAAAAAAAAATAGAACATCTAAATCAGAAAATTCTTGGAATGGCTGCGAGGATCACATCTGCTTGTCTCAGTTTTTATTCTGATAAAACTTTCAGCAATTGTCATTTTGGAAAGAAAACCCATTCCCTTTCAGTTGGGTGTGAACTGGCACAATTTCCCTACATTATAGATGTCGTCCTGTTTTTTGTTTAATCCCTAAACGAGAAACAACTCAAGAGGTTTCATACAATTTCTACAGACGCTATACTATAGGGGATTTTCACGTGTTGAGAAAAGCCGTATGAAAACAAAGACGACCGGATGGTTAACCTAATAGAACCTCGGAGACGCAACGTTGTAAGACGCCCACATGCTGGCAACACCTTTTTTTATTATTATTAAACACCCCTCCCATCCGACGTTGACTTCAGCTGCCAAGGGCGGTGTGTGATTTCGGGGCGTGGCCTCGCACTCACCTTGGTTTACGGAACAATGAGACGGGCGTTGCTGTGGGCGGGGTTACAAGATTTCCATCTCTCTGAGTGGAAGAGAGAAAGGGCTACTATACGATAGGAAGCAATGCGGATTAGGCCGGAATCGAATTATGATCCCAGCATAGACAGACGCTTCCTTGTTTTTCACCTGGGATACCACCTGAAAGGGCTGGACAGAGCCGCTTCGGATGCCCTTCGTTTGTAAACAGGTGGGGCTGCACATTGGAAACCCCTCGCGGGCTGCTCCGCGATTGTCTGCGACTGACTTGACGGAGGCGGCTCGCTACCACGTTAAGAGCCTGGCGGTTGCAGCTCGCGTAGTGGCTGTTTCGTTTCATAGTTGATCCTTCTTTTTTTCCTACCACCCCCGCCTCCTCCTCCTCCTCCTCCTCCTCCTCGGAGGCTGGTTCTGCTGCTCATGACGTGCCTCTCTCGCTGAGCTCCCAGCCCTCCCGCCTTCCAGCTCACTCCCTGCTGCTGCAGCTTATTACTATTTGCTTTCCCCCCTCCCCGCCACCGCTTTCCGAGGAGGGGGACGGGGTTTTTTTTGTTGCCCCCTTACACCTAGAGAACAGAGGGGGGGGGGAAACCGAGGGAAGCAAGGCGCTGCATTGTTCTACCCCGCCTCCATTTATTTTCTTTTTGTAATTTTTTTTTTAAATTGCAAGGAGGCTCGGAGCAGCCTTTGATTGTCCTCGCCAGATGAACCTCTCCTCGGCCAGCGATACGCCTTGACTCCGGATTACTCAGGGGGGGAAAGAAAGAGAGACAAAAAGGTTAGCCATGGCGTCGATTCCTCCCCTCTCATCCCCCCTCCCCCGAAGGGAACCCCCCTCCCCCGTGACACTTCCTGCTTTTGGGCTTTCCCCCTTTTCCTCTCACTTCGCTTTGCCTTCCCACCGCGTCCGACGGGGCTAGATCGGTAGACGCCCCAACCGTGCGGGCGCCGCGGTCTCGCCGGAGCAAGCAAGGCTGCGAGATCACGTGGAGGGTCTCGGTGGAGTTCGGCGTTCGCAGGCTGTGCGGGGATCGGGGAGGGGGGGCACGGGAGAAGGGGGAGGGGTCTGCCCGCGCCCCCCCAATTTCCCCAAAATTCGACTTCTCCGTTCCGCCCCCCTTTTCCCACCCAACGTCTTTCTCCTCTTTATTCTCGCTGCGATTGTTCGCAGATTCCGATATTCCCCCGCTCGCTTCCCTTCCCGCTTTTCCACCTCACGCCGCCTTCGCCTTGTGCGGCGCCCCCATATTCCTCCCTTTTACCCCCGAGAGAGGGGTGTGTTTCTTTCTTTCCTCCGGGCGGCGAATCAGCGCTCTTGCTCCCCTCGCGACTCCGGCCTTCATTGGCTGCCGGTTGTTGGGAATGGGGTGGGGGGTGGGGAAAGGGAACCGCGACCAGGCATTCAGGTGTTACTTGTAACCCTGTTGATCCTTGGTACCTTTTGTTTTTAAAGTCTGCTTGAACTTCTCTCCCCCACCCCCACCCCTCCTTGACAATCGAAACGCCTGTCTTTCTCCTCCTCCTCCTCCGGGTTGAATTCGTGTTTTTCTAGCCTCTAAACCTGGAGGCTTTTAGGCAGGGGTTGGAGTAGCCGAAAGGCAAATTGGCCTGGAAAGAAAGAAAGGGAGGGAGAGAGAGAGAGAGAGAAAGCGCGCCAGCTGTTTGGTGGCTTCAGCGAGTTTTCTCACAGAAAGAAAGTCCTTCAAATCGCGCCTTGTTCCTGCAGCTGCATCTCTCTCGGGGGGTTGCCCACAGTTTCTTTTCCAAATCTTCGAAAGGTGCGGAGGCCGGTCTTGACAACTCAGAGCTGACTGAAGTCGGTGGGGAGAGATTTGGTGCCGGTGCCGGTGCTTGAAAAAAGGTTTTAAAGAATCCCGCGCTTTCTCCAGGGCTTTTACTCTTTTCTATGATGTGAGCTTATAGCTTTTCGTTGAGCCGAAAAAAAGAGAGAGGCTGCGGGGGTCGGCCACCCCGTTGGGCGGGTTAGCTTGTGTATGGATCTCTTCCTTGTGTTTGGATAGTCTCGGGCAGGTGTGAGCGGCGGGGGGCTTCCAGGTCTGTTGAGCGTTGGGGGCGAATTCCTCGTTTTCTGTAGCTGAGAGAGATGTGAACTGGCTGCCACGCCCAAATTCCAGGCACTTTGGTGGCCGCGGTGGGCAGCTGTGATCTGTCCCAGAGCTTTCAGCCCCGCTCTCGATTCATCATCCCAGTTTGGAAACGAACCGCGGCTTTTCTAAGGTTGGATGTTTTTAGTTGGACGTTTGTATACTTTCGATGATGGGTAGCTACGGTTAATTCTGGGAAATTGTGTGGTCCCTTTAAATAGTGTAATGGTCACCCTCCTCTGACAGAGCTTGGCTATAACACCGGTTGTAATGTGTGTTAAATATTAACAGCCCTGGGAGGCTGTTTTGCTTGTAAAACCCTTAAAGGAAAAGCTTGCTTGGATAAAGGAGGAACACTAAGATTAATGAAGATTAGAGTGCCATTAAGATAACCTAAGATTGCTTATTCTGATGAATTCATTTTCTTTTCAATAAGATTGCAGCCTTAAATTGAAATCCTAGGGACCCTTTTGAGAAAAATTCTGTTGTACTTAATATTTCTCCTTATACATATGCATAAGATTTTTTTAAAAAATGATTTGCTCCAATGATGTAGAAGCCGGGGTCTATTTGTGATAATTAAGGTTCTGATTGTTGTAGAATTAACAGAAGGAAGAGAGGACAGGAAAAGTGCCATCTCCTGTTATTCACTGTCCACTAAAACAAAAATTGCTGACTCCTTTGCTTCAGCCTCTGTTCCGTATAAAGCAGAGATACAGTTGGAAATCTTGCTTTGATATGTGAGTTGATGAAGGCAATGCCACCAGATGAGCTCTAGTAGATTACTCACTGTGTTATAGGAGAGAACACATTTGGAGGCTGGTGCTGTGGGAAGAAAGAAAATGGTAAGTTGCTTAGCAAATGGCAATTCATGCCTTCCTCCCTTCCTTTTGCATTTTGCCATTTGAAGCACCAGAGGCTCCATCTTGTATCTAGGAGCTTATTGAACTCTAGATGATCTCCATTTATTTTCTTGGAGAGACCTAAATCTCTGAGCCCTCAGACAGAAATTAGATTTTTCTGAAGCATGTGTTTGTGAATGTATTCTCAATTGTTTCTCCTGTTAATGTTTTTATTTTTTTTACTGGATGTTGTGCTAGGAATTTCTTAAAAAATACCTCTTACTGATGCAGTTCATGATACAGAGGAAAGAATGAATGAATGAAACCTACAAAAGATCAGCAAGGGAATTGAGTCACTGACACTCGCTATCATGAAAACCGACCATGTGGAAAATGACTTGTGAATTTTGGATGTGTTTTAGAATGCCTGGAGTTTATGTAAATAGAGTAAAGAAAAACATGTAAATAGAGCAAGGGAAAAGATTAATTCTAGGTGTGAGGGTGTCCTTGATGCTCTCTGAGCTTGGTTGATTTCTTGCAATTTCATTACCCAAACTAGATAACATCATCAGTGCTAATGTACTAGTTATGTACGTGCATGTGTGCAGGAAAATTAGCTGTGGTATTATTGCTGAATTGAAGTTGCACTTTGATCCTTGTTTCAGCATAACACATTAACACAAGGCCTGCTGATTTTCAGAAGTTTAGCTTGCATCAGTGGTTAAATAAAGAATATTGAGAGAGTAATATTGAGAGCATAATCTCACAATTTTTTTGGGTGGTTTCTTCAATACAATCATATATCAAAATCTGGATTCTGGTGATAGCTCTGTGGATTCCTGAGAACTGTAATGTTTCATGAACATAGGCAACATACTTTGAAGTTCCTCCTTTAATATTTATGTTTACAAAACATTTGTTTTTTATTATATAATATAGCTTAAAGTATACATTTCAAACATTTTCCTTGCTGTATACTTTCTAAGCTTTCATCCAAATTTATTACAGCATACCATGAAAGATTAAAGGCAGGCATGCCTTTTTAAATTCTATTTCTTTAACTAGTTACCTTCCCTTTTCATCAGGTTCCATACTCTGTAGTTTTTGCAACTTTATTTGTTTGCTGTAGTTGTAGGGAGTATGTTTAATTATGATTAAAGTTGTATCTTCACTCCAGGTGTCTTTGTGTTTGTTTTAATGTAAGGATATGATGGTCTCAGTTTTGATTCTGCAGTAGGAAGATACAGATTGAAATATCTGAGATCACTGATATCTTTAAGACGAAGTTTCCTAACTTACTTGGAAAAAGTGAGACACTTTCCTACAGGCAAGACAGTGCCATGAAAAAAATAGATTTGGACAGTTACCTGTAAAAAATATGTCATAAAAACTCTACTGCATATTTTTCATGTATGGTGGTATCTTTTATATATAGCTATTAAAAAAAAAAGCTGTGCTGTTTAGTACAAGTGTGCATAAGATTCCAGCCTAAATTAATGTAGGTGACATATTTCTCTTGTCTTCCAGAAATATTGGGTTTCAGCATCATTTATTTCTGAACTGCTACAATTTGCAATTTTATTACTGATCTGAGTGGGCATTTGGGTGTGGCTTGATTGCTTTTGATCTACTTGCTGGCTTTGTCTTTGAGTCCTCATTTTCCTTTCATGTCTATGAGCTTATTTTAAGACTTATGAAAAGCTTTTTTTTTTTTTAGAAAAAAAGATACGAATTGACAATCTCATTAAGAGTTATGCATTCACTTGTAAATGGTGCCCAGTGTGCCTTTGATATTACTGAATACCCTGATCACATGACACATTTCCTTTTTTAGTTTTCTGAAAACTAATTGTTACTGTCCCATCTTTTCTCTGCTTCAGATGGTGTGTACAGTAATACTGCTTTGCAAGAAGTCTTTATGGTAACACTTTTTGTAGCAACAACTTTTTTGGTCTTTAGAACAGCTAATGCTTAACTGCTTAGTTGAAGAAAACAATCTGGTTATAGTTTGCACATTCAAAAGTAGACATCTTGTTTTTTTCCTACTTGCCGTTGGTAACCTGGAGCCAGAGTATTTGTTTGTAGATACACCTCTGTAGGTGCATTGCTTTTAATTTGAGGTACAATTCTCTGACTGTTCCACTCTTAGCACAGTATTGTTGGATAAAGACAGCCCTTGGTGGTAGTTTTTCATAATACAGGCCTGCTGTGAAAGAGTCTTCCCCAGTCAGTAGGCGCTGAGATGTCAGACTATATAGCTTCTGCTGTACTTAATAAGCAGGTTTGTTAGCTGCATTGGGTGGAAACAATAGAAGATGTAGTACAAAACATCTGGATTATTCTACCTGTCATTCCTAATTCCTGTATAGCAATGTTTTTGGGCAACATACAAATATATCTATTTTTAAAAGTCAATATATAAACTGCCTAGATTCTCAGAAGTCTTCCCAATGCATACTTTTTTTTTCTTTCCTTGTTCTGGTTATTGCAAAAAAAAAAAAAGTATTTGGCTAGTTTCTGCATGTATGGAATTCTGTCCCTGGTTGCCTTCACTGCTTTTGTTGTGAATGAAGAATAGGAGCTGCTGCAGTAAGCATTACTCGTGCTTTCTCTTCCCCGGAGATTTATATTTCCATGTAGTGTGTGCGCGCTTCCCTTTTTGCCGCCTTTGTCAGTGGGACTATTGATGGCAGCAAAATATTTCTCAGCTCCTGTCTGCAATTGCTGGGTTCCATTTATTGCTTTAACAGCAAGTTTGGATAGTAATGGTGGCATTAAATCAGACATATTCTATAAATAGGGACGAAACATTCACAATAATTACTGCTGCAGTGAGTATGCATACATCTTGAAAGGGGTGGATTGATGCCGGGTGCTCTGCAGGCTGCTTCTGTATTGGTTTGTACAAATTGCTGGTTGAATACAGCCCTTGATTCTAAGAGATGAGAATTTAAGAGTATCTTCCTTTTTTTCACCCCACCCCAGTGTGGAACAGCAGCGATCTCTGTGCATCTCTCTCTATTGACCTTGGTGTTTCCCAAGACTTCTCCTAATGAAAAAGTAGAATTTTGCATCATCAGTTTCAGTGAGAGACTGTTGCAGTGATTAAAGCTGAGATTGCTAGCCATGTCCCTTTGATCCGTTGGCAAGAGACCGCTCCCTTGTATTCTTTTCCTTCACAATTATTTTAAACTGTAAATGTCATTTGCAAGATGTACTTCTGATTCCAGCCGTTGGAAAACGTCTCTTGATCTGTCACAGCTAGAGGGTTGGAAGTTATGGTGCTACAGGCATTGGCTTTGAGGTCTCTTTCTTCGAATTTGGCAAGCTGTACGATTTAACCTTGCCTTCGCTTTTTACCATTTGTGAAATGAAAATGTTAATATTTTTCTGCCTCTGGGATAATGTTGGATTTTTTTTATATTTGGGCATGTATTTGAATATCTCTAATGGATTATTTGGTGTGCTGTAACTTTAAAGAAGAATTCTAGGCAGGGGTCTCCAACCTTGGCAACTTTACGACTTGTGGACTTCAACTCCCAGAATTCCTCAGCCAGCGCATGCTGACTGAGGAATTCTGGGAGTTGAAGTCCACAAGTCGTAAAGTTGCCAAGGTTGGAGACCCCTGCCTAGACTGTGTTTCTTTTAAATGTTCTTATATTTCCTTCTTCTTTGGGGATGCAAATTCATTTTCAGTTGAGGAATATTGCCCCCAATCCAGAAATCTGTGTACTCTGATATGCAGTGAGGACCTCTCTATTCAGCTTAGTGAAGGAAACCACATTTGCATACCTGCTAATTGCTCCTTTTTTACTTTCCTTACGCAAAGGAAGAATCGCTGTTGGAGCCCCACGTTCTGGGGTGATTGATTGAAATGCTCACATCAGAGTAAACGTCCCTACTGAACTCTCCTGCCTAATATGGCTTGCTTATAAAGTTTGCCACTGTACAAAATTATACAAAAGTGCAAATACTGTATTCATCTGCTAGACTTAGCGGAGCATCCACAGATCTGTCCGTCTGTGGGTTCTCATTGTATAGCAGAATCTGCTGCTCGAATAATGTTCTCCCCAATGTTAATCTTTATAAACGCTTGCTTGCAGAAACTGGGTGGTGGAGGAAGGGATATGTGTGCATGTAGATGGGGAGATGGAGGGAGAAGATGGTTCGGTCTGCTCTCTTTTTATAGCCATAGAGACCAATGATAAGTTTCATCTTATGAAACTTTCATCAGTACTTCAGTACAGGTAGTCCTCGGCTTACTACAGTTCGTTTAGTGACCATTCCAAGTTACAACGGTGCTGAAAAAAAGTGACTGGTGACCATTTATCACACTTACGACCTTCGTAGAATCCCCATGATCACTGGATCAAAATTCAGATGCTTGGCAACTGGTGGCTGTGTCCCAAGGTCATGTGAATCACCTTTTTGCAACCTTTTGACAAGCAAAATCAATGTGGAAGCCAGATCCACTTAACAACATGTTATTAACTTATCATCTGCAGTGATTCGCTTAAGAACTGTGGCAAGAAAGGTCATAAATGGGGCAAAACTCAACAAATGTCTCACTTAAGAACATAAATTTGGGGCTCAATTGTGGTCGTAAGTCAAAGACTACCTGTAGTGCTCCCAAGCATTTGTTTGAGTAAAGAAGTAAGAAAGGACGGAAGTCCTTTTTGGATAGCAAAAGCTTCCTTCTTTACCATGTAGTTTCTAAGATATTCTCTATAAAAGCACCTGTAAATTTTTTTGGAAACAGTTTATGTATGAATAAGTTATAAAAACAAAGTAAATGCTCACAGACCTTTGCCTGGACTGTTTAAGCCAGGGGTGTCTGAAATGTCTGCACAGGGTGAGGACATAAGAACTGAGGTGAGATGAATCAAGAGCCAACAAGCCTTTATTAAGGCTAACAGACAACAGCTAAAGCAACCAGCAATAAACGTAGTAGAAAGCAACCCGCGCCTCAGCCATGTCTGACAGCTCTTTTATGGCCGGCTGTCAGATGCGCCAGCCAATAGGAAGCCTTCAAACTCCCGCTTCCAAACAGCACCCACTCTGGCCAATCAGGAACAGTCCTGAGGTAAACTGGTGTCCTGAGGAGATGTCATAGTGTCAAACTCAAGGCCCATGGGCCAGATCTGGCCTGTGAGGTACTTAGATCTGGCCCACAGGGCCGCCCTGGAAACAGCGAAGGACCGGCCTGCAGTGCTTCTGCCAGCGAAAAGGGGCTCCCGAGCTCCATTTTCACTGGCAGAGGGTTCCAGGAGGCCGTGGCAGCTGAAAATTGAGCTTGGGCCACCACTAAGCACCTCCAACACGTGTGACGTCAAGCTGGCAACGCTCACCCCGGCCACACCCACCCCAGCCCCCGAGGTCAAACACAACCCTGATGCGGCCCTCAATGAAATCGAGTTTGACACCCCTAGTTTAAGCACATTAGTAGTGTACCCACTAATGAGCAACTATATAGTACAATACATTGTACAATTCTTGAGTGTAGCCCTTGATTTACAACTATTTGTTTAGTATCCATTTGAAGTTACAATGGCACTGAAAAAAATGACTTACGAATGGCCTTTGCATTTACAACCACTGCAGCATCCTCATGAGCGTGTGATCAAAATTTGGGCATTTAGCATCCAGCATGTATCTACCACCCAACCCACCGTCACGTGATCACCATTTGTGACTTTCCCAGCCAGCTTCCAACAAGCAAAGTAAATGGGGGAAGTAAGTACCATGTGACTCACTTAGCAACTATGGTAAAAAGGTCATAAAATCCTGTACAACTCAACAACTGTCTTGCTTAGCAATGTCTATGGAGATTCTCAGTCATCCAGGTCATGGTGGTCCCAAAGGTGCTTTTTCAAGAGGCAACTGAACTTTCTGGTTTTTCTTTGAAGACATCTTGCTTTTCATCTAAGAAGCTTCTTCAGCTCTGACTGGATGGTGGGGATGGTGGGGAATTGCTTAGCAATGGAAATTCTGGTCCCAATTATGGTTGTAAGTCGAGGACTACCTGTAATACAGCATGCCATCAATGTACCGTATTTTTCATAGTATAAGACACACCTTTCCCCCCCTAAAAGAGGCTGAAAATTTGGGTGCGTCTTATACTCTGAATGTAGCTTTTACGAAGCTTTTTTTTCAGCCCTAACAAGGTGCTAACGATTGAAGAGATCTTCCTTTGCCTGCTTTTCTCATTGTTTCTCTCTCTGAAGAGAGAGAGAAGTGAATTGTTTTAAAAACTGTTTTTTATCCCCAACCAGGGGATAAAAAGCAAGCACGCTCGCTCAAAAACAGCAAACTAATGTGCTGAAGCTGACCAGACTAAGGACTAGCCAGATGAATAACTGGTAGACAGATTATTTTTTCCCTATTTTCCTCCCCAAAAT
Source organism: Diadophis punctatus similis (assembly GCA_023053685.1). Lineage (NCBI taxonomy): Eukaryota > Metazoa > Chordata > Lepidosauria > Squamata > Dipsadidae > Diadophis > Diadophis punctatus. The sequence continues at coordinate 21,966,156 of JALIGW010000003.1, forward strand.
CTAAGGTGCATCTTATACTCTCAATACAAAAACCACACTAGTACACTCAATAAAACACTGCTTCAAACTCCACGCCACGATGGCTCACTCAGAACTGACTGACTGACCATATCGAACGCTCGCCGCTCATTCGCACGTGACTTCAAACACATGATGTGTTGCTAGTGCGTGGTGTTTGCGATCGTTTGAGCAGGAACGCGCAATGACAACACTGATAAAAATATTCGTACATTTGTAAACCCGCCTAAAGTAACATCTCACAAGTTCCATTCTAAGTTTCAGACACCGAGAAGTTGAACATTACCGAAGGCTGTACGAATTGAACTGAGATCACTTTGGTATTGAAAATGTTAATATGGATTCAGTTATGACACCTATTTAAAAAAATAAGTAGGTGCAAGGATGCAATGCGCCACTTGTAATCATCCAATGTGTCACGATTGGCGCATGCGCCACGGTTTGGCCACCCCTGGTTTAGAGTGTACAGTAATCTCATCTCATCTCTGTTGATTACTGCAGGAATTTCCAGCTTTTTGGAATTTTGGGAGGATATTAGAGCCATATTCATAAAATGGTTGCCCCAGTGGACATGGCCACACATATATTTTATTTTATTTATTTAGCGATTCTTATATGCCACCCTACTCCCTGGGGACTCATAAAAATAATCATTGTTCAAAAGACAATCTGATAACCTGCAATCCTTGGCTTATGACCACAATGGAGCTTGGAATTTCAGTTGCAAGTTGTCATAGGTTAAGGCACCACACAACTAGCTCATTTTTACGATAGTCATAAAGCACGGGTGTCAAACTCGATTGCGTCACAGGCCGGATCGTGACATATCGTGACATTTTTTGCCTTTGCGGAGCCGGGGTGGATGTGGCCTGCATGTGACGTGTCTGGCCTGCAGGCTGCCAATTTGACAGGCTTGTAATAAAGTAAGTTACTGTGATCATTAAGCAAATCACATGGGTGTTAAATGAATCATGTGGATATTAAGCAAATCCATTCTGAATGGGTGTTTCTTGTTTTGCTGGAAAGCAGTAAATGAACGTTGCAAATTGTGATCACATGACAATGGTACCAGTCATAAACACAATTTGGTTGCCAAGTGCCTGAAATGCAACCATGTGACCATGGAAGATGCAGCACTCATAACTTTATGCATGGGTTATAAGTAGCTTTTTTGAAGTCCTTTGTAATTGCAAATGAATGTTAAATGACTGGTTGTAAGTCAAGAACTACTTGTTGCCACCCTGCTAGTTTTAGTTATTTTTGTTTAAGGTACACACTTCCAAACAGTATGGGGGTGCTGACTTATTTTTAAATACATCTCAAATATATTGTGGATGAGATAGGGCAAAAAATGGAAGCATCACTACAAATATAGATTATGCTTGAGTCTAATGCTTTGTAACATTCTACTTCCCCATTTATTTAACTTTAGATTAAATATAAACCTGAGAAAAATGGCTGGGATATAATAACTGATAAGCAGGGGTGGGTTCCTCTTACCTGCCTACTGGTGAGCTGCGCGTGCATCATCACATTTCATGCGCACGCATGCTCGCTACATGCGCATGTCCCCTCACGTGATTTTGCTTCCGTGCATACGCAGGACGCAAAAAATCACCGACATCTTACGAGGAGACACGCGTGTGCATGCAATTTCTGCAGTTTTTTTGCTTCCGTGCATGCATGGAAGCAAAACGCTGAAATCTCTCATGCGCATCCCCTCACAAGATTTTGCTTCCGTGCATCTGCAGGAAGCAAAAAAAAGGCCAAAAATTCAGAAAAAAAGATGGTGCCACGCGACGGACCGGCGAAGAGGGCACTAGAGCTGTGGCGTGCAAATTGCGCAATCGACGGGCTGCTACAGGGACGACAGAGTGGACCGCACCGGTAGGAACCCACCACTGCTGATAAGCACTCTGGTACTAAGAGCTTGTTCTAAGTTTGTTTCTGTCACACATAACATGAAAAATACATCTCTGCTGTGTATGAGTTTAGAATGTGGATGGATCTTGTCACGAGGAAAGAATTTCCCCTCATCTTTTCCCGTCTTTTTTCCCCCTTCCCTTTTAGATTCATGTTTTTTTTTTTGAAGCTTCATTAGGAGTTCATAATGAATTCATGACCCTTCTGCCTTATGATCTGTCTGCTTCTAATGTAACACCTTCCAGTGGATATTTTTAGCTTTGGATTCCCCCCCCCCTTCTCTCCTGTAGGATTCTGAAAGGACTTGCATTTGTGGTTGTGTGTATGTGTGTGTGAGGACAGAGCCATTTCATGAAAAGTTTGGGTATGGGGGAGGGGAAGATCCCTCCCATGCATATTTTTCAGTGTGATCTCTCAGAATATGTCTTGCAATCAATGCCTGTGAAAAACATTACTGGCTCATATAGATACAGCCAGATGGGAACCCAGTTACCTCTGCTGTTCGTGGAAAAGCAGCTGGATTTGCTGGTGGGATGCGAATTCTGAAGGCAGAGGTGGGGAAATACAGCACTAGGTTCCTTATTTCCCCCTCTCCATTATTTCAAGCCTAAAATCCAATAATTTGCAGGGGTTGTTGTAAAGAGGAAGAGTGATAGATGCTGTTGTTGAAAGGGCAGCATTGCAAATTCTGATTACGTTCTTGGTGGGTGGCTATGGATTTGGATGAACAATGGAAGCAATTGAAGTGTTCTAATTAGATGTATCATTGATTTGCTATTATTTCTAATGGTAGGAGGTACTATCAATACTGAAAAGCATGAGAAGAAATCTGGGCATTCTGGATTTATGCATGTTTTCGTTCCCCCCCCCCCATCCCTGGGTTTGGTAAATCAGGAGGACCTTGGATAGACATTGCTAGAAGTTTAAATTTAGATTCTTGCTCTGAACAAGGGGTTGGATTTAATAGTTATTGCCGCCTCCTATTATTTTATGAAGTGTACTCAAGCCTTAAATCTCATTTTAAAGTGGGAAGTCCTTTCCTTTCTGCTGGCAAGAGATCAGAAGAGGTGATCTATGTATTGTTGAATTTTTATGCTTAAGGGCTGACCAAATTTGTTGTTTATTTATTTATTTATTTATTTAGTCAAACATGTACAGGATAGTAGTATAAACATAACATAAGTAAAAAAGTACCGATAAAAGAGGACAATAAGACAGTAGGGCAGGGATGGTAGGCACAGTGGTGCGCTTATGCACGCCCCTTACAGACCTCTTAAAAATGGGGAGAGGTCGACTGTAGACAGTCTAAGGTTAAAGTTTTTGGGGTTTGGGGAAGAAACCACAGAGTCAGGTAGTGCACGACCTAAGTGCCAGAGCCCACTGTAACAACATTGTCAAAAAGGCACTAAGAGTTGTTAATCTAATCTTGCGTAGCTTCTTCTCTGGCAATATTACATTGCTAACCAGAGCATACAAAACATTTGTTAGACCAATTCTGGAATACAGCTCACCTGTCTGGAACCTGCACTGCATATCAGACATTAATACAATTGAGAGAGTCCAGAAATATTTCACAAGAAGAGTCATCCACTCCTCTGCTCGCAATAAAATACCTTATTCCACCAGACTTGAAATATTGGGATTAGACAATTTACAACTACGTTGCCTCCGATCTGATCTAAATGTAGTTCATAAAATCATATACCAAAATGTCCTTTCTGTCAATGATTTCTTCTGCTTCAACCGCAACAATACTCGAGTACGTAATAGATTCAAACTTAATGTAAACCGATCCAAACTCGACTGCAGAAAATACGACTTCAGCAACAGAGTGATCAATGCCTGGAATGCACTACCTGACTCTGTGGTTTCTTCCCCAAACCCCCAAAACTTTAACCTTAGACTGTCTACAGTCAATTTCTCCCCATTTTTAAGAGGTGTGTTCTACTTTCTATGCTTCAAAAAGACTTTGTGTATTGGCATTTCAGGATGTAATAATGTTGTAGTATAAACATCAGTACATGGCTGATGTAGTATAAACCCTATTGAATACAGTTGAAAAAGGCAATAGTGATAGCTGGATTTAGTTTTGGGCAGTTAAAAGAGGAAATGCTACACTGAATTGTCCTCTGATTGCATTAGGTGGTACAAATGGAACCATCTAATCATTGTTTGCACTAGGAATAATGCTATTATTAAAGTGCCCAACCTGGAGTCTTAAGAATGTACAGTAGTCCTCGACCTGTGACCATTTGTTTAGTGAACAAATCATAATTTTTATCCTGACTTGCTAAAAAAGGAATAGACCAGAGATTCGGATTGCCACATTTTGTGACTACTAGGTTGGGTGAATTTAACTGTTCCCATGGCAGAAGATGCCAGATTGATGTGAAGGAGCAATGGGTGCTATTGGTTTATAGCAAGTAGGAATTCTGGATTATGGTGAACTGGAACCCCATTATGATGAAAATCTCAGGGAACACTGTTATATTTTAGTAGCATAGAATTCAGCTATGTTTAGAATTGATTAAAGTAAGGTAGTTGCAGAAGAGTTCAGTTTTGGGGTTTTTCTGTTTGAAGAGTCAGATAAATTATGGTGTGGCAGTATTTTTGCCACATGATTCAAGAAGCTAAACTCTTTAGATGTGTCTGGAATAGCTCTTGAGCAGACAGGTTTTAATAATAAAAAACTGCCTAACCACTATGACAAATAACAAAAATAAGCCTTACAAGGCTCTGTAAGGAGCCCGTGTGAAAACATTTTGGGATTAGGCTGCCTAAATGTGCTAAAAATCTTAGGATTTCTGAAGAAATACTAAGTGAAGAATCTGAATTGTTGCCTTGTCCATTTTGGATTAATCTCTTAATCCATTACTTGATTACAAGTAGCTTGTTTGCCTCTATAATAGAAGGAGAATATCAAAGCATGTTTTCACTGCTAGATTTATTCAAAAATCATGCTTGAATTTAATAGAATTCTCCCATTCATTTCTCTTTCATGCTATAGTTGGTAGTGTTGATAAATCTGTCATCAAAATCATAGATGCTTGCTAGCAAATCAAAATAAAATGATATGCTGAACAATATTTTCACTGTCTGATTTATATTTTGTAAATCACTATTTCCCCCAAAAAAGATGGAATTGCTGATCTAGAATGATGTTTGCAGTTTCCATCTCTGTGTTTTATATTGTACAAACATATTAACCTACAGAGTCTAACTTCAAACATTTCAGGGGGAATCTTCTCCAGGGCTCAACTCAGATCCCTCTTAGAATTGCAATTCCAAGACAAACAGCAAAACCAAGAAGACAAAGCCCATGGATTGTTATAATACATAACTGGATTATATAGCTATGTATTACAATACATAGCTTGGTGGTATTGTGTGTGCGTGCACACCTTCAAGTCAGTGTTGACACCTGGTGACTGCTTGCACAAGTCTTTACAGTTTCCTTGGCAGTATTTCAAAAGTGGTTTGCCATTGCTTGCCTGGGGCTTAGAGAGATTGAATGGTTCATGGTCACCCAACTGGTTTTGTGCCCAAGGAGGGACTAGAACTCAGTCTCCAGGTTTCTAACTACTATACCAAACTGGCTCTCTAACTTGATGGGTTACAATTAGATTAACTTTATGGAGAAAGAAAGTGGACAGTATTTTCAGCTATTTTCCTTTCATGGTGCTTCTAATACAGGATGTGTAGAAGAACAAACACTTAGAGGGTGACTTGACTATGACCTCTTACTCTCACTGGTGTTGTATCTTCTTCTGATTTTCTTGCTTCTTTTCTCTTTTATACATCTTAAACATTTTTTTTTGATTCTGCACTGTATTCTGTTACAAGCTCTAGGTGCATGAGAGTGCTGGTGAATTGGAGGAGCTGAAGTAGGATACTCTAAAATATCTGGGATACTTTAATTTACTAGTCAGTTTGACTGTTTGATTTGACTCTGATTTCTTAGTGACTGCATTCATATGTTGTGCCAAGCTATAATGTCTTTTGCTTGTTTTTTGCCTATCATGTTACATGAATTCAGGCACTGGGTCTTTTTCAGCAAACTGTGGGTAACACAATCTATGGTTTCATGAGATGTGTGAATCTAGACAATTATGAATGTCATTAGTCATTCTGTGGCAGAGAGAACTCATCTTGACTGTTACCAAAGGAAGCTGTCTGCTAAACATAATAGCCCTGGAAGATAATCAGGTATGGTGTTAATTGCAGGTATACAGTGATGAAAGAGAACTTGTTCACCCAGTCTAATAAGATAAGAAGACTGATAGGCAGAGCCATTTTCTTCACATACCTCTGAGACTACAGCTAGTCCTTGATTTAAGGCCACAATGTAGACTGGAACTTCCCTTGCAAAGTGAGATGGTCTTGCCAAATTTTTGCCATGGTTGTTAAGCAAATCACCGTAGTTAAGTGATTATTAAGTGTCATGTGGTCATTAAGTGAATCTGGTTTCCCCCATTGACTTTGCTTGTTGGAAGCCCCCCTGGGGATATTGCAAATGGTGATCAGGTGACCTTAGGATGCTGCAATCGTAATAAATTCATGCCACTGCCAAGAGCCTAATTTTTTATCATGTGACTGGAGGGATGCTACGATGATTGTGAGAGGATTTGTCATAAGTCACTTTTTCAGCACTGTTGTAATTTCAAATGGTTGCTGAACAAATGGTTGTAAGTTGAGGACTACTATATGTCATATCTTTGACATAGAGCAAGATGAAATAATGCAGTTGCACAAGTAGTTATGGGTGCCTTTGTTTGGCACATGTGATACATCTCCTCTGAAAACTGCATTGGTTGCCAGTGTGCTTTCAGATTCATTTCAGGGTACAAAATATTACCTTTAAAACTCTTCATTGTTTGGACCAGGTTACTTGCAGAATTGTCTCTTTGCAGTTGTAAGGACTCATCCTGTTAAGCAGTGTTTCTCAACCTTGGCAACTTGAAGATATCTGGACTTCAACTCCCAGAATTCCCCAGCCAGCATTCGCTGGCTGGGGAATTCTGGGAGTTGAAGTCCAGACATCTTCAAGTTGCCAAGGTTGGGAAACACTGTGTTAGAGTAAGCAGGAGGAGCATGTGCCAGGTCCCATCTGTTAGACTCAACTGGCAGGACAGAGGAGGAGGGCCTTTTCTGTACTGGTGCCATGTTCCATGATGTCATGTCACCATAGTTCAGACTTCTTGAAGACCAAGTTTTGTGGTTGAGCCTAGGAGTCCACATGTGAGGCATATCATGTATTTTGTTTGTGTTGATTGTTGCTGTTTTTTTTTCCTTGGCTCTTTATGTTGTTAGGGTTTGTTACATAGTTTTTTTATTTTATTTTAAAATATTATTACCTGTCTAGATTCATGAGCTTGAGTTGAGTAGCAATACACATTTAATAATTAAATAGATAAGTAATCGTAAAAATAAAACCACCCAGGTTCTCCTTAGATGATCTCATGGCAGGCACACTTGCTTAGATGTGGTTGAACTAGAGTAGAGGTCTCTGGCTGGGGAGCTCTGGGAATTGAAGTCCACAAGTCTGAAAGTTGTACTTTAGACATGCAAAGAGAGAAAAATATCTGTATCCCAAATGAATGATTCTTTTTCCAACTGCATATTTATGGGAAAATACTCGTGTGTGTTCTTAAAGAAATTTATTTTACACAAGGGAAAACAGAGTGCTAAGCCATTATGTAGTAGCAATAGCAATAGCACTTAGACTTATATACCGCTTCATAGTGCTTTACAGCCCTCTCTAAGCGGTTTACAGAGTTCAGCATATTGCCCCCAACAATCTGGGTCCTCATTTTACCGACCTCGGAAGGATGGAAGGCTGAGTCAGCCTTGAGCCTAGTGAGATTTGAACAGCCGAACTGCTGAACTAGCAGTCAGCCTGCAGTCACAGCATTTAACCACTGCACCACTAGTACTTTGGTTTTACAGTGTGAATTAAGCAAATTGTGATTTAGACAATAAAGAATGGCAACTGTAGTTTGGGTTAAGTGCTGTGTTTGAAAAATATCAGAAGCACATATTTAAAAAAATGCACTGTTGTATCCAGACTTGAGTTTGGATACATATAAAATATCCCCTTTGACAACAATGGCTGTATCTTTCTTGCTTGGTTGTAGTAAAGAAATGCAGCCGACCGTCAATGTGTATTCTTGTAATAGGCCCAGTTGCAATGGCATCTAGGATGAATCGTCAACCTGTAAATCCAGTGTTTCTTAATCTTGACAATTTTAAAATATGTGGACTTTAACTTCTAGAATTCCCCAGCCGGCTTCTGCGAGTTGAAGTCCACACATTTTAAAGTTGCCAAGTTTTAAAAAAACAACTGCTCTAAACCTCTGTATATTTTATTGCCTGGTGGTTGAATCCTTTCCATGCTAATAGGCACAGAACGTGCTTGTATTGGGAAACTTCTGAATAATTCCCCACAAGTTAAGGTGACAAACAAACAAACAAACAAGGATTCTGAGAAAAGATGAAAGGAGCAATTGGTCCATTTTCCTGTCTCTCCACTCAATCTCCCCCCACTCCCCAAATGATGCTCTCCTGATCATAAAGAACTAATGCTGTATTTCAATGTCAGCTACAGGGTTTACTCTTGGGAAAATTCCACTGAAAAACAATGATGCTGTCACATACCTCCTTCTCTGGTGGATGGGACTGTTGATGGGGTAACATTTCAGGGTATTACACCTGCAGTTGAAAGAAAACCTTCCTTTGCTTTGCTTTCTGGGCTTGTCCTATTACTTCAGGCACAAATATTCAAGGGGCTGAAAGGCAAGAAAAACCAGCTCATGCAGCAATTTTAGCACAATTTTAAATGGGTTATTTCTCATGGCTTATATTTAGGTGTCTCTTTGGTTTTATCGTTTTTGCTTTAATGCTTCCTTTCTTTAAGGAGCTGGATGATCGTTTTCTGTAATGGAGGGAATGAATATTACAAAGATTAGGTGACTTTTATATCCTTTCCAAACTTCAGGTGTAGCCCTTTCATCTTACAATAGGTACTCTTCAGCATAATTGTTCTCCAGTAGGGTACTTACTCCATCCAAATTCTTACTTGGCCTGGCCTTCCTTAGCTTCCATATCTGGACAAGAGCAGCTACATCTTGCCATTCGTTGGGCCTATTTGTTCTCAAGAATACACATTTTTGAATAAATAGTAAAGCAACTTTTGTGCTTCCAACATTTGAGTGTATTATTTATTTAGAAAATGTATAGGCCTCCTACTGCCTTGGCCATTTGGATATGTATGTTTGCATAACACAAAAGCTAAATTTGTGACATTTCAACATCTGGGAAAATATAAAATAACCTGGCAGGATTTTTTTAAAAAATAGACTCTGTGGAGAAGGCGCAAGAATTCTTTGACCACCACTTTTCAAGGAGAACAGGAGAGCAGAGAGGAAGTGGAGAGTAGAAGCCAAGAGGAGGAACAGATATGGGGGAACAAGGAGGAGCAGGAGGAAAGAAGGAGACAAGAAAGAGAGCAAGAAGAGAGAGAGGGCGCAAAAGGCAAGGTACAGAGAGAGACAAGGAGCACAAGGAAGCAAGGACTGAGCTATAAGTAAAAAGGATAATGGAAGACGAGATCAAGTTGATTTCTTTAAACATCAATGGACTAAATCCACAAATTAAACAAAGACAGAACTTTACAAGACTCCAAAAATTAAAAATAGATATAGTATGCATACAGGAAGTACACATTACACAACAGAAGAATAGTTTACTAGCAAACCCAAAACTTGGCAAATAATTTACATCATTATCCCAACAAAAGAAAAGAGGAGTGGTAGCTTATATTAAAGAGAAACTAGAACCGAGACAAATATACAAAGATGATGATGGGAGAATCCTGGTGATAGAGATAGAAGCCCAACAGAAAAAAATATTACTCGTCACAATATATGCCTCAAACAACCAAAATGAATTCTATAGAAATATACACAAAAAATTAATAGAATTAGATTACGAGAACATTTCTTTAATTGGAGACCTCAGTGCAGTTTTAGTTAGCAAAAAAGACTACACAAGCAACAAAAAACAAAGCAAAACAAAGAAAAGAACACTGCCTGAGTCATTCACGGAAATGGTTCAGGAATTAGTGATGGAAGACTCTTGGAGAGAATTAAATAAAGGGAAAAGCCAATACACATACTACTCTAATCCACACAGTTCATGGTCAAGGATTGACATGGCATGGATGACACCCGGTTTGAGGAAAGACCTGGAAGAGGTAGAAATTATGACAAATAACTGGGTGGATCACAGCCCAATCAAGGTAACATGGAAAGGTCACAAAATAAAAAGAAGATGGACAATGAACCAGGAAATATTGAAGGAGAAGGATTTTATACAGAAGGTGGAGAAAGAATTGAAAATATTTTTTGAAATAAACTTAAAAGAAGACACCTCACTTCAAAACTTATGGGATACCACCAAAGCCAATATTCGAGGTCTTACCATAGCATATATGGTCAAAAAAAAATAAGAAAACAAAATTAGAACAAGAACTAATACAAGATAAACTTTAAAAAGTTAAAGCGGAACTGCAGAGTGACCCACAAAATGTAAAAATTAAGAGAAGAAGGGACATAATTAAACATAAATCCAATCTGATCATGCAAGAAGAACTAGCGCAAAAATTGAAAATGGCAAAACAAAATTACTTTGAACATGCCAATAAGCCTGGGCGGTGGTTAGCCTACAAGCTAAAAAAAGAAAAAGACAAAAGAACAATAACTCAATTACAGGATGAAGAGGGAAACAACCACTACAAGGTTGGGGAGAAAAAGAAATTAGTACAAAACTTTTTCCAAAATTTATATCGACAGGAAAATATAACGGAGGATAATTTTAGATGGAACAAACTTACCTGAAATTATGGAATTCCTCAACGAGAGAATAACAGTGATGGAATTGGTAGAGGCGAGGAAAAAACAAAAGAATAACAAATCCCCAGGCCCAGATGGAATACCGGCAGAATTTTATAAGAAAATACAAGAACCGCTAGATACCCTAATGCTGGAAATCTTCAATGACGCACCACAATCCTGGACAGAAACTCTTATCTCACTTATGCCTAAGGAAGACACAGACCCCACACAAATTAGGAATTATAGGCCCATTTCGCTACTCAATGTGGACTATAAGATATTTGCAGCTATTTCAGAAAGATTTTAAAAAGTTTTGAATGAAATCATACATCCGGACCAAAATGGTTTTCTTCCGAAAAGGAATATAAAAAATAACATAAGAATTATAATTGATGCAATATTACAAATCCCAGCCTGGAAAACAATTAGCCCTAATTTTTCTTGACGCACAGAAGGCTTTCGACAACTTAAATTGAAAATTCATAATTTTACAATTGGAAAAGAGGAAAAGATATGGTGGCCATACCTGCAGATAAAATCTAGACATAAAAAAGATGCCGAACAATATGGATTTCAGAAAGAAGAAAACGAACTAGACAAAATTATATTAGGACAGGAGGACAAAATGATCACAAAATTTTATAATTACCTATTGAGTTATAAGATGGACGAAGAGGTTGTAAAAGAGGTGATGATAAAATGGGCACAAAATTTCGGGTATAACATAGAACTGGAGAAATGGGAGAAGGTTTGGTGTAAAAGTTACAAAATGACAAAATCCATTGCATATAAAGAAAACATTTATAAAATGTTTTATAGATGGCACCTCCCACCAGCAAGGTTTGAAAAAATGTACTCCAATGCATTGCCGGAATGTTGGAAGTGTAAATACAATACAGGAACATACTACCACATGTGGTGGTCTTGTTCCAAAGCAAAACAATACTGGCAAAGGATAAAGAAATGGATTGAAGAAATAATAAATCAATACATAGAAATGAAACCGAAATTATTTTTATTAGGGATATTTACGGGAAATCAGGATAAAAAGACGCAATACTTAATTCTACACATCATCATAGCAGCAAGAATAATATTCACACAGAATTGGAAGAACAATAACATACCAACAGAGAATTGTGTGATCAAAAAAATCTTAGAGTGTGAAGAGATGGATAGGTTTACTAAAGAAATGAAAAATGAAGAAGAATCAGAATACTATAAGATATGGGATGACTGGTATAAATGGTTAAACAATAGATCTATAGATTAGGAACGATTAATTTTAAGATGGTATAGAAGTAAGAAAAAGTGCTAAGTAACAGTAAAAATGAAATATCCTTGTATTAAAATAGTACTATTGTAAAATTGATATATTAGTAAGGAAAATATTATTGTTCAACATAAAGAGAAAATTATGTAAGGACTGATTTATATGTTCATATGCTTATACTATATGTATGTATCATAAGTTTATCTAAATGTAAATTGAAAAGAGGGACAAACGAATGTGAAATGGATGTAAATAAATATGGGATAACTGTCAAATAAGTAGATTGTAAAAATCTTTTTTAACAAAAAACGTTTAATAAAAATTATTTAAAAAAAAACAGCTGGACTGATAGTTCGATTGTGATTGTCATTAATGAGAGTAACCTTTCACCATGTTTTTCCAACTTCAAGAGTTACTTACTTAATAATTCTCCTTCAAAGCAATGAAACTTGGAAAAGCAGACACAGGGTGGGTAGTTGTCTTCCTTGGGATGGAAGGACATTTATCCTTTCAGTGATAATTAGTTGTAGGAAGGACAACCTCAAAATGTAATTAAAGCAATAATCAAACAATACACCAATCAGTGTAAGTCAGATCAGTTATGAAACAAGATTCAAGGAATGAAGTTTCATTTTTATTTATTTTATTTATTTATTTTGTGAGATTTACATACCGCCTCATAGTGCAAGCACTCTCTAAGCAGTTTACACCAGTAAGCAATGTATATTTATATTTCCCCCAACAATCTGGGTCCTCATTTTACCTACCTCGGAAGGATGGAAGGCTGAGTCAACCTTGAGCTGGTGAGATTTGAACCGCTGACCTGCGGATCAGTGTCAGCTAAAGTGGCCCGCAGTACCTGCCTCTAACCGCTGCACCACCTCGGCTACTAAACACTAAACATTTTAAGAAATGATGTCATATTAATAGTGCCTGGACCAGGCAAACATCTTTGATCATGGTGCTTGTGTTGTCTTCAAAGCTGATGATGCAACCAAAAATCTCTACTGATTGACATTTTTGCTCCAAGGAAAAATAATTTGGAGCTTTCTCTTGGTGATTTCAGTTGATGAAGGAACATAAGGCAAAGAGGAAGAATATGTCCTGATTGTAATTATATCCTAGAATATTTACAGTTTTATACTGTAGCTACATTAAGGCAGTGCCTTATATACTGTATTTCCTATGATTGGTTGCTATATTAGTTCACGCTATGATGATTGCTCCTTCTGCCTGTGAACTAGAACTTTGTTGGCCTTGTTTAAATAGTAGAAAGTATTTGTATTTAAGTTTCTCTCTTATCATTATTTAGGAATGACTAGAGAAAATTATTCCCAAACTATTCGAACAAATTATTAGGCGAGAAAGAAATTTGCAATGAAATCTGGTATTTGTTTAATCACAAAAGGTTAGTCCAGGTATAATTTGGATGTATGATACCTTTTGAGTTGAATTTATTGAATTATTTTTAAGGAGTGAAACATAAGGTAATAATTGGAGCATATCTGACCATGTAAACAAAAATAGCTCTGTGAAAAAATTACTAGTACGACATCTTTTCAAATTGCAGCTCATGTAGAGAGGCTCTTTGCTTAAGTCTTGTTAAAAAGTGGAGTAAGCAGGTAATTCAGGATCATTAGAAGAAGGATGTTTTCTAGCTTTGCTGTGAGCTGTTTTCAGAAGAGAAAAGGCTGCTTCAGCTGCAAAGCTTCTCCATATTTAGGAATTGAAACAAACGGTCAAGAAGTAAACTTTTAGGTAGATTTTAACTATTTTTTTTAGTGATACATGTAGACTGCATAAATCAGACAACCACTAAATGGCAGCAAAGAATTTTCTAAATCCCTTTACTGTTACTTATTCTCCTCCAGATACTATTTGAATATGCAGGACCTTTCCTGAGTTTAAAACTGCCAGACATAATTGCAATCAGGGCAAGGATTATGGATTTATAGCAATCTTTTTCAACTTGAACCCTTACAGATGTATTGAACTCCCACAATCTGCTAGCAAAATAGGATTGGCTTTAGTAAAATCTGATCAGGAAAGGAAGTTGGAACTATTTTATTCACTGTGATTTATCAGTATTTTTTTTGGCAATATCCTCAAAAAGGTATAACAACAAAATGCAAAAATAACAGAGATTTCAAGAAACTGATAGCAGCAGCAGCAGCAGCAGCAGCAGCAGCAGCAGAGGAAAGCAAATGAAATTACGAGAAAGGACTCACACAAATATGAAGATATTTTCTCGGATACGTGACCTGTTTAACTGTCATTACTATTCCTGATTTCCCTGTAAATATTATACTAAGGGAGTGCTGTGGTTGATGGATTGTACTTGGTATTCTGTGGCTTGTTGCACGGCTGAAGAACTATTTTAATGATGTATTTACTTGTCTTTGTAATGTAGGTTGCTATGTTTTTAGAATACAGTTGGCAGGCTTTGCTTGTAGAGACTCAGGAGAACTGGAATATCAGGACTTGCTGGGCTTGCCAATCAGATAATGACTTGCACTGTACCTTGTTAGTGTTAGCTACAACCTTTATTCTTTTTGTTTTCCTTTCCACCACTGTTTTAAGTCGAGCATGCTCTAAAATTCTGCACAAGTGAATAATTTGATACTGGGCACAAGATTTGCTTTGTATTTTTCTACTTAAAATATATTTTTTAAAGCCATCCACACCTGTGTTTCTTAAACGGGGAGGTAATTTAGGCATACTGTATCCTGGGGATAATGGAACAATTGCTTGTTTGTGAATCAAGGATCCAGTTTGGGATTGCCATTGCAGAGATACTTGTGTAAAACAAGTCTTGGGTTGGTTCTGATTTTTTGGGGGGTAGAGTAATAAAATTATTCAAACCACAAAAAGAGGTTATTAGGTAAAAAAATTTGAACAATTAGCAATAGCAATAGCACTTTTCTTATATACCGCTTCATAGTGCTTTACAGCACTCTCTAAGCGGTTTACAGAGTTCAGCATATTGCCCCCAACAATCTGGGTCCTCATTTTACCGACCTCGGAAGGATGGAAGGCTGAGTCAACCTTGAGCCTAGTGAGATTTGAACAGCTGAACTGTTGAACTAGCAGTCAGCCTGCAATGGCTGCATTTAACCACTGCATCACTTCAGCTCTTAGAACAATCAGTGGAACGACTTGCCTCCAGAAGGCAAGTGGGTGGGTTCCAACACTGGAGGTTTTAAAGAAGAGATTGGACAGCTATTTGTCCGAAATGGTATAATGTTTCCTGCCTGAACACGGTTGGACTGGAAGACCTCCAAGGTCCCTTCCAACTCTGTTATTCTGTTATTCTTCAAAGTTTGTGAAGCACTGCTCTAGACATTTTGGTTTAAAGTGCCCTGAATACTCGCCCATTTGCTGTACTAGCAAGGAGGTAAAGCAGATTTAATCCATAACACTGGGACAGCATCAAATTACTATTCTCTGTTTACACTTTTTACATTGCATACACATATTCTTTGCTTAGTAAACAGTTTAGTAAGAACTGAGATAAGTATGTCCGGTGGAACATTTTTGCCACTCCCCATGGCTAGCAAAATTAAGGCAAGGTAAATAAGTTAATTACTCTTCGTAAAAGCAAGACTTCTGAAGTATTAGGTTTGTGAATTGTGTGCTACAGGAATGCAGAATTTTGAATTTTTTAAAAAAGTATGTGATATATATATTTTGCTTTCTGTATATAGAAACTACTGTATAATGCTGTAAAACAGAGCTGTTAGGGTGACCTTTGCATTCATTTTTCCAAATGTTCACATGGACATTCTTCATTACACATCTAGTGTACACCATCTGTAGTAATTACCAGTGTTTTTTTTCCCTAAGAATGCACATTAAGTACATTGGATCTACAGTAGCATGTACTGAATGCTGTTGGATGAATGGAAAAACAGTCATGATATTGTAGTATGGCAGCAAAGAGAATCACCAGGTATATTACTAAGAGAGATAATCAATAAGAGATATAGTCAATGAAAACGATGCAAATTACGGGTAGTCCTCGGCATTCGACCATAATTGAGCCCACAGTTATGGTCATAAGTCATAATGGTTGTTAAGCAGGTCATCACATGACCATGCATAATTTTACAGCCATTTTTTGCAGCGTTTATTATTTGTGGCTTCTGCATTGTAATCTGCAATGCCCACAAGAGGTCAAATGCTGCTTTCCAGTATCTCCTTGGGGGATACTTGGCAGAAGTAATGCAGTTATATACACAATGAGAATATGAACATATGAACATAAAATTGGAATGTGTGGTATACTATTTGTTGTCCAGGCTAGAAAAGTACTCCTATGTTGAAAGGTAATTGTTTATGCAGGACTCACAAATGCTCATGACATTTCTTTCAGCAATTTTGATACTGAGTGCCTTTACGCGATGCAGAGGTATATCACTTACAATTCTGATAACAATAAGTGTAGTAAACTATAGTAAATAGGAGATTGCTAACATCCAGGCATGATACTGTTATGCGTATCCTTGTGTTACATTAGTGTTTCCTCCAAAAAATACTTTGGATATTGGTCATATACTGTATATATAACATGATAATAAATGAATGGATAGATGAAAATAATACTTTTTAAACTATCTTATGCATGCAGCTGACAAAGTGGGTAGAATTAACGGGATGAAAGATCTGTTATACCGTGTTTCCCTGAAAATAAGACCCTGTCATATTTTTTTGAACCCTGAAATAAGTGCTTGGCCTTATTGCCATGCACTCAAAAGCCTGATTGGGCTTATTATCAGGGGATGTCTTATTTGGGGGGGAAACGGTATATATTTTACATTTTTGTATATGTATACATGATTTATATATCAGGTAAAGAATATCTTGGGGTGACTAAAGACAGACAGATATTCTGGGTCCTCTACATCAGCGGTCACCAACTGGTGGTTTGTGGACCACTGGTGGTCTGCGAGAAAATTTTGGTGGTCCGCAGAAAAATTATTTGCATTTTTTAGATTGCACTAAATACTATTTATCTTTTTCAAAAAATTATATTAGTGGTCCGTAGGATTTAAAACTATGAATTTAGTGGTCCCTGTGGTTTGAAAGGTTGGTGACCCCTGCTGTACATCAGTGGTGGCTGTCCCTTTGTTAGCTGGTGCTATAATTAAGAGTCATAGTGAATGGAATGATGCAAAGTAGGTTTGCCATGTCATACATATACTAAGTGAAGTTGGATAGTGGTTTCTCTTTGAAGGGAAGGAGGCGTTTTTGAGAAGATAAAACTCAGTTAATCCTATTTTCGTGTTGCATTATAATTTCCTACTGAAGTGGTTTTGAGCATTGGCATCACCAAAACTCCAAGGTGTGTTAATGGGGAATCTTTTGTGTGATTCCAGGATTCCTGGAAAAAAAAACTTGTGGAAACCACATTTTGGAAGTTACAGTTAACAGATCATAAAAAATACTCGAGTCACATGAACTCACATACTGCATGCGATTTATCTTTAACAAATAGGAGACAGGCATGTTAACTATAACAACATCTAGAGGAAACACAATTCTATTGTTTTCAAGAACATTGCTAAACATCCTCTATTCTTTCTCTTATTTTCTTTCCTTTAGTGTCCACCCAGCATCTGAATAGAGATAACGCAATCCAGGACATTAACTGGAGACTGGGTAAGTATTTAATTGTCCTTTAACTGACCTCTCGGTTTCATTTTTTTGAAATGGAATATCACTAATAACAAAAGGTTCAATCTTTCCTTAGCATGTTTTAAAAATGTTAACTATTATTTCATAATCTGATAATGTTTTTCTCAAGAATTGCAAGATAATTTTAGAAACCACCAAAGAACAGTTTATGTTATCTGCAGAGTGAACAGAATTATATTTGGTGGGCACAGAAATGGTTTTTACTAAGAGATCTCTGTTTAGTTTTATCAAAATGAAGTTATTTGGGTCAAAGAAGCTACTGCAACTATAGTTAAAGGCAACAGTTGTTGACTGAATAACCTGCTCTTTAGTCCTATAAATTCTACTATAAAAATAAAACTCTGCTTTGCAGATGTGCTTGGTGTGAAGATAGTATGCCTCAGAATCACAGTAGTTAGGTGTCCACATCTTGGAGCTTTTATTACTTCTGTGTCAGTTATCCAAGATTTGATTTGATATATTAAATTAGTTCAGTTTAACATTGTTGACTTGATTTGACCTGTCAGTTTGACTGGAAGCATTGATTCAAATTGTTGAATCATTTTGAATACTTAATATATTTTGGGTATGGGGATTTGATGAAGATGTTGGCCTGTTAATTAAAAGTACTTTGATCTTAAGTAGTAATTGTCCATAATTGCATGTGGCGTGGTGAACATATTTATTAAGTTTGCAATAGGGAACAATTGTGATGTTGCACCATACATGGCCACAGTATTATTACACCTGTGTGTGGTGATCACATTTTTTGGAGATGATGTCCAGACCATTAAGGCATTGAGACACAGAAGCAATGGGATTTGCCTCATCAAGAGACTGTATTGGAACCTCCTCCATCACTTCCAGTAGCGAGAGAAGGTTTCTACAATGCACTGCATATACACATAAGCCGCCTGTAGTATTTTTTGTAGCCCACAAAAAAATGCTAGAAGAGGTTATGAAAGCAGCATAAGCCAAAACAAAGTGGCAGCTTCTCTTGACCCTGTAGAAGCAGGAGGATCTTTGCGAAGATGTTTCCAGGAGGTGCTTCTGATAAAGCATTGTCAAAATAAAACACCCCATCAGTGCTTTGTCCAGATATAATTATTATATAAAACCATTATTGTTTTATATTGAACCTCTCAAGTGATGTGTAGATAGTTGTGTTCTACTAATGTTCTGGCACTTTGATCCTCTGTGAGGGCTGCTTAGCTGATGAGGCTATCATCCATCAGGATTTCATTTCAAGTAAAACAAAACTGGCAAATTATCTCGTGTTTGATGGGTTTATGCCATTCCCTGGAGCAGGAAAAGCACCTGCTTTCTGAAGGTGAAGCAATGGCCACGGTCTTGTCAAGGAAAATAAATATTCTTGGGTTTAGGAAGGAATCTGTTTCTTGGGAGAATTGTAAATAGGTCTCTAGCATGGATGAAGATAAAATTCAAACATGTGCCTGAGGGGCTGTCAATTTTTCTCCCTGAACAGCTTGGCTTGTACATTTGTATGAGCAATTTCAGCTTGGCAATTTCACTGAATTTACCTTGTATTATGCAAGTCTTGGTGATTCTTTCTTTCCATCCCCACTTGTTATGATAATGATGTTATCATGCCCTCTGGGGGAAAAAAGATGGACAGAACTGAAATGAAGGAATAGCATTAATCTTCCTCATTTTTCTGCATTGACCCACATTTGTCTCTGGTACTGAAGATGATTGAAGCTAGAGCCATACCATTTCTTGCTATCACTTCTTCCCCTGGATCCTCTAATCTTTGCCTACAGTTCCTTAAATCTAAATGCTCTGCTTATGTTCAGCAGCTGAAGAGAGCTAGTAAAAATGAGAGGTAAATTTCAGGCCATCTTCCACTTCCCTTTGTTAAGTACGTAGGCTAATCATCATGTGTTACACTGAAGTTAGCAATATATCCCGGTTGGGAGCCTAAGCTTTGTTTTCTGACATTCTGGCAGGCTATAGAATGAGGTGATATCACAAGAAGGAGAAAGGCCTTTCCCTCTGCCTCAAGGGCAGGAATGGAAATTGGAAGCTTTGGGTTCCAGTGAGATTGAATAGGGTATGGGGGGGGAGGGACTGTAAAAATGGGATTAAGAAATGTTAGCTTCTCAGATGCTTACCACTCCTACCTTTAAACCTCCCATAAATAAATAAGTGTCCTGCTCTAACAACACAGGGATAGCAGATCTGGGATGATTTGTTGTCAATTTTTACAAACCATAGTGAGAAAGTGACTTGTCCCTAAAGCAGGGGTGTCAAACTCGATTTCATTGAGGGCCGCATCAAGGTTGAGTTTGGCCTCGGGGGCGTGGCATGGCTGGGGGGGCATGGCCAGCTTGAAGTCACTCGTGTTGGGGGTGCCTTTGGTGGCCCAAGTGCTCTGCCAGCGAAAATGGGCTCCCAAGCTCCGTTTTCACTGGCAGAGGCACCGCGGGCCAGCCCTTCGCAGTTTCCAGGGAAGCCCTGCGGGCCAGATCTAAGCATCCTGCAGGCCAGTTCCGGCTCCCAGGCCTTGAGTTTGATACCTCTGCTCTAAAGTTTTTAAATGGTTACTCCCTTAATATTTTCTGTTAATGTTCAGCTAGTAGAAGTTCTTTCTGACCTTTGCCTGGGATTGCTTTTTTTTTTAAAAAATCAATTGATATTAATGTTTTATTTTGCAATGGCTGTGTTTACATAGTGGATTAATCTGTTATCTGTTAAATCTTCAGTCTCCATTTCCTGGGGGTAACTATGTGCCAACTGGCAAGTTCCTTGGATTTTGCAAAGATGTCTACATTATTTCTAAATATCTTTTAAAAAAATAAATAAGAAAGCAATACTGCAAAGCAAATGCCAGGCTTAAACATAAAGTGTATCTCCAAACCTGTCACTTGTTTCTACATAGTGGTGGGGAGTTGTGTGGTACACAAACTGAATAAATAGATTCCAGGGGGTTCTTAAAAATTAAAACAGTGGGTTACAGCAAGCAATGGGTACAATAAAATCTTCCTGCTTCTGTTTCTTATCAAACGGTTTGAGACTTCTTTTTTTACTGTGTTGTTGGAGATTTTGACTAGAATAAGAAATTAAGATTAGAAGTTGTTCAGTAGCATACTAATGTAATCCTATAGCGGTGAACATTGGTGCACAGCTGAGAAGGAAATGATGTTATCTAGTACCTTTTGGAGAACACAGTGCATTCCGTTTTGTATTGCTCCAATTTCAGGTGCTATTTGTATTTAGTATTTTGCTCCTCTTTGTGTATCAGCATGTTGCATCTGCTGTTGCTGGTTCTATTGATAGTGTATTGATTGTCTTCTATAGTAATTAATACCTTATATTCTACAGCAGTGATGGCGAACCTTTTTTTCCTCGGGTGCCGAAAGTGCATGTGCGCGTGCTATTGCACATGCGCAAGTGCCCACATCCATAATTCAATGCCTGGGGAGGGCGAAAACGGTCTCCCTCGCCCCCCCGGAGGCCCTCTGGAGGCCTGAAATGGCCTGTTTCCCAACTTCTGGTGGGCCTGGTAGGCCCATTTTTCGCCCGCCCCAGGCTCCAGAGGCTTCCCTGGAGCCTGGGGAGGGCAAAAACGCCCTCTTCCGTCTCCCCGGAAGCCCTCCGGAAGCTGAAAACACCCTCCCAGAGCCTTTGTGCAAGCCAAAAATCAGGTGGCTGGCGCGCACATGTGCGCTGGAGCTGAGCTAGGCAACAGCTCGCATGCCGGCAGATATGGCTCCGCGTGCCACTTGTGGCACGCGTGCCATAGGTTCGCCACCACTGTTCTACAGCTTCTATTGTTTTTGTGAGAGATTTTATTTTATTTTATTTTATTTTGCATCTTAGTATTTGTCTACATGCAAATTGCAAAGTATTTTCCTGCATCTAATATATGGTAATTTGTGTTCCCCTTTGTTATTTTCTGTTAGTGCTATTTCATTAATATTTCATTAATGTCTGTATTTTTATTTTGTTTGTTTATTGTTGTTGTTAGTTGCGAAGTTGTGTCTGACCCATCGTGATCCCATGGACAATGTTACTCCAGGCCTTCCTGTCCTCTACCATCCCCCGGAGTCTATTTAAGCTCATGCCTACTGCTTCAGTGACTCCATCCAGCCACCTCGTTCTCAGTCGTTCCCTTCTTCTTTTGCCTTCAGTCTTTCCCAGCATTGGGCTCTTCTCCAGTGAGTCCTTCCTTCTCATTAGGTGGCCAAAGTATTTGAGTTTCATCTTCAGGATCTGGCCTTCTAAAGAGCAGTCAGGGTTGATCTCCTCTAGGACTGACCGGTTTGATCGCCTTGCAGTCCAAGGGACTCGCAGGAGTCTTCTCCAGCACCATAGTTCAAAGGCCTCAATTCTTTGGCGCTCAGCCTTTCTTATGGTCCATCTTTCACAGCCATAAATTGCAACTGGGAAACCATAGCCTTGACTATACACATTTTGTTGGCAGGGTGGTGTCTCTGCTTTTTAGTATGCTGTCTAGATTATTATTTTGTTACTTGGCATTAAGTTGGGTATAATTAACCAGGGCTCTGTTAAATGTAGTTCTTGTTTAATGACCACAATTGAGATAGCTTTGTCATTAGGTGAAGTGGCAGCCAGGTGGGAAAACACATGACCACGAATGTGCTTTCTTTTCCCCACCCTCTCCCCCAACGTTTGGAATGTTCACCCCAGCACTGAGATAATTAGCAAGAAGAGAATTAATGTTTGATTTATATTTATTGATGAGGAAGGGATTGCAAGAGAGCAAGTGAGCACACAATAGGGAATACACATTGAAAGGAATGTGGAGCAGATATCCTCATGTATTCTCGATTGCCTGTATCCACGTACTCTCTTATAATCTCTTTTTCTCCAATCTCTCCGCTCAGGAGGGGGGCATGCGAAAAAAATGGGTCAGACACAGGAGAGATTCCTCTCCCTCTCCCTGCAGAGCAGAGAGAATGGATAAATAAATGGGGGGGGGGAGAGAAAAAAGGAATCTCTGTAGGCAATCCAACCTCCTCAGAGTGATTGAAGAAGAGGGGATTACAAGAAAATAACAGGCACACAGTGGGGATTGGGTAGCACACTTAAAACTCCCAGCTTCCACATTTATTTTGATGTGTATTCCCCATCATGTGCTTACTTATTCACTTGTTATCTTCTCCTCCCCAAACACTCCACTCTCTAAGGGGGCAGGGAAACAATAGGTCAGAACAACAGGTACTGACTGGCAATTATGTGATTGAGGGATTCTGAGAAGGTCATAAATATAGGCATTGGTCATAACATTATGTCAGCACTTTTGTAACTTAGAATGGTTGCTTAATAAGGCATTGGTAAACAGTGTACCTGTACTCTTTTTTTTTGCTTTGTTTACACTGAGATAAATTATAGAGACTTATTGTGTGTTGGTAGAAAGATCTTGATTTTTTTTATTATTGGACTGGACTTGGATTTAATTCTTGGAAAGGAAAGTTTTTTGTGGTTTAATGATGCAGTGTGTGGCTAACACATATTCTTGATTACATTTTAATTTGCTGTTGTATAAGAAATATCCTGGTGATAGAACTAGGTGTTTGGAATGGCCATCGTATTTAATGATTTTCAGACTAGATCAGAAATTAGTTTTTAATTAATAATTTTAAAAACTAACACAAACTTAAAAGAAAAAAAAGAAAAATAGCATGAAAAATAATATATGGCAGTAAAGAAAAAGAAAAAAATATGTAAAGAATTGACTTCACTCTTCACCATAACAGATATAAACACTTTTCTTAATATGCAACAATCACTTCTTCCCATATTATAGCTCCTATAAAGAAATTCTTAAGGCCTCATTGTTTCAGTGCTGATCAGCAAAATTCAATTAAGGGTTACTAAACATAACTTATCTATTTTAACCTTGATCAAATAAATCAACTTTCTTTTATTTTTAACAATCTTGATCTTCAGTCTTTCAAATAATATCCTAGAACTTGACTTCTTTACATTTTTTCTTTGTCCCATCTCATAAAATTCCAAAGCCTTAACAAGCCTCTGGTAAGAAATTTACTTTAATTTAATGTACTTCAAATTTTACCAGGTTATAGTACGCACAATAGCTATAGGCCATGGGTGTCAGAGTCACCACATCACATTGCCATCACATGATGTTTCACAATGTTTTTCCCCATTCGCGGAGCTGGGGTGGGCATGGCCTATGCATGATGCATCCGGCCTGCAGGCCACCAGTTTGACACCTCTGCCGTAGGCTAAAAATAAAATTCTCCAGTTCTTGGAAGATATTGTAATGGAGTGTCAGTTGCTGCTTATCTATGCATTTTTGGGGGGAAGAGGGAGGGGGAATAATTTAATTGTGTATGAACAAATGTGATTGTTTGATCTGTCTGGCTTACTCAATAAATCCCTACACAGCATATTGACAGGTTATGTCCAGTTACTTATAGCATCACAATCTATTTTGTTTTATAAAACTTTTGTCTATGCACTCTTCATCCCTTTGTATATTAGCTTTGATTTGTTACCATGGTCTGCATTATGTCTGAGATTTACATTATCTCCATAGGCATAGTGGTTTATTGTTGATTAACAACCATCAAGTCCTAATTTCTTTCAAGTTCTGTGTAGCACCTTGGATAGCTCCATAGGAATTCAGGCTGAAGTTCCATTGAATACACCTTTAGTGTTGCTTTACAAATAAATAGCATGAGGGAAACTTAAGTACAGTTCAGTTTAGTTCTTAGACCAGTTGATTTCTGTTTGCCTCTCTAGAAGGGAAGCTTCTCCCTGGTATAGGAGAAAGAGCTATTGACTGCAATAATATTGGGGGAAAGATGATAACTGAGGCAAAATTGGATTCATGCATAAAGTGCAGAATCAGTCATGACCAGTTATTTTATAGATTATTTTTACACAAATAATGGCTTATCATAGTGTGTTAGTTGGGCCAAGGGATAACAGCGAGCTCTATTCTGTTAGATAGGACACAGAAAGAGATGGCTTCGATGTAGAACAATGTTAAGGGAAATGGCTCAACCAGGAAACTGCCTCTCCAATTCTAAGGTTTTACTATTTTATTCTCAGCCCCAGGATGGGTAGTACAATTTTGGAGCTGTAACAAGTTATTTTGAGCTTGCACTTTTTATAGATTTAACATTGTTGCCTACTGGTTAGTCTCCACCAATGAAATAATGCAGGATTGCAGAATGCCTGGATGATGGATGCTGTAGCAATTGTGGCAACACAATCTAGTTGGATTCATGGTCTAAACACTTCCAAAAATTGGAAAAGTCTGAGAGGTATATTCACATATTTTTTCCAAATCTTTGAAAAAGGACACTAAAAATGTAGTTTTCATTGTTCTGTTTTGAATGAGCAATTGAATTGGTTCTGGTTCTGTTTTGAAGCAATCTTCTTCTCTTAATCTTGTCGTTTTATCTTCATTTTCATCATATACAGTATATTACCCCATCCCCATATATTAGTCAGAGAGGTTGGGAATTTTAGTCTTAAGATAAAACTGGAAAGAAATGATTGTCTTCTATTTTCTTCTTTTAGTTTTCAATTTGTTGTCTCCCCCCCCTTATTATCCTTGGTAGTTTCTACTACCTGGATTTTCAAGTTTTGAAAAACTGTCTTAAAATAATTCATCCATCCCGGGTTTCTTAGTGGTTTGTTTTTTACAAAATAAATCCCATGACAACCATTTTTCATCTTCATTTTATGTATTAAGCCACTGTCCAGTGCATATCAATGGATCTTTAATAATATTTCTAAAATTGCAATTGACTGATGGTATCCGTAGATCAATGCACTTCTCAGTCAATGCAGTCTTCTTTTCCTTGATCTCAAGTGAAATAATAATTTTAATGGGCTGCATTGAAAAAAAAATCCATTCCTGCAGTCAAGAGTATGAAGAAAGTCTATACACAATAGCTCTCCCATCCGCTTTTTCTATTCTTCAATCAGATACCAAAACAATTTTGTTTTCACAGCTTCTCCTTTATCTGCTGTTGCCATATTCACAAATAAATTAGTCTTCTTTCCTAAGCCCTTGGCTTCAAAGTTTTAATGTTTTTTTAGTTTTCCTTTGCAGCATAGGGAAATGCTGTGTTTTTATTCATTTTCTGTGGACTTAATCTATTGTTGCCACTATATTGCCAATGTGATGATTGGCTGTCATTTATTTGGATGAGTTCAGTTACTGTTAAAGTTGCAAGTGACTAAATGTTAGTAACACAAATGCTTTTAATTGTATTTACTTATTTTGTTTCCTGATGCTAAGCATTGACTGGTATTTAGAAACTATTTGATTTATTGGGATTTTTTTAAACCTTAAAACAGGTGAGCTAAATGTCACACATAATATTTTTATTCACCTGAGCAGCACTGGGATTTTAGGAAAAATAGGATTGCTACTTGTGCATAAGTGATAGTTGTGTCTTAAGGTTTACACTGTAGTTTTCATCTGCTTCCCATATTAAATTGGATTAAATTCTGCCATCACTTTTCAGCAATCATTGTTTGTGGGAGAGGCAGGTGAGGATCCAGTGGGCCATAAAATAGAACCTGGAGACCCCATGTGATACCAGGCCACAACTATCCTGCTTAAGTATCAAATCATTCTGATTTCCAAGTTACAAAATACCTGTCAAATCCTGGACCAGGTATTTTGCCAGACCTGGGGGAGGGACCCCTGCACAGAAGGTGGGTAGTGGGGAAGGGTGCAAGCGGCGAGAAAGGTGGAGCTGACAAACAGCTGTTCCCGACTGAATGCAAACTGGCCGACAAGCAGCTGGCCGAGTCTGTCGGCGGCCTGACAATCAGCTGATTGGGCCTGCTGGATGGTCAGCTGCTCCAGCGGCGGAGAGGTGTGGCTCCAGCCTTCATAGGGCGCTGGGAGGTGGAAGCTCCCAGCGCTAACTTCATTCCTAGTTTTTTTGTTGACAAAACTCACTGTGTGCTGAGCCTTTGGCTTATTAAACCATTTGGAACCCAAAGCAAGAGGTGTCCTGATTGTGGTTTAAGTCCAGAACTCGAGCCTTACAGAATACGTAGTTTCTTAAGAGCTTCTTTAATCTACTTTAACCCTAGGCTAAAGGAACCAATGTTTCTCTCCACTAGCTTTTAAAAAATAATGTTGTTATAGGCCAGTGATGGCGAACCTATGGCACGCGTGCCACAGGTGGCACGCGGAGCCATATCTGCCGGCACGTGAGCCGTTGCCCTAGCTCAGCTCCAGCACGCATGTGTGCGCCGGCCAGCTGATTTTTGGCTGGCGCGGAGGGTCTGGGAGGGCATTTTAGATTTCCAGAGGGCCTCCGGGGGGCGTTTTTGTCCTCCCCAGGCTCCAGGGAAGCCTCTGGAGCCTGGGGAGGGCGAAAAACGGGACTACCGGGCCCACCAGAAGTCGGGAAACAGGCCGTTTCTGGCCTCCAGAGGGCCTCTGTGGGGGCGGGGGAGGCAGTTTTTGCCTTCCCTAGGCATTGAATTATGGGTATGGGCACTCGCACATGCATGATAGCGCACGCGCATGCGATTTCGGCACCCGAGGGAAAAAAGGTTCGCCATCACTGTTATAGGCAATATAATTCTTCATTTATTTACAGCAGCTGATTGGTTGTTTAATGCTGGACACAGCATTTAACAGCTTCTTCATTTCATTCCCAAAATAAATAGGTCTGGCTAAGAAATGTTAACTATTCCAGCAAAACAAAAGGGGAACTAACTATCACTGTAAGTACAAATCGGTTCCCAGAAGAAACAAGTATCACACATAGCACCAACTATTCCTTTGGCTGACTTGAACAGCAATGGTCGTCTTTCTTCCTTTCCCAATGGCATCTTCAGAATTATACAACAAACACAGCCCTTTCTTACTTTCTCGATGTTCAGAATTCACACATACACTTTGAACGCTTTTGGGTGCTGTCCAATTCTATTGTTGTGGCATTTAGTTTAACAGAATATGCTCATTTGACATAGTGGTAAACATGGTGCTCATTCATTCTGGATTGTCTGTTTTTTATAAATGCTCATAATTTTGAGAGTGAAGCCATTGAAACTGACTCTCTGGTAATGGAATTAAACCCCAGACTCTTTTGAAGCTGTTGATATTTCCAATACATATCTTGGAGGGATTTTTCATTTGTGAAACCTGTGGAGAACTTAATAGAAAACTTTCAGCCTTTGGCTATGCTCAGTGAGTTGTAGGCATAACATATTTTGAAGGTGCCAGTTTGGGGAGCATTATTGCCATAAAATAAAGTGACTTGTGCATAGAAGAGAGAGGACATTTTCACTGATAGTTCCCAAAACAGTGTTATTTAATGGCATCTCTAATAATCCATTAGGCACAGGTTAGTCCTCGAGTTATGGCCACAATTGGGCCGAAAATTTATGTTGCTAAGTGAAACATTTGTTAAGTGAGTTTGCCCCATTTTACAACTTTTCTTGCCACAGCTGTTAACAGAATCATTGCATTTGTTAAGTTAGTAACACGGCTGTTAAGTGAATCTGGATTCCCCATTGACTTTGCTTGTCACAAGGTCGCAAAAGCTGATCACATGACCCCAGGACACTGCAGCCATCTTAAACATGAACCAGTTGCCAAGTGTCTGAATTCTGATCATGTGACCATAGGGATGCTGCAGTGGTTCTAAATGTGAAAAAACAGTCATAAGTCACTTTTTTCGGAGCCGTTGTAACCTTGAACAGTTACTAAATGAACTGTTGTGAGTGAGGACTACCTGTACTGAAAGAAAACCTCTCCTTATTAGTCCAACATTTTAAGAGGTACCTGTACTATTTTAGTTGCATTTATTTTGCTGCTTCGATGTCCTTATTGTGCCCTTATTCATAGAATCATAGTTGAAAGGAGCCATCAAGGCATTTAAGGCTCAGTGCAGGAGTCCAAATTAAAACATCCCTGACAGGTGGCTGTCTAGCCTTTGACTAACCACATCCACTGAAAGGGAGCCTTTCACCTTGCTTGATAATTGGTTCCGTTGTCAAACTGCTCTTAGAAAGAGTTTTCTAACACACGGTCACAATTTTCCTTTCTGTTGTTAAAAGCATCATTCAGTGTTCTCGGCCATACATGACAGCTCTTTACCTTCTTCTTTGTGCCATTCTTTCAGGTATTTGAAGACCGTGGTCACCTTCCCTTCTTTTCAAGGTTAAATGTTCCTAGTTCCTTCACTCTGTCCCCACAGGATTTAATTTCTAGTTCTTTAGTCATACTCATTCTCCATTTGAACCTCTCCCAGTTTTTCTGAATCGTTCTTGAAATGTGGTGCCCAGAACTGGACAATGTACTATAGCAGTGATGGCGAACCTTTTTTGGTTCGTGTGCCAAAAGGGGGGGGAATGTGGGGGATCATGTGTGTGCATGCCCACACTCATAATTCCATGCACCCCCGCACATGCACGCATGACCCCCCTGCTCCCAGCATGCAATGGCACGCCCATTTTTCGCTCTCCCCAGGCTTCAGAGCCTTTCTAGGAGCCTGGGGAGGGCGAAAACGGCCTTCCCCACACCCTCTGGAGGCTGGAAACAGCCTGTTTCCCGACTCCCAGTGGGCCCAGAAGGCCCGAAAATCAACCGGCTGGTGCACACATGCACGCCGGACCTGAGCTCGCGTGCCCACCAATATGGCTCCGCGTGCCACTTGTGGCACCCGTGCCATAGGTTCGCCATCACGGTACTATAGGTTCTGACTAGTGAAAAATACAGTAGGAAGTTTATGTTCAGTGATTTGCAAACTATATCTTTCATGATGCAACCGAACACAAATTGCCGTTTCTGCAGTTGTGTCACACGGCTGACCAGTGTTCAGATTGCAGTCAGCTACTCTGTATGTATCATATTTCCCATTTTGTTGCTGCTGTTTTCCATTATTGCATATTGTCCTCTTTTGTATTATCTATTTCTACTTGATTTATGTCTAGAACTATATTGCACATTATAGCTATTGGGTGATTCAAAGTTACAATAAGTATATAAATGAATACTTTTTCTTAGCATTTCTCTTTCTCTAGTTTTGATATACTCTTTTGTGGCTAATGTTTTCTTCACAGTATTTTTTTTTCCACAGTGATTTTTGGTTCATCATAGGTGGTTTGTGCTGGAGTAAATGTGCTGGGAGTGGGACTTAACAATATAAACACTTGGTGGCAAATTCAGATATTTATATATGAATACCTATGTTGTCCACTTCCAGGATTTTTCCTCTTTTGAAGTAAAACCTAACAATAATTGTTGGGAATGAAGAACATTCAGTTTCTCTAAAGTTTCATTTTAATTCCATTTGATTCCCACCTATTTTAATTGTTTAATGATATGCTCTACCCTGCAGATATTTTCTTTATTTTTCCCCCCCTCATGTATATGAGATATTTTCTATGGGTTCTTAAATACATCAAGATAAATTGTGCTGCTGAATGACTCCTACAGACAAATTGTGTGAACTAGTGGAGATGGGACACTGATTCTTGCTGCTTCTCTTCTTTGATATGCCTTGTTCTTTGCTCTTCCTTTATATGACTTGCATTAAGACTAGAATAAGAGGTTTACCTACCTTCTTAATGTAAATTGTTTTCTGCTCTTCTATGGAAAGCAGATTTTTACAGTGGATAAATAGCAACTGAAGGAAAACAGGTTAGTTTAGGAAGACTGCATAGGAAAATATTTAAATCTCCCTATCTGTAGCAGTGGGGGCCTAATTCATTTTCCCCTTTCTCCTTAACTGGACCACTGTTTATCAAGTAATGGGATAAGTTGAAGATCTCTTTGGGATTCAGGCAGTAGAGAACATAATCAAAACAGATTAGCATGCAGTCAAACTTCAAATTCAACACAATGTTGATACTGTAAAAGGAAAAGATTTCCCCTTCCAGTTGTGTCCAACTCTAGGGGGTGGTGCTCATCTCCATTTCTTAGCCAAGGGAGCCAGCATTGTCTGAAGACATTTCCATGGTCATGCGGCCAGCATAACTATATGCCAAGATGCATGGAACGTTGTTATCTTCCCACCGAAGTGGTACCTATTTGTCTACTCGCATTTGCATGCTTTCAAACTGCTAGGTTTGTAGGAGCTGGGTTAAATAACGGTAGCTCAACCCTCATGCAGCACTCAGGTCTTGAACCTGAGCTATCAGCTTTCCTGCTGGCAAATTCAGCATCTTTAACTATTTATAAACTATGTTATTTATACCCAAGAAGGCTAGCACTGATTTGAAACAAAACCTGTTGCCTGGGAATGTAGTAGTTGATAAGTTGTTGATCTCTTTGTATATGTGTGAGACCGGTGGGTTGCTCCCGGTTCGGCTCAGTTCTGTGAACCAGTAGCGCCGGCGGCAGGAGGCTCCGCCCACCTGCCCGGGAAGCTTCTGCGCATACGCAGCACAGAAGCATTGCGCATGAGCACGTGCGCGAACCGGTAGCAACAGGTTTTAGAACCCACTACTGGTGTGAGACTATACTTTTTACTCAACTTTTATAGTGCCTGATTCTTACATGTTAACGCACCTGGGCAAATACAAGACTTTAGTGCAAACAATCAGTAGGTTCATTTTTTAAATGGAGAGATGAATTGGGCATATTTCTTAGAAGTATTATTTCCAGAATCATTTGTGGCTACATTTCTGAAAACAATGCAGATTTATTGTTCTTCTAGGAAACAGGTTCAGATTGAGAGTGGAAGTGTCTGATAATATGTGGTAGGATAGGAGCAGAACATGGTAACACATGTTTTCTGGTCAGGAAGTAACCAAAGGCATAATTTACATGTTGTCTACATAAACGATGCTTTGCCATTTTCTCATATTTTTCTCGCTGGAATATATCCCTGACAAGAACTTTAAAAAATCAACCTGGCATTGAGAGGCAGAAAATAAGTCTAATTTTGCCACACTTCAGTGTTAAAATATTGGGTTTCATTTCTTTAGCTTTGTGCACAGTCCAGATTATTGAATTCTAGCTGGGTAGACTGATTTAGTGCGAAGTTATTGAATAGAATACCTGAGGAAACATAGCTTATAATAAAAAAGCTTCAATTATGGGTAGTAGCTGGCTCATAGAATTGTAAATATTTTCCTGGTTCATAAATAACAAGCCAAGAATTCTAGAAACGGAAAACTAATTTTGGTGAAGTTGTCTTCTCAGCTACGTGGAAGAGTAAAGTTCAAAAGCCTGAGGCGCTGCTCTGCTGCTATCCACATAGTTCTATCTCAGGGTTTGAACACATTTCAGTTGAGAGCTGCATTTTCTCTCTGTATTTAATTTTCTGTTTGTAGACTCTTTTCCTCTGTTCTGTATGCCACAGTTCTGTATACTGCTCTTGCAAACATTTGGATTCTTTCCTTAAAATTGGGCTGAAGGTTGCCTAACTTACACTAAATTATGCTTTAGTATTATGAAAACAGTTTCTGTCACTAGAATAACTTGTTTATATTCCAGGAGAAAAGAGGGAAGAATTTTTTTTTAAATTTTTTTTTGCTGCTAGGAACTATAACAAAGCCAAAATCACACATGCAAATTAGTTACTGCAGAGTTTAGACACAGTGACTAGATTGCAATATATATATTCTTATGGTTTCTAAACATCTTAGGAATTGCAAATGCTGCATATCTCTGGAATCCAGAACAAAAATCCAGAAATAATTAGCTTTGTTCAGTTTGGAGGAATAATAATCTGTTCTATCTTCCAAATACATTTCTCCTCTCAATCCTATCACTTCAGTGGAATGCTTCCTAGGCTATCAGTGCTGCTGCTAGGTACCTTGGTTTCCCTTTAAGACAGCTATCAATATATTCTTAACTAGTGAGAAACATGACTATCTTGGGATAAATTGCTGATGCTGACCTAACCTGTTGGTATTCCAATTACACAATGCTGTCTGAGTTTTGTAGGTTTGGATTTCAGGTACAAAAATCAGCCCTAACTGTTTATACAGTATATTGTGGCAATTAGCACTACACACCACAAAGACCGTTGTGCTAAAAAGACCCCATTGCACTTGTAGAACAATATTTGTATATAAATCTTGATCTGTGGCAGTGTTTCTCAACCTTGGCAGCTTGTGATGTGTGGACTTCAACTCCCAGAATTCCCTGGTCCTCACATCATCTTCAAGTTGCAAGGTTGAAAAACACTGATCTATAGAGATGGTGGCTAACTAGCAATATAGCCTCATGCACCTTCTGTATACACTGCATCTTGTTCAATAAATGTAATGCTGAGATCTGAAATGACTTTCTCCCCTTTCTCTTTCTGGCAGACTGTACTTGATACACAGCAGGTTTAGATCTTGCTATGCTTGGATTTACCACATTTATTGCTCCTGAGCTGTCTCATTTTGAATTGGCTTTCCATCTCATGCTAAGTGCAGCAATATTTTTGCTTCAGAGCTGGCAATTATCAATGGCCATCAGACTGTTTAAACGGTATATAATCTGACATCCTTGATGAAAACCTCATAGAGATGAAGATTGAGAAATGAAAGAAAGATGGAAAGGAGGAAGGTGAACAAATCTATACAAGGAACAGGGATTTGCCGGCACTGCAGTTAACACAGGGGCAGTGGAAGCTCAAATGTTTTTTTTTAAATGAACTAGCGTTCATCGAGCAAATGACAAGAGATGGCAGTCACCTCAACATGGTGAAGAGATGGTGGATGGGTAGAAAGAGAGATTACATTTGCAAATTTTTTTAAAGCATTAGTCAGTCTGTTTAAAAGACAGGAATCTGTGCTAAAACATAAGAAATGGGGCCAGGAAAAAAGATCCCAGCAATTTCAATAAATACAGTATTTTTTAATGTATCTTAAGAAGAAAATAAGCTGCCTTATATTGGATCAGACTACTTGTCTCTTCATCCATAACAGCCAGCCAGGAACAGCTCTTTACTTTTCAGGCAAGATGTATTTATAATCTCACCTGGTGATGCCACTTATGGGCAGGGGTGAAATCCTCCCGGTTCGCCCTGGCCCGTCCTTCGGCGTATAGCCGATGGAACTGGTGGCGGTCGCGGCGCGGAGCTTCTCCCGCCCGCTTTCCCGGCCCGGCTGAACACAATCACCGCTTTCCCGGCCCGGCTGACCACAATCATTCGGGTTATTTTTCCCTCTGTGCATGCGCGCGCATGCACAGAGGGAAAAATAACCCGAATGGGGGCGTTCAGCCGGGCCGGGAAAGCGGGCGGGAGAAGCTCCGCGCCGCGACCGCCACCAGTTCCATCGGCTATACGCCGAAGGACGGGCCAGGGCGAACCGGGAGGATTTCACCACTGCTTATGGGTCCTTATATCTTCTCTCTGAAAACCATATTCTCTATTTCGGAACTATAGCTGCTACTTCTGTTGGATGCCTGCCTCAGAACTGCAATCAATTGCAACTACTCTGCTGCATATTATTTATTTGTGCATAATAACTAAGATACCTATTGTAAGAGCAATTAGACAGTGTACTCTATCCATTATTCTTATTACATAGCTGCTACAAGGTTGAACCCATAAAGAGTGATAATATTGTCGGTAGAATCAACTTTTGCCATAATAATATGTGCTACGATGCCTTGAAATTGGCTTGATACAGGTTTTTTTAATCTCAAAATGAGCGAATCTAATCTCAGCCAGAAACAGGTTAGACAATTGTCTGTATCCTTCATCTTTCCAAATGACATGCTTTATTCTGAATGAGTAGTCACTACCAAAGCAGAGACCAAAGGTAGCATTAAACAAATATGTACGGTCCTTTTATATATTATGGAAACCAATCCCTACTTTGATCCTTCAAACTTAGATGATTAGCTCAGTAGAAATTTCATATGGAGTGATAAATTTAAGATGGAGAGCTTTACCTTGTTTTTGAATGTCATCAGATTTTCATCTTCCAAAATTTGATCCATACAAATGGCTATCACGTGGGATTCAGCCATAAGGTGAAACTCAGAACTGTTCTAGAAGCTTTGAAAATAAAGAGCCCATCCCCATGGTCAGGTGATCAAAATTCAAATGCCTAGCAACTGACTTATATTTATGACGGTTGCAGTATCCCGGGGTCAGGTGATCCCATTTTGCAACCTTCCGACAAGCAAAGTCAATGGCTAAACCAGACTCAACAACCGTGTTATATCAACTTAACAATTGCAATGATTCACTTACAGTAACAACTGTGGCAAGAAAGGTTGTAAAATGGGGCAAAACTTATTTAACAAATGTCTCACTTAGCAACAGAAATTTTGGGCTCAATAGTGGTCATAAGTTGAGGACTACATGTATAGTCTGTTTTCTGTAAGGGTCTTCTGCTTGGGCAGGGGGTTGGACTAGATGACCTGCAAGGTCCCTTCCAACTCTGTTAATCTGATCTGATCTGATCTGTCACAAGGACAATCAAACACTGTTTTAAAAATCAAACAAACCTCAGACACAGCAAAGCAACATAACCTTATCAGATGCATACAGTTAAGATGCATACAGTTAAAGGCAAAAAGTGATGTACTGTCTTTTTCTTTTTCTTTTGTGGATCTGCCTTAAAGCAACAGTGGCAAATATCATCTCAGCCTGTGGGAAGCCTTTTGATGGGCAGGGCTGCAAAATGCTTTGAGTGACTAAAGCCTGACTACATTTTTTTTTTTACCACCAGTATTATCTGTTGATGGCAATAACCAGGTTCATTTTGTTACCTAACTCCATGCTGGCAAAGTCAGAGCAGAAGGGGCTTAACTCTTAAATAAAAAAGAGAGAGAGAGAGAGGGGGGGGGGAGAGAAAAGCCAATAGCAGTTCCTAATACATGAAGAGCCTTGGTTGCCTTGGAAACCCAGACAACTGTGCTTTATTAGCAGCAGCAAAGTGGTCTTTGCGGAATAAGCTGCACTGAATCTGTAATAGGATTATGGCAACCCGTTTTTCCCTCACTGTCCCTCCCTCTCCTTTTCCTTGCCCTTTTTGTCAGAGATTTATGATTAATATATAATCTTCTGCTGAGCGAAAAAAAGAACTTTTCCACATCTCAAATGGTAGGGTGGGAGGAAGAAAATTATACGGGGTTTCTCCCAGGGCCAAGCTCAAGGCTTATTAATCAATTGGCCGCTTTGCCCAACTGGACATCTGCCAGAGATGTATAGACATATTAGGCAGGGCCTGTGGCGGTACAGATTTGCTGAATTGCAAGTACTCTCAGCAGTTCCAACTGACATGACTAATAGTAGTAAAAGCTCATTCTGCAACATTTAAGAAGGCCACATTTCCCCCATCCCTGCTCTAATGAAGTTCCTTGGCACTGTGGTCATTTTTCTGACCTGAAACTGGATCAGATCACTTGAGCTCCAGCGGCTTCTGCTTCATCTCAGGAACCTGTGATGACACCTGTATGTGAAATCTTACCACCTACACCGTACAGTCTCCCATAAGAGATTTCTTGGATCAAAGTTTCCTAAAAGCCTTTTTAGAAACACTCCAGTGTAAGCCTTTTCCAATTGCCTATTTCCGAAATAAGACATAATTTTATGAAAACAGTATCTTCACTAATTGACAGTGCTAGCAAAGGTAATTGCTTTTGTAAGACAAGAAAATAAAGCCACACCCAATGAAAACAATGCCATGCTAGTATATGAAGGGAGAAAAGCAGATTTACCTCTATCCCCACCCAAACTATAATTTTAAATAAATTCACTGGGAGTTATAGTTTGTTTAATTATTATATTTATGTGCCACCCATTTCATCAGAGATGATTCTCCCGGTTCCTTGGGAGTTACAATTTTAATTACCGGTAAGTTCCTCTTAAAAAAATGAGGCCTTGCTGCCTCATTACTATACATATTGAATTACATGCTGAATTGGAATGTTTGTGATTGAAAACCTTTAGAGATTAAAAAGCAACCGAGTATATTTCAAGGAAGGGTGAAGATATTTTACATTTTTAAAATTCATTTCTGTGTCTGGTGTCCTGCTTCTTAATCAACTTCTTTATTTTCAGAAAATACAGTATCAAGTAGAGGTAACTTTTTCCCATGAAGTGCATTTGCAATTTTGAGACTTTGAGGTGGGTGAGGATAATTAGCCATTTACAAAATGGCTGTTTGGCACGGCTAGTTACAACAACAACAACAATAACAACCTAGCTCAGCCAAAATGGGTTCAAAATGCATTCTGTGGATAAAGATGATTTGAGAGGGTGGTTCTTTGCTTTGAAGCATGTCACTTTTCTATTTTTTAAAACCAAAAGGCAGGCAAGAGGTTGGCACATATCTCAGGCAAAAACAGGAGAGAGTGGTACCATTGGTGCTATGCTGTTTTCTTTCGACATCGTTTGTTTTCCAATTTATCCTTTTATGTTAATGCAGCTCTTTCGACATTCCCAGCTCACTTCTTTAACATGCTGGCAAATGGAAAGAGTGTAATCTTTTGATAAAATACTTTTAAAATTATTTGTAGACTTGTTTTGAGCCAGTGGGAATCTAAAATTGTGGATAAAATGGAAGAGGTTACCTCTACTTGAAAGCAAAGCATGACTTTAGACAGGGTAGTTATCCTACAACTCAAAAACGAGCCTTAAGATATTACATTCCAAACAACAAAAATAATACAGGCAAGTCCTCGACTTATGACCACAATTGAGCTCAACATTTCTGTTGCTAAGTGAGATGGTTGTTGAGTGAGTTTTGCCCCATTTTATAACTTTTCTTGCCATAGTTGTTAGGTGAATCACTGCAGTTAAGTTAGTAGCACAGTTGTTAAATGAATCTGGCATTCCCATTGAATTTGCTTGTCAGAAGATTGCAAAAGGTGACCACATGACCCAGGGACACTGCAACTGTCATAAAGTTGCCAAGCAACTGAATTTTGATCACATGATCCTAGGGATGCTGCAATGGTCGTAAGTGTGAAAAAAAGATCATAAGTCATTTTTTCCAGTGCTCTTGTAACTTCAAACAGTCACTAAATGAACTGTTGTACATTGAGGACTATCTGTATATGTTGGGTGTTTTGACCATTGAAATAACTATATACATATCTTTATGTAAAAATAAAGTTTATAAATTCCTTCAGTTGCTGGCAGGGTAACTGAAGCAAAAATGCATTGACTTGAATTTGAATTCATCAGTGAGGTATCATTTTAACCAGATAAAACTTTCTAGTTCACATTCTTAAAAGTCCTCCCCTTGCTGGTTGTTATCTGCCTCTCTGGTGGTATACATTGCTACCAAAGTCTTACAAAAGTTTATTTTATTATTTATTTATTTATTTATTTTGTCAAAACATGTACAAGATAGCAGGTATGGTATAAACATAAACAAAAGCAAAATAGGTACAGGTAAATTTGGACAATAGGACAGTAAGACAGGGACGGTAGGCACAATGGTGCGCTTATGCACACCCCTTAGAGACCTCTTAGGAATGGGGTGAGGTCGGCTGTAGACAGTCTAAGGTTAAAGTTTTTGGGGTTTGGGGAAGAAACCACAGAGTCAGGTAGTGCATTCCAGGCATTGATCACTCTGTTGCTGAAGTCGTATTTTCTGCAGTCGAGTTTCGAGCGGTTTACATTGAGTTTGAATCAATTGTGTGCGCGTGTAATGTTGCGGTTGAAGCTGAAGTATTCATTGACAGGACATTGTGGCAAATGATTTTATGAACTACATTTAGATCAGATCGAAGGCGACGTAGCTCTAAGCTATCTAAGCCCAAAATTTTAAGTCTGGTGGAATAAGGTATTCTGTTGCGAGCAGAGGAGTGGAGGAGTTGAGTTAGGTAGAACAGCTGTTAGTCATCATTTCTTCCAGTGTTTATTCTATAGCAGCCTCACTTCCTGCTAATAATTCCAGTTATTAATGAAAAAAGAAAAACAAAAGGAACATACACAGTAAAGGTTTATGACTGCATGCTATAAGAGAAGAATATTTGGGGAGTGATATACTCTGATGCAGAGTTTTATATCTCCAGGACATCTGTATGTTGTTCAGGAAATTATTGAAGGCCTGAGAGAATAACAAGAGCAGCAAACCTGGGGACAGGGCAATTATGGAGCCTCCTTTTTGTTCTTTTGCTTATTTTCTTTTGATCTGGGATTGCTTTTCTGATTTGTTGTATCTTTTATATGTATTTTGGTTCCTAGATGTAAATTAATAAATACTCACAGGTTGCCAGTACAAGTTTTCCTGTACCTGGTATCAGAGGTGGGTTCCTCCCATTCAGACCGGTTCTATGGAACCGGTAGTAACTTGGCGGCCTGGGTCGCTAGAACCAGCAGCGACCCAGGCCTGCCACGCCCCCGAACCGGCTCTCTCGGCGCCATAGGCACCACCATCTTGTTTTTTGCTTCTGCGCACGCACAGAAACTGATTTTTTAGCACTGCGCATGTGCGCGCACAACGCCTGCACGCCCTCGCGGCGCGTCAAGGAGCGAACCGGCAGCGAGGTAAGCCAGAACCTCCCCCGCCTGGTATTTAATATTTTTTTAAAAATCAGCCATTACAATAAAGTAAAAAAAAATAACTGCAACATTTGGATTAAATGTTTACTCTATATCAGTGTTTCTCAACCTTGGCAGTTTGAAGATGTATGGACTTCAACTCCCAGAATTCCCCAGCCAGCGTTGCTGGCTGTGGAATTCTGGGAGTTGAAGTCCACACATCTTCAAACTGCCAAGGTTGAGAAACACTGCTCTATATTATCTCTAGGCCTAACAATTGCAATGCCAAAGGGACTTTGAAATAATCTTTCTAGAGTTTTCAGTCATAAAGCATCAAATTGACTTTGCTGAGATAGCACATCTTAAAAATTCTAGCCCCAGCCTGAGTAAGAATTTGGGTTTAAGACTAAGATCTCTCATTCAGGTTTTATATAGGTGCAATCTGTTTATATTCAAATCTTAAGCAAACTGTGTGTAAACCTTTTCCCAATCTTTCCATCTTCCAGCTGTGTGGATTTCAACTGCCTCAATTTTCAATAATGGTAATGTTGGCTGGGGAAATTTGGCAACTGAAGTCCCTGTATTCAGAGAGTGCCTAAGGGGAGGAATAGATTGATTATGTGGCATCAAGTTCCTGTCAGCTCTTAGATTTTCTCCATGAAAGAGGAGGACAGTTGCTTTAAACATGTTTGCATCACAAAATGCATGAGCTCTTTCCTCAATATACAAAGGGCGTTTGTAAACAAGGAACTAGACCTGTTCCTGACCCTCAGTATTTCAGCCATGATTTTCTTTCTAACCCCTTTCAGCCCTAATGCTATTAAATATGCAGAAACCCTTTTATTTACCATTTTATGTTGTTGTCTGTGGCAAGGGGCGTAAGCATGTGACAAGATGTGCATCATGCAAATATGAAAGGCTGTGGTTTGTGTCATGACATTTTTGCACATGTTTTATCATCGCAGTCTATACCAGATGCCCGGGGCTGGAAATTCATACATCATTTGTTATAACCATTCTACTGAATAAACTTAATTTGGCTGTGATCATGCAGCACAGTAAACCATAAATCATGTTTTACAAAGCAGCGTTTCTGAGTTCCCACATCCAGACCAAGTGAAAACTAAATGACTTAAAAATGTAACTCTGGCTTAATATGATATTGGAATTCAATCTGAATGATGTTTTTTCTTGTTCTGATTTTTTTTTATGCTTCACTCTGCCAGCTTTGCTCAATGTGGTTCAATGATTCAGGATGGATATCTTATTTACTTTAATTATAATTGTAAGAAGATGATAGCACAAAGCTCACTTCAACCTTGGACAACGCTCCCTTCCAAATCTTGTCTCCACTACATATGTTGGGTAATGCAGTGTCTGGAATTTTCAGCTAGAATGGAATTTATGAAAGTTACCATTCCAATACGCCACTGGTACTTTTTCTGCTAACATTTCCTCCATCCTCTCTGCAGAGGAAAGAAAGCATCAAATAACTTCTACTGAATCTTTCCGAGAGTCAAAACTCCATTAAGAAAAAGGTGGGGAGAAGGGCTACTATAATGTTTTATTTGTAATGTAACTCCCTCTAAAGAATTCAGCAACTCCTAATGATATTGAGCCTGCTTGTGGTAAAGGATATTTTTTGAAAAATCCAGAATTAATATGCAGAATATATTTTTAAAGCATTTATTTGCAGTGGTAAACGTACATGTGAATTAGCTTATTATAATAATTGTGAACATGATTTTCTACAACTGTGATATTAAGGGAATCCTCCCTCCCTCAAGTTGCTGCTAACCATATTCGTAATTGCCTGGTTTTCATGCTGCTTTTGTCCACAGGAGAACATACTCAAGGAAGGTTGGGAGGGAAGAACAAAAACCATTTTGTGTGAATTCATTCTCCATTCTGCATAGGCCAGTATAATCCAGCTGTGAATGTTAAGAAAGGATGAGAGGGAGGGGTCTTTTGCCGCAAGCTGGAATTGCATTGTTGTGACAGATAGTTATTTTTCTGCAGCTGTGTTCCTCAATTATAAAGCAAGATAACATTTTCTCTCTATGATAGGGGTACTAAGTTCAATTAACATTCGTCTAGAATTGTGAAGCATTTCATTCTTTGGCATTGGGCTAGCTAAAAATAGCCAGCCAAGCCATGCTGCATTTCTTAATATCTGAATTCCAGGCATCCATTTCTTTGTATACAACTTCAAGCTGCTACATGCAAACTAGAACAATGCTACAGCAGTTTTTCTCAATTAATTTGAAAAGGAGGGCAGCTTCTTTCCTCTAATGCGTTCTTTAGGGACATCATTTAAAAGAACAAATTGCTGGAGATCTGTTAAATATTAATACTGGTAGAGAGAACATTTGGGGGGGGGGAATCAGAAGAGTGTTTGTAGAATGTATGTAAACATGTATTAATCTCGCTCTTCTTCCAAAGGAAACCGAGCTGGGTATAATTACAGGTTCCCCATTAACCAGCTCCATTCTAAGGAATGGATTTGGCTTACTTAAGAACTTTTATTGAATTTCATATCTACGTTTATGTCATGCAGAGTCTATGACATGACCAGTATTCTACCTTTAATACCAGCCTTCTCCAAATTGGACAGCCTCAAAGGTGAAGTCTTCAACTTTTGGTATTATCAATATCCCGGGGCAGGCAGGGGAAGGTTGCTGTATTGCATTTCAGATACCGTATTTTTCGGAGTATAAGATGCACCGGAGTATAAGACGCACCTAGATTTTAGAGGAGGAAAACAAGGGGAAAAGTATTCTGAACCAAATGGTGTAGTAATATATTATTTAATAAAATACGAGTATAGCAGAATACTTTTTACCACCATGTATACTTTTTACCACCATGTATACTTTTTACCACCATGTACACTTTTTACAAACTTCAAACTTGACAGCTTTAAGACTTGTGGATTTCAACTCCAAGAATTCCTCCTCCAGTCATGCTAGCTCAGGAATGGGAGTTGAAGTCCACAAGTCTTAAAGCTGTCAAGTTTGAAGACCCTTGCACCCCTAACCCAGGGGTCTTTAAACTTGACAGCTTTAAGACTAGTGGACTTCAACTCCCAGAATTCCTCCTCCAGTCATGCTAGATGGGGTAAGGCATAAACACCCCCGTTTTTGCGGAAAACAGCCCATTTTTCAGCCTTTCCCCCCCAAAAAAACGGCATGCAGAGGGTTTGGGAAGCCTGCAGAGCACTCCTAGGGGGTGGGGGAAGGCAAAAACGCCCCCGTTTTTGCAAAAAATGGCCTGTTTTTCGCAAAAATGGGATGCAGGGGCGGGGCTTCTGGAGGCCAAAATGGCTGTATTCGGTGTATAAGATGCACCGACATTTCCACCCTCTTTTGGGGGGGGGGGCAAAAAGGTGCGTCTTATACTCCGAAAAATATGGTATTTCAAGACTACAAACTTTAGCATTCTCAGCCATCATGGGAATATTATACCATTATACCTGGTAGATTTTCTAGGTTGGAAAGTTTGTTATTTATGTCTGATGGTTTGAGATAATGTCAGCATATATTCTCAGATAAAGGTACCTGATTAATCCAGATGACATTTACTGAAGTCATAATGGCTTGGTTCATATATAAAAACTATGATAGAAAAAATCAAAAGATTT
The DNA here is from genome assembly GCA_023053685.1 of Diadophis punctatus similis. Lineage (NCBI taxonomy): Eukaryota > Metazoa > Chordata > Lepidosauria > Squamata > Dipsadidae > Diadophis > Diadophis punctatus. Next base: position 22,008,966 of record JALIGW010000003.1, read on the forward strand.
ATTTTGTGATTTAATCCAGTAGATAAACCTATTTTCACATATCAGTGTTTTGCATCATTTGCAGCCTTAAAAACTAGATTTCACTCCCACCAACAATGTGGTTCTAATTTTATGAAATGCTTATAATTACCTTAGAATTGTTTAACTTCAGTTGCCAAACGCCAACTCAAAGAGAAAGTGTCTGAAGATAAAGCTAAGACTGGGTTAGATTTTCATAGAAAACAGTTCTAAATCAAAAAGTTTGCTTGATTTTGATTTAGTGTTATGTGTGAAGCAAGCCATTATGGCTTTTTCAGTAAACCAGTCAGGAGAAAGTATGTCTAAGAGTCATGAATGAATTCAGGTTATATACAGTATATATATATATACCTACATTGTAACAAATATACAGTAATTCTGTATGTTGCAGAGCCTGGCAATTTAAATGGATGGGGAGTCAATGGAATGGGTGTGGTTAAAATTGTTGTCCTATTTTGGGAGAATTTGTTGGGTTAAGGGCAAAATAGGCATCCAGTCAGCTCGTTTTAGAGCCTTGAGTTTTAAAAACGCTTCTTAAATCATCTCTTCTCCCAACTCTTTTACACTGACTAAAACAGTTGGCCTCATTCCATCCAGGATGCTATGACCACCAAAATGGTACTGGCTGAGGTGATGAGGACATCTGGTGCAGGTTACAACCCTGTGGTAAGGACTATTAATCTTGCTAAAGAATTTTCCACCGTTGCTGAATTATAATTCCCAGTATTCTTTCAGATAAGTCATACCATAAGCCAGAATTTATATGGAAGTCTGGCAAAATGGTTTTTAAAAGTTTAATCAGGAAATAAATAAAAATACCTTGCCTTGTATTCTTTTTTTTTTGCTTCTGATATAAAATAAAAGTAACTGCTATTGTAAAGGTTAATGAACAGGAGATCTGCTGTGCACGAACATATACCAGTCTCTGGGTTTTTGCTGCAAATCGATTTAATAAAACAAAGTGAAGCTTTGTGTGAACAGCCTCAAGGGGTATGGATTGTATTGTTCGTTAAAGAAAATCAATCCACCAGCATTGGTTTGAAATTTTGAAAAGCCCTGTTTGGTCCAGTTCTTACAAAAGTAATGAATGGAGTATAATGAATCAGTACCTTATCGACAGTGGGAGTATGCCGGAAAGCTGAAAATAAGATTAAACTTAAAAACAAAAGAGAAATAAAGCTTAAAAGTGTTGGTATGTACATGCTTTGAAGTTAATAGTTTGGTATTTTATTAGCAATGTCTGCCTATACTCTTTTTCATTTTCTTCAGGCTCAGTGTTCATTCTTTTTTTAAAAAATACCATTTGCACTATTAAGATATTTTCTGGTACATTTATTACAGGGTAAAATACACATCTTTTAGCAGGTGCTGAAAATAAGAACCTGTTATTTTATGGCTTGTTCTAGGACTCCTGTAGACCATGAAAAAAGAGGCATTTGTGGTAAACATGGCTGAAGGCAACATGTATCTTGCTTCTCTACTTGTAAAAGTCTGAAATATGAACTGATTCCCATTGTTCAGAATAACAGGTGATTTGGAGAGATTTTGAGATTTCTGGGGGAAAGGCTGTACAGTTTTGCTTTTTAGAAATGTGTAAATATAATGAAAACAATGATGCAAATATTTGCCGTACTTTTCAGAGTATAAGCACCTTAGTTTTGGGGGAGGAAAATAGGGAAAAAAAAATCTACCTACCAGGTATTCATCTGGCTAGCGTCCTTAGTCTGTTCAGCTTCAGCACATTATTTTATCCCCTGGTTAGGGCTGAAAAAAATATTCTTTGAAGGGAGTAGGAATGAAAACAAGCCTGCAAAGACTTAGGGCTGGAAAAAACTACTTCTGAGGGAGTAAGATCGTTAGCACCTCGTTAGGGCTGAAAAAAACTTTTTCAGAGGGAGTAGGAATGAAAACAAGCCTGCAAAGACTTAGGGTTGGAAAAAAACTTCTTCAGACGGAGTAGGAAGCCGGGAAGATCGTTAGCACCTCGTTAAGGACTGGAAAAAAAAGCTTCATAAAAGCTACATTCGGAGTATAAGACACACCCAAATTTTCAGCCTCTTTTAGGGAGGAAATAGGTGCGTCTTATACTCTGAAAAATACGGTACTTGCCTATCAGCTGCTGTTGCCAGTGGTAAGCAGACATTGTAGGTTTTGAATCAGTGAAAAGAAAAGTTCTTTGTGAATTGGCCCTTATATCTCTTTTTCCTTCCTTCCAAACTGGCTGTTAAAGTTTTAGACTCTGTCTGTTCAGAGACATTTGTTTCCAACACCCAAAGTGAAAAAATGTAGAACATGCAATTTTAAGTGGTCTGCATAATATACCTTCCTACCAGGGGTGCAATTCAGCAGGTTCTGACAGGTTCTGGAGAACCCGTAGCAGAAATTTTGAGTAGTTCGGAGAACCAGCAAATACCACCTCTGGCTGGCCCCAGAGTGGGGTGGGAATGGAGATTTTGCAGTAGCCTTCCTTTGCCATGCCACCAAGCCACGCCCACAAAGCCACACCATGCCCACAAAGCCACAACCACAGAACTGGTAATAAAAAAATTTGAATTTCACCACTGCTTCCTACTGCTTGCTAGTGTGGGTGTATGTGGGAGTTGGGGTAGGGGAGATTTTTGAAAAAAAAAATAAGTCAAAGTATAGCAGAGTTCAACTCTGGCTGAGGAATAGAAAGAAAACACATCTGGATGACATCATGGTGGGTCAATCTGCTATAGATTAAACATGCTGAACGGTAGATTCTGGGGGAAAAAATCAAGAAAGTAGGAAGAACATTTTACTGATACCAAGAAAAACACAATTGTGTATTTACAACACTTAGTTTTTCGTCTGAGAAATCATTTCTCTCATTACTGCATATACAACAGAAAGCTTGTATTCTTTGCAATAACTTGTCTTGTACCAGTTCCTAATACAGAATATGTGAATGAACTGCTCATAAGCAATTTCATTTTTAAAAAATCCCACAAAAACATATACATATTTGAATATTGTTTTAATTTTACAGTGGAGATGATTGCATGTATTTGAGAATAGTTGTAACTCTTAACACGTTCAGCCACATTAACTAGCTGAAAGAGAAATAGCAATTAGGATAATAGGGAGGGAGAGAAGGTTGAAACGACGGTATTTTGTATTTCTGGGTAATGTGCATATATATTTTAAATTATATTTGTATAGTCAAGGTTAGGGTACAACAAATAAAAGTATTTTTTCAATTCCCCCACCCCGCAAAAACATTTTAGCAACAAAAATAATGAGTTATGCAAAAAAGACATGCTAATAGTTTCTGTGTCATAGTTTCACACTGTATGGCAGGGGTGTGTCAAACTCGATTTCATTGAGGGCTGCATCAGGGTTTGTTGGACGGGATGGGTGTGGCCAGCTCAACATCACTCGTGTTGGGGGCGCCTGTAGTGGCCTGAATGCTCTGCCAGTGAAAACAGGCTCCCAAGCTCCGTTTTCGGCTGCAACGGCCTCCTCCAACCCTCTGCCAGCGAAAATGGAGCACAGGGCCAAGCACAGCTCTTGTGAGCTCTGTTTCCAGCTGTGACAGACTCCTGTAACCCTCTGCCAGCAAAAACAGAGCTCAGCGGGCCACGTGTGGCCCTCGCACGCTCTGTTTCTGACTGTGACGGCCTCCTGCAATCCAGTGCCAGCGAAAACGGAGCTTGGGGGGCCCACATGGGGCCCTCCCGAGCTCCATTTTCACTGACAGAAGCACCGCGGGCTAGTCCTTCGCTGTTTTCAGGGTGGCCCCGCGGACCAGATCTAAGAACCCTGTGGGCTGGATCCGGCCCCCAGGCCTTGAGTTTGACACACCTGCTGTATGGCTTTTAGAAATTAACTAAAAACTTTGCAGAATATAGTATTGGGGGAAATGCTATATTTCTATAGCATTGGGGCAAATTGTTTAAACAAATAAAGATCTTAAATTAGAAAGTGGCAAGATATTCAGTTACCTATATAGTTGTACCTGTGTCCTGATTTATTGTACAAATCCAACATTCATAGCTGGGCAATACTTTATTGGGTTCAACCAATTCAACCAACATGGGGAAAATAATATATACTCTTTCATATTTATATACTTGAAAGTTGAAGGCTTGCTTGGGTGGAGTGTTGCTAGAGTGTATGCCAGAAGCACCAGAACTTAAGCAAAACCTGTTTGTCTAGATTGTTCAGGTTGTATATGGATAGTTTTCAGGGCCATGGGGAATGACAGGCTGGGGTAGGGGAGGGATCCAGATAGGGAAAGTGGGAGGGGGGAGATGGGGCAGGAAGGCATTGTGGTGATGACAGACATGGGAAGGAATGGAGGGAGACAGAGTGATCTGCTGTTGGGGAAGATGGCCCCGATGTTTAATATTGGTACTGCATTCTGTCCCCTGTGATCAATCTATATATTAACCCAATGTTACACCATTTATTCTGTGAGCTGCACTGGTTCCTTGTTTTTCTCTAGGTTGAATTCAAGGGGCTACTGATTACTTTTAAAGCCCTACATGACACTGATTATTTGCAGGACTGCCTCTCTGTAAGAATAGCTGCCTGTTCCACTAGATCAGATGGGGTGGGCATGCTCCAGGTTTGCTCCCTGAAATCTTGTCAACTAGTGGGACCTTGGAAGCATGCCTGTTCTGTGGCTGCCCCTGCCTTGTGGAACACCACCACTCAATTCAAGAGGCCCCACCCTTCTAGCTTTTCAAAAGACCCGTAAGCCTGGCTTTTAACTGAAGCACTATGATTGAACGGATAGAAGGCATGGAGAGTGGGTAGCTGAGCCTGCTTGGAACATCCAAAGGGGACAATTAAGGTTTAGGGCTTTTGTTTTATTATTTTATTGCTTTTACTGTTTTAGGATTGCTTTATATATTGGTTTTAGTGTTGTTGTGAGACAGCCCAGAGTTGTTTAAAACAGGTAGCCAAATAAATCTTATAAAGTTACCTAAAATGCTTAGTCGGGTAAGGTGATATAAAACAGCTTATCATCTTAGTGTATATGGTTTGGCTGCTAACCTTACCTCCCAGTCTTTTTTACTATTTTTCAGACATACATGATGAAGATAATTATTCCCAGTTTCTTAATTAACAGAACACAGACTTGATTGCTGCATGTTGATGACATCTAATTCCAAGGCTAGATGGTTTCTCCCAATGGCTTCATATTTTATTAATTACATTGGTGATAATTACATGAAATCCTATCAAATGAAAATTCTACTTCCCTTGAGTCATGTTTGATGGCTATATGGACACATCCGAACAGCTTTCTTGGCAACAATATGAAAACACTTTGCCGTTGCCTTCTTCTGAAAGATTTATTGTCTTGATTTTCTAGTTCAGTCCACACCCTTGAGATATTTTTGTGTTTTTTAGCTCAAACATTAACTAGATATGAAACTACACAGCTTTTTCAAGGTCAGCTGAGTTTGATTAAGTGCTGCTACTGTTCCGTCATCAAAATAAAATGAAAAGATAATGGTGAAAAAGAAAGCTAACCACCCCTGAATCCTTTTCAAAGAGTCATTATGGTCTTCTTACGGTCTCATTTTGGTTTTTTTTTAGTGTTGTTTGTTCTTGTTGAACTCCAAATAAAGTTTAATTCCTGGGCCACTAAGAATGTATAGACCAGAGCCAGAATAGAAGGTAGATCAAACAGTGGTTGTTCCAGATCAAGTGGTTCTGGTGGCGCAGTACTGCAGGCTACTTTTGCTGCCTGCCAGCTGCCTGCAATTTGGCAGATTGAATCTCACCAGGCTCAAGGTTGACTCAGCCTTCCATCCTTCCGAGGTTGGTAAAATGAGGATCCAGATTGTTGGGGGCAATATGCTGACTCTGTAAACCGCTCAGAGAAGGCTGTAAAAAGCACTGTGAAGTGGTATATACTGTAAGTCTAAGTGCTATTGCTATAATATTTTGTTAACTTTCTTAGAAATGGGAGACTGGGAACAGGCCTATTCAAGTATATGCCTAAATTGCACTTGCCATGTATCTTCCTCAAATATTTTTTTTGAGAGATTGGGATGGGATAGTACAGGATATTTCCCCAAAATTGTTAAAAGGGAAGGTTTTACCTGAAAACAAGAATATAATACTTGGTTGTGAGATGGGCGTCTACATAAATTGATAAAATAAATGAATAAATAAAATCCTTTAGAGCAGTGGTTCTCAACCTTCCTAATGCCGTGCCCCCCGCCTGCCCCCCCCGCCGTGACCCACCCCGCCGCCACGACCCGCAACCCGCCACCGTGACCCCCACCGCCATTTGGGTTCTTTTACCCTCTGTGCATGCACAAAGCATTCTGCGCATGGGCAGAGGGTAAAAGAACCCAAATGGTGGCGTCCGGGCGAAGTCTCTCGACCCCTGTGAAAGGGTCATTTGACCCCCAGGTTGAGAACCGCTGTTTTAGAGGTCCTAGACTTACAATCATTTGTTTAGCAACCATTCAAAGGTACAACAGCACTGACAAATATGACTGAGGACCAGTCCTCACACTTATGACCATTGCAGCATTTCCACGGTCACATGATCAGCATTTGCAACCTTCCCAGCGAGCTTCTGACAAGCAAAGTCAATAGGGATTGCTGGATTCACTTACCAGATGCAGTGATTCGCTTAGCAATCACAATGATTCCTTAACCGTGGCAAAAGTAGTAAATCAGCATGCCTCATTTAACAACCACATTGCTTAGCAATGGAAATTTTGATCCTAATTGTGATCATATGTCAAAAACTGCCTGTATATCACACCCAGCAACTGTTTTCTGACTAATGCAATGTCTACATTTCTAAATTTCTTCCACCTTTCTTTTCATTATTCCTTTATTTATAATATATAGGTATATCTATATTATTTATATATAAATATATATTTATATTCCTTTATATATATATATTATATATATATATATGGAGTGTTATCTTGAGAAAGGAATACAATATATATATATATATATATATATATATATATATATATATATATATATATATATATATATATATATATATATATATATATATATATATATATATATATATATATATATGTTTTCTGAGGTTTTCGCGGGTGTTTGTATGTAGGTCTTTGGGTATTCGGGTTTTCTCCCGTGTGAAATTGGAAGTGTCTTCGCAACGTTTCGATGAAGTCTCATTCATCATCTTCAGGCTGATGTCTTCTGCTTCCTGCTTCTAGGAGCAGGAAGCAGAAGACACCAGCCTGAAGATGATGAATGAGACTTCATCGAAACGTTGCGAAGACACTTCCAATTTCACACGGGAGAAAACCCGAATACCCAAAGACCTACACACACACACACACACACACACACACACACACACACACACACACACACACACACACACACACACACACACACACACACATATATATATATATATATATATATATATATGACTCGACAGAATAAACATATATAACCCTTTCCTGGTGAAGAGCTGATTGGGAATAGAACCTTGTGGCCTAGAGGTTAATCTTCTGACTTTCAAGCAGACTGCCCAGGTTCAATTCCCACTACGGGTATGGCCATCTGACGAGAGCAAAATAGCTCGAAATAGATCTATAATAGTCTCCCTTTATTTTCATTTATCAGCAAAAAATGTTACACATATAGACAATATAGTTTGTCGACTATAGAAAGCTGCCTGGATGGTCCCAGGAGGGGCTGAAAGGCAAAAGGAAGCTGTGATGTTTCCTTCCATACACCAGGATGACGCGACAGAATAAACATATATAACCCTTTCTTGGTGAAGAGCTGATTGGAAATAGAACCTTGTGGCCTAGAGGTTAATCTTCTGACTTTCAAGCAGACTGTCCAGGTTCAATTCTCACTACGGGTATGGCTATCTGACGAGAGCAAAATAGCTCAAAATAGATCTATAATAGTCTCCCTTTATTTTCATTTATCAGCACAAAATGTTTATATATATATATATATATATATATATATATATATATATATATATATATATATATATATATATATATATATATATATATATATATATATATATATATATATATATATATATATATATATATATAAATTATTCCTTTCTCAAGATAACACTCCATGTGTTTTACCTGAGCTCATGCAGTAATTTTATAGAATTTAAGATTCAAGAACTGTTTTTTGAGTTTTGCTGTAATATGTTAATATATCTATCCCTTGGAAACTATTATTAGAGGCATGAGATAGGCGTGCTCATGGTAATAGATAATGAATGGTAAGTTCAACCATCCCACCTAGAAGAGTTTGAAAATTGTAATGGAAAGAAATCTGTTGAAAACTCCATTAAAATGCAATCTTTTGTGTCTCTTGGGGAAGCCATTACGTACACATTCTTACCTGGGAGTAAATTGCATCCAATGCAATGAGTCTCATGAGTGGTATATACACTTCTTTGAAATTCCTTTTAGAGTAGCTGTGATAATTTGTTTTGAGAGTGCATATTATCTCAGGCAGAATACTGTTAAGAGAGTGCAGTATTATATCTCATTATAGATGAGTAGCTAAAATTGAGTTATTTCCCAAAGCCAACTTCACAAAACAAATGCATTGATGTTTGGGTGTTTGGATCTTTGGATTAAAGTAATTACTCATCATACTAAGAAAAGGTACGGTTATGCCATCTGTTTTAGAGAATGCCTAAGCTGATAGTGTTGACATAGTCAGACTTTGGCTGCATTCTCATAACATGCTAATCCATCAACCATAGTTAACAAAATACACTGTCTATTGGCATATCTATTAAGAGCCGAGGTGGCACAGCGGTTAGAGGCAGTACTACAGGTCACTTTAGCTGACTGTTATCCGCAGGTCAGCGGTTCAAATCTCACCGGCTCAAGGTTGACTCAGCCTTCCATCCTTCCGAGGTAGGTAAAATGAGGACTCAGATTGTTGGGGACAATATAAATATACTGTACATTGCTTACTGGTGTAAACCGTTTAGAGAGCGCTTGCATTGTGAGGCGCTATATAAATCTCACAAAATAAATAAATAAATAAAATCACCTGCCAAGTCAAAATAAATCCCATCATGTTTTGACACTGCATCCTAGGGGCTACTTTTAGTTTTCCATAGTTCCAAAAGAGAATTCAGTAACATGTTCTTGATTTAATAAGATTGTCATAGGACATAGTTAAGAGTGCCAGGGGTGAAATCCAGCAGGTTCTGACAGGTTCTAGAGAACCGGTAGCGGAAATTTTGAGTAATTCGGAAACCAGCAAATACCACCTCTGGCTGGCCCCAGAGTGTGTTGGGAATGGATATTTTGCAATATCCTTCCCCCAGGAGTGGGGAGGGAATGAGGATTTTGCAGTATCCTTCCCCCAGGAGTGGGGAGGGAATGGAGATTTTGCAGTATCCTTCTCCTGGAGTGGGGAGGGAATGGAGATTTTTCAGTATCCTTCCCTTGCCATGCCCACCAAGCCATGCCCACCATACCACGCCCACAGAACCGGTAGTAAAAAAAAATTGGATTTCACCACTGCTTAAGACCCATGCATTGTTTGGCTTTAGCTTGGTTGTTATGGTTTATAAGCAAACCACATTTATGGTTTAAATGTGTTGTGTGAGTACAATCAGACATGTTCTTCTCATGTGAACTGGGCGAAACTAGAAATTGACTGGGTCTACTGGTAAGGCATCAAGCAGAGGAGCTGGTAGTATTATAGTAAACCAATGTTGCTCACATCAGGGGAATGAAAGTTGGGGGCTATACAAAAGATGAGGTAAATGTCCTAGGGGAAGCATGGTTGCTAAGCAACTGGGAAAGGTAGAGATTGCTTATTGTTGAGGCAGGAACCTCTACTGCTATTTGCATACCAGGGCATTGTATCTTCCTGGTTAGTAAATGACCTTAATTCAGTGGATATATTTCTTAGAGATATGTAAGAGGACAGTTTTTTTAAAAAAAGATTTCAGGTGTGAAATTTATGATCACCTGACTTGGGTAGGTTGGAGGTGTGGTATAAATATGGAGTCCTCCCCAAAATGCGTCATAGAGGTCTCTATTGCTGAATTTGTATATCATGACTTTTTGACTTAAAGTGGTATATGAACTCAACCATAGCAATTTTTAGACCATGATATAACAGTGGATTAGGTTGCTGTTACTTTCTCATATAGAATGGTTAATAAAACAATGATTTAATGGGATGTGAACCCAGTTTGTCTTCCTATTTCTAAATGGCTTATGCTTTAAAAATGCTAAGGTATCTTTATAGAGGACATATAATATAGACAATCAGATGTGTTTACACCAATGATCATTACTTACTGAGAACTCTGAACTATTCTTATAAAACTTAACTTTCTCTTGAAATTAGAACCCTTAGCGAATTGCAGAAATAATGTCACACTAAAATGTGAACAGTACTGCCAGCATTGCCCCTGGAACACTTCAGTGGTGGGATTCAATTTTTTTTTACTACCGGTTCTGTGGGCGTGGCTTGGTGGGCATGGCAGGGGAAGGATACTGTAAAATCTCCATTCCCACCCCACTCCAGGGGAAGGTTACTGCAAAATCCCCATTTCCTCCCGATAAGCTGGGACTCAGGAGGCAGAGAATAGATGGGGTCGGGGCCAATCAGAGGTGGTTGTTAGATAGGGTGAACGGATGAGGCAGACATCAGGTTCAGGATAATAACAGCTCTTTATTGAGGCAACTATGTACAATCCAGTAGCTCTCTGTCTGACAGCTAGCCCTTTTATAGGGAGCTGTCAGACTGCTCGACCAATCAGCTTTAAGTATTTTCCAGCCGAAATGGTGGACCTGACTGAAGCCTATGTGCTCTAGTCTCAATATGTAACAGTGGTATTTACCGGTTCTCCAAACTGCTCAAAATTTCCACTACCGGTTCTCCAAAACTGGTCCGAACCTGTTGAATCCCAGCTCTGGAACACTTGTTATGAAAGATCTCAGCAAAGATACTTTTAGAGTTGGGTTATGATGCCCTTAAAAAGGCTACACACCAAATATTAAGGAAATGTTAATGTTCCCAAGAATGTAGACAGGCAATCCTGATACCAGGAGCTTCTTTTTAAATGATGAATATTAAATTATTCCAAAGCTTAGCATCATAGAGGATTTGCAGTTTAAATATATATTTGCTTAATTGAAGACAATTTTACTGAAAATAATTTTAAAAATTCAGCAGGTCAAACTAAAGCTTGAGTTGATTTAATAAAAAAATTTCATTTTTAAAATACTACATGTACACACAACACAGATTGAGGTAGGCAACCTTTTGGGGACAGTACTGTGCCTTTTCAGCAATAGAAAGACCAAAGATGAAATCTGACTGGTGAGAGTGAAATGAGGCAGTTTTAAGAACAAAAGAAAAGAAAAGAAAAAAGAAAAAAGAAAAAAAAGAAAACACTGGAATGTATACTATTTGAGCTTTGTGGTGATATGTTGAGTGGGAGAGCCTTTCGAATTTAATGAAAATTTTATTTATCTGTCTGGGGTCTTTTTAGTTGATATAGGGCAGAGGTCTCCAACCTTAACAATTTTAAGCCTGGCGGACTTCAACTCCCAGAATTCCCCAGCCTGGCTGGAGGTTGGAGACCCCTTATATAGGGAGGAGACCCCTTATATAGGGAGCAGCGTAGTCAGCCTCATTACTATGGTCAATAATGGAAGGGGGAAGAACTGCATGGGGAAGATTAAAAATCAGCTGAGAACTAAGGTGGCTGAACATGCAGAATAACTCAGTCTAAAATAAAGTTCATTATTTTGTGACTCAGTGTGTCAGTTTAACTCACTTCATTTGAGCTGAGTACTTAGGAAACAGTATGTGTTTGGTTGGACTCGCACAATACATTTAACCTATAAAGAAAGCATGGGTTACAAACCATAATGGCCAAGCCAAAGCAAAACAACACACATGTCTTGGTGTGTCCTGTAAACCAACATATTCAACCAAGAGTTTAAACTTCATATAAAAGCAATCATCAGTTCAGTTCATCATGATTAAATGGTAGGTAAACATTCTATATGAACACAATCCACATTTCATGTTCATTCCTTTTTCAAATTCCTTTTTATAATTGTCTAAACCAGTTTGCCCTCTGATATGTTGGGAACTCAGTTCTAAAGCCAAGCCAGCCCAAAATTTAAAACGAGCAGTAACAAAAACCCATTTTGATTGATGGTTCAAACATCATATTTAGTCATAGCAAAGTTTATTTGCTTTGGGTTTATAAGTCATGAACCGAACCATAATTGTTTCTAAAACATTGCTTTTGGTTCATTATGCTGCCAGAATCAGCCAATTGTAGTTTATTCATCAAACTAAAGTTTGCAAACTATATGTTTGAACTCAGTCACTGAATGAGGGAAAAGACTTCATTTCAGAACCAACACCTGGTGAGGAATAATTAGGAGTTGCTTCCCATATATGGTTTCCTGGGTATTTACTACAATGTCAGAATAAATCTTGAGGGGTATGTGTGTATCATTACAGTCAGTGGAAATTGTATCTTCTTCTTTGACTTTGTGTTTTGAGAATTAATAGCTCACGTTGGATGCTCAGAACACATTATGAATTCTGCTTATTTATTGTTTCTTCTACCAGCAGTTTCCCAGGATGTCGTATTTTTTTTAGTATGATACCTCTTCATGTCTTTCTGAATTTAAGGATGCATGCATAGCAACTGTCTGATTTATCCACACAACCTAAATCCTCTTGGTCTGAAAGACAATAAATGTTGGTCACTGTCTCCCAGTGACTTATGTCCTAACAGAGAACTTGAATGTGGATCTCTCCAGTCCTATCCAATATTTTAATTACTATCCTAAACATTGTTCTGGAGAAAACTAAACATATATATAGAGACTCTTCAAAAAGGAATGACAGAGAACTTTAGTGCTGTCTTTATCACAACACCAGAGAGACTAGAAGACCACAACTGTGAAATAAACAACTTTACCTTGTACTATTTCACTCTATTAGTAATGTTTAAGGCAATGTTCCTCAGACTTTTGCAAGAACTATAAAATATGGGGAGTATCCAATTAAATGTTCCTATATTTTCATGTTGGAAATTCACAGTTTGGACAAATAAAATAATGGTTAATAATTGCATTGGTATACACCTTCCCAGTCCCTCAGTTTTAAGAATTTTGTTAAACTAAATTTTGATGCATAATTTAATCCAAAATTAAGTATTGATTTACCATTTTAATCATTTATATAAGCTAAGTAACCAAGAGTTGAGTAGAACCCAACAAAAGTATATGTACAGTAATTTAAAAATATATAAATAAAACCATAATGCAAATGTGAAAGCGGCTGCCCACTCCATCCCACCATCTGTCAGTTTGCCTGCAGCCCACATGGTGCGTCGGGATCGCCTGCAGTGTGTCGGGATCACCCTGTACCTCTGCCTCCGTCTGCTGCTTGGACAGATAATCAACTCACCTGCGCTGCATGGGCTGCGCAGCCCCAGAGTGCACTGACAAGGATTGGTGTGCTGCAGCTGCTGCCGGACACCGTTGGCCCCTGCGCGCTTACTGCCTCTTACGTGCGTGCCGGGGGGTTGGTCACCCAACCATGCTGATCAACCTGATACTATGTTTCCCTGAAAATAAGCCCTAATATGTCTTTTGGAGCAAAAAACACCTATAAAACTGGGTCTTATTTTTTGGGAAACACATTAGAATAGATCCCACTTGATAAAAGGCATCCACAAAAGAGACCTAAACAAGATGGATCAACAATATCAGCAAGTATTGCAGGCCCAATTGGCAAAGGAAAGCTCAGGACTCTATTGGTTGGAAACATGCGGAAGAGGCCTTCATCCTGCAGTGGATAGACAATGGCTAAAATGGTGATGATGAAGAAGATGAAGATGATGGAGGAGGAGGAGGAGGAGGAGAACTTGTTTTTTCTTTTTTTGTGTGAAGGTTAATAGCTATAATTATATTAAAGTAAAAACTACGAATTTGCACTGACAGATTATAAAGACAACAGTAAATTTTGCCAAATGCAGTATCTTTAGATTTTCTAGTTAATGGGCCACAAATGTTGTTAGACCAGCTCTACTGTTTGCACACTGTGTTAATTCCAGCCCCTCCTCTTTCTCCTTCATTTGGCTCTGAGAAAAACTATGCTGGAAAGAAAAACAGGAACATGGTTTTCAGCTGGTAGTTTACATACCACAAGTAGGTCACAGAACTGTCCTAATGGACATATAGGTTATTTGATTGGATCTTTAAATGTATTTTTCAAAATTCTATAAACGATACATATAGTATTAGAATGCCTGCAAATGTATAAATCACCCCGGATTTGGAGTCTTGTTTCTTTTACAGTGGAAGCCAAGTTCATTCATTGAATAATTGGTAGGGCTTACTATATGGCAGGCTGATGTGAATTCTCATACAGAGATTAAAAAAAATCACCGTTGCCCAAATTCTAGATTGTCTGATACAGTAAATTTTTCTATCTAGATTGCTTAGAGTTGCCTCCATACTGCATTGCCATTCTCATCTTTTCTACTTTTCTTTGGCTATGACACCAACAGCAGCAGAAATAATTGTGTATTTTGTCTCACTCTTTCTCTGTTGATGTCTCATTGTGGAAGGCAGGTATTGTTGTGTTAAGGAACTCTCACAGTAATCAGTGTTTGTCACATATTCGCCAGGTGATCTTCCCTTTCCTGTTCCATGTTTTCTTCTCTCCTCATTCCTTTCCTTGTGATTCTAAAGGCATGCATCCCTTTATTTTCCATTTCTTCACCTCTCCTCCTCCTTGCCAGATCCCCAAAACATGGTGTCATCTCTTGACCATAACGTCCCTCTTCTTTTTCCATGTAGCGTAATGTATGCATTCAGTGTAATTTAATTTATTTTATCACAGTGTTGTACGTTGCTGTTCTCACCTTAGAACACCTTAGAATCCCTACTGGCTTCCCCACTGAGTTGTAGGAAACTGTTAGAGACAGTTTAAAAATAGGATTATGTGACCTCCTGAGGGCAGGGCCAATCTACCTGATCTCCAGAGGCTGAAGAAAGAGGTGGTCTACACTCAGTTTCAGAACAGGAATTATTTGAAAAATGAAACAGGACGAAGACTAAGGTATAGTGGCTTTGTATTTGACTAACACCAGAGAGACTCAATTTCTACTCTGTTTGCAGCCACAGTAGCTCTCACTTGATGACTTTCAGCCCAAGCTACCTCACAGAGTTGTTATGAAGAAATATAGGAGGATAGATCGCTATGTATGTGCCTTGAGTTTTTGAACAAAGATGGAATATATATACATGTGCATGTTTATGTCCCAGAAAAGGGGCACGTAAAGCAATAAAAATATCCAGGATTTTCTTCATGGACCTTCAAGTTTTTTTTTTTAAAGAGCCACTTGATGAGTCAATTCCTTGCTGCTGGATGAGGGAAGGAGGAAGGAATTGAGTCTGTCAGGGAAACTGTCATGAAATGTTCAAAATGACCTCAGCAGCACCCCAACCACAGCAGCAGTCTGAAGCAGCCACAACTTTGCCAAATTTCATTCCTTCAGGAGTCCCAGGTTTTGGTCACATTGTGTACATTAGCCCATTTGAGGTACCTTGGTTCAAAAATTATTGCCTTGTAATGCACAGTTTCACCCAGTTAATGGTAATAATAATGACAACAAGAATTTTAGATAGATAGATATGGTTGTCTGAATATTGTTCTGTACCAGATAGATTATGTATTTTTCTTACTAGTTCCCTACAGTTTTCCGACCAGTTCTGATAACATTGGTGGGAGTCTTTTCCTTCTGCAAGAGAAATTCTGAAAAATCACCCAGTCCGTTTCTATGCCCACAACTTTGATGGAGAATTTGGAAAGGCCTTTTCATCCAGCTACAGTATAGTATTCCAATGCAGTGCCTTACAAATTAAATAAAGGAAGTTCTTTGTCAGTCTGTAGTATTGCAGATAAATGGTTTCAGATTGCAAGATTGTATGTCTGCTAACTGCTTTGTTCTCACATGATGTGTAGCAGATGTCAGGCGCCAGCGGCTGCTGACATGCTACAAATAATTAATTACTTAAAAACACATGTAACACATGTCAGTTAATTGTTAGACCATTAGCTTCAAACAGCTACACTAAGTGCATTTATGCAAGTGAAGAAGCTTGTGGTCTTTGCATGTCTTTGCCCTTTGCATTTTTATATTGCCAAAATTGGCTTGCCAAGCTAGAAGACCACTGGCTGTAGTTTTGCTCCTGATGTGATGTCAACAGCTGCAACCAAGCCTGGGGAAATGGCAGTCTCTGATAATGTACAAATAAATCTGTAGAGGAGAAAATTGTTAGAGAGTGAAAGTGAACCTATAAGGTGATCAGGTGTAGTCTGAGCTCGAGATGCAGGAAAATTGAATTCTTACGGAAGGGAACCTGGTTAGCTGAAGAGAAGTAACCCACAGAGCAACTATTCATCAGCATTTAGAAATCCTCAAATAATAAAATTGCTTTGGTGATACCGTCAGGGGAATACACTATAGAATTTCATAGATGCTAGAAATTACAGTGTTTTCTGAGAATATTATATGCACATATTTATTTATATGTGTTTGTTTGTGTGTTTGGTTAGGTGAACCCAGCCATGGTGACCTATTCAGCAAACCATTCTCATAAGAAAACCATGATTTCTTACAATATTTGAACTCTAGAGTTACGTCATTCATTCATGTTAGGATAAAAACAAACTATTATGACTTAGTGTAATATGCATTATGCACGTCACCCATTGTAGTTAATTAATCATGGTTTATGAATTACATATGAATCATTTAATTAAGGCTTCTTGTTCATGAAAAGATAATTCACTTTTATGAAATGGATGTATTATTAAAATAGGACCTAAAAGATCCAGATTGATGTCTTTATGATAATGTTAAGAAGGTGACTTTCTCTCAGTCCAATTTACTTTCCAGTGTGGTTGTTATTGGGATAAAATGTGGAATCCCACATATGCCTGAGCTCCTGTGTGAAATGTTTGTATTGTGCCTAGGTGCTTGTTATTCTCCCACAATTTGCATTTTATTTATTTTTATTTACGTTACATTGTTTTAGTTGTTGTTAGTTGTACATTGCCCAGTCACGTTTATTGAGATGGGCAACCATATAAATTTGCTAACAAATAAAAAAAGATGAAATATAAATGCAAATTCAATAAAGAAATGATGTCCAATCCCAGGCCCTAAGGTAAGGTGACCAGACGTCCCGATTTTGGCGGGACAGACCCGCTTTTTAATGCTTTGTCCCGCGTCCCGCCCGCCCTCTTAAAAAGTCCCGATTTTTGAGCCCCCGCTTCTTCCTCCAGCCAGACGCGCGCCCGAGCGACAGGCTTCCGATTCAGTCCCCTCTATTCACAGGGTGGCGCAGGGTGGGGCAGAGCGAACCCTGGGGGGGGGAGCGCCACTTTGCACTTGTCCCATGAGGCCATGTGCCGCGTACCGGGAAAAGTCCCAGGTAGGACGCGTGTCTCGCGCTGGGGGTTGGGGGGGGCGGGGCAGGACTGGCGGACGGGACGGGGCGCGCGTCCTACCTGGGACTTTTCCCGGTAGCTTCAGTCGCGTTCCTTGCTAATTGGCGCCAAGAGCAGAGCAGCCTCTTCCAAAAGATAACGTCTCGCGATCTTCTGGGAGGGGCTGCTCTGCTCTGGACGCTATTAGCAAGGAACGCAACTGAAGCTACCGGGAAAAGTCCCAGGTAGGTAGGATGTACAGTGGCCTCCCGCGTCCCCCCTCCCCCCCACCTCACCTGGACGCCGACATTTGCTGTTTTGCCCTCTGCGCATGCGCAGCGTTCTGCGCATGCGCAGAGGGCAAAACTCAAATGGAGAAACCCACCCCCGTCAATGGTGTCCCGCTTGAAGAAAAAAAAATCTGGTCACTTTACCCTAAGGTCTACATGGTGTCATAATACATATTATAAATCTATGAAAGAGAGGGGAAATTTCTGTGATATTAAAATACTTGGAGTCAGTGCATATATTTGATTCCAGATATTCTAAAGTCACTTCCAAATACCTCTCTAGCTTTGTTAAGATGCTGTTTTCATATCTATTTTTTGCATTCCATGGGTCATATAAAATAATTTAGAGGACTGAAGTTGGAGGATAGTAATTGACCCCTTTCCAAAGAAACGAAGATGGCGATTGCAGCTCCCAATGATGTTTGTTGAAAGCTGTCATATAGTTCCATCACCCGAACAGGGGGAGTGTTCAGTTGACAAGTAAAGAAGGAAATAGCTGCAGTCATTTTTATCTTTAATATCACCGAAAATGCATATAAAAAGTACCGTATTTTTCAGAGTATAAGACATACCTTTTTCCTCCCTAAAAGAGGCTGAAAATTTGGGTGCGTCTTATACTCCAAATGTAGCTTTTCCGAAGCTTTTTTCCCCAGCCCTAAGGAGGTGCTAACGATCTTCCCGGCTTCCTACTCCATCTTTCCAGGCTTGTTTTCATTCCTACTCCTCTGAAAAAGGTCTTTTCAGCCCTAATGAGGTGCTAATGATCTTACCGGCTTGCAGCATTTTAAAATTCCTACTCCTAGTTTTTTCCTGCCCTAAGTAGTTTTTTCCTGCCCTAAGTCTTTGCAGGCTTGTTTTCATTCCTACTCCTCTGAAAAAGGTCTTTACAGTCCTAACCAGGGGGTAAAATAATGTGCTGAAGCTGAACAGACTAAGGACGCTAGCCAGATGAATACCTGGTAGGTAGATTTTTTCCCCTATTTTCTTCCCCCAAAACTAAGGTGCGTCTTATACTGCGGTGCGTTTTATACTCCTAAAAATACAGTAATATACACTGGATCTAAAAGCTTTTGAACAGAAGGCTGTTAGTTATTCCTCTTTCTTGCTTTCCTTCTAAGCGCTAAGCCAAAAGGAAAAAAAGGAGGAAAACTTCCATAAAAACAATAAGGTGTGAATAAGGTGTTAAAATCAATGAACTCTGGCATTTGCCTTAATTGTTAATGCAGAGTGATTCAAAAGGTGCCTTTCTACAGGCGATATTTCCAAATGCAAAGATCTATAAACATATTCTATAAACTATTATGCATTGTTGGATCTGTATGTATATGTGTCTGTTAAGCATTATCAGCAAATTCTATTTATAATTTTGAAAATATTTGCTTCAACTTTGGGTGTGGCTCAGTGGGAAGACAGCTGGCTCATTTATCACATATTTAGCTTGGATGTGTATGTTAGCCTTTGGAGGGACATTGAATACTTTTAACATTAATTATGGCTTTACATAATTCTGCTTCTAATTGGTTTGACTTTGTTAAAAGTTTCAGTCCAATAAAATATGTTGCTCTCTTGGATATAGTATTTGAATTAAAAGAGAGAGGGGGTGGGGAGATACTTTATTAAAACAGTGCATAAAATGCTTTAAATGTCTGAAGTCTTACAGAAAATAGAGCAAGTTTTTTTTTGCTTTCAGTGAGTTTTTGATAAGTAAGGTTGCTGGAACCATTGTCACTACAGAAATGATCTATCAGAGGTTTAGGTATGAGTCAGTATTCACATTACAGGTAAGCTACAGTTTATATTTAGATAATGACCATTTGGGTACTCTTTGTAAAGCATTCTGGGAATTGAAATTTTTTGAGAAAGAGATGAGATTCCCAAAGAAAGTCAGTAGAAACGTGTAGAGCTCACAGCTGAAGTGTTTGTAAATTCAGCTATTGTCTTTGTGATTCTTATGTTCTCTCTCTCTCTCTCTCTCTCTCTCTCTCTCTCTCTCTCTCTCTCTCTCTCTCTCTCTCTCTCTCTCTCTCTCTCTCCTATTGTATCCCTTTTAAATTATAAAATGTTCAGACAAGGAGCCTGTCTATTTCTGTTTCTTTCATTATTCTGTAAGATGTAATGGACATCGTTATAATATTCAGTAGTCTACTGAAATCTTTAGTGTAATTAGCTCAGCTATCCAACCCTCCCATTTGTCTAAGTCAGGGGTCAGCAACCTGTGGCTCTGGAGCCGCATGTGGCTCTTTCATTCCTCTGCTGCAGTTCCCTGTCGCTCAAAATATGCGTCACAACTGCCAATGTGTGACACCCACTGGCATGCGATTTATTGAGCTTTTTGACCCCCGGTAGGCCAACCTTGGATAAATCCAAAAAAAGAAAAGTTTCAGAAGAAAAACAGAACATTCAACTACGTATGCTGGTTCTGTGGCTGCTCAGGAAATAGTCAGGCACAGGAAGGGTTTTGTGGTTCCCAGTGTTTTCTTTTCTGTGGGAAATGGGTCCAAATGGCTCTTTGAGTGCTTAAGGTTGCTGACCCCTGGTCTAAGTTAATCTTAGTTGTTTTTGGCACTTAACCAATTGGATTATACTGTGTCTCTTCCCAGATTCCAGATCTTCCACTTCTTGTCGTTACTGAAACTTTACTTTGTTCTAGATATGGCATAAGCTGAGGTACATAGATAAGCACGTGCGTGTGCTATTTTGACTGCTCTTTGTTATTCATTGATCTAGTCATTAGATGCATTCAGAGATACTACCGGTAAGCTTGAAGCCTAAAGTGTGACAGATGCTTGTCTTTGGTAGACCATAGCTTACTTTCCATTGTACCTTTTTATTCTGCATTTATCTTTGTTGTCTTTGTTCACCCAACACTCTGAACCACGGAATAGCCAACCACATTTTAGTTTAATGCCTGAATCCAGCCTGTGTGGTCATATTATTGTTCAATCAGTATGTCATGACTCAGAAAAGTGGGTTAATTGAATAAAACATGGATAAGCTGGCATGGATAAGCATTTTACACAAGAACAGCCTTTCGGTGCTTATTTCTATTCACTGTGATTCCCAAATAAACAGGAATGAGGTAGGGTCTTATTTTTTAGATCTTCCTTATGCATCTATTTCTTGCCTTTCTGGAATTTCAACCTCTTTATTTTTGCAAGCATTGCATTGCCAATAAATTCAACAGTCAAATTGAATACCAACTGTGTTCATGGTATTGGACATGATGGCTGTTTGGTCTCTTCCCACTATAGCAATGGCATCTGGCAAACCACCTGCAAGATCTCAATGTGCTATTACATTGATTCTGAATCACCACTTTGGGGATTGCTCTCTAACTTCCTCCTATGGGAGAGCTATTTTACTGTAGACAACTGAGAATGTAGAGGATCCCAGACCATTGCAATAATTGAAACATAGGCATTTCTGAATTGTAGTGCTTCCCACAGCAAATATAATTCAGCCAATACAGCCTCATTTTAATGTTCTCTATACCAATTCAAAGCACTACAGTGCAGAGGAGGAGGAGGAGAAGAGCTGCAGTAATGAGTTTTGAACTTTTTTGGAGCTTATTTGGATATTTTTGCAAAACACCTATGTCTGTTCCCCACATCAATCAACCATATACAGGCAGAATAATTTAAAGGAAGAAAGCAGACAAGAGGGGACTTTGTCCTAAGAGTCAAGTAAAGGATAGATATCAATAAAACAGAATATACTGTACAGTATGTTGTAAATGGGATTGAACAGAACAGATACAATCTAAAAAGCCTGTCACATTGCTCTTCTGTTTGCTTAGCCAAGAATATGCATATTTCATCCAAGGAAAGAGATAATTACAGCCAATGTCACATTGTTTGAAATGTAGAGGTTAGCTAATGCAACTTTGGTCTTACTACGCTAAGTGCAATTTGAAAGCAACATCTAGTCCACCCTCATAAAAATCTTCATAATTCAGATTAAGACAAAATTACGAACCTCAAGGCCTATATTGCATGTCCTAACTCTGAACATTTGAACTCTGAACCCTCTTCTCCACATTTGCTATATATTTTTAATTATCTGCTTTGATGGTAAACCCAGAATCTTGCATGATTTTTGTGCCAATTCAGTTAGTTTGGTCTTTTATGAGATTTATAGGTCATCTCAATCTATTACAACTCTGAGAATAACAGATAGTGGAGTAGATCTTTATTTATTTATTTATTTATTTATTTATTTATTTATTTATTTATTTATTTATTTATTTATTTATTTATTTATTTATTTATTTATTTATTTATTTATTTATTTATTTATTTATTTATTTAATTTATTTATTTGTGAGATTTATATACCGCCTCACAGTGCAAGCACTCTCTAAGCGGTTTACACCAGTAAGCAATGTGGGGCCGAGGGGGAGGGCCTTCTCTGTGGGAGCTCCCTCCCTGTGGAACCAGCTTCCCCCGGAGATCAGGACCATCCCCACCCTGCTGGCCTTCCGGAAAGCAATAAAAACTTGGCTCTTCCGGCAGGCGGGGTGAAAGTGAGACCAACTAGATAAAATATGGGTCTCCCCCCTTGATTGTAAATATGAGATACTCTTTTTAACTTTTGTATTTTTTAAATTATTGTATTTTATATTTGTAATGGAATCTAACATGTTGTGAGCCGCCCAGAGTCCCCAGGGAGTTGGGCGGCATAGAAATCCATTAAATTAAATTAAATTAAATTAAATTAAATATATTTACATTGCCCCCAACAATCTGGGTCCTCATTTTACCTACCTCGGAAGGATGGAAGGCTGAGTCAACCTTGAGCTGGTGAGATTTGAACCGCTGACCTGCGGATCAGTGTCAGCTAAAGTGGCCTGCAGTACCTGCCTCTAACCGCTGCGCCACCTCGGCTCTGTTATAAAGATTATTTCCCAGCAGTGGATTTCGGATTTAATGGATCAGCATAGCTGTTTTTTCTTTAATAAGAAATGCAATTTTGCAAATGCTGAACTAGATATGACCTCAAATGTGCGCATCTATTTAATATACACATTAAAAAATGAAATAGCATGGATAATGCATATGTGGAACTCTTTTCTGCCTAATGAAGATGAGCTCTCAGAAGCTGCTCTTCCATTGGAGCATATGAGAGGCTGCCAAAGAGCTGATTCAGAGAAAGTTTTTTTTGCTGAAATAGCAATTTCTATACCGTATCCCCGTCTCTTGTAATCCTAATAATTATAATTCCTCTTCCTGTAGCTGTTTCTACATTTGAAAAAAAATGCATTATGCATTCCTTTGTTCCTGAGCTAAATGCAAAATAGATTTTAGACTTTATTCTTAGAATAAAAGAGCACCATAGTTTTTCTCTGCAAATGTAATAGGCAGCCTACTTTTTTTAAAAAGATCAGCCTCAATAGGGGACAATTTCATTAGGCCCCATCAAAATATTACTTACTGTCAGAAATTATCAGATTGCACAATAAATTTCATTCTAGACAATAAACCAATACGTTCCAGTGAAATTAAATTAAATCCCACTCCCAATTATAGACCACTAACATCTGTGGACAATAAATAATGAAAAAATATATTAATAAAATGAGAAGGAAGTGTGTGAAGTGTTCACATGAATATTCTGATCCCAGGCATCTCAGATACTACATTCAGAGAATGAGCTATGTGACTTGCTTCTTTGAGATTTGGAATAGCCTGTATTTCAAATGTGTGAATTCAGCCAAATGTAGTTTATTCAGTAAAACATGGGCATAAAATCTTAGCTTAGTTTATTGTTGAAACTCTGGAACAATCCCTGAAGCCATTACTAAGTCAAATCCATTTCTGACCCGTTTCAATGAATCTTATTTTATAGTATTTTACCTATCATTATAGCTGTTTTGGTAATCAACAGAAAGCTTGAAGCAATGTTATCTAAACTGATCACGCCAAATATTTAGAGATTACAGGAATCTCTAAATAAATAAAATAATATAATAATATAATGTCTTAATAAATTAAATAAATAAAAGTCCAACATTTATTTATATTATTAGACCCGCATCCACTTTTCTGTTTGCATGAACACTCAAGATGACTTATAACAATTATAGATTGAGAAAGGCTAATGGTGAGGAATTATTACTAGGTTGATCAGTTTGAAGAAATTTAATAAGATTTGTAAGGGTTAAACTGGTATGTGAATGTTTATATGTTTATAAGAGCCGAGGTGGCGCAGCGGTTAGAGGCAGGTACTGCAGGCCACTTTAGCTGACACTGATCCGCAGGTCAGCAGTTCAAATCTCACCGGCTCAAGGTTGACTCAGCCTTCCATCCTTCCGAGGTAGGTAAAATGAGGACCCAGATTGTTGGGGGCAATATAAATATACATTGCTTACTGGTGTAAACCGCTTAGAGAATGCTTGCACTGTGAGGCGGTATATAAATCTCACAAAATAAATAAATAAATAAATATATACACACAGACACACAGACCTTTGTAAGCAAACATTTTAGACTCTGGAAGAATGAGAGCAGATCTTGATTTCATATAATTGTTGATTGTTATATTAGTATCAATATAGAATCCATATCTACCTCTGTCTTTGTTTAAAATCTCTTGTGGATCTTATGAAAATATAGTATCCTGTGCCTATAGGGTAGGGACATAAATCAGATAACAATTGTTGGAGTAGAGATGTTTATGGTCCAGATTTACCCTGACTACAGTAATTATTTTTTCTTCCTATTTCACATTCATTTCTATATGCTGGTCAGTTTCAAAACAGAGGAATACAGGGAAGATGAAACTAGGTGAAAGGGAGAGAGAAAAATAAATGTACCCAGGATTAAGCCAGCCCTCTCATACATAATATCCTCTGTAATGGATTATCACATAACTGTGATAATTTTATCTTCTATTGGGTTTTATGATACTCCGTCTATCTTTTTATATTTCCAGTATATATGATGTAGTATCAGAAAGAAGAATCAAGAGCAGGAATATCATTGGCTTGATTAGGAGAACTGGGCTGTCTGCCAAACCTGTTGCACACCTGGGAAATGTTCTGAGCCACCTGTGCGGCTAGAAACATTAACCCCGAAAGAAAGATCAAAGGGGAGAAGGGAGGAAGAGACCGTTGCTAGGGCCCCCGTGTCTGGAACAGTTGCCAGACTTCTTCCTTCACCCCTCTAAATATCAATTTTTAGTGAACAATGGACTTGCATATGTGGTTGTGTATTCTCATTCTCTCTCTCTCTCTCTCTCTCTCTCTCTCTCTCTCTCTCTCTCTCTCTCTCTCTCTCTCTCTCTCTCTCTCTCTCTCACACACACACACACACACACACACACACACACACACACACACACACACACACACACATCTTTTTTTCCTTCCTTTTGGAGAAGACATAATTTTTCAACGTTTGCTGTCAGCATAGGTCCATGTGCACAGATTGGTTTGTCAAGCGTTTTCAGTCATTTTGATTCAGAAGTTGCCTTGACTTAGAGGGAGAATCTTTTGCTTCAGGCTGCCTAAGATAAACTACTTAGGGTTTTAAATTTTGAAGAACGGGACATGAAATAGTAGCAGTGGTGATAATAATAGCAACAACAACAATAATACAGGGTTATTCAAAAAGAATGAACTGATTTCATGATGCATTGCTTCAGTTCTCAAGCATCGTCATGTAATGAGTCAGTGACCATTTAAAAGAGGAGTTGTTTAAGTTTTGAATGGCTGACACAGGGGCGATGTAGTCGCGTTCTTCCGGCAACGTTTAGTTGTTTGTTTACCCTCGGAATGGCGAGTCCTCAGGAAAAGGCGTTCTGCATTGGAGGGCCCAAGACTTTGCTCTTTGTGCTTGGCCTGCGAGATCCCCAGACCTAACCGTGTGTGATTTTTTCTTTTGGGGATAAGTAAAAGATCACGTTTATGTTCCACTGCTACCCACTAACCTCGGTGACCTTAAACATCAAATAACAACAGCGATCAACTCAGTGGATTGTATTATGTTGATATGCGCCTGGGAGGAATTCTCTTATTGCATTGATGTTGCCCGTGCTGCAAGTGGTGGCCACATTGAACACTTGTAAGACAGGAAATAAAAGTTGATTGTGAGTAGAATACTTGTGACTTGGCTGGAGTTTTGTATTACTTTCCTTAATAAAATATTGCGTCATGAAATGGGCTCATTCTTTTTGAATAACCCTGTAGAGTGACTCAGGCAGAATTCTTCAGTGATGTAGTTCCATTCGCAGTTCCATTCATGAAGATACAGATACAGCAGGTATTGTCATGGAGTCGTCACGTGATGTATTGTGAATCCCCCCCCTTTTACTAAACTGGGTGTAGGTGTGGGCAGAATGTGACCATTCAAATAAATTACAACCATTTGTTTAGTGATCTTTTGAAATTATAATGACTCTGAAAAAACTGACTTTCAACCCATCCTCATAATCATTGCAGCATTCCCATAGTCCAGGGGTGTCAAACTCGTAGCCTACTGGATGCGTCACATGCTGGCCACGCCTACCCCTATTTTAGCGAAGGGGGAAAAAGCTGTGATACATCACATGACAACAACATGACACTGCAAGTTTGATACCCCTGCCATAGTCAAATGTCAAAATTTGGGCATGTGACAACTGGAATGTACTTGCAATAGTTGGAGCATCCCGGGGTCATGTGATCACCATTTGTGATCTTCCTGGCTGGCATCAGCAAAATCAATGAAGGGAGTTGGATTTGTTAAACATGTGAATCACTTAACAACTGCAGTGATTCGCTTAGCAACCACGTGAAAAAAGATCATAAAATTGGCTGCAACTCTCTTGATAACGGCCTTGCTTAACAATGGAAATTCTGGTCCCAATTGTGGTCATAAGTTGAGGACTACCTGGAGTCTCATAATGAATATTAAACTTTTTTCTATTTAATTACTTAAAAATTTAAAACCTATTTAATTTAAACCCACCTAGGACAAAGGCCTTGTAACCGCTATTTTAGAATCTCAAGTAATGCATCCTACTGAAGAAAAGCCAGTTTTTTACAACGTATACACCGTATGAAGTGTTTCTCTTGCCATACTATAGATACCATCTTAGCCACCTTCTATGAATTGCTAGGGACTTTGACAACCACATTTTCACAGATCTAGAACGGCAGCATAAATAAGATTTATCCATTCCATTGTATACCATCAAACATAGTTAGTTGGCTGCCTTTGACTGGCCTGGCCACAAATTATGTGATTTTGCCTGGCATAAACAAGTAAAAGAATTGAACAAAAATGCTAACAAGGAGCTGTATTCACTCCCTTGTGTGCTGTTACTTCTGTAATGAAGGTGCATGAGACAGAACTGCTAATTCTGCATTTCACAGCTTTCCCACATCTGCTGTTGGTGTACACGCGTTGCATGTGGAAGCTTATGTACACAGAGTTCAATGTGAGCCAGAACTTTAGAGATCTGCAAAGTGTAGTTATCAAGAGTGCAGAAACTTCTCTTTTGAGGACAGAATCAAGATGACCATGCAGTATTGGGGATGAAATCAGCAGTGCTGTTCTTTCAACATACATACCAAGGGAATTACAGAACTGCCCAATTTAAAAGATTATCAGAAAGGCAAGAGATAGTAATGTGGCACAAAACAACTGAACTAGAGGTTGAGAAATCAAGCCATTATATTGGATTATAAATGTTATATTGTTTTGTTGGTCTGAGAACACCTTACATGGGGATTGATTCCCCCTCCAATAACACATTGCCGCTAAAAAAGGAAATTAAGGTAGTCCTTGACTTACAACAGTTTGTTTAGTGACTGTTCAGTTACAGCCGCACTGAAAAAAGTGACTTATGACCATTTTCACACTTATGACCATTGTAGCATCCCATGGTCACATGATTTCCATTTGGTTACTTGAAAACTGACTCATGTTTATGATGGTTGCAGACAGGGATGGGTTCCAACTTACCTCGCTGCTGGTTCGCTCCCTCCCGCACCGCAGGGGTGTGCTCGTGGGTGTGCACGTGCACTGCGTGCGCATGTACAATACTGAAAAATCTGGGGGGAAAAAAGCCAAAAAAAAGATGGCGACTGCATGCACAGTGCCAGAACTCGGCTTCTGTGCTTGCTCAGAAGGAATTTTTTTTTAAAAAATTCAAAACAAAAGATGGCAGCGCCCACGGACCGGCACCAATCGATCCGGTTCGGTGACGTCATTGTGACATCACCAGCAGGTCGCTACCTGTTCGGGCAAACCAGTACGAATCGGGAGAAACCCACCCCTGGTTGCAGAGTGCTGGAGTCATGTGAGGCCCTTTTGCAGCTTTCTGGCAAGCAAAGTCAATGGGGAAACCAGATTCAGTTAACAACTGCAGTGATTCACTTAATAAATATGGCAAAAAAGTTGTAAAATGGGGCAAAACCCTCTTAAACATTTTCTCACTTAACATAAATTTTGGGCTTAATTGTGGTCATAAGTATAGGACTACCTGTCCAAACATTGCAAAGGACTGCACAGTCTGACGATGCATGTGCTAGAATTTGCATCTCAAAAACAGCTCTGTTGCCTCAAATAGTTGATTGGACTTGTGGATTTTTATTTATTACGAAGAAAAAGGGGCTGGAGAACAGAATACAATATTCATTCTATCAACCTCCCTTAACTTGACTGCATCCAGATCAGGGGTGTGTTCCTACTGGTCCGATTCGGTGCGCCTGCACCGGTAGAAGTCCGCTGGTGATGTCATCATCCCGGTGTGGTCGGTGCTGGTCACTGGGCGCCGCCATTTTTTTTTGAAATTTTTTTTGAATTTTTTTTTTTAAAAAAAATCCTTCTGAGCATGCGCAGAAGCTGAGTTCCGGCACTATACATGAGGTCGCCATCTGTTTTTCGGCTTTGTTTTTTTGCCATGCGGTGCAGGAGGAAGCAAACTGGCAGCGAGGTAAGTTAGAATCCTCCCATCCCCAGCCAGCGTTTCTCCTAAAGGCTCTGGGGAGGGGGGGGATAAAGGGCAGCCCAGCAACTTCACAGGGTGTTAGAATCCTCCCATCCCCAGCCAGTGTTTCTCCTAAGGGCTCTGGGGAGGGGGGGGATAAAGGGCAGCCCAGCAACTTCACAGGGTCGTTAGAATCCTCCCATCCCCAGCCAGCATTTCTCCTAAAGGCTCTGGAGAGGGGGGGGGTAAAGGGCAGCCCAGCAACTTCGCAGGGTCATTAGAATCCTCTCATCCCCAGCCAGAGTTTCTCCTAAGGGCTCTGGGGAGGGGGGGTAAAGGGCAGCCCAGCAACTTCGCAGGGTCCTTAGAATCCTCCCGTCCCCAGCCAGCCTTCTCCTAAAGGCTGTGTGTGTGTGTGGGGGGGTGAGACAGAGAGCAGCCCGGCAACATTCACGGGAGGGAGGGGAGGAGAGGAAAGGAAAGTGGGAGGGAAGGAAAGGAAAGGAAAGAAGGGAAGGGAGGAGAGGGGAAGGGAAGTGGAGGGAAGGAAAGGAAAGAAGGAAAGGGGGAAGGGAGGAGAGGGGAGGAAATGGAAGGAAAGGAATGGAACGGGAAAAGAAAGAAAAGAAAAGGAAAGGGGGAGGGGAGGGACTCCAGCTACAGCTCTGGAATATGGGACTGACTTTCCCACCAACATCAGCAAGCCACTGTCAGTCTGCCCATCTTCGTTTTCCTTCACTCAGATTTACCAAACTTCTTGAGAGAAGGAACACAAAAGAGGTTTCCAGGCTGTGTGCCTGAACCAGGCACTTTCTCTCGGGCCTCCCACCCAGAGGCCTCGCAAAAGCAGACAGGTAGGCCTGAAAGGCGGGATTTAAAATTAAGAATTTGGTGGTCCCTGAGGTCCAAAAGGTTGGAGAGCCCTGGTCTATCACACTCTTGGGCAAAGTGTGTGAGCCATTTCCTCCTTTCAGTAGTCCATGAAAGTACATCTATAGTATGTAGATAATGAAGTTGAAAAAAGGTGAACAACATTTTTACAGATCTATAGATACCTTGAGGCTGGGTGTGACAAGGAATGGCTGGGAGGGGAGGGGTCAGGCAAGGCGAGGCACCCCTTGACGTGAGTGACATTGAGTTGGCCACTCCCACACAATCACATGACTGTCAGGCCACTCCTACCCAGTCACATGACTGTCAGGCCACTCCTACCCAGTCACATGACTCTCAAGCCACTCCCACAAAATAAGCCACACCCACAGAGTGGTAGTAAATAATTTTGGAACCCACCCCTGATCCAGATGTGTTGAGACTGCAAATCAGGACAAATAATTTGGGCAGCTGTAAGTGCTTGGACATCTCAAATAGAGAAGATTGAATTAGAATATTTGATGGTTTGAGATTATACCTACCTACTGGTTTTGTAAATGGTTGAGAAAATATGCAGTATATACTACAGTGCAAAAAGATTCCTTATTTTGATTCATACAAAACTTTTTTTTTTGCTGTGCAGTTGAAAACCATGAATAACAGTATATTTACCAAAGTCAAAGAAAACAATAGAACAGCAAGTTCAGGACTTTGACATTTTTGGGCACTTCCTGTTAAAGTGTTTCTTATGCTATCTATTCAGGTCTGGCAGTGATGTACCTTGGGTTGGTTGATTGAAGCATCCTGTTGCTGGGCTTTAGAGATGTTCCAAGCAGAATTTTATATGTAAACTAATTCTATTTTAGCCAATATTCCTGTGTAGAATTTTGATATTGAGATATGTTGTAGGCCGGTGTGTGTGTGTGTCAAACTCATGTCATCACGGCATCGTCACATGACATATCGGGACTTTTTTCCCGTTGCTAAACCGGGTGTGGCCAGTGTGTGACGCATCTGGCCCGCGTGCCGCAAGTTTGACAGCCCTGTTGTAGGCCACAATGAAGGTTCTGTCTTTGTTACAAAGCTTCCTAATCATTGAAAAGCACGTCTGATTGTCACAGGGAGTCTAAATGATGGACTCTAGCAGAGCCTATAAAGGTTTAAGGGCACAATAAAACTATTGAGCAACCATTTTGACATAGCTAGGGAACAAGAAGAGAGATATAAATAACCTTTTTGTCAAGGTTAGTTCTTAAGATACTTAATTTTGAACCCAATTCTTTCCACTTACGGCTCTTGATTGGTAGCAGTCCTAATTTAAGAAAACCATTCAACAGCAAAATTGGGGTGGTTTCATTGTCACAAGTATTTCAGAACATGTTGAGGTTCAGCAGAGATAATTCAGATATCCTTGCTCAGAGATTTCAGAATTCCCTTGGAGAGAAGCCAGTTCAATTCAGTGTGAAATAATGCATGGAATACTTGAAAGGTTTGCTACAGCTGACCAATGTCAGTGTTATTACCTGACACATATATATTCAAGTATGTGGCAGCTAATAAGAGCTGAACTTCAAATATCATGCTGGACCATGCCTATCTTACTTTAATGGCACCCAAGCAAATACTTCATTTGCAGCTCAGCTTGGTATGGCATATGGCTTTGCCAGCCTGCTGTGGATAGCACATAGAGATTGTTTACTAGGAGATTTTGCTAAGGCAAATATATTGTCTCTCTACAAAGCAATTCTGGGGGCCTTTTGGAAGCACATGATGTGTGTGGTTTAGAATGATAAGTAGTGCTAAATTCTCATTTTTTATGGAACAATTTTTATGTGAATTTGCAAATTCTTTGCCAGCTATGTTTTCCCTCCTAGCAGCTCTATTATCTCCCTTTCCAGATGGGAAACTTAGGCAGAATCATTTGCTAAAAGCCAAAGAGCACATGATGCTAGAGAAGCAAATGGTGGGGTTCTGCCTGAGAGCTATAGTTCTCCAGTAATTTTCCCCATGATCCTTCAGATATGTTGAGACTATAACTGTCAGAATTCTCAGGCCCAGTTGGCTGGAACAACTGGCAACTGGAATGCCAACAAGTCTGGAAGAAGTTGGTTTAAAAATGGTGTTCGGTATGGAGCCCAGTGCAAATCTGCCATTCAGTTGCTGAGTGATGCTCTGGATAATGAAGCCAATACTAATATTCCAAGCAACTATCAGATGAATATCCCAAAGGTGCTTTTTCAGGAGGCAACTGGTTTTTCTTTGAAGACGTTTGCTTCTCATCCAAAAAGCTTCTTCAGCCAGTTGCCTCTTGAAAAAGCACCTTTGGGAGACCACCATGACCTGGATGACTGAGAATCTCCATAGATATTATATGAATACAATTCTACTGTTCCTAGCTGGGCAATCAAGTAACAAATCGGTAAAGCAAGTTAGCCAGGATTCTGGTGAGTATTTAGAAGACAGCAGGAGTAAAATATGCAATAAGCAAGAGCATCTGGGAATTAGTAAATCAGCAGGCACACCATCCGATATGGTCGAGACCTTCAGTGGTCTTTGAAGTTTGAGTGGATTTTTTTAAAAGGAGAATTAATAAATAATTCATTGGAATAATGTGGCTACAAACTTTTAAGGGTTGAAAACACTTAAGGTTCATTTCTTCATTGGACTAAACTGCAACATAATTTGTGATATTGTATGTTGTATAAATCCAGCCATTGTAGTTTATAAATTACTATTTATTACTTCGAATAGCCTCTAGCCTGGGTGCTTTACAGATATTTAGGCCTAGAATTTAATGTTTGGGAATTTTAGAGGTCTTAGTCAAATTACATACGGAGGGCAACAGATTTAATTTTAATTAATTTAATTTAATAGATTTGTATGCCGCCCAACTCCCAAGGGACTCTGGGCGGCTGACAACATAACAAATCACAATTAAATATAAAAACATATAATTAAAAATTATAAAAATTAAAAAATATCAGACATTCATAACCAAGGGGGGAGACCCAAATATAGTCTGATTGGTCTCACTTTCACCCCGCCTGCCAGAAGAGCCAAGTTTTTATTGCTTTACGGAAGGCCAGCAGGGTGGGGATAGTCCTAATCTCTGGAGGAAGTTGGTTCCAAAGGGAGGGGGCTCCCACAGAGAAGGCTCTCCCCCTCGGCCCCGCCAACCGGCATTGCTTGGTTGATGGGACCTGGAGGAGACCAACTCTGTGGGACCTAACTGGTCGTAGGGAGGTATGCGGCAGGATGCGGTCCCAAAGGTAACCTGGCCCTGAGCCGTGTAGGGCTTTAGAGGTCTAAACCAACACCTTAAATTGGGTCTGGAGACTAATGGGCAGCCAATGCAGCTGGTGGAGAATAGGTGTCATTGATTGGAGGTGTCAATAGGTGTCAATAGATTGGACAAGATTGCTCAGGAGATTGTTGGGATTAAGGAAAACCAGGAATGACACATGTTTTATGCTACTACTCAGTGTAATGTTTTCATTTCTTGTGCTTTAGGCACCCAGCTAAACTGGAACATGACCCATTCAACCCTTGCAAAGCTAACCATGAAAACTTATAAAATGATTTCCCCAAGCTTGACAGAGGTTAATATACTAAAAAAAAACACGGATAACCTTTTGCTGCTTTAGGTATGGAAAATATTCATTTCCCCTGAGCCTTTTGATTCCAGACAGCAATCAAAGGTCTGATCCGAGAGAAAAAAATTGCATCCGACAGAATAATATAAATTCCTTCTCAGGCAGCTTGTTTGTGATGAGACTAGTAGATTGCCAAGTCATTGGGAGTGCCTGACTCAGCTTTGAGGCTTTTGTCCCTCTGGGATACTGAGTTTATAATTAGAGCTATTAGAAAACCAGCCAGGTCTTCCTATCTCTACCAACAACTGAGCATCAATGACCTTGATATCTCTGTTCTCCATCTGTCCAGTTTTTCCACATCCTCAGAGCACAATATTTCTTCAAGCTTCTTTTGTTTATTTATATCCTCCCTTTATTTTTATAAATAACTCAAGGTGGTGAACATATTGAACATACCTTTCTCCCATTTTCACAACTCTGTGAGGTGGATTGGACTGAGAGTGACCGGTTCAAGGTTCTTTCATAGCTAAGATGGGACTTGAACCCACAGTCTCCTCTTTTCTAGCCTGTGCTTTAACTACTAGACCAGTGATGGCGAACCTTTTTTTCCTCAGGTGCCAAAAGCACGTGTGCGTGCGGGATAGCGCACACGCGCGTGCTCACACCCATAATTCAATGCCCCCCACATGCCCTGCCCCCTGCACATGCATGCATGACCCTTCCCGCGCTGCCCCACCCCCTGCACATGCGCGCACAACCCCCCCAGCTCCCCCATTTCCCGACTTCGGGTAGGCCCCGTAGGCCTGTTTTTCCCTCCCCTGGCTCCAGAGGCTTTCTTGGAGCCTGGGGAGGATGAAAACGGCCTCCCCCACCCCGTAGAGGCTGGAAATGGCATGGTTCCTGACTTCCGGTGGGCCTGGTAGGCCTGTTTTTCACCCTCCCCTGGCTCCAGAGGCTTCCCTGGAGCCTCAGGAGGGTGAAAACAGCCCCCTGCCCCCCGGAGGCCCTCTGGAAGCCGAAAACGCCCTCCCAGAGCCTCCGTGCAAACTGAAAATCAGCTGGCTGGTGCGCATATGCGCACTGGAGCTGAGCTAGGCCAAAGGCTCGCATGCCAGCAGATATGGCTCCGCATGCCACAGGTTCGCCATCACGGTACTAGACCAAGCTGATCTTAATTGCCCCATCAGTTATCCAGTGCTAATCCCATTGCCTTGTTGAGCAGCTGGTGATTATCTTCTGTATTGCCTTGAATTTTTTTTTTTGTTTCCAATTTTTAATGTCTTCCCTCCAGCTTGATTGGCCTTCTGTGTGTCCCTGTCAGACAAGCTTTGGACACCCTGAAATTTCAGAGAGAAACACTGATTTCTGAAATCTGGGTACAATTTTGAAGGCAGACGCTCTTGTTCCACCAAAGTCAGGAACAAAAAAGACAAAAGTATTTTTGTAGCTTAAATGAGCATCCCTTAAACTTCTGCTGCTTGAAAAACATTGGCAGTCTCCAAATTGCTTTTGGTGTTCTCTCTTAGCCCTCTCCTTTCCCTTCCCTTTTTCTTCCTCCTTCCTCCTAAGTCCCTCTTCAAGCAAATGCCACTTCAAATGATCAGAACTTTCCATGCAATGATTACTTGTATTTGTATTTGTATTTGTTTATTTGTCAAGCATATATGATTATAAGCAAAGTATAAACAGTAAAACATGATTGAATATATATGTAATAGTACAAGCATGAATAAGAGTAAAAGAGGTAAGAATATATGGGTACATTAGGACAGGAACGGTAGGCACGATTGTGCGCTTATGCACGCCCCTTACCGACCTCTTAGGAATGGGGCGAGGTCGATGGTAGATAGTCTGAGGTTGAAGTTTTTGGGGTTTGGGGAAGAAACTACTGAGTCAGGTAAAGTGTTCCAGGCGTTGACCACTCTGTTGTTGAAGTTGAATTTTTTGCAATCAAGTCTGGAGCGGTTTACATTAAGTTTGTATCTATTGTGAGCTCGTGTATTATTGTGGTTGAAGCTGAAGTAGTCGTTAACAGGTAGGACATTGAGGCAGATAATTTTGTGAGCTACACTTAGGTCAGATCGAAGGCGGCGGAGTTCTAAATTTTGAAGTCCCAAAATTTCAAGTCTGGTTTCATAAGGAATTCTGTTGTATTTCAATACTTCTCCTTTGAAAGGCAAACTAAATGTGTTAAAAGATGAAATAAAGAAGAGAGAGAGAGAGAGAGAGAGAGAGAGAGAGAGAGAGAGAGAGAGAGAGAGAGAGAGAGAGAGAGTTTTTGCAAAGCTCTGAAATAGTTGGGTTTCTTTGGATTCAACATCCTATTCAACATCCTTCTATGTCAAATTGTTAAATCTGCTCAGCATTTGTGTGGAGGGCACTGGAACTGTTTCTCCATCAATTGAGTTTTGACCTTCCTGGGAACTGCAACCCACATTTTAAAAAAATGCTGGCTTATTTTAATGTGTATGAATCAGCCATGGTGGACTTTTCATCTTTTCAACTTGTCAGATTGACCAGATCTGTTAAAAATATTCTGCAGTGATACAGCATTTTTCTACATGGAAAGTCCCAAATTCAATTTCCAGTTAAAACAGTCAACTTGTAGCCCTGGGGCTTCATATAACAGCCAGTCCTCCTTTTTTTTAAGCTCTTGAAGTACCCTCTGGAACATTATCAAAGTAAACTGGTGTCGCAGTTTTCTGCCATTTGGGGGAAATAAATGAAACTGAAATGTAAGTGCCAAATTAGAGCTTAATGTAGTTTAGAAAATAAAGCAGTCCAGCAATTTCTCCTCTCCATAAACCCAGAAAAAAAAAGTTTCAGCTCTACTCGGGCTTGTGTCACTGTCCATTTCATTTTTTTGTTGCATTCATGTGGTTCTTGATATGCACTCTTCCCCAGTATCGTTTTTCTCTTGGTCATCAAAAGATTACTCAATCCTGATATTAAAAAGAACAAGAACAGGAACAGGGGAAATATAGAAATGCAGTGGTATTTTTCTAGTTGGGGTAGATAGTACTGAAGAAAAAAATCATTAACAGCTCTGGGAGCAAAAACCTGCATAATTTAACATGTAAACACATTTAATAATGTAAACACATGTAAATTATTTAATGCATTCCATATGCAATAATAAATGTTGCATCTAAAACAAGAGCACAGACACAAAATCTCAGGAAAAAATCAACAGAAATAAATATTTGTAGGTCTTTGAGAAAAGCACAAGGATGGAAAATTAAATTCAGTAAAATCCTGTTCTTGCTTAATCTGCTCTATTCAGAGGGGAGGTTTAAGGGAAATGAATATCCTTCAGGTTGGATAGTCTTAACAGGCTGCTGAGGAAGAGCTGAAAATCTTTTGGGTTTTAGGCATCAGCAAATTGAAGTCATCTGGAATTGGATACTTCCAGTCAGAAGACCTTATTGAACTTGGATTGGTTTGCTGTATACCATATTTTTTGGTCAATGAGACGCACTTCCCCCACCCCCCAAAAGTGGGTGGAAATGTCTGTGCGTCTTATAGAGTGAATGTTGCTGAAGCTCCGCCCACCCACTGGCCCCCACCCTTCGGCCATTTGTTGCCTTCGCATGCCTTCATACGTCCTGTTTTTGGCCCGTTCCAGGTGGCGGGGATTGCCACTGCCGCCGATTGCCGTCGCCGCTGGTTGGTGGTGATTCCCGCCACCTGGAACAGGCCGAAAATGGGATGCGTGGAGGCCAAAAACAGGATGCATGGAGGCCGAAAATGGGGCATGCGGAGGCCAAAAACAAGACACGCGGAGGCAATAGGTGTCGGCGATCCTCGCAGCCTGGAACAGTTGATCGGCGGTATTCCAGGATGCTGATCCAACAACCAATCAGCTGCTCGTGCTAAATCAGGCTGCAATAAAGTGCTAAAGTTGACCAGGCTGTTTGCTGTTTGCTGCAAGGACGCTAGCCAAATGAATACTGATGGATGCTGGGAGGCAGAGGCAGATTTTTTTTCTTGCTTTCCTCCCCAAAAGCTAGGTGCGTCTTATGGTCCGGAGCATCTTATAGTGCAAAAAATATGGTAATTTGTTTGTTTTAGGCATGGTATTCTCAAGAGTCCAATGCCAAATTTCAAAAGCATCAGTGCTTTTTCCATTCTATTTCTTCAATGTCTAATTTCATTTCAATGGAATGTCACAGGAAGAAACATCTCGGAAGGATGGAAGGCTGAGTCAACCTTGAGCCGGTGAGAATTGAACTGCTGGCAGCCGGCGGTCAGCAGAAGTAGCCTACAGTACTGCATTTTAACCACTACACCACCCAGCTCTAATACAATCCTTGTTTGTATAAACAGAGGCATAGAATCAAGATCATGTGAAGTATTAGTAACCACTTTATAAATCCTTAGTAAGACCACACCTGGAATACTGCATCCAGTTTTGGTCACCCCATTACAAAATAATAATAATGTTGAGACTTTAGAAAAAGTGCAGAGAAGAGCAACTAGGATGATTAAAGACCTGGAAACTAAAACATATGAAGAACGGTTGCAGGATTTGGGTTTGGCTAGTCTAGAGAAAAGAAGGACTAGGGGGGACATGATAGCAGTATTCCAGTATTTGAGGCGCTACCACAAAGAAGAGGGGGTCAACTTATTTTCCAAAGCACCAGAAGGCAAGACAAGAAACAATGGATGGAAACTAATCAAGGAGAGAAGCAACCTGGAATTAAGGAGAAACTTCCTAACAGTAAGGACAATTAGCCAGCGGAACAGCTTGCCTTCAGAAGTTGTGGGTGTTTCATCACTGGAGGTTTTTAAGAAGAGACTGGACAGCCACTTGTCTGGAATAGTATAGGGTCTCCTGCTTGAGCAGTGGGGTGGACTAGAAGGACCTCCAAGGTACCTTTCAGCTCTATTTTCATTGATTGATCTTTCCCAATCACTACTACTCTAACAAGTGCTAGTCTGGAGCATATTTCTTGACTGCTGGTTCTTTTAAGTTGGCCTGAAAGGCAGAAGCTATCAATCGCTTCAGTATCTTCACTATCAAGTCTAAGTCTGGTTGCTATACCCATTGTCCCCAATTTTGTCTTCTTTATATTTAAATCTTATTCCTAGCTTTTTTACTGTGCTCCTTGACTTTCATTACAGATAGTGCTTGCTTATTAATCACTTGTTCAGTGATTGTTTGAAATCATAGTGGCACTGAACATGGAGACTTATGGCCAGTCCACAAAGTAGTATAGTGGGCATTGCATTGTATTCATGGTCACACACTTGCAACTTGGACACTTGGTAACCAGTGCATGTTTATGATGGTCACAATGTCCTGTGTCACATGATTGCCATCTGTGATCTTCACTGCTGGTTTCCAACAAGCAAAATGAATGGGGAAGATGGCAGAAAGTCATGGTCATGTGATATTGCACTTAGTGACCACAACTGGAACTGGCATCTTAAGCCAGTCTAGGTCTTGATTCTTTTGCTTTAAAACTTTGTAACTTAGCAATGGATTTCTCAGTCCCAATTATAGTGTTAATAGAGGATTATCTGAACCTGAGTTTGCAGAACATCTGTAGTCTCAGCTATCAGAATAGATGTTGATGTTTCTTTTTCTAATTTTAAAACCATGCTAATCTTTTTCCAGCCTCTCTTAATTTATATTCAGTATATAGGCTGAATAAATAAGGGGAGAGTTTATGGCCTTATCTTATTCCTTTCCTGTCTTAGAGCCAGTCTGTTTTGCCATGTTCTGGCTGGACTATGGCTTCCTGTCCTGCTGGAATATTGCTGGGCAGACCTTCTTTCTTCCTTTACTCAACACTACCTCTGCAATTTCATAGAAAGTAATATAACAATAGCAACTGACTATTGCTTTGGCCAGCTGAGCAAAATATTCATGCCATGGATAACATAGAATATCAGAAAATTACTTATGGACCAAACACATCATTTTCCTTTTCAAAGGAATGCTTTTGAGGAAACAAAAGTTGAATTCTTCCTATTCTGCAGTTTTTTTCTATTCAGCTTCCTTGATGCTTTAAGAACAGTGGACTACAGATATTTGTTACACATTGTTATCTTTTTTTTAAATATACACTGATCCAAATTCCCCTATTTGCATAACTTGCTCAGCATATTTTTTGATGGTTGAAATATATGACAGGGTTTTGACTGCTTCCTAAATAATTTTTTTGGGACCTTGCAAAATTGGACCTTTTTTGGACCTTGCAAAATTGCAATCCTTTGATTCAGAGAAATATGTGAGCCTGAAAAATGCTGCTGCCTTGCCTAAGGAACCCAATCAATAACATTAATATGGCTTTCAAAGCAGCAACATTTTTTCACCCTCATGTGGAAATTTGAAAAAAGTCAAGTGTGCACAGCCATAATAGAATGTCCACTGTTAGCATTATGTGTGAAAGCATAGTATCTCTGCTCAGCATAACATCAGCCAAAAAGGCGATAATGAACATGAGAGCTTTGCTGGCAACCCATTGAGTGCTTCTTTTTGTGGCCAGAGCACACAGCCATTTCTGATTACAAAGCAAGCTTCATAAAGAGATTGTTTTTGTCTGTCCTGTTGGGTTAGGACTGCAAAAATCAGTGAGGGGAGGTCAGAGGAACTCATATAAGGAAATCGGTGGGAAATCTGGAACTCCAGTGGAACAGCTTGCCTTCAGAAGTTGTGGGAGCTTCACCACACTGGAAGCTTTCAAGAAGAGACTGGACTGCCATCTGTCAGAAATGGAGTAGGGTCTCCTGCCTGGGTGGAGGGTTGGACTAGATGGCCTACAAGGTTCCTTCCAACTCTGTTATTCTGTTATCTGTTATCTTTGGAAATTGTACAGTCAATGCAGATGCAAAATACCACTGAGGAGCAAGAAAATCTAGAGGGAATTATTTTCTGCTTTCAGGAGAAATAGGAGGAATAGAGGTTATGGTCCATACTTGTGTATCAGTTACAGATTTTTGTAATATGCACAGAAGGGAGGACTATAGAATTTAATATATTGTGCAAATTTCTGTGGATGCTCAAATCCCAATTTATATATCAAATTGAAACAGAGATTTGTCCTATCCGGGGTTGTTTTAAATACTTTCTTCTCATCCTGTTAAAAAAAATCTATGCACCATATTTCCCCGAAAATAAGACCCTGTCTTATATTTTTTTGAACCCCGAAATAAGCGCTTGGCCTTATTTTTTGGGAGGTCTTATTATTTTGGGGTTTGTGGAGCAAGATGGGGCTCCTCTTGCCATCTTACCTGATTTCCAGCTCTGTCTCCCTAACCCTAACCAGAGGAAATGGCGGGGACAGGCTGCGCATGTGTTTAAATATTTTTGGGGAGGGCTTATTTTGGGGGAGGGCTTATTTTCAGGGGAGGGTTTATTTTTGGGGGAGGGCTTATTAGGGGAGGTCTTATTTTCGGAGAAACACGGTATAAAGGTAGAGCTTAATTTCTGATTGTTCATTTAACTATGAGTGTTTAATTATGATTCAAAGTTGCAATGGCCTCAGGAAAAGTGATTTATGATCCATCTTCAAAGGTAATGACTGTTACAGCATTCCTGTGGTCATGTGATTGCAATTCAGGTGCTTGACAGCTGCTCATATTTATGATGGTTGTAGTGTCTTGTCACATGATTGCAATTTGTGACTGACCTAGACAGCTTCCAATGACAAGCAAAGTCAATTGGGGAAGCCAGATTTACTTAACGTGATTAATTTAATGATCACAGGGAGTCACTTAACATTACAATAAAATGCTCATAAAATTGGGTCCAGTCACACTTAATGGCTGAATTGCTTAGTGACTGAAATTCTATCCCCAATTGTGGTTGTAAGTCAAGGACTAGATGTAGATGTCAGTTACATGTTGTCTATGTAGATTTCACTGGTTATTTTATTGTGCCTGTGTAAACATAAACCGTAAGAGTGGGATAGTGAAAAATCTAAAATACTTCTTCTGTAAGCATTTGCAGATTTCTGTCTATCTACCCACTTTCCTGAAAATGAGACCCTGAAATAAGCGCTTGGCCTTATTGCCATGCACTCAAAAGCCCGATTGGGCTTATTATCAGGGGATGTCTTATTTTTGGGGAAACAGGGTACTGGTATAGTTTATATATTGTTATAAGCCACAATGTGGTTTGTTAGGTCTTGGCTTAGTGATATTGACTGAATCTCACCATAGCTGTAAATTGGGGTTAGTAATGGTGTATGATATCTGAAGTTGTAGCTTACTGCACAAAAGAAGGCAAATCTAGCCATTTCCCCCCCTGTCCTCTGCCTTAAACGTTTAGATCAGTGATGGCGAACCTATGGCACGCGTGCCACAGGTGGCACGTGGAGCCATATCTGCTGGCACGTGGTCTCGTTGCCCTAGCTTAGCTTCAGTGCGCATGTGCGCACTGGCCAGCTGATTTTTGGCTCACGCGGAGGCTCTGGGAGGGCGTTTTCGGCTCCGGAGGGCCTCCGGGGGGGTGGGGGAGGGCATTTTCGCTCTCCCCAGGCTCTAGGGAAGCCTCTGGAGCCTGGGGAGGGCGAAAAACGGGCCTTCTGGGCCCACCGGAAGTCAGGAAACGGGCCCTTTCTGGCCTCCAGAGGGCCTCTGGGGGGCGGGGGAAGCCGTTTTCGCCCTCCCCAGACATTGAATTATGGGTGTGGGCACTCGCGCGTGTGCGATAGCGCGTGTGCACGCGCTTTCGGCACCTGAGGGAAAAAAGGTTCGCCATCACTGGTTTAGATTATAATAAACAAGTAACAGTACATCCTCTGGCAAAACATACTGGATGGGGAACTGGTGAGAATTTAATATCTAGTTTCTGTGAATAGTAAATAGCTTGAGATAGTGATTTCATTGCAGTTTTGCCTAACAGTCTCTTAGTGACTCTAGATGTGTAACTTGATTGTTTGCAGTCACCAAATATTCTAAGACCTGGTTTGTTTTAAAAGCCATAATGGCTGCATTCACTCACAATGTTCTATCACACAAAACCACACTTCATATACTGCAATGGCTTGGAACACATAATCCTCTAAGTTAAACAAAACAGTTTGTCTCTAATTTGCCTAGTTAGAGATTGCTTCTTTCACGGCTTTTACAGCATTTTTAAGATGCTGGTCTAACTATTAAAGCTCTGAGTAGCAATCTAGACACTGTAATTGGAAGTCATGTGGATAGTAAGATCAACTTACAGGAGGTGCTTTTAAAGATACTGTCACTTCCCAAACCTGTTTATTAAACACATTAGAGAGTGAAATTTAGTTTGCTCCCAAGTTGTGGAATTGTTCTCTCAAGAATGGTTTTCTCTCCCTACTTTCTGATAGTAAAAACTGATCAACAGTAGTAGGTTCTCCTAATCAGGAGTGTTTAAATGGATTCTCCATGACTATCTTCTGATGATAATTTTAATAGTGGGCTCCTGCACTGGGCAGAGAGTTGGACTGACTGATTTCAAATGTTCCTTCTAAGTATTATATTTTATAATAATCTGCTTTTCAGAAAGGAGCCAAGTTTTTCTTTTTTTAGCCAGTCTTTTTTTGTTTGAGCTAGTAGTGATTGGTAATGTTCTTTCTGAAAATTGAATTGTTTATACTTTTTCATGGCATATGATTTGTTGATTGTTGTAGGAAATGAAATCCTACACCACTAGGAAAGATAATTTGCATCATGTTAATTAACAGCTAAGTCCTTCAGATTCATAAGATGTTATAAACAAAAATAACCCATGACTGCATCACTAGCCGAGATAGATTAGAAGTTCAGGTTGTCTTCAGAATATATGTGATATTATTTAGAACATGTTTCTTAGGTCAACAGCCTGTACTGATGAACATTAGCAGGTGTGCTTGTAGAATCTCTATTTCTAGTTAAAAAACCCTTCCTAGAAACTACTACTGTATTTACAAGCTGTACAATTCTGCAGATAAATGCCGAGATATCAGGTCCACTGAAAATATGTATCTAACTAAATCTCACTG
This sequence comes from Diadophis punctatus similis, assembly GCA_023053685.1. Classification (NCBI taxonomy): domain Eukaryota; kingdom Metazoa; phylum Chordata; class Lepidosauria; order Squamata; family Dipsadidae; genus Diadophis; species Diadophis punctatus. Next base: position 22,052,094 of record JALIGW010000003.1, read on the forward strand.
AACTTCTATCCTCCACGAGTATTAGGATCAGAACTCTCAGAATTTCCTATTAGCATGGCTGGTTATGAATTCTGGAAGTGTGTCAGGTTGGTGACGACTGAAGTAGCAGATCCACAGTTTCTCATTAATTCAGTTTCCCAATTTCTTTCTTTACTCGCCTATGAATTTCTGTGCTTAAGAAAAACTGGGTTATAGCAAATTTCCCATAATATATTTAAGGTAAAAGCTTTTAGTACTAACTTGCATCATCATATCTTTTTTTCCCTTTGTCACACAGTGGGCATGCCAGCTCCTTCACAAAATACTGTAACTGATCTCACTCAGCTGATTGTGCAAAAGTAAAGTACAGGCTGTAGATGCTCAATGACTCTCCATTCCCCCCCCCCCTTGCCTCCAGAGCTCCAGAGCTCACCTACTGAATTTTCAGAAAGAAACTGCCAAACTATAGTGTTGCAGTTTCTTATTAAATTTTGGAACAAAAGGAAAATCATGATTTTTTGATGTGTAAAAACTTGGAGGAAAATACACGCACACACACATTTCCTCGCTCCCAAGTAAGCCAAAAGCCTATTAATTATATCATTTTCCACACATCTAGTTGCCAGAAATGTGCTCGTCTCAAACCACATAGGGATTTAGAGGCTAAAATTGAGTCCTCAATTGTGGCCAGAAACAAGTTGGGAGCCAGTGAACATATATATCCATGCTAGTTGTTCCCATTTATTAAACTTTGAGAATTTAGTAAGATAATTAAATCTGCAAACCAATGATGACAAAGGGGAAACTAAATATCATAATCTCTATCTGACTTTTTCTGGATATAATAGTGCTAACAGTTCCAAGTTCACTTTTTAACTCTGTGTTTCATCTGGTTTACACATTTGTGTATTGGATTCTTACAGTATTTTGTATTTGAATTTGTTTATTTGTCAAGCATATATGATTATAAGCAGAGTACAAACAGTAAAGCATGATTGAATATATATGTAATATTACAAGCATGAATAAGAGTAAAAGAGGTATGAATATATGGGTACATTAGGACAGGAACGGTAGGCATGATTGTGTGCTTATGCATGCCCCTTAGTAATGAATTGTGAATAGGGACTATACTTAATAGTAAAGCAATGCCTGCTATGAAATACTTGTTGCTTGGAAATTCAATATACAGGATACTAATGAAGGGTGAGATATGATTTGGCAGATGATTTCAGACCCTCTATTAAGCTTCCACAGAGGAACTCGTAGCCCATCTGAGTTTAGCTGAGTTCATCTAATCACTTCAATAACAATGATGACCTTTCTTAAGATAAATGATCATCTTTTGTACTCAATAGCTTTTCCCATGTATGTTAACTGCCTTTCTTCCTTCTCTCTCTTACTCCCACTTCGTTCTTACCAACACTGTGCAGTGGCACGTGCTAAGGATGTCTGAAAACTTGCTTGTTAATTAGATTGAGGGTAATAAATAGGAGTGTGACAAACAAAACCAAACATTAACAGAGGCATGGGGCCTCTTTAGAGGCCTGGAAAGCATACATTCAGGCACTTTCCCTTATTGTGTTTGCAGCATTATGCAGCATATAGGAGAAGGAAAACACAGAGCTGTTTTTGTTCATTGGAGGCTTATTTGAAATGAGCCAGATGTTTACAGCTAAGGAGGACTAAGATATGTTATTTGAAGGGGAGAGGGATAGGGTAGGCTGAATGAATACCACTGGGTGCCTAACAAGCATTCCTGCTGTTAGTCTAAAGCCATCTGCTAGATTTGTGTGAAAAAGGGAAATCCTTCAGGGACTGAGCAAGAGGTGGGGGCGGGGGAAGAGTGAGTCACGGAGAAGCAGACAACTCTATCATTGAGGTTCTGCTAGGCAGCATGGGAGGCGATCCTAGACTCCCCACTCCACCCCCTCCAGCTGTGGGCTACAAGGTTTGCAGCGACTGCAGTATGCATCAATCAATGCGTGGGGGTGTTAAAGTTGGTGGAGAGGTTGCTCTGCAGAAAGAAACACCATTGTACAAACAGCACCAGCCCAGTCCAGACGAGTGACACAGCAGGGATGGGGAGCATTCACAAAGGTAGGGCTGGTTTAGCCAAGGAGGGAGAGGAGAAATACTAGCTGGTTTGTTTCCTTTGGCTTGTGATCCAAGCATTCCTCAGAGGTTTTAGCCTTGTTGTTTATTAGCAGAACATTAGCATTGTCTAAAAAAGTAATAAGATCTAGTCTCTGTTAGTTTCCAAAACTGCTATCTGTATCTCTATAGCCTCGAGCCAATAAAATGTAGCTCCCTAAGTTTTCACTGCACCAAAGACAGGAAGGGGGAGAAGGATGTACTTTTCTGCTCTGTGCATTTTATGGTTTTTTTTAAAGAGGATGCTGCAGTCTGCGTGTCTAGTTCCTTATGCCAGCAGTAGAGTTAAAATGCTATGTTATGTTGTGGCAGTGACAGTTTAGAAGGTGTAGCGACTGAAATTTTACAGCTGTTTTCACCATCTCTCCACTGTTTAAGTTATTTAATAGTCCAGGTGAAAGAACACCAATCCTTTAAAGTGTTGTGTATAGAAGGTTTATAGAGAGAGGAGTTAAAGCATGGAATTTTGGGATTCATGAAAGACCCCTTGCATTTTTTTTAATCTCCCCTGTACTTCGTGTTCAGCACTTGCCTTTCCTCTTAAGAAATGCTCTCTTGAAAAGCTAGGTAATTCAGAAAGGGCTCATTTACTCAATGCTCTGGATTAAATATAATCCCGTTTTAAAGCAGTCTTCTGAAACTGAGCATTGTCCAAAGAAGTAATTATATCTCCCAGAATTCCTAGCTAGCATGCTGTCTGGGAGATGTAGTCAAATCCTCTTTAAAATATGTTGGCTTGTGAAAAGTTGTTCTGGAGCAGTGTCATAATGCAGAATGATCATTGCTGTGTTTTGAGAAGTTTAAGGAGCGTTAGAACAGAGAAGGCCCATCTACTCTTCTAAGGTGGCATTCCTGTGAAGTCTCTGTAGAGACTTCATGGCTTCTTTCTAGGCTATTTCAATAATTGGAAACCTCACCTTGAAAAGTGCCCCTAAGCTTTTAATAGCCACCTTGCGGGAAGTAGAAGTGAGCAAAAGGTTTCGGGAGAATCTTATCTGTCTAACATTGTTGCAGGAATTATTAAAAACAAGGGAGATTTCCTACCCTGGCAGTCTTTTAATACAGACAAAAAAAAACTTCGATCAGGAATTATATGATACAGTATTTATACTGTATCTAGGAAGATCAAGTGCAATATTAAAGGTAATATTAATTATTTGTTTCTTGATGGCGGGCAGAGAAGCCTTTTGGCTAGAACAAGATAGTGGGATACAAGTTGTTTTGGAGAGGTTAACAGCAAGTGCAGTTTTTCTTAAACCTCCATCTCGAGCTATGCCTGCCAGGTTTTAAGTTTTAAAAGGGCAGGAGCCTGGCTCCTCTGCAGCTTGGGCACTCTGTCAAAGGTTTTTGGCATTTCCTTGCATTGTTTAGCCTAGGGCTTTCTCTGTATCGCCAGTCCCCCCTCCCCTGAAGAAATGGAGCCTGTTCCATTTGACAAATGCCTCAGCTACGAGGAAGGATGAGAAACGCCTTTTCTTAATCAGTTTCTCTGTCAGTCTTTTGGCCCACTTGTTCTCCTTACCACAGCCAACAGGTATGCTATGTTGCCCTAGCCTAAATGGGCAGATAGATTGGGTTGAGAGGAACAAGGTGAAAAGTTGTATTTTTATATTCCTCATTGACTTGGCTCACATATCACACTGTGATACTGCTTGCTTTTTGATGATTTATTGAGTAAAACACAATTAGCTTAATTTGTACAAAATGCTAAGTCATAAACCATAGTTTAGAGTAGAAAGGCTGGGTTTACACAACATGCCAAATCAAAATCAAATAAAGTATATTATGGTCTAGTACAGTATGTTTGAACCAGGCCACCGTCTCTCCTACTTAGTTTCTCGATAGCTTGTTGATAAATCATAGTAGGCTCTTCCTCCTCCTATTTTCTCCACAACAATCCTGTGAGGTAAGTTGGGCTGAAAGAGTGTGACTGGCCCAAAGTTACCCAGCCAGCTTTCATGTTAAGGTAGTCTCCTGGTTTCTAGGCTAGCCCTTAACTATTACACCAAACTGTACAGTATATGCTGTCTATTTCACTATTAAGTGATTCTGGATGGCTCAGCTTTGCAACCAGATGCCTTCCAAATTATTTAGTGATACAGCTCCCCAAAGGATGTTGCAGTTTCAACATCTCCAGAGGATTCTAGATTCGAAAATTCTGTTGCAAAGTGAAATTACATGAATTCCAGGCTGCTTAGACAGTTTTATTCCAGGAATGGAGGAAAGAAAAAAAACATTTTTAAGGAGACTTCAGTGGTAACACAGTATAGCCATGTCCGTGATGGCAAACCTATGGCATGTGTGCCACAGGTGGCACGTGGACCCATATCTGAGGGCACGCGAGGTGTTGTCCTATGTCAGCTCCAGCACGCATATATGCACTGGCGAGCTGATTTTCGGCCCTCTGGAGGGTGGGGGGAGGCCGTTTTCGCCCTCCCCAGGCTTCAGGAAAGCCTCAGGAACCTGTGGATGGTGAAAAACAGACCCAACAGGCCTACTGTTTCCGAACTTCCGGTAGGCCCGTTGGGCCATTTTTTGCCATCCACAGGCTCCAGAGGCTTTCCTGAAGCCTGGGGAGGGCAAAAAATGGCCCAACGGGCATACTGGAAGTCCGGAGGCTTCAGTGAGGCCTGCGCGCATGCGTGAGGGGGCAGCATGGGGGGGTTGTGTGCTCATGCGCAGGGGGGAGGGCATTGCATTATGGGCATGGGCATGTGCACGCGTGCTATCGCGCACGCACACACCCTTTTGGCACCCGAGCAAAAAAAGGTTCGCCATCACTGGCCTACGTAATGGTCCCCAAGTGCAAACCCCAGTCTAGAAGACTCCATGTGAAGAAGTTGAAGTAGAGGCTACCATCTTTGGCCTAGAGTGCTTTTTATCAGTAGTTTGATAGGTAAGCTAGTTTTCCAAAACAACCTAAAACTTAAACCTAGTTTCATTGAATATATGATACCTGAATAAATAAATAAACCTTATCATAGCTTTACTGTGCTATGATAAGGTTTATCACAACACAACATGGTGAACCCCAAACTACCCAAACTAGTCCCTATGATATAAAAAAGATGAGATGTTGAGATTCTAGAAAGAGTGCAAAGAAAAGCAACAAAGGGTTAGGGGACTGGAGATCAAAACATATGAAGAACGGTTGCAGGAATTGAGTATGTCTAGCCTTATGAAGAGAAGAACTAGGGGTGACATAGTAGTCTTCCAATATTTGAGGGGTTGCCACAAAGTACAGGGCGTCAAACTGTTCTCCAAAGCACCTGAAGGCAGGACAAGAAGCAACAGATGGAAAGATCATGGAGAGATCCAACCTAGAAATAAGTAATTTCCTGACAGATCAATTAATTAGTGGAATAGCTTGCCTTCAGATGTCATGGGTGTTTCATCACTGGAGGTTTTTAAGAAGAGATTGGACAGCCATTTGTCTGAAATGGTATAGGGCTAACCTTTTTGTTGTCGCGTGCCGAAAGTGCATGCGCGTGCCTGCACCCAGAATGCAATGCGTGTGCAACCCCCCACCCCGTGTATGCGCACGTGACCCCCAGTGCTCCCCCACCCCTGCACATGAGTGCGCGACTCCCCTAGGCTCCCCCTGCCCCCACACATGTGCATACTCCCCCCATCCCCCCACATGCACGCACTACACCCCCACATTCCCCCTGCCTCCCGTGCATGTGGGTGACCCCCTTGCATGCACACATGACCCTCCGCCCCCATAGGGTCTCCTGCTTAAGCAGGTTGTTGGGTTAGAAGACGGGTCTCTTCCATCTCTTACTCTGTTATTCTGTTATACATCTTAGTGTAATATAATGGGTCTTCAAAAGATAGCCATAGACGATTGGAGGTTTTAATCAGTCTTTATATGGGCTATGATTGAGAGGCATAAGTATATTTCTAATAAAACACAATTGGAATCCCAATCCAAATCATCTGAAGTATGTTGAGAGTTCTATACATTTTTCAAGGATTATTGTTTTGTACATGGACATTAGACTTGCAAAATTAAAATTTTTATCTTAACTTCCAGTTAAAATGCAGTATTCCTAAATATTCAGTCATGTTCTCATGGCAGACTGTAAGTTTTCTTTCTGTTATTCAGAGTGTGCATTTGCTGAGTTGTTGGTGCCCTTAATTAATATATGGATGGATAACTCCATTATGTCAACAATGAAACACGGGTACTGTATAATGCTTAATTCTGCATAATGGCTCAGGAATTAGTTCATCCCCTATTTTTGTTTCTTTTTAAATGTTTTCTGAATCTGCAAAATTAGCAGTTTTGCTAAGCTGGAAGAGCACTCTGTTATGTGACTATTTAGATCTCTTTCCTGTGTTTGAAGGATTTTGCTTATTTAGTGGGACCCACACAGATTACTTGTCATTCTAAAAAGATTATTTATATTAAATGCTTATGGAATAATAGAATCGAAAGGGGCCTTTTAGGCCATCCAAGTCCAACCTCAAACCTGACCTGGATAAATGAGTTAGTGAAGATTGGATAACAAAATAAAGAAGGAGAGAGATATTTAACTGGACCTTTTGCATTAAAAAGAGTAAAATAATGAATAAAAAGTGGTGGATTGTGATGATTCAGGTTTTACCTCAGATACAAGAGAGCTTAGTGAATGGCCGTTCACTGTTGTCTCAGATGATGACCCTTCTCAATCTTTACTTAATTGCCTTGCAAGATAAAACATCCTAACCACATACACTTCACTGTTTTATTAGCTCTCTCTCTCTTTCTCTCTCCCTCCCTCCCTCCGTTTGTGTGTGTGTGTGTGTGTGTGTGTGTATTCTGCACTGAGAGATGACTCTTCACTTTCAGTATGCATCTGCAGGTTTTTATGATAAAGTACTAGATATGGGGGAAGGGCCAAAAATATGACCATACTCATACTTTCTGGATTTGATCCAGTTTTATTCACAACAGTGACAAAAGTCAAGTTGAGAGTGCTTAAACAACCAAGGGCAGAGGTCTTGGCAACTTTAAGAATTGTGGACTTCAACTCCCAGAATTCTCCAGCCAGCATAGCTGAAGCTTGGGGACCCCTGACCAGGGGTGGGTTCCTAATTTTTTTACTACCACTCTGTGGGCGTGGCTTATTTTGTGGGTGTGGCTTTCCAGCCATGTGACCGGGTTGGCGTGGCTTCTCGGACTGCTGAAGGGAGAGGAACTGAGATAGGTCCTGCCAACCATTCCCCCTTCCCTCAGCAGCTCGAGAAGCCTCAAATGTGCGAAAATGCCTAGGATCATCACCGCGCATTCGTGGCTTCTCAGACTGCTGAAGGGAGGGGAATGGAGATAGGTCCTGCCGCCCATTCTTTCAGCGTCTCACGCGCTCCCTCAGCCATCCTCCCCTCACTGTGGGGTAGGAAGGCAGCGCATGAGCAGTGCCGGAAACTCGGCTTCTGGGCATGCGCAGAAGAAATTTTTTTTTTAAAAAATAATTTTTTCCCAAAAAAATGGTGGCGCCCAGGCACTGGCAACCGACCGCACCGGTACTGTGACGTCACCAGCAGGCCGCTACCGGTGCTATAGAGTGGACCGCACTGGTAGGAACCCACCACTGCCCCTGACCAAGGGTGTTGAAGTCCGAGTCCAAAACTATTGTTGTTGCCTCATATTGTATTTGTTCTCATTTGTCACTTTAGCTTGTAGTCTGCCCTTCCATTGAACCATGGGGCAGTTAGATAATTTTCCACCAAGCATCGATAATTTCTCATTCAACTTCTATAGATTCTGCAGCACGTTTTGGAAGTATAAGTGCTCCGGAACTAGTGTGAACTGTTAAAAATCTATAGCTCAGACATCAGCCTCCCCTCTTCTTTTGAAACTTGTCACTACTGTGTTCTTGTCTACATTAATCTAGAGCAAATGAAAGTTCAGAGCATTTTTATCTGACGCATAAAGGTAGCAAGTCCTGGTGGAGTCCAAACTACACCTTTGATGCATAAGAAAGATAAATAAGCAGATTTAGGAAGTTCAAAAATAAAGCATTTAGAAAAAAAAATGAAAAGCTTTCCTAGCTGAAAATAAACCGGCCCCATTCAGAATGTTCTACTTGAATATGTCAAATGGATTTTGTTCCATTGGATTTTGTTCCATTTGTTTTTGCTTTCCATCTCCCCTGTCTCTCAAGCCCTAAAGGGACAGAGCCCATCAATCATTGAAGCCAAAGCATTATGGGACCCATGTTTCTGAAGTCCAAACCAACAACTATGTTTTTTTTAATGAAAGCAGAAGTTCTGAACTTGTCACTGACTATTGTTGCCAATCTTTGTTATTCTAGATTCTAAAAAGAGTGTGACTGAAGCTTGATAACTTAATATGCCATGATCAGAGGTGGGCTTCACATAATTTAACAACCGGTTCGCCCAGAATCGAAAATGTGAGCATGCGCAGTGTCAAAAAACATGGCAATTCGCTCGTGCGCGCTGTCCACACATGCGTGCAGTGTCAAAAACAGCAATATATGATGGAATTGTGCCCGGGTGGGTGGGCGCAACCGCAGGTCGCAACTATTGGTTCACTCGAACCGGCTAAATACCACCCCTAGCCATGATCCAACCAAAAGTCTCCTGCAGCTGCCCAAATCAATGATTGATGCCTTTTGGTGCTTCAAAATTAAATGTTTTCTCTCTCTCTGTGCTATTCCCATTCTGCCCTCAAATTGACAGATTAATCACAAAGAGGCCTTCTCCTAAGAAATACACAGACACATGTATGGAATGGAGCAGAGGTCTCCAACCTTGGCAACTTTATGAGGTGTGGACTTCAATTCCCATAATTCCTCAGCCAGCATGGCTGGCTGAGGAATTCTGGGATTTGAAGTCCACACCTCATAAAGTTGCCAAGGTTGGAGACCTCTGGAATGGAGGACCATTCATATATACAATATCATATCGAATGCTCATAGCATAGTACCTGATCTTTTGCAAAGGTGAAAGACAAAAGTTGAAGCCTGCAGTTCTTCTCCTCCATCCAGCTGCATGCACAAACCAAGGGAGAAAACATCAATGACATGATACCCTAAATTCTCTGCTGTGCCAAGAAGAGAGAAGAATCAAAGTAGTACCAGTGCATAGATAACAGAGCTTCTGGGCTTTTGTCTCCTTGTCTTTCTCTTCTTCACCACAATCTTTTGCTCACATAATTTCTAAGTTCCAAATGGGGATCCCCTCCAAGTGATTTTTGAGTGCATAGGTGTTTGTATCTCTCTCTCTAGTTGGCTGCCCTTGACCCTTTTCAGAAATTGCAGCCTACTGCTCTGCTTGGCCATCCAGCCCTACCCATTCTGCTGTCTTGTAGCTTCTGCCATGAAACTACAAGCAGATGGGGCCACTGTACTGCCTGTTTTACTCCCTACAATTTGTAGGGAGTATTCAACAACCTTGACTTCATAAGTTGAGGTTTTAAGCAGGATAAGCCTCTGCAATCAAGACTGCCAAGTAAGTGAGGAGAGTTGGCAGATGTGAGGGGTTCTCCCTCTTTTCTGGTAGCACTAATGGCCTAATTTATTTATTTTTTAAAAATATGAAATACTTAGCCTACTTCCAGAAGTTAAATAGTTGAGTCAGACAATCCCAACTATTATGCTTCAGGACGTTTTTTTGTGGATGCATGTAGGATGACTAGTTGGGGCAATTTGCCATGAAACAATATCCTTTGTCATAAAAGCTGACAATGAGTTGGCAGCCCATGCTGGCTGTTCCGTGTTATTGTATTGTCAAGGGACCAGTGGATCATATTTATTTCAATGTGTTGTCTTCCTGCTTCCTACTGAATTGAAAAAGGAAGCAGTCAGTAGTTTAGGTTGGAAGTTCGTATAAAGCCTGTTCACAAGATGTCAGTCTTCCTAGGGTTCAAGGGTATTTCACTTTTTAATAAATGTCGAATAATAGAGCAATATAAGTACTTGCCATAATAACTCAAAAGGATGTTTGGAAGGCAAGTGGAAAGGATAGATACTTGAATGAATAACTCCCTCCTTGAATGGAATGCGTTCCATTTGTGTCTGTGTGAGAATATCAGTATTATCAATCCTGCTAGTGGTGTTGTGTTGTGAGAACAGAATGGTCTGAATGGTTGTTGGAAAAGCTGGAGTTTAGCTATATTAACCCTTACCCTTCCTGCTACCACCAAGATGGTAATAATTTATATAACTGCAGTGTATAGGCAAAATAAGAATAAGCTGCATTGAGTACAGAAGAACTTGTTTTTGAAAAAAAGGGGGGCAGGATTAAAATAGGTATTTTTTAAATTTGTCATTGTGCTCAGGTATATCCACAAAGCAGTGATGTAGCAATTTACTGTTGCCTTAAATCAACAAGTGAATTATAGAGTAGTGAAATAATTATTTAGCACTAAATTAAATCCCTCTTTTGGATTTCCTGAATTTTGGTATAACTTTGCTACCAAATCTTATCAGATCTTATGTGTGTGCTGCTGATAAATAAAAAGAGTTTGAATGAACAAATGGAAATCTAAACTGAGGGAAAGAAGAAATGTGACGTGAAGGACCAAGCCTCTCAATAATCCATCTTCTATTTAGAAACTTCTAATTATAAATTAGAGTACATTCCAGTACCTCACCATTGATGATTTTTCTGGACTCTGGATAATGAGCAGCTGCCCCAAGCTTAAAGTTACTATTAATGAGTTACAGTCCCAAAAATCAGACCTGTTACCTTGAAATGATGGACCATGGTGTAGTATCAGAGTTTTAGGGTTAGCATAACGTTTATTATCTTTTAAAAAGGAAGGAAAAAATCTAGGTAAAACTCTAAAACATATTGTTAAACAGTTCGTTTGTGAGCATTTAGAAAATGAATTGCTTGACAGAAACCATCTTGGGTTTAGCAAGAGTGTATCATGAAAAATCAACCTGGTCTCCTTTGATAAAATGACAAGTTTAGTTGAACAGGAAAATCCAGTGTGGTTTGATTTTAACTGCCTTCCATAAGATTCTAGAAGAGAAAGTGACAAAACATTGGTTGCACTATGTTATCTTTAGATGAGTACAAAGCTGGTTGAACAATTATGCCCAACAAGTGTGTATCAGTGGCCTATTCAAGGGATATGTTGAGTGCATTATAGGGCTCTGTTATAATAAATATTATGGATGAGGGGTTATCCAAGCATTGGGCCTCTATCAATCCACAGTAAGGGACATAATCTTGAAATGGAGACTATTTGAGACAACAGTGAATCTTCCAAGACTAGGTATCTTGTCAAAATCAGCACAGGTAACCCTCACTTTGCAACTATTCATTTAGGCATTGAAAAAAGTGACTTATGACCGATTTTCACACTTATGACTGTTGCAGCATCCTCATAGTCACAGGATCAAAATTGGGGCATTTGGCAACTGGCATGTAAGGTATTTATGACAGTTGCACTGTTCCGGGATCATATGATCACCATTTATAACCCGCCCAGTCGGCTTCTGACAATGGGGGAAACCTGATTCGCTTAATGATCGCTTGATTCACTTAACTGCAGTGATTCACTTAACAACTGTGGCAAAGAAGTCGTAAAATGGGGAAAAACTTACTTATCAACTGCCTCACTTAAAAACAAATCTCTCTGAATTCACCTGAAATCTCAGAACAACTTTTAGAGTTCTGCAGGCCACCTTTTCTTAGGCTAAGGCATGATGTCATCATCAATAAAGTTCTAGGTGAAAATGGGTTCATAATAGAGCAGCAAGGCTGAAGGTTGCCAAAAATTTATGGAGGAATGTTCTATGGACAGATGAGTCAACTGTGGAACTTTTCAGGCTGTACATGGACATAATTATATTTGTCAGAAACCAAACATTGCATTCCACAATAAACCTCATTCCAATGCCTGAAGGTAGAGATGATAGTGCCAAAACTTTGCTTTGCCGCCTCAGGATCAGATGACTTGACAGTATTGAAAACAGCTAAATATCTATTGAAAACAGCCTAATTCTTTGTTTCACATAACTTTGCAAGATAGTAGCAGCAAGACCCAAGTAAAGCTTTAATACATCATTGAAAAAGTTATGCAAAAATTCAGGAAATCCAAAAGAGGACAAATATTTATTCATAGAAATGTGCTTTGCACCATACCAGGTACAATTTTTTTTTTTTTGCTCTCATTAAGAATGCAAGCTTGGCCATACCAAATCTCTCTCTTTTTGCTCCAATTTTTGAGCAATATAAAAAATAATAGCTTTGAATTGTGGAAGGTTTACTGAGATTGCATATGTAAAGTGTGATATAAATGCTAAATGCTTTTGCCTATGATCTAGAGACAGCTGAATGGCATACAAACTAAGCATAAAGAATGTTAAGTGTTGATAGTGTTGTTGAATCTAAATAGCAGATTTGGATAAAAACTCAAATAGAGAGTTTGCCTTGTGAGTTCATGATGGAAACAAATATATCATTGGAAATAACATAAGTGGAAGAGTTCACCTGAATACAGTGAACCACATTGCTGGTGTGACTTTTACTTCAGGATATCTGCTGGATGTAGCAATGATCTGTTTATTGAATCTAAGAAGATGTTGAAGAGATTAGATTTCCAGTAAAAGCAAAAAAAAAAAAAAAAAAAAAAACCTGTAGACAATTTTTGGAGCAGGCAAATCTATGAACATAGGATTGTATGCATTCCAACATGATCATGTTTATCAGTGAAAAGGGTTTATTGCAGTGAGAAGGGATTATGGTAATGCCTAATTCACATTTCCCATGGAATTTGATTTCTGAATAATCCAGGGACACTAATATTTCATTCTGCCCTCCAGTATCCTTTCTAGTTAAGCAAAAGACACTTGGCATATGATAATGCAATTAAGGATGTATGCTGAAGTTGGACCTTTTTATTTTAGGAAAAATTGAAGAATGGATGTGCTCTTTCTAAACAATCAGTGTAATTGCTCAGCTGCTCAGGGCAAGAGACAGTAAAATACTACTGAAGTACCGTACTTTAAACATTATGTATGATTGTCGTTAGGCATGACATTTAATCAAATGCATTGTTATTAGCCTTATATCAATAGAACCTGGAAAAGTATAAGGTTCTGCTTTAAAATACTGAAGATGCAACAGTGCACAATTGTGAAGTTTGTTGACTCTAAAGCATGAAGGAGAAAATGGTGATATAAAATATGTTTAAGAAAAACGAAAGGAAAGCTTTATAATAATCTGTTTTTAGTTAACTAAATTGAGAGGCTCATTAGCGATCAAGCAACCTAATGAGGATATAACAATTTCTCATCTGTTTTAATATGATCACCTACCTGAGGAAGGCTGTGGATCAGTGGTATATCGAAGATGCATTTTGCAGGCAGAACATTCCAGGCTCAGAATGGAAAAAAATCTTTCTTTAGCTACTGGAGAGTCACTGACTAGATATCTGTCTGGGTCCACGTGTTATTGAGGATCTACATTGCAAAGAGGACCCTTAACCAAAACCAAACAAGTCAAACTATGGTTTAGGATAATATGTAAACTTAACATATAGCAAGTTTCTATGGTCCTGTCTATATTTTGGAAATTAAACAATGCCCTTTACTTTGTTGCTTTCTAGAAAACTTGAAGCAGGGGTGTCAAACTTGATTTTATTGAGGGCTGCATCAGGATTGTGTTTGAGGGGGGGTTGGGTGGGCGTGGCCAGGGTGGGCGTGGCCAGCTCGACATCACGTGTCAGGATGCCTTTGGCTGCCCAAGTGCTCTGCCAGTGAAAACGGGCTCTGAGCTCCGTTTCCTGCTGTGACGGCCTCCTGCAACACTCTGCCAGCAAAAATGGAGCTCGTAAGGGCCATGCGCTACCCTTACAAGCTCCATTTTTGGCTGCGACAGTTTCCTGTAACCCTCTGCCAGCGAAAACTGAGCTTGCGCGAGTTCTGTTTTCACTGGCAGAGACACCGTGGGCTGGTCCTTCGCTGTTTCCAGGGCGGCCCCGCAGGCCAGATCTAAGCACCCTGAAAGCCGGATCTGGCCCCCAGGCCTTGAGTTTGACACCCCTGACTTGAAGGAAAAAGATTTTCTCAGCATGCTTACACATGTTTAAAGAAAACAACAGAACAGATCAGACTCCCCCTCTACCAGAGATTTGGATAACACGGACCCTCATGGTCTTCTGGAAGGCTGTTAAAAGTTGACTTCCCCTTCCCCAATGTTAGGGCCAGGATACTAGAGAAGCCCAATATATATGTGTGTTTTGTGGAATTTCTATGTGATGTCCAGGTTATTTAGTTTTTCCTTATATTGTATTTCTTTAATTATTTCTTTAATTATTTTATACCACTCGACTTAGTGACCGTTTGAAGTTAACAACACTGAAAAAAGTGACTTATGACCGTTTTTCACACTTATGACCTTTGTGACATTCCTATGGTCACATGATCAAAATTCAGACACTTGGCAACTGGTTCATAGTTATGATGGTTGCAATGTCCTGGGATCCAGTGATTACCTTTTGCCACCTTCTGACAAGCAAAGTCAATGAGGAAGCCAGATTCACTTAACAACTGTGTTACTAACTTAATATAGCAGTGACTCACTTAACAACTGTGGCAAGAAAAGTCGTAAAATGGGGCAGAACTCACTTAACAAATGTTTCATTTAGCAACAGAAATTTTGGGCTCAATTGGTAGTCGAGGACTACCTGCATAATTTTTGTTCACCATCTAGAGCAGTGATGACGAACCTTTTTTGGCCCAAAAAGTGTGCACGCGCGCGATAGCGTGTGCGTGAGTGCCCACACCCATAATGCAATGCCCTCCCCCTGGGCATGCGCACAACCCCCCGCTGCCCCCCCGCACATGCGCACAGGCCTCACTGAAGCCTCCAGACTTCCAGTAGGCCCGTTGGGCCGTTTTTTCACCATCCTCAGGGTTCAGGAGGCTTTCCTGAAGCCTCGGGAAAGCGAAAATGGCCGAAAAGAAGGCCAAAAATCAGGTGACCATGCATGCTGGAGCTGACTTGGGCAACGCTTTGCGTGCCCTCAGATATGGCTCCGCGTGCCACCTGTGGCACCCGTGCCATAGGTTCACCATCACTGATCTAGAGTTATATATTTAAGATAGGCAGTTGTACTGATTTTCTCAAATTAATGTAAATAAGAACTTTCCTTCCAAACTTCTAGAAGCACCTTCTTTGTTACTATCAAAAAAGCACTGGATTCACCATAAAACCTTGAGATATATTGAAGGAGAGAGATACTCAGCGTTGTGGCAGAAATTATGCTTTCTGTGATTATTGATAGGCTACAATAAACTCAAAATGCAAAGAAAAACTCATTCTTTAGAACATACGATTCAATCAAGAAATGGGACCAGGGTAAGAAAATACTCATTTCTCAGTGAATCTCATTTCCATCAAGTCTGTTCCAAGTGGAGGGAGGGAGAAAAGTAGACAAACAGAGAATGCATTCAACCCTGAATTAAAGTCAAGGTAATAAAGTAGTCAGAAAGAGAAATTTGGGGGCAATTTCTGTGTGTGAATTGCAGTTAGTGTTATATAAACTTAAACTTATGTTTTTGAGACTTATGGTTCAGAGAAGAAATGCTCATTCAGACTTTATCCTCAGCTGACCCCCACAGCCTTTTATTCAGTAATTGAATACTGTGCCAGGAAGAGAATACTTCAGCCGATATAGCGATTGGCAAGCAAGTAGACTATTGGTGGTAGCGCAGAAATTTTTAAACAAAGCTGAATTTCCTCTAGCAGCATATATTTTGGGGTTATTTTTTAACATGAAAGTTAGGAGAGTCATGAATCTTTGATCAGAATTAGCCAGGTATCAATTAATGTTGAACTCAATCTTTCATTAGTTGTACATCCACAGGCATTGAATGCATCTTATTTTAAGTGACATTAAATACCATTTTAATCAGAAGTAAATCTAGGTTGAATTTAGGGAGGCTTCCTTGCTCTCATTGAAGAGGTAGAATAGGTAGGTTGTTGAATGTTCAAAAGGGTTGCAGGAAGCAGTTTCTTCAAGCAAAAGATACAGCACTGTGGAGAACAATTAACAAATTACTTTGCAAAGCAACAGGCTTCTTCCTGAAAGCATTGAAGCAGCTACCTCTTCTAGAAGGGTGTGCATGAATAGACAACATCCCGTACACTGCCAGCAAAATGTCTGAGATGATATGGGAAGGCATTTGAAATGGCCACATTGAGCATTCCAGAAGACATAACTGCCTATAAGAGCTTTGAGAAAGGATGCTTTGCTTATGACAAATTTTTACAAAATGCTCTTTGGAATGTTTTGCATAAGGCTTGGAGTGTGTAGAATCGGTGTTAGGGCCTGATGTTTGGATATGACTTCTGTAGAGAAAGGGAAATGATGGAAAAGTCCCTAGTGATGCCAACTGTTTTCTCAATGCTGTAGGACAAAGCCAAGCAATTTTTGATCCCAGAGCAGGAGTGGGTTCCTCCCGGTTCGGACCAGATTACCCGAACCGTTAGTGACTCGCTGGCGACGTGACGATGGCATCACGGATCCGGTTCGGTCGGTGCCGGTCCGTGGGCACCGCCATCTTTTTTTGGGAATTTTTGGTGAAGTTTTCCATGTTTGGATGGCTTCTCTTCTGCGGCTTCAAAAAGAGCCCTCCCGCCCACCCCCGGGTTAATACTCACCTTTATTTCTTCGCCCAAAGCACAGCTGATCAGCTCCTCAGCTGTGTTTCGGGCTGAATCCTGCTACTGACCATGCGCGGAAGTGAAACTGCATGGGGGGAACGCGCGCAAAACATCGCAATGCGAACCGGTGGCGAAGGTAAGTGGAACCCACCCCTGCCCCAAAGGGGATATAACCTCCCTGTTACACTAGAACCAACTCTTTGCAGAGATGCTTACACTCTGGGAAGAAGCACTTTGGAAAGAAGTGGCCCTTTAGATTAACTGCATTATGCTCATGTGAATCTAATTTGAATGAGACCATGTGTACTAAGCAGACTTAACTGTCAGATTAAGGAAGTGAAATAATTTCTTAAGGCAGAGTTAAACTAACATGATTTATATGTAGTATGAAGCTCACTCCAAAAGGGAATAGAGTGATAGAGGGGTATGTGTGTGTTTCTGGATACTTATGTATGTACCCATAGATGTATGTGTATAATTGTTAACGTGGGTCACACGGATGTACCATTTAATTAAAGTGGGTGCCCTGACTTTTTTTCTTCTGAAAAACCATCTATTGCTTCCCTCAAACAAGACCAAAACTCGCGTTGTCAGGTTTCTAAGCAGATATAGGATGCAGCCTATATATTTACCGGTAAATACAAATTTATAACACAAGTGATAGATTGTCCATTTCCTATTTGTGTGTGTAAGTAATCTGGAGAAGTAGCCATGGTAGTTTATTGCAGTAAAAATTGGGAATTGTGACACCTTAACAGACCATGCTACAATACATTTCTTGTGAAAAGTTAATACATTTGTGGAGACATGAGTATGCATAGAAAGACTCCTTCTGTCCATGTTCCTTCTCTGTTTGTAAAGCTCTGTCAGGCTTCATCTCCATTTGGGCCAACAGTGCCTTTATTTTAATATAAATAATGAAGCAAAGAGCTGGAATAGCACACAGCCTGATCCCTGTGTTTGCGGAAAGCTGTGAGGAGAGTTTTTAGTATTTTATAACTCCCCATCTTGTCAGGGCCAGCTGCCAGTGATAATACTCTCTGTACTGTAATGTATTATGAACTAAACTTGGAGCAATGGGAGTTGATAAAAACCAGGCACACATTATTAATGAAAGACGTTGATCATGGCAATGGTTGGAGAGAGTAAGAGACAGCTAGAGCCTAACCACAACAAGGAAGGCCCAACTTGGCACTTGGAAAATGGGAAGGATGGCATCTGCCCAGTGAGGCAGGCAGATGGGGTGAGGGGGAGATAAATTGGCTGTTCCTTTTAGTTAATAGGAGGGGGAACCACAGTATGGAGACACCCAGAGCCTTGAACTTATGAAAATTAACCTACCTTTGATTTTACGTTCTACTTGACTCTTAGCTCCTTGATATAAGCATGAAAGAGCATTGATGGAGTGTTGGGAAGAGCAACGACTTTATCCTCATTCTAAATAGTCCTTAAGATAGTCTGCTTCACAGATTAAAGGCTTGGAGGCTATATTAGATCATCCCGTGTTCTTTTTCTTTGTCACATTTTGCTGTCTTCTCCAAGATTGTAATTATAGTTAAGCATCAAGTACTGGGTGCTACATTTTGTCATAATCTCTTGCACAAGGAAACATGCTGAACAGGATTGGAACTAGTACCATAATGACAGGGAATATGTTAATGAATATTTTGACTGCTATACACATTGCCTGTGTTGTAAATATGCTCTATTGAATCTGAGATTTAATACATGGCAGTTTCTCTTTTTTGGCCAAAAGCTAGCTAGGTCACCACGGCCTCTATGATATTTCTAATTTATAAGCAGAGGAGTGAGCCAACATAGACAATCAGCAGATAAGTATGCCAAAGAGCTCTGTGTTTTAGGACTCTCTATAGACCATCAGCTGTTAAACAAGTTTCTTAATATAGTGTGGCACCGCACCGATTATTATGCCAATTGTATAGTATTACTTTATTGTAAATAAAAACATTGAAATCGCTCTATTTGTACAAGCCTATTGTTTGTACAAAGTTTCCAATGAATGTTGAAGTTCATCTGCTATGACAAATAGGTAATCACAGCTAAGGTTTCCAATAATAGTGATAGACTTGCATCTCTGTTATTCCAAGCAGTGTTAAGTGTAATTTGGATATTTGACCATGTAGGGCAGTGGTTCCCAACCTTTTTGTGATTGAGTACCATTTGGAGGTCCCGTACAGTCGCCGCATACCATCTGGTTCCAGAGAAACTAAATTCGATCAGATATCACTTTATTTCCATAATTTTACCGTTCCTTTTTTGGCCCCGCGCATCCAGCAACTGGATTCTCGGGCCGCTGGGACCAGGTGGGTGGCGTGTGGCAACAGTTGTGTTAGGCAGTAAACATTTTTGTGAAGTAAAAAATAACTAACTAAAAATCGTTCATGACCCCGAAAGTGTTCGCTTACCACCTGGAAGGCCCTCGCGTACCACTAGTGGTACACGTACCACAGGTTGGGAACCACTGGTGTAGGGATTTACTACAAGAACTGCTTGTTTTAAGACCTTTTGAAGCTTTTGCTTCTCTTAACAGCATAGGTGTTACAAACATTTCTTAAATGAAAAAAATAAATAAATCCAAAAGTGCAATTATATTTGGGACTGCTAAATTCTAAGTGAAATGGCACAACTGCAGTACATTCCACGACTTTGCTTTGTACCTTCTCTGGAAGGCAATTGCTTTGGGAGAAGAAATGGAGGTAGCTGAATGTGTGAAAAGGAATAGGAAGAACAGCATTATCTGGATTTACTGCTCACAAATAATTCCAGTTGGTGTTTTCATTTTTTTTAGTACTCTGATATAGCTTCTTTCTTTGGAACTAATAATCGTGATATTTTAGGCTGTTCGTGTGAAAAACATAGACATTCTTTTGGGGGGAGGATCTTTTTCCAAAGAAATGGATTTTTATTTGTCTTGGAAAATATGTTTCTCCCCCACCCCAGTCCTATAAATCAAAAGATGTTGGCCAGAGAGTGTATATATGTGTAATAGAGTGATACTAAATTCTCTACTTGCTAATCATAACAAAAACTCTTACACTCCATCTGAACTAGAATTTTGCAATGTAAACAGTGAGTTTAAACTTGGAAAGAGATTAGCACTCTCCACAAAATAATCTATTGAAAAAGATACAAGAGTGTTTTTTAGCCTATTGCTACTGAATGGATACACTTTCTACAGTAGTGGGTTTTGCTTATCTTCGCTACTGGTTCAGAACTGTGAAGGCGCTCACACGCTCGCTTCACTCGCGTGCAGAGCTTCTGCGCATGCGCAGATCGTCCGTGATGACATCTGGGTGGGTGGGCGGAGCCTCCCATTGCTGCCACTACCGGATTACCTGAACCGGGGCGAACCGGTAGCAACCCACCACTGACTTTCTATCATCCTTCTGAATAGTCAGCTATTGAAGTGTATTAGGAAGTTTTCCTAATTCTAGCTTTGATTGCTCACAATTTAATACTTTTTGTCCCTTGGGAGGGAGTATTGTTGTGGATTCAGAAATTGTGTAGGATCAGTCATTCCTAAACTTTTCACAATGGAGGCCAAGTAACAAAATGTTGTTTGGCGTGTAGAATGTCTGTCTTATTCCCTTAACTGAAAATACTTCTTCTATTTTTATTCATTCCAATGTTATTCAGGTGTTACATATTGCATTGTTGCCATTGGAGGTTGCACAGATCAAAAGCTAGGAAACATTTTTTAAGCAAGGACAGCATACATAGCACAGGAAATGTTCTTACCCTGGTTCAGTCAAGTCCAGTGCCATCTAGTGACTAAAGCTTAATGTAATATTACAAAAGGAGACACATTCCCACATAAGCGAATATAGGATTGTAAACATAAGCTTTTTAAGTCATCATTGGCATTCCCTTTCTGAATAACCCTCAAGTTCTAAATCAATGTTTTTTTAAACTTGGCAACTTTAAGATGTGTGGACTTCAGCTACCAGAATTCTGATTGGCTAGGAAATGCTACACATCATAAAGTTACCAAGTTTGAAAAACACTGGTCTAATTTAACTGCAATAGTAGCAAACTTGTATGCTCATATATTTCCTGCCCTAATTCCATCTGAAATTGGAGTGGGGCAGAATGAGTTATTTATGGGACTTAATATCCCATTTCTCTGTCATGCAGAAAGGTGCACTTATGACATTGTAAAGCCATAAACAAAAATTAAGACAATATAACTTAAATCCATGTAAATACAATAAAAAAAGTATCACCAGTTAAAATTCTGTAATAAAATGGTTTTTTCTGCCAATCTGAAGGTCCAGCAAAGAAAAAGCGAGGTGGTTCTGTAAAATTGTAAAGTCCATCAATTGAACTAAGATATATGGTAGACGGGGGGGGGGGGAATAGATTTGGAAGTTTAGGTTAGCCAATTAAAAAAATTAAACTTTTGGGAGTGAAAATGTGCTTAATAAGGTAAAGTTTTACTTAATTTTAAAGTAAATAATCCAGAGATGCAGTTAACTTCTTAATGTGGTGAGTGTATGAGAATATTTTCCCTGCAATTCTTACAATTCCATTAGTCTATCTCAAATATTTTCAATATTTGATTTTCAATATTTGATTTTCAATATTTGATTTTCAATATTTGATTTTCAATATTTTTCCTGGCAAAAATTATGATACATGTACTGCTATAAGCATGGCATGAAAATTTTGTTCTATTTCTTTCCAATTGCTTGAGAACTGCAATTGTATATATACTTACTTGGGATTCAGTTCTCTTTTAGCTCAATGGGATTTCCTTCTGAATAAGCACATATACAATTGCACTGAAATTATTTGACTTCTGAAGCTGTGACTTGAGGAATAAGCTTCACTAACATTCTTACTTTTTCACAAGAATGCATAGAATTGCTTAATAAATTCAATAGCTATGGTTGGTAGTAAAAGCAGTTAAAAAGATTGAGAATAAAATTATCTTAAATTCTGCATGCACTTGATTTTGCTTCACTTTTTTTTTTTTTGGCGGAAAAGGGAGATTGTAGAAAATTTACATTCTTCTGGTTGTTTTTTTTTTTACATTACTCTAGAAATTCTACCGCCCTTCCAGTGGTGGAGGGACTCTCTATTCATCCTTTCATACAAGTTTAAACGACTTGGCATATTTTATAGATGCAGTTGCAAAAAATTAGATGGCAGAAGGCTGTTCCCTTTCCCCAAAGACCCTTCCCTTGATCTTGGCAAACTAGTTTTGATATTTTTCTTGCCATCTAGGTATTTTTCTGTTATACTCAATGGGGTGGGAGTTTGGGTGATACAATGGGGTGGGATTTTTGCCTGTCATAGACAGTGGGGTGGGACTTTGCCTCCAATTGTTTGCCTTCTATAAGATGTCATTATTGGGATTTTCCTCCCCTTGCTCTCTCTCTTCATTTGCCTTGAGTGCAACCTGAGGATATCACAATATGGGGCAAGTGATCTGGATCTCACTGCAGGTGGACAAAGAAAAATACCTGTTACAACGATGCTGTTTTCAATCTCGGATCAGAGTCACATTTCATATGCAGTAGCACCCATAATGTTTACAAAGCCACTGCTTGCTTTCTCTATATTGAATTGTTTTTTATTGCAAAGACTAACATGAGTACACTTCTGGAATAAGTACCATGTGGTTTTAGTATGAAATGTCAAGGTAAATAAAGTCAAGAATGTAATACAATACAGTATGAAGAGAGATGACTGCAGAGTCATCGTTTCAAAGATGATATGCAGTTATTTTAAACTCTTGGAGGCAAGTCTCTGTATTGTATCCATCAAGCATTTTTATAACACCCCTTGTTCTCAAAATCAGCTAAATGCTGCATCTCTCTTTTTTTCCAGACTGAAAGCAAGATATCTTAGGTGCAAACATAAAATATTAAGAAAATGTGTTCCTGCTTATTATTTATTATAATTGTCCCATTTTGAAAGTACAGTACTTTTAAAATGTAAATTAAACCACACTTACTTAGGGACTTATGGAAAAACAGAATGAGATAAAAGTTGTTGCATTTATATCTATATTGGATCAGGTAATTTATATCTAAATTTAACATAGCAAAATTTGCTTGTACAGTATATGCCAGGAGAACCATTACAAGCATTTACATGCATTTTTTACATAAAAGTCATTGCCTACTGCAACACATCCTAGTTTTTATTGGCAAATTGTTTGTAAATGTATTCTGAAAGTTAGATTCTCACAGATATCTGAATCTGAATGTGGTTTTTTAAAATGTTTTTGGTCAATCTACCGTATATATATAAAAGCGAAAACCACTCATGCTGCAATCATTAAATCTCCAGAACCTTAAAGCCTACAAACTTGAAATTTGCCATGTATGTTCCTCTTGGCTTCTAGGTGCTCACTAAGAAAGGATTTTTCTAAATGACCATCAGAGGGGGTCGTGTGCACATGCACGGGAGGCGGGGGTCATTAGGATGAAAAAATACCCAGGGAGCGCTGGGTCATCTGCTAGTGTAATATATTTTGATTTATAAACCACACATTATGGCTACCTGTTTTGTGTAAATTATTCCACTATTCCTTGTTCAACAAAAAAAGAAATGGGTTGCTTATCACCTTAAAAAAACAAAGAAACAGACAATATCAGCAACGAAGAAAGGATCCAAATTGTTACATTCCAGAAACAGCAGAAATAATAGATGATCTGACAGGGTTATATTCTAAGATTAACATTGAAGGTGCTATGAATTAATATATTGAAGTTTGGTATGAAATACATTGAGGCATATATTATATACATCCATAATTGTCTAAGAAACAGATAAAAGCATTAAAAATAATCAAATTAGGAAAAGCACGAGGTGCTTTTCCTAATTTGATTATTTTTAATGCTTTTATTTGTTTCTTAGACAATTACATATTGCAAAGAACTTGAAGAGGAACTGCTGGAACCATTGATGAATATGATGAATGAAACTAAAGAAAAAAATGGCAACATGGGAGGATGCATACATAACTCTGTTTGGTTAATCATATGGATACATTTCTCTGCTGAATGTACATTACAAAATTTTTACAACAATGCCAGCTGATTGATTCAAGAAATGTGTTTCAGATATAATATGTATTGACCAAACAGGCTATATTCCAAAGAAATCTCAAGAACAACAGTTAGGTTCATAATCGATATGATAGAACATATAAAGAAAAAGAGGAAGAAAGCTGCACTAATCTTTCTGAACATAAAATAACTTCCAACAGTTTGCAGTGTCAGTTCTTGCTGATTGTACTGAATAAAATAAATCCCAGAGAAGAGTTCCAAGAAGAGTTGGGTCAGAAACATATATCAATGGTAAGAAAGCAAATGGAGCTCATTCTGCAGATTTTTAAATCAGTAAAAGGCAAGATTGTTCACTCTCTCTTTTATTTATTCATCATTGATCTAGAAATACGGGCAGGAAAGGTTGGAGTGATAAACAGATGCAGGTCTCCAAATCCATAGAGAGGGATATAAGTTCAAATGTTAGGCAATGATGTACTATTAATCATCACAGAACCACAAAAAGCCACAAGACAGTTGCCCAAAACAGTTAATAGTTTTGGAGATTTCTCTGGATATAAAATCAATGTCCAGGAACCAAAAATAATTACAAGAAATGCAATGCAATGAGAAGCTAATTTTTTTTTGCAGGAAGAATATGACTGTGAACCCACTTAGTGAAATATCTTGGTCTGCTTTTGACAGGTAACAATCAATGAAATATATAAAAATAACAATGTCAAATTATGGCAAGAGATCTTGAAAAGTGGAGAAATCTAAAGCCATCTTGGGTAGGATCAATGCAAGTATTAAAATGAAAGTATTGTTCAAGATAAATTATTTGTTCCATATGGTGTCAATTACAATTTCAGAACTTTACAGGAATGGCAAACAATTGTCAACACATTTATATGGAGTGGGAAAAGACCAGAGTTAAATTTTTTGCAAAATTCAGAAGACAGAGGTGGTCTTGCCCTTCCAAATTTTAAATTGTATCATAAAGCAAATTGCTTGCCATGGATAACAATCCTGAATAATAGAATGTCAATATGGGAAAGTACCAGCTTAGCTAATAGACTTCACAGATATTTATGGTACAGAGAGACAAAGGAGAATAAAAATTTGGAAGGACATATTATTAAGCAAAGCTCACTGATTCTCTCAGCCAACCTGCTATTTTGAAGTGTCAGTGGAAAGCTATTTATGCCATTTCAGGTTCCTTTAGATTTTTGGATACTCATAATCCTTTTGTCCTACACTTTGATGCCTCTCAAAGTTTATTTTATAGACTATATGTACATGTCTACATACATAGTACATGTTATTGGTATATATGTATTTAGTGGATCAACTTGTCTTGTCTTTGATATCTGTCCATGAGGTGCCTAGAGTGACAAACAACAGATAGGGGGCTTTTTATTTAGTAGTCTAAGTTACTGGCTCTCCCCTTTGTCAAGAAACATGTGTGGCTTCATTTTTCTTGACTTTTTAAGAGAGTGTTTAATTCTACTCCACATGTTAATGATTTTGCTAGATACTGAGTTCTACTGCTGTTTCTTTGGGTTTTAGTATGGAATTAATACAGTTTTATAAAGCACAGTGTTATATTAAATATAGAGTTTTCTAGTTGGAAAGTGGGTCCTCAAGGACATTTATATCTAATAAACCAAAAAGTAATAAATAAATGCACTCCTTATAGTCTTGTAAATAAGGCTGATTAGCAGTGTCTCTCTAGATAAATATATTTTGCAACTGTGCTATTTGTAATCCTTCACTGCAAGGGTGGGCAGCTTAAAGCCCAGAATCACATGTAGTTCCTGAACCTGTTTTATAGAGCTCCAGATCTCTTTTTGACCATCATGTTGGTCAAAGTTGGCAGCATGGTTTCCATTATTTTGAGAGGGAGGGCATAGAAATGGTAATGTAAACCCTAAAATAGCCCAAATCCCAAAAGACAGCATAAAATGAAGGAAATATCCATGCACCCAAAGAAAATATCCAGAAAATCCTTACCATGCCTCCGTCTATCATGTGGCCTTGTACTTTTACATCATCAATCCATGCTGTATGTGTCATCCTCCCAGATGATTCAGATATTTTTCTGGGAGATGACACTGGCTGAATCTAGACCATGTTTGTAATACACAGACTATGAATCGTTTTTACAAATTTTGAAGTAGGAAAACACTTGAGAGAAAGAAAAGGCAATACTCTCTGATGATTGTGCTGTTCGGTCTCCTAATTATTTTGGGATGTTTCTTCTTTGATTGAGTCACCACTGCTTTTTCCAGGACACCACCTGTCCATACTTGTCTAGCCAGGATCTCCTGTTCCAGAATATTTCAGCCTAATGAACATGTTTGCATTTCTAGACTTCATCTGCTTTCACCACTCTTGAATGCACATTTTGGAGTCATGAATGGGATAATATCGCTCAACAATAGCTGCCCTTTGAACTGAGACAAGCTTTATTGCAATATAAAATATTGAAGGGCTTTCTTTGCAATTATGATTTTAGAGTTTATTGGCAGTGAAATACTGGTTGATGCTGAGTATACTCAGTCAGTGTAGGAAAAAAGTACACAGTGAAGAATTGGACCCATACAGAGAATGTGCAATATCTTGAAGGTTGAGGCTTTAATGGCGATTTTAACATGTTTTCCTTGCTGGGTTGCCTGTTTGACAGAATGACAAACAAGATTCATTGGGAAAAATAAGATGCACATTTTGGTACCTAAATTGGTTGAAAACACCAAAGAAAGAACTTGGTAAGGGGCGTGCATAAGCGCACAATCATGCCTACCGTTCCTGTCCTAATGTACCCCTATATTCATACCTCTTTTACTCTTATTCATGCTTGTACTATTACATATATATTCAATCATGTTTTACTGTTTATACTTTGCTTATAATCATATATGCTTGACAAATAAACAAATACAAATACAAATACAAAGTCAGTGCTGTACAATTGAAAACTAAATCTTTTGGGGGAATTAATAGAGTTGACAGATAATGAAATAGTAAAACAGCGTTTATATGTTTTTGATCCATAAATGCACAGAAATAATAGTTCTGAGGTCTTCACTCCACTTCTAGGTGGGAATAGAAGATATGGGGACAGAGGAACTTGTTTTCTTATTAACTTTTTATATACATCTGATGAATTTCCAGTATATTCATAGAAAGAACGTTCAGATACCTGAAAGACGCATGTAGGAAATGCAGGACCAATCTAGTTTATTGTCAGACTACTGAATCAATAAAGGAAAAACTCAGATGATGATATGAAACTTGACAGAGGATGCTGAAAAGCAAGTGTTTTATTGATGAAAAATAAAATATTTAGGCTTTGTTCTTACAAAAATCAACAAAGATTTATTCAATTATTACTTACTAATCTGTAAATACATAACAGATATTTTTAGCATGAAATTAAATATGTCTTGGCTATGAATAATTACATTGATAAAAATATTTTACCAAGATTAAAGTTTCTATTGCAAATAATTACAAATTATTCAGCCTTTATTATGAATAAAGCATTAAATGACTGATATAGACTAGTAATGAATTATATATAGTACATCTAATAAAAGGCTAATGATCAAATTGAGAAACTTGTAGAATTCAAAAGAACAAGGAACTGTAGCAACTATGAATCTTGACTGTGCTATCATGCCAGCTGATTAATATGAATTTCAGAATGGATTTTAATTCTTTATGGTTGTATCATGTTTGTGGAAGGGGCAGGTCTTTTAGAAGCGGTCCAAAGATATATCTGAATTGACATAAACAATTTTCAAGACTCTGTATAACATTAAGTAACTTATTATTTGAGGTTGATCCTTCTTACCTCATTATTGAATGACTAAGTTATGATTAAACTTTGGTCAGTAGAGACCGAAATCAGTGGAATTTTTTGGGGAGGCTATCTGCCTCTATTTTATTGCTTAATTTTATTATTATCCTTATCTGTTTTTCAATATCCTCTTAGACCTTATTTGAATTTGTATTATATTAATTTCTTTTCTTCTTGAAAATTCTAATGCCTAGCTTATAAAAGTAATTAAATAAAATGAAAAAATGGGGAAGGGAAAATAAACATAAGTGCAGACCAGAGGGCACTGGTACCCACTGGACATTTAAGATGTTAAGTCTCATTTTGTCATGGCCCCAGAGAAAGGCTCCAAGACACGGGCAGACCAGGTCCCACTGGGCACTGCTTCAACTAATTCAACAGCCACTGCATCAAATGTTGACACCCTCTTAGGTCCCTCCTCAGCCAGGACTAATTCTTAGTTAGCCAACATGAGCAAACCCCTTCAGCCTGAAAATCCTGCACCTCATCAAAGAAAAGCGCCTTGTGAGCAAGCAGCAAGACGCTAACTTTTCAAGCAAGACGGGTGCCTCATTATTGGCAACAGCTGAGCAAGGAAAGGGCTTTTTCTTACTCTTGCTGGGGAGAGGATTTAAACTGGGCAAGGATTGCCTTCTGTTGCTGGAAGCAACTTCGATATCTGGCTTTGTGTATTCTTGCTGTTGACTCCTGCTACATTTTCGATCTTAGCACGTTCCTGACCAAGTCTTGGCTTCGTCCCTCTCTACTTTTCAAGACATTGTGAGTTTCTGATTATGGACTGTTCGACTCGGATTACATCTTCTCTTCAGCCTCTAGTAAGCTGCCATGCACACGCATACTCTTCCCCCCTCCCCGCTCCCCAACCCCCTTTTCTGTTACCTCCCTATACCTGTCTGCTACCATCTGTTCTGACAAGCTTCCTGACTTCTTCACAAGCCTTGCTTCAAATACTCTGCTGAGTTGCTCTGTTCCAATTTTCATTGTGCCTCCCATTGTTTCCCCCTCTTTACTGCATTTTGTATCAAACTTCCTCCAACGTGTGTGTTCTCCTGCCCAGCACCTCTGCCTGAATCACACCTGCACTTTGCCTGCCAGTTGCATGGGCATTTATTGCCTTTGCTGAAGTCGGGACACAAAGCATTTATGCATGTATTTATTTAACTGTATTTGGAACCCAGCCCAATTGGACAGTTTACACCTGTATAAAATCTGAATGTAAACAACATGGTATCCTTGTAACAGTACATTAATTTCAAAATGGTCACTTACAGTCATCCCAATTCAAAGGCATGCATGAACAATGTGGTTTTTAAAGGTTTGCAAAATGCAAGGAAGGTTGAGGTCAAAAATATGTCCTAGGATATACAGTATGTTCCAAAACATGGAGGTTACCACTTGAGAAAGCTTGCTGCTGGTCACATTCCATATACTTCATTTTATGGTGTGTACAGTTGACACCCAACTAAATTTTAAACCATCCTTAGAGATCAAGTAACAAAATTTTATCAGCCTGTGTTTTAGAAATAGTTAAAATAATACAGACTTTTGTTCTGATCTAGCAAAAATATTGTGGTATATCTTCTTGCATTAGAAATTGGTTCTCACTTTTCAAAATTTATGCAGTGTGTACCTTAAGTTGGAGAAAATTGGACATTATTACTATTTTCTGTAGCTGTCAATTTCTACAGTTAGTTGTATTTGTCATTTCATTCCATTCATATGGCAGCTGATCCCATTGTAGTGACTCTGGGCGACTAACAACAGTTAAAGAATTTTAAGAATATGTAACTTTGTCTTGAATAACTAGCATGTAACTGGAAGTCTGCTCTGTAGCTTAAGTAGACTTTTAACCAGTTCTCCAGCTAAAAATCAGATTAAAGTGCAGCCTTCAATCTGATCACTAGAGAACAATGTTTGCCTAGAATGTGGATTCATTTCTAAGAGAAGTGATTTAACAAACCAAGTAGCTGCTATTATATCTCTCTTTCTTTCTTGGTTCATAATATCTAGATGTGCCCATTATCATTCATTACTCAGTGTCTGTCCTTGTATCATTTGTTGGCACTTGCAGAAATGATCCGGTTAGACGCTATGCAGTGATGTCACTTCATGCTTAGCTTTATTTACTGTATTTACAATATTGTATATAATTCTACTTTTGGATAAATAAGATCATCAAAATGGGGATTTTTTAAATAAGAGGTTATCTATAGTGTACTGAGTGATTGTTATCATTATCGGTTAAGCATGCCTGTGATCTTGTATTGTTGTTTGGTTACTTTGGCTGCTTGATTCATTAAAGCAAGCAGCTGTAAAACTTGCTCTTGGTTATAGTGCCTTGTTTTGATCAGTAGAAAAGTTCTGATCTGATTATGTACTCTTAATTTCACTTAAAGGGAAAAAAGAGTCAAGAGATGCAGAGCCAAGGAAAACAGAAAAGAAAGATTAGTTCTTCAAGGCCAGATGAAATAGCGAATTATGGAGTATTGGTGCTCTCTGTGCTTGGTTGTTTGCTTGCAGATGTTTCATTACCGGTACTAACTAACATTGTCAGGGCAAGCAAGTGTGGAGTTTGCTCCTTGTTCATATGCAGTAATTTGCCCTGCCATTTTTAATGCAGTTTTCTCTCTGTTAGTTCTTTAATAGATAACTGGTAGGACAAGCTCTTTATCAGAAATTAGGACACCAACTGAATACAGAGAAATCCTAATTTATGGCTGTTTTTTTTGTTTTTGCTATACACCCTTAGGTGGAACAGTTTTTATTTTTTTTATTTTAACTCTGCTATTCTTGTAGATAAAGAAGGCAATCTCCTTGTTTTGAGAAATCTTTTAATATTTTGCGCCTAAGAAAAACATCATTCATTAAATACAGATTTGAGGTGTTTCAGAGACCTAGAGATGAAAAAGCAGATGCTCATGAGATTGGTGACAGCAGAAGTAAAACTGTCAAGAAAGACTGGTTGTGGACCTTTTGAACAAAAGTGTGCATGGGAATTTGAGGACCTGCACAGATGAGCTGTATTTAGGGTCCACACTTAGTAGAACTGCAGAAACTTGCTCAAAGGCACTAATCCATACCAGCATGTGGAGGTTTATCTTTCTCATGAAAACACCCGTTCTTCACACACATAAACTCAAATCAGGAATTGTTTATCAGAAAACAAATAATAAAAATTTCACAGGAACCTGGGATTGGATGGGACGGAATGGGGAAACTCGCCACAGCCACCTCATGACCACCTTGCCATGGCCAATTCTCCACAGCTAACTCGCTGCGGCCAACTCACCATGGCCAACTTGCTGGGGGACAATTTGCCGTGGCCAACTCACCGTGGGACAACTCACTGGACAATTTAACAATTCAATTTAATTATTTAAAATAAATAAATAAAAATTAAATTTTTGTCATTCACATTTCATTTTGTCCCCTTTTTTTTGCATCCGTTCTTTAATAATTCTATTCCGCCATTTCTTAGAAATTGGTGTAATTCTTGTCCCGCAACAAGTTTTCTTGCAGTGAGTTGATCATGGTGAATTGTCATAGACCTGGGGTTGGAAGTCTTTGGGAATATATAGCATTTAGATAGTAATTTTCCTTTATTATATTCTTCCTGTCTTAATTTCCTAACCCAACTTAACTAGGACCTCTTCCTTTCTCTTGATGTCAGTAACCCTCTTTGAATTTACAAATACAAAGATTAAAGGCTAATGCCAAGAAAACTATAAAAAGAGAAATGCAGAGCTAAAAGATTTCTCTTCCTCCAGACAAATATTTATTTATGTATTTATGTATTTGTGAGATTTATATACCGCCTCATAGTGCAAGCACTCTCTAAGCGGTTTACACCATTAAGCAATGTATATATTTACATTGCCCCCAACAATCTGGGTCCCCATTTTACCTACCTTGGAAGGATGGAAGGCTGAGTCAACCCTGAGCCGGTGAGATTTGAGCAGCTGAACTCAAATGATCACAGTCAGCTAAAGTAGCCTGCAGTACTGCTCTCTAACCGCTGCGCCACCTCAGCTCCTATATAAACAACTTCAGTAACTCTAATATTTCCATTTTTTTAAAAAAAATCTACTTTCCGTATCTCATCCGTTATCAATACTCAAATTATAAAAACCCATCATTCAGTCCTTATCAGCAAAAGTTTTATTAAAAACTACCAGAAATAGTAACATATTGTATTTTAACTATAATCTAATAAATCATTTTATATTTCAATTTATCATTTTTTCTAAGAAATACAACTCTGAATAAAAATGATACATGAAGGTGCAGATGGCTGGATTCTAAATTCTGAATCTTTTGATTTGACTCTGGTTCTAATGAGATCTTATTCCTTTCTGGCAAATGCTTTGATAGCTTACTAGCTGAAGTCAGTATGGCAATGTTACCTGTCTAATGAGCCATCATTGAGTTCCATGTTAAAAGGGAAGGATTCTATTTGTTTTTTGGATCCAAGTTTTGAATCTAAGTTGGTTAAATCTGAAATGTTGGCATAGACTGGATTCTGCATTTCTAGTCCATTTCTGCATTATAATTATAATGTGCTTTTGCTAAGTCTGTATTTTTGATACTTCATTCTTATGTTTGGATACATTAAATCCAGATTAGTTTTGATCCATCTTTCTCTGAAGAATTGGGCAGGATTGATGCTGGTGGTGGTTTGTGTAATGGTTTTGTGTTTCAACAGGAAGAGAGCCAATTTAATCTCTAAATCTCCTCAATTCATTTTCCTTAAACATCCCTTGAAGGCCTTCCCTGCTCTCTCTGCCAAATAATTTCATGCCAGGCGGGAAAATGCTGTCTGAGTACGTTTGGTTCTATTTTTGCTCAAAACATTAATGACTTGTGAAATCTTGTGTATTAACTATGACCAATAATACTAGCAATTGTATAGGGGGAAAAAATCTGTTGAAGTATGTTGTAGATTGCTTTCTGAAGTTGAGGTATGCATATCCTGCCACTTTGAGAGAGCATCTATTAGAATCAATTTTCCTATTACGATATCTCATTAGAAAACACTGTGCTAGTTGCCACATATATTTTAGTCAATCCTCTGAGTCTGGATTAAATTACTCAACTTTCTTAAAACAGACCTTAGTAACTTATTTTATAATTTATTCATTTTTATGGTTCAAGGCTAAGTCACAGAATTTTAAAAAAGTACAACATACCATTGACACATGTATAATTATGTATAGCATGTACATATATAAAAAAGAGGAAATCCTATAAAGTTATTTTTCATTGAAGGGTCTAAACAGTTTCTATAAGGTAAGGGCTATAAGGAAAAAAATAGCTAATGCTCTCAAAACATCTGGGTTTTGGTAATTTAGGTTGACCCAGCCTTCCCTCCTTCCGAGGTCAGTAAAATGAAGACCCAGATTGTTGGGGGCAATATGCTGAACTCTGTAAACCGCTTAGAGAGGGCTGTAAAGCACTGTGAAGCGGTGTATAAGTCTATTGCTATTTAATAAAATACCTGAAACTCATCATGAATGGAGTTTATCAGTTTAAAGAGGTTGTATTACCGTAGTTCTGATTGCTGGCAAGACCACATTGCCACTATTACAATCTCTGCTGTTGAAGAAAATATAGTAAACCAGAAATGGCTTATCTGGAACACACACACACACACACACACACACACACACACACACACACACACACACACACACACACACGTCTTTGGGAGGAGCAGTGAGCATAGAGTCTTCCAACTCCAGTAGAGAAAGATGAGTTTGAGTATATAGTCTGTAAAAGGGATATAAGTAGAAAGAGATACTACAGAAGTGTTGGCCTCTGATCAAGAGAGTCTGCATCATTAGAGATGAAGGGATCTGACTGTTGTTTTTTCTGAGAAAGTACATACAAATAAGATAATATGACCTTCAAAGTTGATTGAATGACATAACTCCAAGAAAATTGATCACTTTGCAGTTGCCTGTCATATTTAACCTTTTGCTCTTGGTTGATGAATGAGGGAAGACTCTGCTGCCAATCAGCTCACCTACTCCCAAATGTTACAAGAGAGAAGGTGCCAAGAGATGCAAGGCATCATTTACTGTACACTTCAACAAAAAGGAAACCAAAACATGATACATAAAGCATATGGATATCAACATTCACAGGTATAATCCTTTAATTGTAAAAGAATTATAGCTGTGAATGTTGATATCCTTATGATTTAGAAGCTCAATTCTAATGCCTTACATTATTGGAGGTAAACTAGAGATGTAAGATTTCAACTGAAAAAAACTCCTAGGTGCTATACTTTAGCTTACATAAAAGTAAGTGTATCCTGTAGATTTATTTAGTACATATAATATACTAAATGTCATTGGTTAGTTCATGGACTAAAATGTGATTGGCTAGTTTGTGACTGTTGTAGGAACACAGCTTGCATGCTTCAGTTGCTGCATCATGCACCATGGTTTTTTTTACAGAAATGCCCGAAGTCTCATAAAGATGAATGAAAGCTTTCTTAAATCATCTCATCTAATTAGAATCTCCAGTAAGGCTGGAAGCTGCCCCCTGACATTGCTACCACCATGCTGCCCCACCCCCGACACTGGCAATGCCCTTCTCCCTGCCAATGACACTGTGGGCCAGACTGGGACTGCCCGTGGGCCGGATATGGCCCACAGGCCGTATAATGCCCAAGTCTGTTCTAGATGAACTTTAGTGTTTACTTCATAAGACCAGTCTGGTTTTCTAACATAGTTGTTGCGTATATACCCTGTTTCCCCCAAAATAAGACATCCCCTGATAATAAGCCCAATTGGGCTTTTGAGTGCATGGCAATAAGGCCAAGCACTTATTTCAGGGTTCAAAAAAATATAAAACAGGGTCTTATTTTTGGGGAAACATGGTATCTTATGCAACAACTCACTAAATACGTTTCTAGTCAATTCAGATGGCATTAATTCCATTTTGATAAACTATCCAAATACAAAGAAATCCGCAGATTTTTGGATCAAACTGCATCTTCCCCAGTCTTACTGCTTTGTAAATTTCATTTGCCTAATAATTAAGGGTTGATAGAAATTGACCAGTCCTTCTATTATTCAAATTCCTGATTTCACAGTTAAAATGGAGAAGAACCTGATTGCTAACTATTCTAGGATCTATAAACATGTAAAGATATTAAGGGAACAGGTATAGTTACTTATTTATAAGTTGGAAGTAGAACAGTTCAGGATAAAATCCTGGTAAAGCTAGAAAAATTTGAAAAAAAGAATTAGAAAAAACGCCAATTATATTTTTAAGAGTAATCAATGCCAAAATGGTCCTATATTGCTGTCCAATATTATTCCAAATGTTTTTCCTAACTTGTAATATAAAGATTTTTATTGAGGACAGATATGTAAAAGAATAGAGATGCTTGTCTCAATCCCAGGAATATTTCCGAGTTCAGTTCAGGATCAGAAATTGCAGAAGATGATGACACTGCTGATAATGTTGCAAATAAAATTGATTTTACTTAAACTAATGTCTAAAAGCAAAATTTCTATATCACAACTTTTTTTTTCTTTTCCTCAGTCCTTCCCCCCAAAAAACTGAACACGTGGAAGAGACTAAGCCAAAATAAATCACTCTGTTTTACTATTATGTGGATGGTTTGGAAAACTGAGGTTTAGAAATACTTGGCATATTAAAGTTCTTCCATTTATTTTTTACTCCATTTGTAATATCCTTTAAAAATGATGTTAAATTTGTGATTAAAATACCAGTAAATAATATAGTTTCATGAGACAATCACGGTACATAAAAAAACATTTTATTTTCTTAATGTAAGAAAATGAATTTCAGATCTCTAAATTGATTTTTTTCCTGTTTTCCTCTATTTTTTTCTGTAGCCTCAAAATTTCCAGACGTTTTATATTTCTGATTTTCAAACACCTGTTCATATGTAAATAATATTCAGTTTCCATTCCATTCCATTTCAGTTGTATTTATTTATGAAATTTAAACAGCGCCCATCTCAATGTTTAGGGAGCCTCTAGGTGGCTTTAATCCCAAATATGTATTAGGGAGCAGTATGTAGCTCAGAATCAGTTGATTGGAGAAGTCTTGAAGCCCTGTAGCTAACTAGTCATCAGTTTCATTTGTTTGTTATAAATATTGATGTATTCTCAGAGTAACCATAGTAGAGTGAACGGCCATCAGCCTATAATTTTGATTCTTTTTTTATGGTGTTTATGGTGTTTATTCTCCCAGCAGCTCTAACAAAACTGTTCAAAGCCAATACTAAGACCTGAAGGCAGGCTGTTTCTTTTTTAGAGACTCAAAAATATAGGGCAAGGTGATGCCCTAAGCTAGTTCTACATCCCTGAAGTTTCTTCAGGAAAAAACAAACCCTTGACTTCACCAAATATTGGCTTCATTTTTTTTTATTAAAACATTGTTAAACTTTAGAAACCTGGATTTTGGCAAGAAGAGGGCCACAGTTATATATACCCAAATGGACACTGAAAAGAGAAAATTAGACAGACATTCTGTTCCCTCTGTTACCCTTGAAAAGGGGAGAGATGGATTTAGACCTTTAAAAGGCTAAAGCTAAAAAGCTAAAAACCTATGTAGGAATGCAAAGCAGAAATATTTGTTCAGTCAGAATAACGTCACAAAATGTATAAAGAGGTGTGACTTACTGTTGATGTCTGCAGCAGTATTATTTCACATTGTAAAAGTCCCAATTCCTCAGGATTAAGCTTGTGGTGTTTGAAATACTGGTGGAAACTTCAGGAACCAGTGGTCTTTGCAGGAAGGGCTGGGCAAATGATGAAAGTTGTATTGTGCGGCTGTGAAGCAAGCGCACTTGTATTGTACATGCATTATGACATTGCATGTATGTAAGAAAAGAAGACTAATTTGTGTCTTGGGGTTGCAGAGATGCTTTCATTATTTTGATGTGCAACCCTGAGGTTCCCTGTGCAAGAATCTAGCATGCTTTTCCCTGTTATAAGCTACCTAGAAGGGTCTTGGTTTGAAAGATACATTCAAGCTTTTCGTATAAGCATCTGGTTTCCCTTCATATAAGCTGCTGGTTTCCCTTCATATATACAAAAGCCTACATGGAGTTGCATGCGACGCAGAATGGTTAAGTCCACAGTGCTTTATATATTTTCCCCTTTTGTTTCAGCCATATTTCTTCTTGTAGTCTTTCTATATTGTACAGGTTTTATTGTTCTGAAAGCCATTACAAAATTTTTAAGGGTTGAGATAAATAAACAGAAAGCTGTCAGCTAACAACCCCACAAAATTACCCTTTAAATCTATCACTCTCGGTGAGTCAAAATTTACAATACCTGCAGCTTCTTCAACTTGTTTTTTTCCTATTGTTCCCCCCCCCCCCATTTCTCATCCTCCAGTTCAATCTGATGGAGTCCTGCATGGTATATTCTGATGCTAATGCCCATGATATCCATTCTTCCTATCTCTTTCTATATCATAATAGTTAGGAAAAAAGCCGAAAGATGGAAAATGGTGGGCTGTGATCAAAGAGGGAAGAAAGATCCTCTTCTCTAGTTCAACAAGCAATTTCAAAGTAGAGAAATAATCTTTGCATTACAACTTGGCATGCCTTGGGCAGAAAGTCAGCCTTCAGAAATGTTTGCACTGCTGTTTTGAAGCGTGAAACTAGAATATTGCACCAGGGTCATCAGAAAGCTCATTTTAGGTGAAAGTAACACATGCTGTGTATAAAACTTGCTGTGGTAAAGGAACCATGGTGGTTTCACTCTATGAAATTTTACAACAAAAATAGTTCCTGACCAAGTGTTTTGGTTTAAAGAGGGCACATTTTCTTGTCGTTAATTAACTAAATGAGAATCCCTTGTTGAGATGGGCAGCTATAGAAATCAAATAAATAAATGGTAAATCACGAATTTTCTTCCAGAATTTTTTCTCTGCACTTCCTGTGGATTTTCCCCACAGGGTACAGCAACCTGTTTTGGAGGACTAGCCAAAGAGAGGAAATGGCAGCATTGTAATGCTTTTTAGGGGTGTATAGGGAATCATCAAGAAGCCAGATGTCAGGAATTCAGCTGATCTTTGCATGTTTGTTTAAAGTTATATACTTTGGGTCCATAGACAAATGTTATGCTGAGTCCCACCCTTTAAGCTGTTGAAAAACATGGAATTCCATCTGTCAGAACCCCAGTGCTCTGTGGATGTAATTTCTAAGCCATGTCCATTACTCCTCCTCTTGCTACTTGAATTTCTCATTTCAAGAATTGGTGAAAGCTATCTGTGTACCGTAAATATCTAAAAGATTGCCCATCATAGTAGCTGAAAGAGAATAACATCACCTAGAACATCCAGTGTCTTCTTTGACCAGGTACCTCACAGTTGTATTGCATTCCAGTTAGATTGAGAAGTGGAAAAACATCTCAGAAAAAGGCATGGACAAATCATTAATGTAATGCTGCTGTGAAAACTTCATAATTCATGGCCTCGAAGTCACAAAAATTGAGCTTTACTTGATGAAGATTCCTTAAGAGTTGACCATGCATCAATCTATTTGGAGGGCACCTTTCTTTAAAAAAAACCTGTAGTTATAAGACTTTGGTTCTCAGAGTTCTAAAACCTGCCAGAGATAGTTGTCTTATGGTCTTCTCATAGGAAGCTGCCCTCTGGGAGTGCTTGTGGGCAATCCTGAGTCCTCTCCTTATCTGGAGCGGAATTCCAAGAAGCTGATCCATATGCTGGATTCTTGTGCCACTGTGGTCATTGACCTCTCTCTGAGCAGAGCTTTTTTCTCTTCACCATTGCTTCCCCAGAAGTCACCTTTATGATATTTATCTTTATATTCTGTTTGAATGAAGATAAAACATTGAAATGACCACATATGTTAAAAAAGAGAAAAAACTTTAAACTTGTTTTTTTATATGAGTGTATAGTCTTGCATATTTGGGAGGAATAAGGAAAAGATTCTATTTTGAGTCTGAAGCTTGAATTAGTTTTTACCCTTCTTTTCCAAGGAGTGTTTGCACATGTAACTTTAAGGCATGATTCATATAATACAATGGTTTATGTAGGACATTAACAAGAACATTAGCCCTGTGTGGACTGGAATTTGCTGTGTGGATTAGAACTCAGTCAAGAATGTGGCTGTATATTGTAGAGAAATTAATTTCTTTCAGAGAAGTTTGCCAGTTTTTAAGTTTTAACCCAAGCAGTTCTGGACTGAGGCTTCTTCAATGCATAAAAAGTTATCATTTGTTGTGGGGGTGGCAACATAATAGAACTGGGGTTAGGGGTGTGGAATTGTGGCTAGTAGCAGCTTATCAGCTGGCCAATAGTCTCTCCTGTCTCTTTTTCTCGTCTACTCAGTCTCACTAGATTGGAACATTCTTTGTATTACAAATTCATGTACTTCCAGAATGTGTATTGAGTGTCTTCAGTATTTAAAAAG
Source organism: Diadophis punctatus similis (assembly GCA_023053685.1). NCBI lineage: Eukaryota > Metazoa > Chordata > Lepidosauria > Squamata > Dipsadidae > Diadophis > Diadophis punctatus. Next base: position 22,091,167 of record JALIGW010000003.1, read on the forward strand.
TTTCTCTAAACAGATTAAACTTTACTTTTTAAAACATTTCAGCCAAATTGAAGAATCCAAGCTGGCATAAACCACCAGTCCCAAACCTTTCCACGTTGGCGGCCCAACTCAGCATGGGGTGTGTGTGTGTGCGGGTAAGTGGCAGGCACACACACACATGCGTGCACAGCTCCATTGGTGTGAGTGACGGGCATCCATGCCCTCCACTCATGTGAATGGAGCTTCATGCATAAGCAGAGGGCGCTTGTGCATGAAGCTCCACTCATGCAGACGGAGGGCACTTGTGCTCATGCAAATGCAGCTTCACACATATGTGAAAACACTTGCGCTCGCACACGTGCGAGGGGAAGGTTCTTGAGCAAAGGGCACTTGGGCTCACATGAATGGAGCTTTGCACGCAAGCACAAGTGCCCTCCACTCGCGTGAGTCGAGCTTGTGCACAAGTGCAAAGGTCCACCGCTCACGCAAGTGGAGCTTTGCGTGCATGCACTTGCCCATCGCTCACACGGCCCGGTTTCGAACAGGCTGCAGCCCGGTAGTGGGTTGCAGCCTGGGGATTGGGGATCCTTGGCATAAACAGCAGCTGTCTTTCATCTTTTGCTAGACTGAGTTACAGGGAGAAAGATCAGAAGTTTTATCATGAGCTTCAAAGAAAGATTGCACTAACACTGGCATGGAAGTGTCTGCCAGACAAAAGAGACATCTGTAGAAGAAAAACTCTCATCATGCCTTGTTTTTATTGTCAGAAGCCTATGCAAGCTGTGAGATCTGCTGTGTTGTCTGAACTATTACGTTGGATGGAAATTTTCAGCTGGCACCAATCAGCAATATCTAGTTATTTGGAGGAATGTAATTGGTTTGGTGCAAGCTGTAGTGCTTCATTTGTACCCTTATGTGCAGATATATTAGGCATCTTGTTAAGCTAAACAAAAATGTACAGAAGGGACAGATTAGCAGTCAGAGCTCAGCAATCAGTGTTTGTTTTTGCATTCCAATACCCATGAGGAATATATTTTATTTTGTGGATGGAGAGATTAGTGTTGCATGCAACAAAGCTTTAGGTGTGGTGCTGGTTTGATACATGGCCTCCATATGATGCTGTAGTTCATAAAGCACAGACAGAAAGACCTGGCTTTGTAGAACACAACTATATTTTTGTGTACATTTTTCCTGCTCTATCTGAACCTCTCTAACGCAGACTGAAGATTATGGGAGTTGTAGTGAAACATTTATGGAGGGAATCTACTTTGGGAAGTTTGCTTTTTCACATTAAGAGACTATTGGAATTGATAAATATTTGTGGTAGCAAGATTTCAGCATCTCAGATTTAAGTATAAGAGAATGCTAAGTTTCCAAAAACATAAGATTTGTACAGGTATGTATGAGATGGAGTGCTTTGGGAGTTCTGAAATGAACACTACCAGATGGTTTTTGAAAATGAGCCAGGGACTGCATGACACACTAGAGCTGGCTGGGGAATTCTGGGAATTCTGGGAGTTGAAGTCCGCCAGGCTTAAAGTTGCCAAAGTTGGAGATCCCTGCACTAGAGTGCAGATTGCTCAACACCTTTTAATGTAGAACAGGACTACATCTTCGTTTTCCCTCCACCACAATTTTGACTATGTTTACTGAACTAGAATTGGGGCTAATACTTTTTTTGGTAATTATTCTAAGAATAGCCTTGTGAAGTAGGTTGTGCAGAGTGTGGCTTTCCCAAAGTTCCCTCACCTAAAATTCTTGTTTTTCATCAATAAGAGCATCCTAGAGCCAAGTAGTTACCTGATCAAGGTGTAATATTTTACAAGACGGACACACAGAATTCTGTAGCGTTCTAATTTTTCTCTTATGTAAAAGAATGCTCTTTAGGTAGTCTTGCCTTTGAGTTTTAATCAAAGCAGAGATTTAGCAATAATAAATGTGGGTATCAGTCTGCAGCCAGAAGGAATGTTTTACTGCAACAATTCCCACCCCTGTGTGGCATCTCAGCAGAGTGGGTGCTTGAGAGTATCCAGGTGTTGGGTTGATTAACTATGTAAATTTTATTGAGAATACTCTTTACGTAATTTTTTGTGCAATATGGCACCAGGATTCACAGGTGTATGCCCTAGAGGTTGAGAAAAAAAACCACCTTATTTTAATAGGTATGATTACCCATTTAATCCCATCCTCATGTATTTCATCTTCCCTTTGCAAATGCAGAATAATCAATAACAATGATGACAGAGACGGCCCCAGATTCGGAGGTGAAGAATGCTCAAGAAGGAAGTCCCCAGCAGCAGCTGGAGGCAGCAGCAACTGGGCCAAACACAGTGAATGGTAGCTCCACCAACACAGTACACAATCAGGAAGCTGACGATATTGAGAAACCAGGAGCCCCCAGTGATGCTAAACACGGGGAGCGGGTGAGTTTACTCTGTTGCTGAAAGTACTCTCACAAAGGCTTAGAAGATATTTTCAAGGCTGGAACTCAAGCCATTTTATAAATGACCTCATTAAAAACAAAACTCTGCTTTTGAGCATATGCAGAATAGGTTCTTATCTATTTGCTGGAGTTTAGCAGTAACTACAGCTTTCACTTTCTATAACAAAACGTGTTCTGTGCATCTAATTGTTGTGCACAGAAACAGGCCTGCATTGACTTTCTGTGCTCTCTTACAACTGTTGTTTATTGGAAACTACAACTGAACACTTGAAAGCTGGTTAAACCCAAGGGAAACTAATCCCTTCAACCTGGCTGCATCCACAGACTGGAGGGTTGCTTGAGGTGGCTTTACTGTTCATAATATCTAACACTGTCACTTAGCCTTTTTAATAATAACTTCAATAGTTTTAATAATGATCTGTTTTAATATTGTTGTTTTACTGTTTTATTGTATGCGGCCCAGAGTCACATTCTGTGAGATTGGCAGACATATAAATATGATTTATAAATGAACAAACAAATACTGTAGGCTAGTAGGATATACCTAGTTCTGTTTATGGTGTCATAAACAGGTAGATAATATGGCAAGGTTTCTGTTAAATACCATTGGATCAACATTATAAAGAAATCTTGTTTTCCTTATATATTAATGGCAAACACTACATTTTTATCTCTATAGGAGAAGATTTTCATGACAGCCTGTACAATTACATGTAGCTTAAATTGTGGCATTTCTTGTGTTATCATTTTTTTAATTTGTAAATTTCCCCCCCCAGAACATTCAAAGCATAAAATAGCATAAAAACTAAAATGCAGTTTAAAATATACAGTAACAGCAAAACTAAGGAAACAATAACATGCCAGGGAGTTTTAAAATGATGTGAAAGTAAGGTAATCATTTTGTCTAATTGCTAGGATTTAAGCCTACATAAACATAGCCTATTGTCCACCTGGGAATAATGTATCTGTAGGTGTCTGTTCCACCTTTGAGTATGATAGCAAAAAGATGTCATGTAATCCTGCTGCTGGCTCAGGAATTCTGGAAGTTGAAGTCTACAGGTCATAAAGTTAACCTAGTTGCCCACCCCTGATCTAGGTAAATGCTACCTCTGCATTCCCCACCCTTTCCCCCATGCAGACTTGATGCAATGCCAGTTTTCCACCTTTATTACCTTTTATAATGTGTTTTATATCTCACACAAGCCGTGTACCTCTTGGAAGACTGAGAACTGCATCCTAAGCTCTTAATTGTTAAGCAAATAATTAACACAATATTTTACATATGCACAGTATGTGAATGCTAATGAGAAGTCAGGAGCCTATAACGATGTCTCCAGACCAGAATTAGGAGTGGGCTGTGCCCAGATTAGTGTCAGGGTGGAAATAAACTAGAAATTGTCAAAATTTATCACAAGAGCTGTTTTTAGTGTCAAGAGTTCAGCTTGTGAGTGTGTTAATTATAATGATAATGGTAAGAGCCTGGTGGCGCAGTGGTTAGAATGCAGTATTGCAGGCTAATTCTGCTGACTGCCAGCATTTCGATCCTGACTGGCTCAAGGTTAACTCAATCTTGCATTCTTCTGAGGTTGGTAAAGGACCCAGATTGTTGGGGGCAATATGTTGACTCTGTAAACCCCTTCGAGAGGGTTGTAAAGCACTGTGAAGTGGTATATAAGTCTAAGTGCTATTGTTATTAATTACTTTTAGTGTGTGCAGAGTGAATCTTAATTATCTCTCTCATTAATTATCTCTCTCATTGCCAATGTAAAAAAAAAGGTAGGTTCTGAAAAGGTGTGTCAGTAGGGGTCCTTGGTGCTCTCTCAGCTTGCTTGTTTTCTTGCAGATGTTTCATTACCCAAACTAGGTAACATCATCAGTGCTAGTAAGGAGTGCTGTTTGCTATGAGGTTATATTATAAACTAGTGGCTTGCCTGTCAGTATTGGTGGAGATGGTCTTAGAGATTCTTTGATTGGGCTGCTTGCTGTTGGCTCCTTTGGCACTTTCTTGATTGGGATATTGTTTACTTTATTGTTGGTCTAATGTTAACCTTGGAATTAATCTATGCTGATGTGGGTGCTGATTACTGGTGGAGAGGTGCTTGGGTCTTTTTGTTTGTTTTTCGGCTGGGTGATAGTATCTTTTGCAAGGTCTATAGATATTGTTAATGTCTACATGTCTATTGATGGCTGATTTGTCAGAATGATAGGCTTCTAGAAATTCCCTGGCATTTTTGGACTTGGCTTGGTCTAGGATGGTCACACTTTCCCAATTGAAATTATGGTTAAATCTGTCCATATGTTATGAAATAAAAAAAATTCATCATTTCTTCTGACTGATAGTTGGTGTTACTGGATGGATTCTGTCAGTCTTCTGCCTGTTTGTCCTCCATAGTGGTTGTTGCAGTCCTTACATTGTATGTTGTAGATGACTCCTGTTATTTCTTCTGGGGTTGTTGGGTCTTTTGGTTTGCTTAGGATGTTTTGAAGGGCTTTAGTTGGCTTGTGTGCTATGCTGATTCCATATGGTTGTAGTAGTCTGTTGGTGGTTTCTGAGTTATTCTTGATGTATGGCAGTATAATTCTTTTTAAGGGTTTGTGTTGGTTGTGCTGTATTGGGTTGAGTGGTGAGGGACTTTTTGATAAAGCTCCATGAATATCCATTTTGTTGGAATATGTGGTATAGATGCTCTGTTTCCTTTTTCTTCTGTTCCAGGTTGCTGCAGTGTGTTTGGGCGTGTCTAAATAAAGTCCTTACGCAGCTTCTCTTGTGGAAGGTTGGTTGGGAAGTTTTGTCAATTGAATAGGGCAAAAGTTAAACAGTCTGCTTTACATAGATGTTGTGTTAGAGGTCAGCTAAGTATTGTATGGACTGATTCTGGCCTTTCTAAAAACTTCTTGCTTTGCTAAAATTGTAACAGTTGGTTTGTTTGGTTGCTAAATTATGCTCAGAATCATGTTGGACTAAGGATACTTTTGTTTATGTCATTTTGGTTCTAAATGTGATTCCATAGATACAGTATCTTTCCAAATCAAAGCATAGAATTGAGAGTGATAAGCCACAAAGTTCTTAAATGTGGCAGCAATGTCCTTGTTTTGTTCAGTTTTCTTTAAACACCAGTTTAAAGAAAATTGGGAGTTGTTATTTCAAGATGTCATATCTACAGTATCTCTATTTAGATCCATCAACTATATGCTATTCAAGATCAACCTTTTTGTCCTCTTTGCTGTCTTTAATTGCTTACTATTCTATTTATAAAAATTGTTAACATTTAGCAAATAGCTAAACCATCTGGTTGATGTTTGACTGAAGTTGACTACATTGATACGCATTAATATCTTGGCCAATTTTGTTAGTCCTATGTTTATTAAAATAATTTCAGAGAGCCAGCTTTCTTAAGTGAACTGAATTTTCTCTTTAAATGGTGCATCTGTAAACAGTAATTGGTTCCTCTACATTAGATTATTTTCTAAGTATATTTGTGAGCCTGGGAATTTTTATTTGCATTACCAGAAGTGAACGGAGTATCCAGTTGTTTTGTGCAAAAATCTGTTTCTGAAATTCTCATTTTTAAATTTAATCAGTATTATTTATTGCATTTATTATGACTGCCTACTCCAATACATTCTGGGTGACTTACAAAACATAAACATGTAAAAATGTTATGTATTTTAAAAATAGAAAATGTGGCAGCCTAGACTAAAAAAAAATGATAGCAATAAAAACATGACAAGGGTCATAAATGTGTGTGTGTATATATGTGTATGTATATGTATATGTATACACACATATGTATATAGACACTCATACACAGATATACATTACACACACACACACACACACACACACACACACACACACACACACGAGACATTAGTTGAGGGGACCTGGAGTGTATCCACTCAGCCCACATGTATAAGGTGGGTAGAAACAAAACCCCTAGGGCAGACCCTTGTTGACCCTCTAAACATTATTAACTGGACTTGTTGACAGTTGGAATCCAACTCTACCTGAAGAGCCATAGATGTCCCATCCCTGCTATGGATGGAGGACAAATAATTGCTCTGGCAACAACAAAACAAGTTTTAGCTTGTTTTCAGTATAGTCTATTCTTTTTATAAAGCAGGAGGTAAATAATCTGGGTACATGGTGAGATTATTGTAGGATGCCATCGTAAGGGTATTTATTCCAAAATATGAGGAAAATATACACCTTGGTATGTACCAGACAAGACAGTATTCTGCCACAAGTTATTTTTAGTGGCCAAAGTAGGAATAAGTCCACTAAAGCATATCATTGTCCATGACTCAATGCAAGGCAATAGCGATTTACAAAGTAGAGCCAAGTAATAAGATAAGAAAAAGAAAGGATCCAAGAATCCTGAGCTTCTGTATGATACAGTATAGTAAAGAAAAAGGAAGATCAGGATATCAATCAAGAGTATCTTCATATAATGTTCAAAGTAAAATATTAATCATGGAAGAGGAATCCCTCTGACCAAGCTGAGAGGACTCTGAGGGAAGGCTAATCAAATAGTGCACTATCCTTGAACTCAGAAATAAAAGAGTTCTCGCAAGATAAAAGTGGAACCAGATAAGTTGTTACTTTCGTATGTCCCATTCCAAGAAACTTATTCCATATAACGCTGTAACACATGGGTGCCCAGTTCCCTGTCCATGAACCGGCACAGGTCTGCGGCATGCCAGAAACTGGGCCGCACAAACAAGTGAAGCCCCATCCTCAGGATGCAGGCAGCACACAAAACCATGCCCTCTCTGGTCAGTAGAAAAACCGCTCTCCATGGAACCGGTCTTTGGTACTCAAAAAGTTGAGGGCCGCTGCTGTAACCAGAGGCCGAGTGTAATAAATAATTACATTTCACTTCTCTTTTTCACCAAACCAGCTTCACTGCTGAGTTAAAGAGGGCGAACAAGAATGATACACATTGTTATCTTCTCAAAAGCTTTCATTTGTTACAAAATGTTAGTTATTGCAGAATCCCATCTTGCATTGGAGAAAAATGTTCAAATGGCTTCTTATCTCCTATAATGAGCAACACCTACTACCCTGTTTCCCCCCAAAATAAGACATCCCCTGATAATAAGCCCAATTGGGCTTTAGAGTGCATGGCAATAAGGCCAAGCGCTTATTTCAGGGTTCAAAAAATATATAAGACAGGGTCTTATTTTCGGGGAAACACTGTAGTCAAGCAGATAACAAACAATTATTCTGGCTTATGCCATTTCTCTCGCCATTGTTGTGACTACAAAGTATTCTGCCATTTCCCATCTGAAATGTTTCCATCAGGAAATAAAAATGTCAAGTGTAAGGTCAAGCTAAGAGAATTTAAAAAAAAATGTACGGTTGTATCTGGAGAGGCTCGTTGATTCAGAACAGCTATTTCATAAGAAGTGCCAAAGGAATATTGAGAACGGTATTTGTATTGTACAAGGCAGCGAACATAGCAAGAAGGAAGTAGCAACAATGTGTAAGCAGCTCTCTCCAGGTAATTCTGTCAAAAAAGAAAAATTACAAGACTAAAACCAATCCTCATTCACTCCCTGGTTTTTCCTCAGGGTTTTCTATATCAGACTTATCTCTATTGTGTGAGGAACTACAATTGTAAAAGGGCCAGCACCGATCTGGTTGCTGAGTACAGATTGAAGTTGAAAGTATCATCAGTGGGAAGGACCTAACATTTCTAGCTACAGCGTATAGATATTTCCTGAAATATAAATGCTTTTCACAGGCCACTATCATATGGTATGCATCCATTGTTTTTTATATTAAAAGCCCATACAGTGGTTAAATATGATTGCTAGCTTGGTGTGCAGAGTATAATAGACTGAAAGGAAAACTTTCTCTTTTCCATAAGTCACATCACAGCACCAGGCTGTCAGCCAGGGGCGGGTTGCTCACTCACCAATACCGGTGCATTTCGTGCGCGCGCGCGCCCTCGTGCAATTTTGCTTCCGTGCATACACGGAATCAAAATCTCGCCGAAATCTTGCAAGGGGACGCGCGTGCGCGATTTCAGTGACATTTTGCTTCCATGCATGCGCGGAAGCAAAATCTTGCCGAAATCTCACACGTGCGCGCGTCCCCTCACAACATTTTGGCAAGATTTTGCTTCCGCACATGCGCAGAAGCAAAAAAACCCAAAAAATTCTTTTTAAAAGATGGCAACGCGCGCAACGGACCGCCGAAGATGGCACCGGAGCGGTCGTGCGCAAATAGCACCATCTGCTGGCCGCTACTGGAATGACGGAGTGGACCGCACCGGTAGGAACCCCCCACTGCTGTCAGCATTTTGCAATGGTCTGGGGTTGAATCTGAACAAATTAGCTTTTAGGAATTATTGGATTTTCACTCCAAAAGAGATAATTACGTGATTTTTTTCCTTTTATTTTCACCTGTGGTATCATTCAGTATAAAATTGTTGATTGGCAGCATAGAGCTAAAATTAGTTAAAATTAAAAATGCACACTGAATACATTAGGAGGGGCAAGAATCAACTGTGCTACACAGAGCTGAATGGCATAATGTATACACATGAAGCAAGTCTAATGCAGTTTTGTGTATAAGTGCATATACCCCTCCCCCATCACATTCATATACAAAATGTTTTCCGGTTTTCCAGTCCTGGCATTTCCTGGTAGTCTTTCAGCCAAAGTACTAATCAAACCCAATCCTGCTTTAACAGATTAACAGAGTCGGAAGGGACCTTGCAGGTCATCTAGTCCAACCCCCTGCCCAAGCAGAAGACCCTTACATCTGCCTCTACCTAGGATTGAACTCACAACCTCCTGATTGTGAGGCAAGAGCTCTACCTCTAGGCCACAGCAGAAACGTTCTGAGTAAATATACAGGTAGTTCTTGACTTACGACCACAATTGAGTTTCAAATTTGTAACTCATTGTTAAATGAGTTTTTCCTCATTTTACAACTTTTTTTTGCCACCGTGAGGTGAATCACTGCTGCTGTTAAGTGAATCATGTGGCTGTTAAACAAATCCGGCTTCCCGCATTAACTTTGCGTGTTGGAAGCCAGCTGGGAAGGTTACAAATGGTGATCACATGTTATTAATATATGCCAGTTGCCAGTGCCCAAATTTTGATCACATGACCATGGGGATGCTGCAGCAGTCATAAGTGTGAAAACCAGTTCCTTTTTTTTAGTGCTGTTATAATTTCAAGCAGTCACTAAATGGATGGTTGCAAGTTGAAGGCTCACTGTACCTCTGACTAAAAAGTTTTGAGTCAATTTTTTGTTTCCCCAGCAGAAAATGGTGCTGTTCATCATAAAGCATTATGATCTGAATGAAAAATAAGAATGAATGAAATGTAAATACATCAAAAGTCCTGGCCACAAGAGCCAATAACCTGCTATAGAAACTCAAAACAGCGGTGATCTCAAATAAGACTTGCCCTTCATGTCAGGTCTTCAATCATGTGCTTTTTCCTACCAACTGGTTGGAATTTTATCTATTATGACAAATATTTTATATGCAATGGAGTCATTTTATAACTGAAAATAATTCAGTCAATTTAAGTGGTATCAGTTGCTGATACTATTGTAAAGTTAGAGAACAGAAGAAAGCACATCATACATTTCATTATATGGATAAACCATAAAGATGGTGATCCTAGTGTATCTTCAGTGTATTATGAGGAGAATTGGTCTATCTTCCAAGTAATGGCAGTTGGATAGTTTTTGAGAAAGCTTTTCAAATAAAATGTCAGCCTAGTTTAGTGAATAGAATGAATGAGCAAAACCAGAAAAATGGATAGCACTTACACGGTGGTGATGTAGTAGCTGATTCTTGCACTGAACAGGAAATTACACTAGACAGTCACCTTGTTGCCTTACACCACTTATATTCTTTGATTCTACCTTTATTTTTTAGGCTGTGGACATGGATGAAAAGGACTACAGTGAAGCAGATGGGTTATCTGAGAAGACTACCCCCAGCAAGGCCCAAAAATCTCCTCAGAAAATCACAAAAAAGTTCAAGAGTGCCGTCTGCAGAGTGACGCTTCTGGATGCCTCAGAGTATGAGTGTGAAGTGGAGGTGAGCACGGGGGGTGTATCACTTGACTTTGTTATTTCCACCCATATGTTTATTTGGTTTGCCCACTAAACAGTATATAAAAATGGAGTAGCTCTGCGGAAAGCATACCTGCTAAAATCAAGATTTTTTAAAAAAAATAGTCCTAGATCAGTCTATTAAAACAGATAATACTTTCAACTTTGCTAAAGACCCATCTGCATCTGCGTGCTTAACTCAGTGTATGGATGTTCATAGAAAGCAGGTGTGAGTGACTCATACATTTTTAAGTGTAGGCAGTCTGCTATTTGTATAGTTTGAGAGAATGAAGTGTAGGCTATAATAAGTGTGTGTGCTTATATAACTCTTACTTTTAAAGAGATCCCTAAAGAATAGGAACAGTACTTGCAGCATTCAGTCAAGAAGATTGAGTATTATCAAGTGAAGAAGATGTTTTAATATTTATAAAAAATTACAAAGCTTGGTTGGCATGATTAACCCTCCCTTCATTATCTATAGATAAATCCAATTTTCTACAGAAGAAAAGATCGCTAGGTAGTGGTTCATATTTCCATAGATATTAGAACCGTTGTTTCCTATATGGTGAATGGGCAATATGTATTTTTTAGATGGTGAAGAAAAAAGGGGTAAATATTTGAAAATTCTTGATACTTACCCTCCGCTGCAGGAAAGAGTGTAAGATGCCATACATTTGGAAAGTTTGTCTTTTCTCACTTCTTTTAAAAATGGATAGTTCACAATCTGTAATTCAGGGAAAGGATATGAGGGAGAACATACATATTTCCTGATTGTCCAGAAGGTCCGCAACAGTGGGAAGCAATTTTATTCCTATTTTATTTATTTATTTATTTTATTTTAGTGTTCTTTTAGGAGTTCCTTTCCAATCCTCACTGCAGTTTCCTGAATGGAATGGGATAATTCACCAAAGCCACCTCACTGCAGCCAACTTGTCTTGGCCAACTCGCCATGGGTCAACTCACCGCAGGACAAATATAAAAGTTAAATTAATTACAGTGGAACTGTATCTAATAATAATAATGTTGTACGCCACCCTGAGTCCCCAGGGAGTAGGGCGGCATATAAGAATCCTAAATAATATAAAATATAAAATAAATAAAATAAATAATAACATAAAGTCAATCCAAAAATACAAGAGTTACAATAATTTTGATGAAAACATGATAAGTAATAATAAAAGTAACTGAATGAAATGATTAATACAGCGTTGAATTGCCCTGTGGCAAATTGTCCCGCGATGAGTTGGCCGTGGCAAGTGGTCCTGTGCCAAGTTGGCCATGGTGAGTTAGCTGTATTGAGTTCGCCATGGCGAGTTGTCCAAGACCGTTCCTGAAGGAATGATTACATGTAGCTATTAATGGCATTAAAACTTATTTGAAGTCACAGAGAAATTTTCCTATTAGGGAAGTTACTCCTATATTGAGTTGTGGCTTTTATGCTCAAAATGTAAAATGATACGTTTATTAGTTTACTTCAGATCTAGCTCTGAAATGCACACACACACCTTTTTACAAGAACATTTTTGTTTAGTTTTTTCTTCTTCTGTGTTTTGTTTTTATTTCTCATAATTGGCAAGGCTATAAAAAAAGTGAGAAAATCCAGACAATGCAAGAGAGTTGTGATTGTATGTTTAGAGCCAGAGAGAGATTAGATTCTAATCTGCTGGACATTCTTCTGTTACCAGTTAAAAGAGCAATCTCCTCTCCTGTCCAGTTGCTGATATTTCTGGAACCTCACGTTAGTCTTTTTCAATAAATCTTGATAAAGAAATTCAGGAAAAATCTTGCTTTCTGTAGATATAGATTAAGATTGTCTGATCCTCTCAGTAATTCTTGAAGAGCAGTATAAAATAAATATGTATAAGAATTGCACAACTCACACCTGAAGGTTGTTAGCAGCTGGAGACTTTTCTTGTTGGAATTTTTTAGATAAACTTGAATAGATGATTAGGAAGGAAGAGGGGAACTTTCAGGCTCCATATTTTGCAATGAGTTCTTGTACAACCTTTCTCAACAAGGGTAACTTGTGTGCACTTCTAGAATTCCCCAGTTAGTGTGACCAGTGGCTTAAAAATTATTGAGTTAAAGTCCATGCATCTGGAATGTCCTATGAATAGGAAAGGCAAGACTAATACATGAGATGATAAAATCTGATATACCGTATTTTTTGGAGTATAAGACGCACCAGAGTATAAGACGCACCTTAGTTTTGGGGGAGGAAAACAAGGAAAAAAGGCCTATGCCTCCCAGCAATTTGGCAAACAGCAAACAGCACAGATGATACACTGTTTGCTGTGTATTTCTGTGCATGTGTGCCTGACCCATAGAAATAACAAAGAATTGGAGAAATGTACATTATGGCAGTTATGCCAGAAAGTTTTCTTAAATGTAATCACACTAACTCCTCCTAATTATTTTAATAGATCTACTCCAAACATGACTAAGTCAGAATTTAATTCAGCTGCTTTATCTTAATACTAAACAGGACACTGTTACATTTCAGACTATATTTGTACAGAGTTCTTAAAATTAATTAAAATTTCTGGAAGTATACATTAGTCTCTATTATTTAAAAGAAGACACAATAGCACTGGGCCTCTTCAGATCAAGCATTTATTTTAAAAAGCTTCATTTTGTTAAGTTGTCTAGAACAATAATAAAGCAGTCTTTAAAAAATAAGTCTAATAATTTGAACATTCTACAGACATTTATAGTTATTCACTTACCCTTTTGCATCCAGTTCAGCAGAAAATAAAAATCTGTGTGTCTCTCCTGGCTGTTTGGCTCTTTGCAGCTAGTTTCAGTTTCATTTTAGCACGTGGCAAATCAGCTGGGGATGGGGAAGCTGCTAATGACTTGCTTGTCTTAACAGGCTCTTCCCTGTTTGCTGCAAGCAGGTAAATTGCTGGAAGACAGAGGCCAAAGGGTGGGGGTGGCTGGGTGGCTGGGGCTACATTCGGTGTATAAGACGTACCCAAGTTTCACCCTCTTTTGGGGGGTAAAAAGGTGCGTCTTATACTCTGAAAAATACGGTACATTGTGTTGGAAGTTGCTTATAATAACAGAGTTGGAAGTATTTGAATCAGGACATCTCCAATTGGAATGGAAAGATTCTATAGTGTAGTTTTGTGTGTTTTCTTAATAAATCTATAAACAGGTAAGGCAGAAAAATAATTATATTATCTATTAATTATTAATAATTTCTTAAATTTATATACCGTCTAACTCCCAATTGCTCTAGATGTCTATTTAATACTGCTGTTGAGATACCAAACCATGACATTGCAAGAGTTCAGTTGCTTCAGACTGGAGATGTAAGTAGCATGGAAGTAGAAGCCAGATGGAAAGGTTCTCTGTGTGAAAGAAGATGGGTAGATGCTTGAAATTACAGAAATGTGTCACTGAGTTTCTTCTTTTGCAGATTGTGGCATTAACTATGTATAAACATTGATATTGCCACTTTTTGTTGTTGAAAAATCCAGAAATGGCTTCCTTCAATTAAGTAGTTTTTGGTGTGCATCAAGTCTAAATACAGAATATACTACCAGAATTTCCCTTCTTTTCAGTGAAATTACTGGGTCTTAATAAATGTATTAATTAATGACCTTGTTCAGAAATGCAGCTATTGAGACACCCTGGAAGGATGCCTTTCAGAGACACATGTAGAATACCATAACACACTAAGACAGGGCTGTCAAACTCACAGCCCGCAGGACAGATGCGTCACACATTGGCCACGCCCACACCCAGTTTAGCGAAGGGGGGGAAGTCACGATACATCACATGATGCCGCCATGATGATGCAAGTTTGACACTAAGACATACAGTAGGAAGGAGTAGAGTGAAGGGAAGGTAGAATTGGGACAACGAACCAGAAAAAAGGGTTATGATAGTTTACTTTGTAAGTTGTGCAACATCATTGGAAGGCATGAGCTCAAGCTACCCTATTCTACAGGGTACAGTCTCTTAAGTAAGGGAATCTGCCTGATTTCATTCCTCATGCTACTACCAAAGTTGCCATCTTCTCTGTTCGTAAAATCGGGATAATTAATTTTGACATTTGTGCGCATGCTTCCATATAAGACAATGCTAACCAGGTATTCTTTTAGGAGCCTTCTTTGGTTAAAGTGACCAGATTTTTTTTTTCTTCAAGCGGGACACCATTGACGGGGGTGGGTTTCTCCATTTGAATTTTGCCCTCTGCGCATGTGCAGAACGCTGCGCATGCGCAGAGGGCAAAACAGCAAATGTCAGCGTCCAGGTGAGGTGGGGGGAGGGGGGGAGGGGGGAGGCGGGAGGGCGCTTGGATGCCTGCAGCTCGCGACAGGTAAGCTGCCTCCTTTCCCCGTCTCCCGCCTCCCGTTCGTTGCTTGCCAGCCCGGCCGAAGGGAAGGCGGGAGGCGAGGAAAGGCCTCCCGAAAGGAGGGGAGGCTTCGGGAGCCCGCCTCCCTTTCGACCCGAAAGGGAGGCGGGCTCCCGAAGCCTCCCCTCCTTTCAGGAGGCCTTTCCTCGCCTCCCACCTTCCCTTCGGCCGGGCTGGCTCGCCTCCCCTCCTTTCGGGAGGCCTTTCCTCGCCTCCTGCCTTCCCTTCGGCTGGGCTGGCAAGCAACGAACGGGAGGCGGGAGACGGGGAAAGGAGGCAGCCGGCAGCTTACCTGCTCCAAGCATCCAAGCGCCGCGGTCTCCCGGTCACCCGCCCGGCCCCAGGGCAACGGCAGCAGTGAGGCGACGGGGGGAAGAAAGGGGAGGGGGACGAGGAAGGGCTGTTTGCGCCGCTCGTGACGTAAATTCAAAGCGGCGACGGCTCCTCGTCCCTCACCCCTCCCAACAGCAGCGGCGCCTCCGAGGGCGGGGCTAGGGATGGGGCGGGGGAAGGAGAGGAGGAGCAGCCTCCCTTCCCCCTCCCCCCAGCTTCCAGCCGCCGCCGGAGGAGTCAACAACGCGGGACGCCCACCCGCCGCCAACGCCGCCCACAGCCGGCCCGAGCTGAGAGGCCTGCTGCCTTTCAGGCCGATTTTTTGAAAGAATGCCCTAGTCGGGCATTCTTTCAAGAAATCGGGACTTTTTAAGAGGGCGGGCGGGACGCGGGACAAATGGTGAAAAAGCGGGTGTGTCCCGCCAAAATCGGGACGTCTGGTCACCTTATCTTTGGTGCAAATAGCACCTTTTTTCTTGCTTAATTCAGTGCAGGACATGTGAAAGTGAAGCAGAAATATTGCATGTTCCCCATTGAAGGAAAGAATGAATAAATAAATAAATGATAGGAAAAAAACCAAACTTGGTTTGTGGGCATGAGCACCACAATATATATTATACCTGGAACTGTTAGTTAGCCCTGTTTTTCTATACTTGTGGAAACCAGTGTCTATGTGGGGGTGGAAGAAACTGCTTAATCTCATAGTGGCAACTGCCACGTGAAACTGTTCCCTGTTGCAATTGAGTGTGTGGAAGGCCCATGAACAGAGACCTTCAAGCAGTTGAGTGAGCTTTTTCAGTTGATAGGTTTGTAGGAATAAGAAATAACTTTTATTTCTAGTTCTACTGATGTTAGTTTTAATGAATTCTCATGTAATGTATGGAATCACTGTCTTGCTTCAAAGAATAGAGTAGAATAGAATTCTTTATTGGCCAAGTGTGATTGGACACACAAGGAATTTGTCTTTGGTGCATATGCTCCCAGTGTACATTAAAAAAAGATACATTTGTCAAGAATCATGAGGTACAACACTTAATGATTGTCATTAAGCAGGATAGCCTGCTTCTTTTTACAAAAGCAGAAGATATAAAATCTCCATTACTCTGCCTATTAAAGAGTTGGTTGCCTAAACACAGAAAATTTGAGTTTTAGAGGGATTTTTTTTTAATTTTAAGATTTTGCCAATATTTGATTTCTGGAAAACAATTAGAGACTGAAGAAGCATCGCTTTTTCTAGAGTCAATGACTGTGCCAGAATGAGGAGCCAGCAAATGGATCAGAGCCTCAAAAGTCCTCCCCAGATAAAGGGGATCAGCCACAGTGCTCCATAAAGATGCTTCCAATGAGGGAATTGTCAGAGTATGAATATTCATGGGCTGGAATAGATCAGTCAATGGGGACTGAATGGAGACATGGTAACAAGGTCAGCCAATTAATAGGCATGGTAACAGGTTCAGCCAATGAGGCTTGTTTAGAAACAGAAACTTAAGCTAGAAGTCTGGGCGTGGCTTAAGCTCTGTGCTCAGCTCTGAAATGAAACTAATCCGCTGCTCTGTGCTAAATTGAAATAAGCCTGGGCTTGTCTGCTCTGAACTCCAGTGGTGGGTTCCTACCGGTGTGGTCCACTCTACAGTACCGGTAGCAGCCAGCAGGTGCCGTCTTTGCTGGTCTGTCGCGCGGCGCCATCTTTTTTTGGGGAATTTTTGGGCTGATTTTGCTTCCTGCGCATGCATGGAAGCAAAATCTCTCGAGGGGACACGCATGCGTGTGAGATTTCGGCGATTTTTTGCTTTCGCACATGCTCAGGAAGCAAAATCACGCAACGGTGTGCGTGTGCTTAGCACGCACGTGCCGAAACATGATGCGCACGCAGCACACCGGTATTGCGAAGAAGAAGCAACCCGCCCCTGCTGAACTCTAAACTGGAAACTGTAAAACAATAGTTTCTGGTGTACTTTGTAGCTCTGGGAGCTAGGGAAAGTCAGCTTTGGCCAAGCTGTGGTTTGCAAATGGACACTGGGTTTGCCCACTTCCCTTCTTAATCACGTGTAGAAATGGCCTGTTAACTGCCTTTTAGAAATTAAGAACCTCCAGAACAAAAAGTTTCATCAAACTGAGTGACTCTCTTTCAATTCATAGTTTAAAAAGTTTCATACAAGTTTAAGAATTTAACAACTTTTTATTCAGAAATAAACAGCAAAAGGATGATTAGAATCTTAATTTTGGAAAGTTTTAAATGGAACAAGGGCCCAGATATTGGAATAAGATTTTGCAACTAATTATAAGAATTCTTTTTGTGGACAGTTTAAAAACCTATTAAAATATATGCAGTTTTGAATGTTAAGTGCAAGAAATTCCCTGGTTGAAAAATGTGGATTAGAGAAAAGTATGATAAGACAGACTTTGAAGGCTGGACACTAGAGGCAGTAAGAAAGAGCTAAAAAATATAATTAGGAGAAGAGAGCTACCAATACAGAATGAAGAAAAGTATTTTAATTTTAGAAGAATTCAAGGGTATTTGACAACAATGAACTCAGAAACTTGCTACCATAAAATGGGTTTAAAAGAGGAGATAGAAGATACAACTGAGAATCAGGCTTTTTTAGACATGGATTTAAAAATGACAAAATACAAGAATGATGTGGAAAAAGATGTTACATAGGACATAGAAATGAAGCCAACTGATTTCTTAATAACTCAAAGGAACATACTGTACAAATAATAAATAAGAAGAGCAACTTGGATAACTTTCTTATCATGGACTTAGAAAAGAGATGTGCTATATTTAAGAAGGAATTCCTGAAAAAAGACCATGGGAATGAAAAGAAATTGGCTTTTGGGACAATATTTTAAGGGAATAAACATCAAGATTTTTAAAAGCAAAAAGAAGGAATATAAAGTTAGTGTAAGCTGTCCAGAATCTTCTCGTGGTGAGATGGGTGGCAAATAAATGTAATAATAAACAAATAATGTCAATTTAGTTGATTATTCATAGACACACACAGATCAGTGGTGGATTTCTACCGGTTCGCCCTGGTTCAGGCGTACCAATAGCGGCAACGGGAGGTTCTGCCCACCCACCCAGACATCATCACGGACGCTCTGCGCATGCACAGAAGCTTCTGTGCATGCGCAGAAGCTGCGTGCGCGCACACATCTCTGAACCGGTAGCAAAGGTAAATGAAACCCATTACTGACACAGATATATGTGTGTGTATGTGTGAGTGTGTGTGCGCGCGCGCGTGGAGGGGAAAAGAAAGAAAGAAAGAAAGAAAGAAAGAAAGAAAGAAAGAAAGAGAAAGAAAGAAAGAAAGAAAGAAAGAAAGAGAAAGAAAGAAAGAAAGAAAGAAAGAAAGAAAGAAAGAAAGAAAGAAAGAAAGAAAGAGAAAGAAAGAAAGAAAGAAAGAAAGAAAGAAAGAAAGAAAGAAAGAAAGAAAGAAAGAGAAAGAAAGATGACGACAGACAGACGGAGAGACAGACCAACCAACCAATCTTAATGGGCTTTTCCTGGCCAAAATGACTAGGCTTTAAATATTTATTTGTAGATAAGATATGAGATTTTCTGTTAAAATATGTGTATTATTATTTCTAGTACATGTTAAAACTTGGGAAAGAGTTTCTAAGATGAGACAAAGAGAAAATGAAAAGAAATTAATTTATGAGTCACTGTTTTGAAGGGATTAAAGAATAAGATTTTTAATAAATTCCTTGCTTGTGATAGCTCAGGATTTTTCCTGAATAATGAGGCTTTAAAGATTTGTTTATAAGAGAAGGGAAGAAAAAAGTTTTTGTTCTATTTTTAGAGAAAGTAATAAGTTACTGTGTTAAAAGTAAAGAATTGTGAAGCTGATTTATTTGATTAAGATAAAAAATGTATTGTTACTTCTGGTAGCTCTTAACTGACTTTTGCTGATTAAGATTGAATTATGAGGCTTTATAATTTTTTTATTGATAAGAGATGGAATATGGAAAGGAGAGATTTCCCTTTAGTTAAGAATTGTTTGTACTTGTGTTGATGAAAGGAGAAGTCAGTTTTTTATATTTTCCTTTTCTCTTCTATTTTTCTCTCCCCTTTTTTTCTCAGCACTTTTCCTTTTTTTAAACTTTTTACTTTTTCTTAGTTTGCGTTATTTTTTATCTTTGAATGTTTAAACTTTAATTAAAAAATTATATATGAAAAGATGTTATTAGAACAGAATGAGCTGGAAGGGACCTTGAAGGTCTTTTATTTCACTCCCTGCTCAAGCAGGAGAACCTATACCTTTTCGGATAAGTGACTGTCCAGTCTCTTCTTAAAAACCTCCAGTGATGGAGCACCCACGATTTCTGAAGGCAAGCTGATCCACTGGTTAATTGTCCTCACTATTAGGAAGTTTCTCCTTAATTCCAAATTGCTTCGCTCTTTGATTAGTTTCTAACCATTGTTTCTTGTCTTGCCCTCTGGTTCATTGGAAAATAAATTGGCCCCTCAAATACTGGAATACCGTTACCATGTTTGACATGTTGTGAGCTGCCCAGAGTCCCCCGGGAGTTGGGCGGCATACAAATCAATTAAATAAATAAATAAATAAATAAATAAATAAATAAATAAATAAATAAATAAATAAATAAATAAATAAATAAATGTTATGTTATGTTATGTTATGTTATGTTATGTTATGTTATGTTATGTTATGTTATGTTATGTTATGTTATGTTATGTTATGTTATGTTATGTTATGTTATGTTATGTTATGTTATGTTATGTTATGTTATGTTATGTTAATACTCCTGGAATCAAGTTGCTCATTATATTGGTTCAATCCCCAAGTTGGCTGATCCCTGTATAAGTTCAGATGATTCTTATCAACCATCCAGAATCTTCCCCAATGATATAGTATCACCTATCTTGTACTAAATAAGGACATACAACACAGCCTTTTGACAATGAAAGATACAGGCATATCCTTGTTTAAATAAGACTTTCGGGGTTCAGTGTTATAAACACCTCCCTATCTTTGTGTGCCATATTCTGTTGATTTTTTTAAAAAAAGTTATTGGTGTCTGTTGAATATGGATTGGAAGTTGCTTTTGTACAATTTGTACAAATAGCTAAATAAAGAACAAAACATTGAGGGACTGGGAGAAAGTTAAAAGGATCAGAGCCTCCCTGTGCCTTTGATCTCTATGCTTCTGCAGTCAGGCTCTTTAGCTGACATCTTGAACAGTGAGATTCTGAGAGAGGCTTGACTTACTGCAGAGGAACTGATTGTTGTAGAGATGAAAGTTCCCTTTAAGCAAAAGAAGTGGGTGGAGTGATGGCCTGGAATAGATTGTTAAAAGACCTTCAAAGCCAGAGATGTGAGCCTGAAAGGATGCATAAAATTAATTACCGTTTTCTGAAAACTGGTTGTTATTTACCCATTGATGAACACATGCTGAGGTCTGGTTAGCTTTGCTATTCTTACTTTACCAAGATTTACCAAATAAGTTTTTTTTAATTAAATTTTTAATAAAAGATTTAACAAATAAGGATGCCTACCAAGATGGATTATCATCTCTGTTAGATGAATTCAATTTATGCTGGTCATCCTCTTCTCTTTCCTTCTATCCACCCCCCAGCATTATAGATTTCTCAAGAGTAGTAAGTCTCTTCCTAATGTCTCCCAAAATGTCATAATTTGAATTAGGTCATTAGGTCAAGTGAAAAAACTGGATTGATTTGGTCTATGACCCATTTATTTGTTTTATTGGCTACCTATGATGCTAGGAGTTTTCTCCAGCATCAAAGTTCAAAACTGACCTTATTCAAAAGTGTCAATGGTCTATCTATCAGAATCTAACTTTCAATTCCATACAGTGTCATCAGGGGTGGGATTCAGCCGGTTCGGACCGGTTCGGGCGAACCGGATGTTAATTTTACATCTGGTTCGCTGAACCAGTAGTTGCAAGGACTGGCTCACCCCTCCCCTCCCAGGAGTCTCCATGGATGCGAGGTAAGTGCAAGGCCTGCGCAGAGGATCTGGGAGGGCGAAAAACAGGCCTACCTGGAATACCGGAAGTCAGGAAACAGGCCCGTTTCCGGCCTCCGGAAGGCCTGCCTCCAGAGCCCGGGGGAAGCTGTTTTCACCCTCCCGGAGGCTCAAAAAAAGCTTCCAGAGCCTGGGGAGGGCGAAAAACAGGACTACCAGAAGTCCAGAAATGGGCCATTTCCGGCCTCCAGGGGGCCTCCGGAGCCCAGGGGAGCCCGTTTTTACCCTCCCGGAGGCTCAAGGAAAATCTCCGGAGCCTGGGGAGGGTGAAAACACCCCCTGCGCCATGGTGCAGGAGGCCGAGTAGAGTTGGAAAACAATTATTTTTACCAGTTTATGACTATCTTGTTCACAGTCATTTGATCTCCTAAACCTGCTTTTAATTTTTTTAAAAAAGATGTTAAATGCCTAAATAGATTCAGTGCCTTTTGCTGCCACAGGTTAATAAGAGCTTTCTTCATATAACTGAAGTGTTTTTGTGAATTGTTAATTGCTTTTAGTTCTTGATAATGTAGCTATTAGTTTTCATTCTCAGAGCTTACATGCTGACATGTCATGACATAGAATCATATTAGTAGATCAAACTTTGGGTCATGTTGTTACTATCCTCAGAGTATGTCAATTTGACTGCCAAGTGGGACAGTTACAGAAAAGTAAACTTGGAATTACAGATCTATATTTTTGATCAATGTCAGATAAAGAATATGTATCTCTGCAACAAGGTAAAGATGCACTTGAGTTGAGCTTGATTCCTACAGTTTTCTTGGCAGTGTTATTGAAGTAGCTTTTCATTACTGCTTTCTTATCCTTAATTTAACCTACATCTTTGGAATTTTCTAGTTAATTCATGTAGAAGTGCTACCTGAGACAAGGCAAGGTTGGCTAGCTGCTGTCAGTTCAGCTTGCTTGGCCTTGGTCTTAGAAGCTAAATAGGGTCAGGCCTGCTTGGCATTTGAATGAAAGACTACGAGGGCTGAGGTGGGTTCCTCCCGGTTTGGACTGGTTCGCCTGAACCGGTAGTGACCCGCTGGTGATGTCATGATGATGTCACGGAACTGGTTCGGTCGGTGCCGGTCCGTGGGCACCTCCATCTTTTTTAAAATTTATTTTGAATTTTTTTAAATTTACTTTTTCTTGTGAGTATGCGCAGAACCCGAGTTTCGGGCACTGCGCATGCATCGCCATCTTGTTTTTGGCTTTTTGGGGGGGGTTCAGATTTTTTGGTACTGCGCACGTGGCCACACAGCCCAGGAGAAAGCAAACCAGCAGCAAGGTAAGTTAGAACCCACCCCTGCACTAGGGCATTTATGCTTTTTTAAAAAAAATCCATTTAAAAGTTAAAAATGCTCAAGTTTGTACATGTGTATGTAACACTTTAATTAACCTTGTTTTGTAAGCATAGCTGCTCCTAGAGAACTTATCTTAACTAAAAGTTTGGAAGGAAACAGTGGGCCTTATAAGACTTTCTCTAGTTCTGTGCAACTCTGTAAAGTCTAACAAAGGTCATAGAAAGCATTACTGTTCTTCACTGCGTGATCAGTCAAAGGGAGGCTGTTTTGCATCTGTTGCTATATAAGCTCTGGAAAGAAGTTAATGCAATTCACATAGCTCTTAATTTTTGCCACCTTGTTTGTGTCCCTACAGAAACATGGTCGGGGTCAAGTACTCTTTGACCTGGTCTGTGAGCACCTTAACCTATTGGAGAAGGATTATTTTGGACTCACGTTCTGTGATTCAGATAGTCAGAAGGTATGTTGGGCTGGTTCAAATAAATTTTGTGGTTTGTCTGTTTCAGATGTTGTGGTTTATGTAGGATTTCCTCTTAATGTGCTCTCATACTTTTTCAGAATTGGCTGGATCCTTCTAAAGAAATAAAGAAACAGATTCGCAGTGAGTAGTTCAAAGCATGGATATTTAAGACTTCTCAATCTGCAAGCCATCATTCAGAAGTATATAGTCAAGAATTTAATATAATAAACATTGTTTTGTAAGCATAGCTGCTCCTAGAGAACTTATCTTAACTAAAAGTTTGGAAGGAAATAGTGGGCCTTAAAAGACTTTCTCTGGTTCTGTGCTGCTCTGTAACAAAGGCATAGAAAGTATTACTGTTCTTCACTGCATGATCAGTCAAAAGGGGGGTGCTGTTTTCCATCTGTTGCTATATAAGCTTTGGAAAGAAGTTAATGCAATTCACATAGCTCTTAATTTTTGCCGCCTTGTTTGTGTCCATACAAACAAATGTTTTGTTCTAAAGAAATAAAGAAACAGATTCGCAGTAAGTAGTTCAAAGCATGGATATTTAAGACTTCTCAGTCTGGAAGCCATCATTCAAAAGAATATAGTCAAGAACTTAATATAAAGCACATTGCATAATAAGATCACTGTGTAAATTATTAACATTCATTTGAAATGCTCTAGACCAGGGGTGTCAAACTCACAGCATCATGTGTCATCACGTGATGTATCACAACTTTTCCCCCCTTCGCTAAACCGGGGACGGGGGGGTGGCCCATGCGTGACTCATCTGGCCTGTGGGCCGTGAGTTTGACACCCCTGCTCTAGACTGTAGAAAACTACAATGATTTTACTGGCTGTTGAAATATACTACTATAGGCTATTCAAACGAATGAGATGTTTCTGGGCCTCTGTATGTATTTCACCTGAATTCCCACTACCAATTTTCTAACAGGTAGATTTGGAATAACTGACAAAACTAGATTTACTCTGCCTGAGGAGAGAAGCTTTGAGTCTCTGGCTTTTCCGGTCCTGCTGTCTTTGCATTTAGAGATCAATTCTTCAGAGATGATTGAGAGCAATCTCATTTTAAAAAAGCACAGAATTCTTGTCAGCCCCATCCCCTTTTGCCAATTCACCAGAAATGAAGGGTGTATCCATCTCAGATCACTGTGTGCTGCTGTGGCCTAGAGGTGGATATCTTGCCTCACAATCAGGAGATTGTGGGTAGAGGCAGATGTTACAGTTTCCTGCTTGAGCAGGGGGTTGGACTAGACGACCTGCAAGGTCCCTTCCAACTCTGTTAATCTGTTAAAAGATGGGTACTACTCTGCTACTACTAGGAGCCGAGGTGGTGCAGTGGTTAAAGTGCAGCACTGCAGTTCAGCAGTTCAGCTGTTCAAATCTCACCGGCTCAAGGTTGACTCAGCCTTCCATCCTTCTGAGGTCGGTAAAATGAGGACCCAGATTGTTGGGGAAAATATGCTGAACTCTGTAAACCGCTTAGAGAGAGCTGTAAAGCACTATGAAGCGGTATATAAGTCTAAGTGCTAAGTGCTAAGTGCTATCCTAGCAATTCCATTTCCATTTAGAGATGGAAAAGATCTCAAGGTTGTTCTGTCTAATCTATTGGCAGGGGTTTCTTGTCTACCAACTCCATAAAATAATATCCATGAGACCCAACTGTAAACTTTCTGAAGCACAGTTTTGCTTCACAAAGGTAAAGCAAATAATGTCTCCGATATGTGTGAGCAAGAGGGTCTCAGGTTTGTTTCTTAGATTTTAAGAGCTGGCGAAATACCTCTTACTGACTTTTTCTTCTAAAATAGCTGGCTACGGTATAGGTTCGGGATGCGGTGTCTTGAAGAGATGTTGCTGGAGGTCTTTCCCCAACAGCAGCTCTCTTGAGGATTTGAGCTTGTTTCCATGGCAACACCAAAGTCACTGTCTCTCTGCACAGCAAAGACTCTTTTGCTTATTGCAAACCTTAAAAGGCAAGCATACCTGCTGTTCGCCTCAGCCATTAAGATCCAGGGAAGCAAGGATCTCCAGTAATTCTGAGGAGTGTGTCTTTTTAAAGTCCTTTATAGTTTCCTTAGAGATTTAAAGGGGAATGTGAGGCAACTCCAAAAAAGAAATAAAAACCATGTGTGAGAGAGTCAATCAAAGATGTATCACCTACATGTACACCCTAATATTTTTCCCTTTCCTTCTCTCTCTCTAACTTATTTAGGTGGCCCCTGGAATTTTGCCTTCACAGTCAAATTTTATCCACCAGATCCAGCCCAACTCACAGAGGACATCACAAGGTAAGGTAAAATGTATCTGTCTTGGCCAATTCTTACACAACTCTCTTAAAAGGAAAATAGTTGAGTTCATACATTAATGAAGTCATAGTTTATTTTATCTGTGTGGAATAAATCTCAAATGGAAATACACAACACGCCATGCCAATTTGTGTTCAGAAAAAAAATTCCTGTCTCTCATTATTCACTCTCTCAGAACTGTTCCAAGAACTACTTCAAGAGCAATAAAATAGCATGACGATTTCCCAGGCTTTTGTTCCTACTGCTAATATTGGTCATTGGAAAGAAGGAACATTCTCCCAGAAGCAAAAACTTGGTCTTAATAATATTTCTCCAGTCATGTTGGGCGCACTGAAGCACTTCCGGGTTGAAAGGATTAGCCGGTGACATCATTGTTGCCTGGGGAATGCCCCGTTGGGGGTTCCTTTCATGTCCCTGTTAAGTGGTACCCATCTACGTGGTCTCCCGCTTTCAAAGTGCTGGGTCAGCAGGAGCTGGAGTGAGTGATGGGAACTCACCCTGTCCCATGGCAGCAACTGGGTCTCGAGCACAAGTCTGCCAATTGTGAGCCTAGCATTCTAACCACAGGAGCCACCACGCTCCTTATCCTAATAATCATTTGCATTCTTGGCGTTGAAGGGGAGGGAAAGTTTGGATCAGAGACCTTGGTGCTGTTTCCTATTTGACTGCCAAATGGAGGTAACTTGTTTTACAAAAAGCCTTCATTGTAGCATTAATCCCCTGTATTTTCCTTGTTGAAGGTTAATAGTCCATCACCCAAATATTCTGGCCTTATTTAAATGGTACAGTTTTTTAGTCACACGAGATTAATTAAAACTGGATGTTCATCAAGTTTCTGGTGAGCTTTGTTGGCTATCCCTCACTTCAAGCAGATTCCCAAGTTTAAGTTATTAAAATTCAGAATTCCAATTGCTGAGTTTATCAGATTCCCCAGAAGACTATTGTGTAAAATGGACATGCTGTAATTAATGGTGGATTACTAGTTAAACAGGCTTATCTGGAAACATAATCATCCCTTAGCTGTTTGCTTTTCTCATGGACATTTCAACTTTCTGACCTCTTCCTCTCTTTAGGTATTACTTGTGCCTGCAACTTCGAGCAGATATTATCAGCGGACGTCTACCGTGTTCTTTTGTAACACATGCACTGTTAGGCTCCTATGCTGTACAAGCTGAACTGGGGGATTATGATACTGAAGAACATATTGGCAATTATGTTGGTGAACTACGTTTTGCTCCAAATCAGACCAGAGAATTGGAAGAGCGTATTATGGAGTTACATAAGACTTACCGGTGAATAAGTTTTTTTCCCTACTACTGCTAATATCAAGAGCAAACAAGCTTTGGAAAGATTTGCATAACCTATATTTTCCTATATTCGTCATAAAAAAGCCTTTTAAACAAATGTCAGCCTTTTGCTCATCAAACTCTGTGTAATTTTCTTTTTTTTTTATTGCTTCCGTTTCTGTCTTATTTTTCTTCTAAAGGGGCATGACACCTGGCGAGGCAGAGATTCACTTCCTGGAGAATGCCAAGAAACTTTCAATGTATGGAGTTGACTTGCATCATGCTAAGGTATTCTTAGTGAAAATGTGGAGTTTTGAGGGCACATAAGTGAGAGAAACCCTGGATTATTCTGAAGCAATATTTACTCTTTTTAAAAACTTGCTTAAACTATGTAGCATCCACTTATACCTACCCTGTTTTCCCCCAAAATAAGACATACCCTGATAATAAGCCCAAATGGGCTTTTGAGTGCATGGCAATAAGGCCAAGCGCTTATTTCAGGGTTCAAAAAGATATAAGACAGGGTCTTATTTTTGGGGAAACATGGTATGTGTTCTTTCATTTGAGATACTGTGCTTAAACATAAAATATTACTTTGTCTTCTGACAAATTGTGTAGAAGACATTGGTTCATTTAAAATTAAATTGTATGATTGCTAAAATAGAGATAGCTATTTTGATATCTAGAGGCAAACATTTAGAAATTGAATTTTAAATTCAATTGAGTTTTAAAAAGGTCGTGGTATTTTGCAACCATGCTGTGGAATATTTTCAGTAAGAATGGACTGAAAAGTGAAAAAGATTTAAAGAGAAACCTAGAAACATATTATCCTTTATTTGAAAAAGCCCCATTATGGAATCTATTCATTTATTTTTTGCATATTTTATATTACCTGTCGTCCCTGTTCCTTAGATTTTTCACCTTTCCTTTCTGTATTAGTTATTGCATTGTTCCCTTACTTTTTGCTCCACAACAAAGAAGTTAATTTTGAAGCCATTTCCCATTAGTGACTGACAGCACATATAATTGTTGAATTAATATAAAGCCTGTCCTCCACGCTGTTATTTTAGCACAATGATTGTTGGATGATTTTTATTCTTTAATGGGGTTAACTACACAAGTAACAGAAGAGTTAAAAGTTGGAGCACAAAAAGTTCATCAAAATGTTATCTAACAAACACTCATGTTAAAAGAAATGGAGAAGCTACTAAAAGGGAAAGTGTTCCATCCATGATCCACAATTGTGAATGCATGTCTGTTAACATTCTGCAACAGTTTTAATAGCCCTTGCCCAGAATTCATTGAATGCTATCTGTAGAATTAGGACACAAGCCAAAATACCTCCGGTACTGTAGGTCAGGAGTAGCAACGGTTTATTTATTTTATTTATTTATTTGTGAGATTTATATACCGCCTCACAGTGCAAGCACTCTCTAAGCGGTTTACACCAGTAAGCAATGTATATATTTATATTGCCCACAACAATCTGGGTCCTCATTTTACCTACCTTGGAAGGATGGAAGGCTGAGTCAACCTTGAGCCGGTGAGATTTGAACCGCTGACCTGCGGATCACAGTCAGCTAAAGTGGCCTGCAGTACTGCCTCTAACCGCTACGCCACCTCGGCTCTTGATGGTTGATGGACTTGTGCCATGAGCTCTTGCTTTTCCTAGCACAAGAAAATTGTTTTGTAATATTAATAAAAGACCAGGTTCTAGGACCTATATATCCTTTCCTTGTTTCTTCGTGGATGGTTATAAACTTTCAGATTTATACACACTTGGAAAAAAGATCCGCGGTAGGAAAGCTGCTTTAGTAGAGCATTGTAGTTAGTGGAACCATGCAGCTATGTCTGGAAATGAATAGAAGCAGCCACATAAAGCTGCAAGCATTTGAAATTATAAAAAATGTATGTCAATCAGTTTAATGTCCTATTCCAAGGAAAGATATTTCCTACCTAAGGTATCCCTGATATTTTTTTCCAAGAGGTCTTGGTACAATCCATAGCTCTCAAAGTTTTTAAGGATCAGCTAGTATTTTCTTCCTCTAGTTTTTAATATGGGATAATCCTAACTTAGGTGGTGGGTAAACAGTGGCCCACTTGGTATTTAAATGGGAAATGTGTTGATTTGTCCTTACCTCTTAGATGTATTAACCTTGGTTTCTTGCCTTTTTAAAAATGCTAGGTACTGGCAGATTTCTATGTATTCATATTTTCCTCTTTTGCCCAGGATTCAGAAGGCATTGACATCATGCTGGGTGTTTGTGCCAATGGCCTTCTCATATATAGGGACAGGCTGAGAATAAATCGTTTTGCCTGGCCCAAGATCCTCAAGATTTCATACAAAAGAAGTAACTTCTACATCAAAATTCGACCCGGTGAGGTAAGCATGTTCACAAAAAGAAAAAAAAAAAAGAACAAAGATTAAAAGCAAGAGAGAATAAAGGAAAGAGAGGACATATTTAGTATTTTCTACTAAATAAGAAACAAATCCTATTGATCATCTGAATATTTTTTTTAATCACCTGTGTCAGAAGATTTCAAATTGGCTTAATAGGAAGTCATTAGTTTTGGGTGCCAGATGCTTATGCCTCTGGTTTTTTTAAGTGTAGTGTAGAATGAAAAATAAATCTACCTGTTGCCTTTGTGCATGTGGATGGGACTCAGGATAAAAGGTTTTCTTTTCTCTTAATTTATTCCAAACACAGGAGAGAAAAAAAAATGCTATAAAAGTTGCTCTGAATTCTTTTTCTTCCCGTAATATCTACTTTTCTGGTAGAGACTGAGGAGCTCTTTCTTCCCTTCCTTTTGAATTCATTATGAAGATTATCATTATGAGAAAAAGGTTCTTGTGTCAGGTGTGTTTGGCATAATGGAACAATGCCCGCCAAACCAATTTTTGTGATTTACTTTATATTGGGCAGGAATAATTAACCTCAAAAATGTTGCAACAAGTGATCATATGTAGACTAAAACCATATCAGGCTTTCTGTACTTCAGAGAACTCAACACACTATCCTTGCTCTCAGGGGCGGGTTGCTCACTTACCTTGCTGCCGGAGCCATGCGCGCGCATCTCCACGCTTCGGGGGCATGCTCCCTCGCTATGTGCGCGCGCCCCCTTGCGCGAGTTTGCTTCTGCGCATGCACGGAAACAAAATCGCGCCAAAATCTTGCAAGGGGGCGCATGTATGTGTGAGATTTCGGCGTGATTTTGCTTCCGCGCATGCGCGGAGGCAAAATCTCACCGAAATCTCTCTTGCACGCACGTCCGCTTGCGAGATTTCGGTGCAATTTTGCTTCCGCGCATGCACAAAAGCAAAATCGCCCGAAAATCACGGGAAAAAATGGCGACGTGCCGGGTGGGCTGGCAGAGAGGGCTCTGGAGCGGTTGTGAAATCCGCCGCTCCCTACCAGAGCTGCGTACTGGACAGCTCCGGCAGGAACCCACCTCTGCTTGCTCTGGTGCTGAAATGCTCACTTTTTGGGAGGGTAAATCCTTCCAAAGGAGCCTCTATCTCATAACAGCCTGCTACTAATGCAAGCTAAAGCCTGATTAAGGTGATCATATGGAAATGAGAATTTCCACTAGAAAACACAGTAAAACCTTCCTGTTCCTTCTTCAGCAAGCATTCTGATTCATCTGGAAGCAGCACCTACCTCCAGGCTCTGATTGGCCTGCCGTAGAACTGTTCTTCTCATTCAATTGCTGGGCTTCCTCTGTATCTCCACAACTATTTCCATGGGGGCTGCCAGAAAGATTGAATGCCTAGTAAATAATGGCTTTTGGAGTGGTGGTGGGAATAGCCAGTGGATCTTCCTAGAGATTGATATTCCCATTGGAGAAACACTTGTCAGTAGTTTGCAAGAAATTAGGTCAGTTATATAATTTATTTATAAAGCTTGTCATGTTCAAAACTCCATTCCCTAGGAAGCAAAAGAACCTAAAGAATTGTAGGGAGGAACAAGAATCCTAAAGAGAAAAACAAACTGATCAGTCTGCTGTCCTTTAGGTACTTAAAAGAAGCCACCTTTCATTCGTGAAATTTTTTTACAGTGATGGGCCATTATATTTGTGACAGGCTTGTTTCTCCTACTCAAAGGAAAATAAGGACCTGAGAAGAGTTGTGAAGTCCTGGAGAGCTCTGTCTTCATTTTATTTGTCTACCACTGGGAGAACTAGACTACTTTATTGATCATTTTACTTTTTCTCTGCATCCCGTTTACTTGCTGCTGTCAGTCTCCTTGATTCCCCTGTTCACTGGGTTCTGCAGCCTCTACCCCAAACAATTGCTATTGTTTTGACAGCAAATTTACCCAGTTCTCTGAAGAGGTGTAGTGAACGTACTGCATTTAGGACAGTGATTTAGGTAATGACGTGCTTTCCTCCCATCTTGGGGACAAGGAGAAAGCACATGGACACAGGCATGCATGTGGAGAGAGCCTCACGGTATTCGTTGTGGCACAGTTTGTGGTTGACTGACGATTCTCGTTTTTTCCCCCTCTTCCCCTGTGTTTTCAGTATGAGCAGTTTGAGAGTACGATTGGTTTCAAGCTGCCCAACCATCGCTCAGCTAAGAGACTCTGGAAGGTTTGCATTGAACATCACACTTTTTTCAGGTGAGAAAAAGGAAAATTAAGAAAGAGTTGAGAGTCTATAGTGAAATGTTACAAATAAAATTGAGAAATGTGAATATGGAACTTCAGATCCTTTCTAGGACATCCCTGTAGTAGATCCCCATGGAAGCTCCGTTGAGCTCCTTTAGCTCAAATTTTCCCACCAAGAAAATTTTCAACCAGACACATTGCAACATATTCAGTAATTTTTTTTCATTTTATCAATGTTGTAATTGGGCAGCAAACTTATAGAGATATTATGGGATCTGCAAGCAAATGACTGCATAATTGGACTAGATTTGAACTTGATAATGTTCTCCTAGCCAAGAATTAAACTGAGTTATTTCAAGAGCAGTGTGGCAAAGTATTAAGAGTCATCCCCCTCATTTATATGCAGACCTACGGCCCTGTCTCTCCTATAATTACATCTTTTACTTTTCAGTTCTGTTATTCTGTTTCAGCAGGTGGTAATACCTGGTTGGCATTAACTTGGTTAAGAAATTAAGCAGGATCAGATCAGATTAGATGAAAGATCTTCAGTGAATAGCAGGGCTGTTGGCTAGACTGGGAAGTTGAAAAAACATCCTAGAAGAAGTTAATGATAAACCATTTCTATGTTTTTGCTAAAAAATATAAAAAAAGAAAACCCTGGGTGGATTTAATTGCATCTATGAGGTCACTAGGAGTCGAAAACAATCTGATGGCACATAATCTTTATTGCATGGTGTGTTATGATCCTGCTTGGTGTATAGAATAGTTTTAAGATTTTGAATCTAATTTTTAAAACTTCCTCCAGGGCTTTATACAAAACCCATATTTGTGTTGATAAAATAACAGATGTTTGGAAGCAGATGCTATCTGCTGTAGCACAGGCTACAACAGTGGATATTTTTATAGAAATATAAATTCTCTTTCCCCAAAGAGCTGTGTCAGCATATGTCAGCATACACAGCCAATACAATGGGTTAAAATGAGACCTATGTGCAGATGTGACCTTTGTTCCACATCCCTTTCTAGGGGGAAAAAAGAGGGCATTTGGGAGAAATGAGTATAACTATTTGTTTTCAAAGCACCCTTTATTGAACTAAGTTCAGTTTGCTACTTTAGAAAGATTACATATATTATAATTGTCTTGTGTGGCTCATATAGTTGTTTAGTATGCTGGTCATATGTATATGTAAAATTCTATATTTTTTGTATCAATTTGATGAATTGGCAAAAAATAAAATTTGAAAACAGAAGAATCCATCAACATGACAATAAATAAATAAATAAATAAACACACACAGACACACACACCACCCCTTAATATATTACACATATTCATAGTTTAAGAAAAAGAGCTGAGTAAGAAGGGAAAAAATGGAGACTACCAGGGAGCAATGGCGTATTGAAGATGGCACTTCAAGAGCAGAGCAAATGGCCATGGGGAAAAGAGGAGCCAGTGAATGGATCAGCTTCTTGGAACATCTCTCCAGTTCAAAGAGAGTGCTAGGATGATCTATATCAGTGATGGAAAACCTTTTTTTGCTTGGGTGCCAAAAGAGTATGCGTGCATGCGCATGCCTCACTGAAGCCGCCACACTTCCGGTAGGACTGTTGGGCCGTTTTTCGCCCTCCCCAGGCTTCAGGAAAGCCTCCGGAGCCTGTGGATGGTAAAAAACAGGCCCAACGGGCCTATTGGAAATTCAGAACTTCCGGTAGGCCCATTGGGCTGTTTTTTGCCCTCCCCAGGCTTCAGGAGGGAGGGTGAAAAATGGTCCAATGGACCTACCGGAAGTTAGTTTCCGAACTTCTGATAGCCCCATTGGGCCCATTTTTCGCCATCCACAGGCTCCGGAGGCTTTCCTGAAGCCTGGGGAGGGCGAAAACGGCATTCCCCCTGCCCTCCGGAAGGTTGAAAATCAGCTGGCCAGCGTGCATAGGGCAATGCCTCGAGTGCCCTCCGATGGCACGCGTGCCATAGGTTCGCCATCACAGATCTATATCTTTGTTCCATTCAGAGGCCCTCTGCAAAGAAATTGTAAAATTTTGATCTCCAAAGGGTTTGAGAGCTTGGCAGAGGGGGAAGAAATCAGCCTACCTAAGTTGTGGTTTGGCACCTTCAAATGGACATTGAAATCTCCTACTTCCTTCTTAAATACTTTAGGAAGTTGATTACTAATGATTTTCTGGTTTTTAAGAACCTGTGAGAACAATGTTCATAGTGCCAGGAGAGTTTCCATCTACTCTAGATGAAGGAAATTGTATGTAACTTTAAGGAGTAAAAAGAAAAACTTAACTTTTTGAACAACAGCAGAAAAGGGACAAGAATGTTGATTTTGGCAAGTTGAAGGACTAAATGGATTTGAAGGAATATTTCCTATGGGATGTTTAACATTTTATAAAAGAATATGATAAGATTTTAAAAGTAATTGTAAGAAATCCTCCTGTGAGAAAGTTTTGTTGATTGGAAAATAAACATATAATAGGGGACTTTGAAGATTGACTTGAGGGAACCAGAGTGAACTAAAGATCGCAATTAAAAGAGAAGATGCCCATTAAATTCAGTAAAGCAATATTATTTGACTATGGAAGAAATTAAGGCTGCTTGGGAACAATATACTCACAATTTTCTTGCAATATTGTTTGATACTATAAAAATGGATATAAGACAGGCTATGCAAGAGGAACAGATTTTGCTAGGTAAAACAGACTAATTTCAATATGGATATGAAAATGGATGTAAACGTGCCAGACTACAAGAGTGGTATGGAAAAGGATACCACGATAAATATACATTTGAACCAGCCAATGTCTTAATAACTAAAGGGAACATACAAATAATAAATCAGAAGAATGATTTGGAAAGCTTTTCTTATTTTGGATTAACAAACGCGTTAAATTACTGAAGCTGGAAAAGGAAAGAAAACAAAGAGAAAATGATAGGAAATCAACTTGCGGAACTTTATTTGATGGGATTAAAGATCAACCTTTTAAAAGTAAACAAAAAGAATGTAAAAATGTATTTGACCAGGATTAAAATATATGTGTTGTGGTTTCTGGTAGCTATAAATGCAATTTCTTTTTGGTCAGGACTCAATGACAAAATTTTAATGAACTCTTTATATATGGGGGTATATTTCTTATGCTTTATTTCTTAGTAATGTTGGTTTATAAAAAGAATTTATTTGAAGGCAATATATATATGTTACTATTTCTAGTAGTGCTTAATAGTCAGTAGCTGATTAGAACTGAATGATGGGTTTTTATAATTGAATTATTAATAAGCGAAGAAGAGATTTTCTTAATTGAAATACTAGAAAAGGCATTAAGTTACTGAAGTTGTTTATACTTGTTTGGAGGAAGTGGGGAGTCGTCTTTTACGGTATATATCTTTTTTTTCTTTTCTTTTTTCTATCTGCTTTTTCTTCTCTTTCTTTTTTATATTTTTCTTAGTTTGTATTAGTCTTTTATCTTTTTATTGTAAATTTTAATAAAATTATTATGAAAAGAAGGAAAAGGGAAAAGCTAGATAACTCCTTGTATAAAAGTTTAGTCTTTAGGTATGGAGTCTGATTTACTGAGCTACTGCTATTCCAGCAATTTCTTTTTCTTTTTTTCAAATAGTCTTTATTACTATCCTCTTGATAGTATCCTTGATAGGTTAAACCTCTTGATAGGTTTCTGATTCTGAAACAGAAAATGTGTTTAGTCTGAAATAAACTTTCCTGCTATTTGTATGCTATTTTGTATTTTAATGGGATAGTAAGAATGTTCAATGTCGCATACCATTTGGCCATAGATTATCAAAGAAATTGAAAGACGAGGGTCTGTTATATATAATTTTCCTTATACATACAAATCAGGGGTGGATTCTAACTTACCTCGCCGCCGGTTCGCTTCCTCCCGTGCCCCGTGGCTGCGCACGCATTGCGTGCCGCATGACTGCACCACGAAGGTGTGCAGGTGCAGTGCTGAAAACGTGGCTTCTGCGCATGTGCAGAAGCAAAAACCGGCAAAAAATAGCAAAAAAAAGCCAAAAACAAGATGGCGGCGTCCATGGACTGGCACTGACAGAACCCGCTCCGTGACATCACCACCGGTTTACTATCGGTTCTATAGAACCGGTCCGAACCGGGAGGAACCCACCTCTGATACAAATATTATAAGCCGCTCTAAAGAGTGGAAAGCCCATTCAATCAGAGAGATAAGGAGACACAGGTTTTTAAAATGAATCCTAGAGATCTAGGAAGCCGACATCGTAATAGCTATATTGCCTTGAGGCATAAGAGCTTTTTAGACTTTGTAGAGAAATTAATAGATGACCAAAGGAGTAGAATTTTAGACTGCATCAAATTAACTGCAATAATCATGATAGGAATTTGAAAACTAACCCACAGGAAAAGTGTGCAGCTTTTTTGCCCCAAGTTCCTGGAACATTTAAAAGCAGTGTTTCTCTTTCCTGCATTTTGGAACACAAACTAGATGTCTATCATCTCAGTCTGTTTAAAAGGGGCTCAAATCTTTGCAAGGCAGAATAAAAGATACATTAAAATTGTGGCTTCAAAAACTAATTGGAA
Organism: Diadophis punctatus similis; assembly: GCA_023053685.1. Classification (NCBI taxonomy): domain Eukaryota; kingdom Metazoa; phylum Chordata; class Lepidosauria; order Squamata; family Dipsadidae; genus Diadophis; species Diadophis punctatus. The sequence goes on from JALIGW010000003.1 coordinate 22,126,904, forward strand.
ACTCCAAATGCTACATTAAAAATGTGGTCCCGAAAAATCACTATAGATGATAGATAGAACTTATTTATGTCATTGAGAATATTGAATTATTTTGAGAGGGTTGACAATATCTCCACATATTTCATTTAATGGCACTTGTCTGGGGGAAAAAACACACTTGCGATTATTTGATCCAATGCTGAATAAAATAGCATTTCGAAATGGAAATATAGCAGTGGTGATCTTTGCATTGGCTTAATGAGTTCCCAACCTGATGTGCGTAGACTTGGTATACCAATGGCACCTCTCAATGCCACCTGGCTCTCTGCCTTTCCTTTTCCCCCTTCTTGATTATTTAAAATTATGATTTATATAAATGGCATATTGTCATGCTTCAAAGTTAATTGCCATTCTCCTGTGCTTTCATTATTCCCTATGGTATCTGGTAGATAATCAAAACAGTAGGTAACTAGTTTTGCACTGCTGTTGAAATCTGTGAACCCACTCAGAAAAGAAGAAAGCAGTACTGCAATAATTTTTTTTAGGAAGTAAAAGGCTTCCTTCTTCCATGAAAACTATGGTTAGACAGAAGTAGCAAGGAAACTTTGGAGATATTTTGCACGTTCCTTCAGAGCCTCACAGTTTGTCTTCTGCAAAATGAGTGTTTGCGATTGAACATCACTGGAGGTTTTAAAGAAGTGACTAGAAAGTCACTTATCTGAAATGGTATAGGTTCTCTTGCTTGAGCAGGGGGCTGGACTAGAAGACCTCCAAGGTGCCTTCCAGCTTCTATTCTATTCTATTCTATTCTATTCTATTCTATTCTATTCTATTCTATTCTATTCTATTCTATTCTATTCTATTCTATTCTATCCATTCCTATTCCTATTCCTATTCCTATTCCTATTCCTATTCCTATTCCTATTCCATTCCATTCCATTCTTGTAGCCATGAGTCCACAGGCAAGCCCTTCCTCATGGCAACCATTTGGTGAGGTCACCTACAGCACATACTAAAAATTCCAAATGTATTTTACAACTTCAAAAGTTAGGGATCTTTACCCATTACAGTTTTCTTTCTGCAGGCTGGTGTCACCTGAGCCTCCTCCAAAAGGCTTCCTAGTAATGGGCTCCAAATTCCGCTACAGTGGGCGAACACAGGCTCAAACTCGGCAAGCCAGCGCTTTGATTGATCGTCCTGCCCCTTACTTTGAACGCTCCTCCAGCAAACGGTACACCATGTCTCGCAGCCTCGATGGAGGTATGCCCCAAATTGGGGAGGGGGAGGGAGATTGGTTCCCTGGTGGGTATGGGAAGGCTTTGTTCAAAGGATGGAACCATGTATTGGGGTGGATGGGTGGGTGGGAGGCTGTGGTCTAGTATCACAACATTATTTTTTGCTGGTGAGATGTAGAACATTTTTCTCCAGAGGGCTGTGGACGGATTCTTCAGTTGATCTATAGGGAAAGCATGAATGGATTGCAAAAGGCATTACCATAGATTTTGGCTTATTATGGCCAAGGAAGACTGAACCTGCTTGGTACTTGGATGGATTTTTCTAAGACTGTAAGCTAAACTGGAATGCCAGAAAAGTATCTGGGAAGAAGGAAATGGCATTTCCCTATTGTGTTGTTTATTTATTTAGTTCAGTTCAGTTTATATTGTTGACATTCTTGCTAGTGAAGCAGAGAAAATGACTGTATGCATCTGAATGCATGAATTATTCTCATAGCCAGCCAGATTTCAGACTGGATTTGGCATTTTGGCCACCAATTGAGCCCTTCCCAAGGACCTGGGATAAGCAGATATGAATGTTTTATTTAATTATTTATTAGATTTGCTTGACTCTAACATAAGTCTAAGAGGCAATAGTAAATTACATTTTACATAAAGGAAAACGTAGTAGCAATTCTAGATTGTTGCTTTTCTTGTAGAGATGAATGCAGTGTCAAGCTATGGCTTATCCATAATTAATTCTCTGATTGAGACCTGCCCTCCTTTGCCAGCACAAGGAGGCAATTGAAAGTTAACAAATAGTTTCCAGGCTTTATAAATATGCTCCTTTGGGATTTTTGCTCCATACCCCCAATACAGTTAGCTCACTTAGAAGTATGCACTCTTTTTGATTCTAGCTAGAAAAGGGATGCAGATATTGATTAATGGATGGATTCTCTTTTGGGCAACCAGCCTGCCAACAGTGATTAGACATCAATTGCAAGAGATGATACAGAGCAGCTAGTAGATACAGTTTCCCATAAAACTTCTCATCAGCATAGTTTTTTCATTATGTGGTCGATGTTGACGTTCACAACTCTTTCAATAAAGAGCACTCGAAAGAGAAGCTAAAAGGCATTCCCCTCCCCCTCTCCAGACTGATACAATTCTATTCACAATTTTCTGGACAGAGAAAGCCTCCCTTTCTATAAGTAGGTGGAAGAGTTTTCCTGTCTATACATTACATTCTCTTAAAGCAACTCCAGGTTCTTTTCTTTGAAGATCAACAAATGTGAAAGCAGAGAGAAGATTGATGCTATTCCACAAATGGCCTCATTCCCTCTATCCTTTTGTATGGCCATGGTAGAGTAACAACTGTGTATCCTGTGCTTCATGCAAGTGACCTCATTGTCCTTGGTAGGCAATACTAAAATGGGCATCGTGGGGCACCATCTTTTCTGTGCTACTAAAGCATGAAAAAGAGGTGTAAGAAGCCCTTGTTGAAAGCTCTTTCTTTAGTATTACCAGTTTTCTCCTCTTAGCAATTGGATCTTCTCCTGCATATTACATTGTTCTCTTACACTGAGAAATCAACCACAGATGGAATTCAGATTTCTGTTGAGATGCCAACATCCTCAGAAGATTTAAAGACTTAACTATGGGTGTATTTCAATTTAAAAGGCTAAAAAAGAGCATTTATTGTGAGCATTTGTTATTGCATCTGAAACAGTTTTACCAGTGTGAAATTGTGAGTCTGATTCATGATAAATGGAATTATCTTTTGCAAAACACTCTTCTTAATTCCTCAATTTACAACTGTTCATTTAATGACAGTTCAGAGTTACAACAGCCTAGGAAAAATGACTTGTAACCCGTCCTCAAAGTTACGGCTGTTGGCACTACCCCTGCAGCCATCTGCATTTACAACAACCAGCTTGCATTTATTACAGTTGCAGCATTTTGTAGTCACATGATCCCAATTTGCGATATTCACAGCCAGCATTCAACAAGCAAAGTCAATTGTGGAAACCAGCTTCACTTAAAAACCATGTAATTCATTTAACCACGTTATCTGATTAATGACTACAGTAAGATGGTTGTGAAATTGGGTCCGGTCACATGATGACTCATTTAATGACTGCATCATTAACAATTGAAACTCTGGTCCCAATTTTGGTTGTAAGTTGAGAACTACCTGTATATACAACAGCTGTATTCATAAAATTCAAAGGATATAGATGTTTTGTAGGTCTGAAATATAGGAAGTAGGCCATACTTCCTGCTTCTATCCACCATATGTAAAGCATTCCCATTTGGTTGATTTAAATAATGTGCAAATCAATTGTTATACAAAATGCTGTGTAACAAGTAGATAAATAAAAACATTTTAGGATTATCAAGGAATTCACTTCTAAGGAATCTAAGGAATACAAAGCAAGAATCAAACTAAAATTTGACTGTTAGAAGCTGGTTTTATGGCACTGCATGTTATGTACCTCTAAGGCAGTGATGGCAAACCTATGGCACACATGCCACAGGTGGCACGCGGAGCCATATCTGAAGGCCCGCAAGACCTTGCCCTATGTCAGCTCCAGCGCACATGCGCGTGCTGGCCAGCTGATTTTCGGCCTTCTTTTTGGCCGTTTTCGCTCTCCCCAGGCTTCAGGAAAACCTCCTGAACCCTGGGGACGGCGAAAAATGGCCTAATGGGCCAACCAGCTGTTTTTCGCTGTCCCCAGGGTTCACTTCCAGTTGGCCCGTTGGGCCATGTTTTGCCATCCCCAGGCTTCAGGAGGCTTTCCTGAAGCCTGGGGATGGTGAAAAATGGGCCAACGGGCCTACCGGAAGTCCAGAGGCTTCAATGAGGCCTGTGCGCATGCGCGGGGGGGGAGTGCGGAATGTTATGCGCATGCATGGGGCAGCTCGGGGGTTGTGCGCATGTACAGGGGGGAGGGCATTGCATTATGGGTGTGGGCACGCATGCGCACACTATCACGCGCGGGCGCACCCTTTTGGCACCCGAGCCAAAAAAAGGTTCGCCATCACTGCTCTAAGGCATGTCCCAAAAAAGAGCTTTTGGATTCTCGAGCACAGGATCTTTGGTCTTAGGAGCATTTAGAAGCATTGGAAATAACATCTTTTCTTGTATTCAGCTAAAGTCAGTGGGACAAAATAGGGCTGCTCTCTCTCTTCCTCTCTTTCTCTCTGTCTCTCCTATGCAGAATTCTCCCGCCCAGCTTCAGTGAGTGAGAATCATGATGGAACAGAGTCAGACAAGAGAGAAGATGATAGGTATAGGGGGAGGACGAGATCTGAAGATGAAGAGGTGACTACTCCAACAAAAATCAAGGAGTTAAAGGTACAAAACCTACACTATACTTGATCTGCATTTGGAGGGTGGGTTCTACACTTGATATGTAACATCTTAGCTTTCTTCTAGGAGATATCAAAAACATTGTGGCAAGCAATGGTAATATTATTAATATTTTCTATCTATACTGTATCCTATTTATTAGACTACTTCTCAGTCTCATAACAAGTAAGTTCCCACTGGCAGTTATGATACACTTGTCGTTAAGCCTTCAGTATGAATTTCCAAAGACAAACTGTAACTTCCATTGTTAAACTGCTCTTATCTTTGGAATCTTGTTCTTTGGGGAAATCAGTCATCCTGAAATCTGAAAACTGTCCTTTTATTCCATGATATGACACAGGAAACATTCACCCGGTGCAGGGGTCGGCAACCTTAAACACTCAAAGAGCCATTTGGACCCGTTTCCCACAGAAAAGAAAACACCGGGAGCCACAAAACCCTTCCCGTGCCTGACTATTTTCTGAGCGGCCACAGAACTAGCATATATAGTTGAATTAAACATTCTGTTTTCTTCTGAAACTTTTCTTTTCTTGGATTTATCCATGGTTGGCCTACAGGAGGTCGAAAAGCTTAATAAATTGCGCGTCGGTGGGTGTCGCACATTGGCAGTTGTGATGCATATTTTGAGCAACAGGGAGCCGCAGCAGAGGGATGAAAGAGCCAAATGCGGCTCCAGAGCCGCAGGTTGCTGACCCCTGACCCAGTGTGTCAATAACAATTTTAGAAGCATAGCAGTAGCACTTAGACTTATATACTGCTCTATAGTTCTTTACAGCACTCTCTGAGCAGTTTACAGAGAGAGCATATTGCCCCCAACAATCTGGGTCCTCATTTTATTGACCTCGGAAGGATGGAAGGCTGAGTCTACCTCAAGCCCCATTAGGATTGAACTGCCGACTCTGGGCAGAGTTAGCCTGTAATTCTAACCACTGGGCCACTAGGGTTCAGTGGTTAGAAGCATCATCTCCCCATTATCAGAGATATGCATCCAATTTGGGCTTTTAAAGCTGAATTTTGCTGGTTTTCCTCACCGTAGGCAGAAGGATAAGCAAGGACACTGCACTGCTCCATTGCAGATACTGCGATGATCATGGAGGCTTTTTCTATTAAGAAACAGTGTCTTGACAAGTTTGTCTTCCAAATGTGTCTTCCAAAGAGCCTTTCTGGAAAAGGTAGTATTGTCTTTCGGTCAAGTAGGGTTCTTCTAGTGTCCTATTGCTTCAATATCTAATCCTTTGACAATGTCAGGGATAAATAAACAGAATCTACAGACATGTGAAGACTACAGCCCATGTCTGCTGAATCTTTGCAGATGTGTCTTCTCCTCTTCTGTAAAACGTTTATGGAGAAATGGCTTCTTTTGTACGTGAGCTGGCAGATTTCATTCAAAATGCATATTACAAATCAAGTAGAGTATGAGGCCTACATGGATTAATGCAATGCTATACAGTTCATACAGTAGAAAAATGGTGACAACCTCTTACAGAAAGTGTGCAGCATCAAAGATTTGTCATTTTCTTGATACCTGAATTAAAATTGTGGCAACATTGTAGCCTATTACAGGAGTTCCCTTAACTGATTTACCCTCCCTCCCGCCTCTTTTTGCTACCAGCCGGATCAAGAAACTACCCCAAGGCACAAACAGGAGGTATTCTCTGGAATGTTTTAGTTTTTCATCATTGCATTCCTAGTTTTCATCTTTTAAGAAATGTCAACATATGTATGTGGCCCTTTCTAATGGGATGCAAGATGCAGATCAGGGTAGAAATGAGGGAATCTTCCCCTTGATACACAGACTGTACCTTGTACCCCATTAAGTCAGCATTTCCCATTCATTTTGTCATGTGAGCAAGAAGCTAAAGTTCTTCAGCTACTTGCTTGCTAGAAAATCATAACTATTTTGTCATCCAACTGATTCATTTGCTCTTTCATGGCATTCCATTATCCCTGTTCCTCCCCCGCACCCCCGGCCCTGATATTTTCAGGAAGGAGATACTTTCTGAAGATGTAGACATAGCCTTGACACAAATTTACATAACTGAATTGCAGGTCAGAATGTTAAACGCTTTAAGCCAGAACTAAAAATGGGATTTAGATTTAATCATTGGCTAAAGGGCCAAGATATACAAAGCAACATCGAAAAGTTGCTTTTATTGTTTACTTCCTCTTTTTAATGAGGCAATGAATGTAATTGTTAGATTATTTGAGAAATGGAGCAATGTATTTCCCCAAAACTGGTCATAATATCTTCCATGTAGCAATGTGCATGTTTATAATGTTCTACAAAGTTTATGACCTGCAGATGGCTCCCACCAAGCAGATCAAAGTTTGGGAATTTTGTATTTGTTTTTACAGCAGAATTGGTAATTAGTTCAAATTCCTTTGAATTACATATAAGAGTTTTTATTTTCATTTTAGCAAATTTGAGTAATAACAAAATTCAAGCTACAATCAGAATAGAGAAGTTTATTTACAAACTGAGTTTACTATGCTAGATGTCTATTTCTCATTATTAGTCTGGCTGTTCCACAGACTTCTGACATACAGATATTCTCCAAGCACCTGAAGTTCAGTGCCGGCTATTCCCTCCATATTTTCTCATCATCCAGTAATTCTGCATGTTTTATTGCAACCCTGTACAGTCCTTATTTACATCATCAGCACTATGTGAAGGGGCAATTGGCAAACTGCTTCAGAGATGTGCACTCCGTGTTTCTCGGTCTCTTGTGAAGTTCCCCTCACTCTTGGTCTAGAGCAATGTTTCCCAACCTTGGCAACTTGAAGATGTCTGGACTTCAACTCCCAGAATTCCCCAGCCAGCGAATGCTGGCTAGGGAATTCTGGAAGTTGAAGTCCAGACATCTTCAAGTTGCCAAGGTTGGGAAACACTGGTCTAGAGTGAGGGGAATTAGTCATAATGGATGGGAATTATTATATGAATATTTCCTCTTTTTTAATTAGCTTACACTGTCCAAGAAAGTGAAGCTTCACTTAGCCACAGTAAAAACTGTTATGAAATGGATTAGGGTTTTTTTAGTGCTGATCCTGAAACCCAAATTTATACTCGGCAAACATGTATACTATGTTTGGAACCCTTTTTCTTGTTTTGCTTGTTCTGCTGTTACTTTGGCCCAATTTAAATATTTTTTTCATTCCTTCAGAAAGCTATGTACAAACTACTATAGGAGACAGTGAACACTGGCTAAGAACACATTTCCTACTGTTTGTCTCCTGATCCATGAGTTGCTAGTTTTGGAATTATGGAATCCTGACTTCACAGACACCCTAGAATCTCACCCTAGATAAGAAAGAATAGTAGAAGCCTATATAAGAAGCAGCTTTTTGATCCTGAACAATCAAAAGGATAAGACTTCTATTTCAATAGTTTGATCTTTCTAAGCCAGTCTTCTCCAATCTTCTTGCCTCCCAATGGATTAGATAACAACCCTAGTGAACTCCATTCCTCCTTGGCCAAGGGAGGATGGGAACTGAAACCCATTTGGATGGCCAGTCCTAAAATTGTGGCTGAATGATTTACATTGTCTATTATGTGGAGACTTCACTTTCTAGGCAATAAGACCTCCAATTCTAAACACTCTGAAGCTCCCACCTCACAAGCATCTCACTCCACTCATGTTCCTTCCTCTAACCCTCACCTTAGTAGTTACCTTCCCCTCTCCATCCAAAAGTTTTTAGACAAACCGGAAGATGTTTTGCTCAAGCACCAGGCCAGCATTAATGAGTTGAAACGGACCCTGAAGGAACCCAATAGCAAGCTCGTGCACAGAGACCGGGATAGAAGGCTGCCTTCCTCGCCTGCTTCTTCTTCACCCAAACATGAAGAGGAGACGCCAAAAGGGACCCCTGAGAAGGCCAGTGAGGTTTGTTTGTTGCTATTCTAATGATATAAAGTTATTCATTATGTATATTGGGGTTACGCAATTTTGCTATTTATATTTATGTACTTGATTCTTCTGCCATTTAGAAGAATTAATCTTAACTAGTGGCCTGATAGAACCATCCTTACTACTGCCTTCCTCAATTTCCTGCCTTTCAAATGTATTGAAACTAGAGGTGCCATCATTTCCAGACAGCGTGTGGGTTATAGTGCACACATCTTGAGACAAAAATATATTGGAGAAGGTGGCTCTTAACGTTTTTGCTTTTCTCCTGTCCGTACTATCAAACATTGCTGCATTACATCTCTTGATTATTTACTTTGCAAGTGCTCTGTCTTCTGCTGCTTTAAAATTGTAATATTGTCAGATTTAGGTAAACATTCCATAATATTTTGACAAGGAAGCTTTTTTCTGTATCCCCTCTGCTGTCTCTACAAGATCCTTCCCTATTTATTCCAGTAATTATGATGTTATGAACATTTCTCTAAGTCCTGGCTTTAATATGAATATTCCTATTGAACTAGAGGAAGTAAAGCTGTGCATTACAATAATGGCTTGAAGATTGCCAAGCTTTGATCAGATGCTTGTGTTCAACTCAACTATCCTGGGCTGATCTTCTAATAAAGAAGACAAATAGCATTTCAATTTGGGCATTATAACGATTTACCTCATCATTCTTTTCTTTAAAGGCAAGCAGATAGAAGGTCCTAGGAATATATGTATAGTCATATATCAAATTTCGTATGTCTGCATCCCTTACTTGACGTATAGATAATATCAATCTACTATTTATTGCCTATTTTAGGGATTATACAATCTCAATAAAAGATTTTTAAAATAATTTAAGACCTTGCAGGCAAGGCTTAAATTGAAAGGCAAAATAATGAATAAAGCAGACATATAAAATTAAATTTTAGTATTACAACTAATAAGCCTATATCACAAATGAAAATGCCACGTATGTTAGAAAATATAAATGATCCTATGCCTACATATTACAGATACATGTATATTATTAGACTTCCTTAAATATGAAAGCCATTTACCATGTGAATCATAGCAATGTGGACTATGAGGTTAGAATAATGCATAAGGCGAACATTTTTTTAAATAGTTTCCCACTGTGAGTCATTGTCATGTAAGAAATATATGTACCCATCAGGGATGGGTTCTGGATCCTTTTGCTGCCGGTTCGGTCAGGGTTGCGCCGTGTGTGCGTGCGCGCCCGCAGCAATAAAAAAATAGTTTCTGTGCATGCGCAGAAGCAAAATCCAAGATGGCGGCACCTACAGAGACACTGTCAAAACCGGCTCCGTGACGTCATCACCGAACTACTAACGGTTCTAAAGAACCAGTTAGAACCAGTAAGGAACCCACCTCTGGTACTCATATATAGAAAGATAGTTGAGTTTCCATAAAGCAGTGAGTAAAAAGACTGAATCCTGTTACGACTAATTTTTTAGATGAATTGTTTTTAAGGTCAAGTTTCATCATCTTTTGCATGGGAAAATTTTAAATTATTTTCATGTGTCGTCATACAGAAATTTGTGCCAGGAAAAGTAATTTGCATTCTTATTATGAGTTGATCCAATTACTTAAAGGTAGTCTTTTGCCACTAAACAGATTCTTAAAACATACCTGTGTTTTCCTGAAAATAAGACCCTGTCTTATATATTTTTTTTGCCACCACAAAAGGCACCAGGTCTTATTTTCGGGGGGAGGGGATGTTATCCACTGACTCACCTCACTTGCGCGCGTCACCCCCGGCCTCTTTTTCGCTATCACAGGCCTTCAGGAACTTGGTCTGGCAAGGCCAGCAAGGCTTTCCTGAAGGCCTCTGCAGCCGATAACAGAGCTCTGGATTGATCCCAGCTCTGTAATTGGCTACAGAGGCCTTCAGGAAAGACTTGCCAGCTGCAGAAGAAATGGGCTGAGGTGTGCGAGGCCTGGCTGCAACTGTGCGAAGGTAAGTCGTAGGGCAGCTGCACTCCCCCATCCCCACCCTATCTTAATTTTTACCTGTGCACCCTGAAGCGGGAGGGGTCTTAATTAGGGCTTATTTTGGGGGGTAGGGCTTATATTAGGTGCACCTGTAAAAATCAAGATAGGACTTACTTTCTGAGCAGGTCGTATTTTCGGGGAAACACGGTATTTCTGTTGCCACTCAACCCAGATCATCATTGAAATGCATCAGGAAGTGAAAGTAAGCAAGCAAAAGGGAATCCCGCTATTTGTTTAATAGTAGATGCACTCTCTTGCCCACACATCTTGGATAGCTATGTGTGAAAATATCTCTTAAGAGCAAAGCTCAAATTGAGTGTAAAGAATTTCTGAGAAACTTCTTATTATGGAATATATATTTAGTTTCATTTTGCATCTTAACCTTGATAAAAAATACTCCAGTGCATATAACACTATAAAATACCATCATAAACACATAATAGTTGGGCCTCAAGATTTTGGCATGAACCCTATGATTTTGACAATTATATTGAAGGTAGTGTTTCTCTGTTTACAAGAATTCTCTTTATTGTAACCAAAGCCAGTCAGGTACAGGCTTACTGTATTATGGGATATTCGGATTAAATTAAGAAAGCTGGAAGACACTACTGTCCTTTCCTTCAACACAGCTGGAAAAAATCTCTACAGCCATTACTTAAAAATGCAGGCTAACTGTGCAGAAAATCACATATTTATGAAACACTCAGCTTTTAAATGAAAACGTCTTATAATTTAGTGAACAACTTAATATTTTATAAACCAGTGACCTTTATTTGACCATAGAAGATGACCTCTGTTCTTGGGTATTTCTTGGTCTTCATGAGTAGAGACAAAAAGCATTTTATAATCCCGACTAATACAGTAATGGGCAAGGTATTGAGGTTTCTTCAGGTGAAAAATAGATTAAACTTGAGCTCAGGAAAGTTGGAAGCACAAAATCCTAACCAGTGAAGGAAGCTGCACAAGTCATTGATGCATTTGTCTGATCTTTTGTCCTCAAAGAAATATAGCAGGTCCAAGTCCTTTTACTTCTCTAGGTTTCATTTCATGACTCATTTTTCCAAATGAAAGGTTGGGAGGCAGATAAACTTTCATCAGCAGGCAAGGTGCTTTGTGAATTTAGCAGACATATAACTCAATTACTATGGCTGGTCCTGTGGATCCTAATTCAACTCTTAATTGGGAAAACCTTCTTATATATATAAAAAAAGTAGAGCAAAGATATTGGTATGAAATCAAGGTGAAAACTCTGGAGAGCTTTGATAAACTTGTGTTCAAGTGTTCTGGTAGAAAGAGAAAATGGAATAGCGGAGTTCAGCAGCTGAGTCATGATTAATACAGGTAGTCCTCGACTTACGACCACAATAGAGACTAGAATTTAGGTTGTTAAGAAAGTCACACCCAATCTTTTCACTACGGTCGTTAAGCAAATTACTGCAGTTGTTAAGTGCATCATGTGATCTTTAAGCAAGCCTGGCTTTTCTGATTGACTTTGCTTGCCAGAAACTGGCTAGAAAGATCGTAAATGACTATCACATGTCCCCAGGATGCTGCTGCCATTGTAATTGCATACTGGATCCCAAGCAACCAAATTTTGATCACATGACACTGGGAATGTGCGAGGATTGGTTTGTAAGCCATATTTTTCAGTGCCACTGTAACTTTGAACGGTCACTAAAAAATTGATTGTAAGTCAAGGGTTACCTGTATTGCTGTCAGAGGGGAGGTGGAAGTTGAAAGAAAGAATCTTTTCCTAAAAAGTTAGATGAAGGATTAGCTCAGAGTAAATGCAGAGTGATTCTCCATACTTTATTTACTGCTTCTTTTTCTGTGTCTCCCTTGTCTCTTTTCTCTGTCTCTATCTCTTTGCCTGGGGGGTCTTGGGTTTCCCCTGCTGAAATAGATGTCAGAAGAGGATTCTCCAGAGGATCTGTCATCTGAACATGGAGCTGCCTTAATCATGGAATCTTTTATACAGAAAAGCCTTGTTTCTTCTCCAGAGGTTATCACCACTCTTTCAATTTCTCTCTCTTTTCTATATCTGCTTCTCTTTTTGTTTCCTTTCCTAGAAGTAGATGTAGGCTATAATACTACTCACACTTACTAAGGGCTGAGCTCTTAGAAGGGCTGAGCTCTTTTGAAGTCAGTAGGATGCAGTTTTTACTGTCGTTTAAGCTTGTGGTATTCATGGCAGTTGATCAATCATCAGGTTCATCAACCTGATGAACTTGATGAACCAAGTTCATTTAATCAGGGGCCCATTTAGAATTTATCTCAAACAAGAAAATCTGATTATATCCAAGCCACCAGGAATGCTGGAAAAGTTACAAATTATTACAAAATATTATATTCAGCATTTAAATCTCCAAATGATTTTGATGTCAGCGTTTCGGGAAGGTCCACCAGTATTTGAAAACTGTACTAAAATGTGCTTCAGTGAAAGATAAGGTGATACTGTATTCATTTCCCAGTTAATGGAGATACAAGAATCCATAGTGAGCTCTGCAAATTATGTGTACCTCTTTTTTGCTTTTTCAAATTTCTCAATTGTGGATAGCAGCATGTATCCAAATACCAGTTGCAGGGAAACCAAAGGAGAGATGTATGCCTCCATTTCCTTCCTGCAGATTCTGTAGAGGCATCTGATTTGCCACTGTGATAGAATATAGCAGGGGTCTCCAACCTTGAGAACTTTAAGACTTGTGGTCTTCAACTCCCAGGAACTCTGGGAATTGAAGTCCACAAGTCTTAAAGTTGCCAAGGTTGGAGGCCCTGAAATACAGGACTAATACCTAATTCAGCAAGGGTAGACAAGTTTGCTTTGGAAAAAGTTGTGAGTTTAGGTTTATCAAATATTGTCTGAATTCTGAGGAACTTTTGCCAGACTGATGATCTGGCTTAGATATATCTCTGGACACAATTAAAAGCTATGGTATGTGCATTTCATTTAAAAAGATACTCAGTATGTTTCAAGGAATACAGCAGCTCTTTGTGGATATGTATAAGCCTGCACAACAAAGGAAATTCTTCTGCGGAGCACTGAAATAAAATAAAACATTATTTCAAATTTGGCCAATGCTACCAAATACAAAAGTATTACTATAACAAATGCTTTAGAAACACTTGAGTATTTCAAGCATGCAAACATCGTGACCTTTCCTCATTCAAGGAGACATCCATTTTGGTCAGTTTGTTTTTCATATACTTAACCACAGAGGTGTTATATCTACAGTGGTGTTGTATTCAGACAAATAAAATCTGAGACATCTGGTGGCAGAGGCAGTGAACAGCCTTACCGCAATACAGCAAGGCTGTTCTGTTTTCTGAATTGTCCTATTTGCAAAAGAAAGCTAAATCTTTCATTTCCAGATAGATATTGTCTCATTCACTTTTATAACCCAAGTAGGTTATAAAAAAATAAGAGATGTGGTTAAAATTTTTGGTGCCTAGACTTAAACAGAAGTACAAGAATAGAGAGTAGCTAGAAGATTCTGTCATTTCGCCTGCTGTCAAATATAGTGTCAATTGTGGCATGGCAGTGATATTATGGCACAGATATTGAAATGTGGTGGTGTGGTCTGGTCCAGTAATTACTTCCCAAAGCAGCATAATGAAAGCTAGTTCCCCGTCTGCTATCGTTTGCATCCGATCTTAGAATTGAAAGTAAGCAATTGACAACTTTTGTGAGTTCTGATTGTGGTTTATGGCATAGATTGAGATGTTCCCTCCCCCCACCTCTCAAAGAAACATATAGAGCAGTGATGGCGAACCTTTTTTTCCTCGGGTGCCGAAATAGTGCACGTGCGCGCTATCACACGCGCGTGCGTGCCCACACCCATAATTCAAAGTCCCTCACTCGCCCCACCCCCCTGCGCATGCGTGCGCGACCCATCCCACTCCCCCGTTTCCCGACTTCCAGTGGGCCCGGTAGGCCTGTTTTTCGCCCTCCCCAGGCTCCAGAGGCTTTCTTGGAGCTTGGGGAGGGCAAAAACGCTCCACCCCCGCCACCCTGGAGGTCCTCCAGAGGCCGAAATCGCCCTCCCAGAGCGCACTGGAGCTGAGCTAGGGCAACGGCTCGCGTGCCGGCAGATATGGCTCCGCGTGCCACCTGTGGCACCCGTGCCATAGGTTCGCCATCACTGATATAGAGCTTTAATAACATCACTGTGGTCAAAAGTTGGGTTATAGAGAAGTGGAATCAACAGCTACATTATGGACTACTAAGCAGTTAAACTGCTTTAATCTGTTTTGTTCACACACATTGCTAAATCAAGATTTTTAAACCTCTTTCACAAATTACAGAGACATGATTGTCAATTGTACTAAGCCAAAATCAAAAGGAAACTGGTCATTGTTACTAAATCTGTCCTTCAAACAATTAGTACCTACCAAATTTCACAGCACATTGATATTGATTTGGTTTATACATATTATGTCAGAATATGCTGTTTTAGCTTAGTATATTTTCTGAACTTGGTGATTGTGGAATCATAAGCCATAGTTATAGCTAAGCATGTACATTAAGACAACAATAATTCAAACTATCATTTAAAACTGCCAATATAAATGCTGTTATTTAATTAGAATTTACTAGGACTGACCAACTACTTTCACCCAAGACAACTGTCAATTTCAGTTACAAAGTTAAGATACACCGTTTAGTTATATAACTCAGCATATTTATCTATATGAACAAAGATAAGTAACATATATCTTATCTGTGGGTTTTTTCTCAAAATTATGGGATATGGAAGAAAATAACTGTTATATTCCTATCAATTGAGATAGGAATGTATATTAATTGTTGTATAAAATTTCTTGGCCGCACATATCAAATTAATGTTTGGATAATAATTTAGTTTTTAAATAATTTTTGCAGTGTTTAGATGTTGCAGTACAGTTCTTTGTTATGTATTTGTAGCGAACTATAGATCTGAACATTTAATGATATACAAACATGTATATAAATATGCAAGTTTGGGATGGTTTTACACAGATTAATTGCATAGTATTATTTGTAGAAACATGCTCTGAATAGAAATACAGGTAATCCTTGATTTACAACCACTCGTTTAGTGACTGTTTCAAGTTACAACAGCACTGAAAAAAGTGACTTATGACCAATTCACAAACTTACAACCCTTGCAGCATCCCCATGGTCACTTGATCAAAATCCAGACACTTGGCAACAGATTCATATTTATGATGGCTGCAGTGTCCCAGGGTCATTTGATCCCCTTTTGTGACCTTCTGACAAGCAAAATCAATGGGGAAGCCAGATTCACTCAACAACCGTGCTACTAACTTAACATCTGCAGTGATTCTCTTTACAACGTTGGCAAGAAAGGTTGTAAAATGGGGCAAAACTCACTTAATGTGAGTTTATATTTATACAATGTGCAACTGGGACTCACAGCCAGCTGCTGTGGCCTAGAGGTGGAGCTCTTGCCTCACAATCAGGAGGTTGTGAGTTCGATCCTAGGTAGAGGCAGATGTAGGGTCTCCTGCTTGGGCAGGGGGTTGGACGAGATGATCTGCAAGGTCCCTTCCAACTCTGTTAATCTGTCTGTCTTGCTTAGCAACAGAAATTTTGGGCTCCATTGTGGTCGTAAGTGGAGGGCTACCTGTAGATTAATTTGTGTCTAATGTAAAATGCTATAATGCAAAGCAAAATTGAATTTTAAAATTGGGTTATATTTTATATAATATTTTTATAGCTTGGTACATCATTCTGTAATACTTATAGCTTCTTGTGCATGTTTAAAAATGTAAAAATCAAGTAATATAATTTATCAGATTCTCATATGAACTTGATACTTGGGCATATCCATGTAACTAGTCCAGGAAGTACTGTGTTTACTCTAAATTCACTTTGTTTTTAATTGCAGGAGATCCTCAACTTAGGCCCATTCGTTCAGCGGCATTCAAAGTTATGATGATGTTGAACGAATGGTGGTTAAGACCAGTCTTTGGAATTCCAGCTATCTCAGTATCCCTGTGGTCACATGATCATCATCTGGGAACTTGGCAACCAGTTCGCACTTACAGCTAGTTGCAGTACCCCAGGATCATGTGATCACTATTTGCAACCTTCCTTGTCGGCTTCACCAGAAAGCCAATGGGAAAGCTGGAAGGGAGGGTCAGAAGTCACTGGGGTAAGTCTCCCCTACCTCACCATGCCGGCCACTCGCATACCCCGTGCACTCTCCCTGGCCCATGTTGTACTTCTCATGCACCCCCTTGAACTCTCATGCATCCTCCCCAACTTGCACCATGCCTCTTACACATGATCTTGCACTCTCCCTCACCCAGCAGCCACCACTTAACTGCCTGTTGGCTTCCCTAAGTGACTTTAGTTGTGGGAAATCAGCAGGAAGTTGTCTTGCCTAATGACTGTGGAATTTGGTTAACAACAGCAACTGGGACTCATTGCTATTTGAATTCTTTCCTCTTGGCTTCCCCAGAAAGTCAATGGGGAAGCCGGCAGGGAAGGTTGCAAGTCACTGAGGTAAGTCTTCTGCACCGCATCAGCCACTTGCACATTCTTGTGTATTCTCTCTGTTCTGTGCCGCATGTCTCATCCACCCTTGCACACCCTTCCTGACTTGCGCCGTGATTCTCACACACTCCCACACACCTTCCCTGACCTTCCTGCTCACTCCCTCACATCCTCCCCCACTGGGCAGCAGCCACTTAGCTGCCTGCCCAACTTGAGGCTTGCAACTTCCTGCCAGTTTCCCCATTGATTTTGATTGTGGGAAGCTGGCAGGAAGTTGCTTTGCCAAAAAATTAACAATATCCTCATAGCCAAATATAGGTGGCTACTTAGTATTATGGAATCATTCCATACTTTGAATAATTATTTGTGATTGTTTTAGAGAAGCAAAAGAAACTAGAATCATAAATTTTAGGATTAGGATTATTAGAAGTAGTATTAGAGGAATACTAATATAAATATTAGAAGTAGTGTCTAACAGATGAAATAATGAGAGTGCCAAGCTTCCCTTACAGTAATAAATTGTGGTATAATGTACCTGTTAGGCTGTCGGATATATATCACAGCATGGCACATGATATTAGAGTCACAACTGGAAGATTTGCAAAATGTAGGCCTTTGTAATGCTGCTCTCAAGATCCTATTATTGCAGTTTTCATCTTATGTATTAACCATCAATAACATTTTTAAGCAGATAAAAATATTTTTAACTAGTAAAGAATACATGCTAGTTTTACCATTATAAAACAAAGTACATAAGAGTAACAATCTAATTCTCTGTTATTCTTCATTCTTCTACCACTATTCTCAGTATTTGCTCTTTGCATATGTTTGTTACATAGAGATGACTTAATTTTAGCTGAGTGTGCTATGGTGGTGATGGGTCTAAATAACACAAAGCATCCAAGAACTGCAAACCATCATTATTATTTAAGCCAAAGTTTATCAACTCTATACCTTTAAGTTAGGTGAATTTCAACTCCCATGCTGGCTGGGGGAATTCTGGGAGTTGAAGTCCCCACACCTTAAAGTTGCAGAGGTTGAGAAACACTGATTCAAGCAGTTTGGTACTGCTGTTTCATGTAATATATTCCAGGCTTCTTATTGCTCTGTTGTACGCTTTATTTTCTTAAGCAAAAAAAGATTGGTGTAGCAGTTTTTACTTACTTTCTTAATTTTGTCTTCCTAATCCTAAACCAGTCTGGTTTTCCCCCCCTAAACTGAACTGGTTTGGATATAAATTTGCTTCTTATAAATTGATGACTTTATTCAGATTTTCTCAGTGAAGTAGAATATCATGTGAAGCTCTAATTGTGATATACAATTTTAGTTTTGCAAAATACCTTCTTCTATTTTATTTGTTCTTTTAGTGCAATTTTTAAAAATGCTTTCATTTTAAAATTTTGTTTTTGATTCAGTGGATTAAAGGGATTCTCTTTGATCTGATAATTTCCTGTAGGTTTCCAGTTGTTTTGAAAATGATGTACAAAGAAGCCTCTGGAGAAATCCAGAAACACATCAGATGACTGTTATACTTTAAGTTGATCTGTTTACTCAGTATATAATTTAAGTGGGGCTTAATTTAAATATAATTAATCTATATATCCTATTTCAGTTATTTTATGTTTTTATTTATTTTATTTATTTTCTGTTATTTATGAGCCAAATCTATTGCCAACACCCCAAATAAGATTAGGACATGCATATAAAAAGCCTTGGTGTTCAAAGTAAAGTAACAGTGTAAAAAGAAACTATTATAGTGAAATCGATGCTAAATGCATTGATGATTCTCTACTATATTCAAACTTTGATATTCAAATAATTAAACTATAATTGATTTACAGCATTTTGGTATATCATACAACTAAGAAGTAGATGCATAAATGCATATATATGCCATCAGAAAATTCTGCTGTAAACATACTTGTAATTAAAAACCTCCTTTCAAAAACTCCTATGTATCTCTTAGGCAATCAAATAATCTGAAACCATATACAGCTTCAACAGAATGCAAAGCAGCTATAAAAGTACTGTTGTTCATTTCCAAAACCTGACTCTTTTTCATTTCTCATTATAAATATGGATCCAGAAAACTTACCAGAGTTCTCTGAGATCATTTAATTCAAAATACCAGTGCACAATTGGTCAAAAACATTTGTTTTAAATTACAGTAATCAAATTATACTGTTACAATGATGTTAGGCATATTTTCAGATGTTGGTAACTAGAAAAGGAGAGAACGTACTTGTTAAAATTTAATTCTCAATTGATCTCAGCTTTGAGATGTTACCATCCAGTTGATAAAGGAAAGATTTATGTACCGTATTTTTCAGAGTATAAGACACACCGGAGTATAAGACGCACCTTAGTTTTGGGGGAGGAAAACAAGGAAAAAAATTCTGCCTCTGCCTCCCAGCAATTTGCCAAACAACAAACAGCAAACAGTACAGATGATATACACTGTTTGCTGTGTACTTCTGTGCATGTGTGCCTGACCCATAGAAATAGCAAAGAATTGGAGAAATGTACATTATGGCAGTATATTAATGCCAGAAAGTTTTCTTAAATGTAGTCACACTAACTCCTCCCAATTATTTAAATAGATCTACTCCAACATGACTAAGTCAGGGTTTAACTCAGCTGCCTTATCTTAATACTAAAACAGGACACTGTTACATTTCAGACTATACTTGTACAGATGCTGTTAAAATTGATGTGGCTTTCTGGAAGTATACATTATTCTCTGCTATTTAAAAGAAGATACAAAAGCACTGGGCCTCTTCAGAACAAGCATTTATTTTAAAAAGCTTCTTCATTTTGTTAAGTTGTCTAGAACAATAATAAAGCAGTCTTTAAAAAATAAGTCTAATAATTTGAACATTCTACAGACATTTATAGTTATTGACTTACCTCCTTGCATCCAGTTTCAGCAGTCTGATTAGCACAAGAAAATAAAATTCTGCCTCTGCCTCTACCTCCCAGCAATTTGCCTCCTTGCAGCTTTAGTTTCACTTTCAGTTTCTGCACATGACCTGCCTGCAGCTTCAATCAGCTGATGGTCGGGAAGCTGATAATCAGTTGCTTGGCTTAACAAGCTCTGCTCTGTTTGTTGCAAGGAGGTAAATTGCTGGGAGGCAGAAGCCAAAGGGTGGGGGTGGCTGGGTGGGGCTACATTCGGTGTATAAGACACACCCAAGTTTTCACCCTCTTTTGGGGGGTAAAAAGGTGCGTCTTATACTCTGAAAAATACGGTACTTGTTTCCTGTGCAATAATGCATGAATGCTGTATCAGGGTCTTTGTTATCTATTTAATTATCATCTATTTGAGTAATTTATGTTTAATGCTAATTTTTCTTGCTCCAATTACAATGCAGGGTTCAGAGCATTGGGTTTTTATAGAAAGAGGAACTTCTGGGCTGGAAGAGCTAGCACTAAAACAAATTATTAAAACCCAGAAGGAAGAATCAAGTGCAGGTGCCTCAGGAAAGCAAACAGATTTGGACTTCTCAAAAGAGCCCACTGCAGTAGGGGTAGCCAAGGCAGCAACAAAGCAAGGAAATGAGGGAAGCAAAATAAAGGTTCACAGAAAAGCCAAAATAATAGCCAGCCCAGAAGATTTTGAATCGTTATGGGAAGATGATAAGAATGAGAAAGATTACAGAAAGAAATCTTCTGAGACAGAAAGCCTTCCTGGGGAAAGAGAAGAGAAAAGCAATAAAACGAAGACAGCACTATTTGGTTCTTGTGAACATGAGAAGAAAGAAGAACAGAAAGACAAAATAAAGGATGTGGTGCTAGCCTCCACTGAAAATATGCAACCTACTGGCCCGCTCCAATCTAAAGACGGACCAACATGTGCCTCTTTTCATCCAGAGTCTCCAAAAAAAGAAAACAGAATTATAATAAGCGAACATAGGACTTCTTTGAAATTATCAGAAAAGGAAGTTCTCCAGGATACCTCAGATTCTGACTCAGTTAAAACTAAGGTGAAACTAAGTGATAAGACAGGATCCTCTGCTACTGAACGGATCATCTATTTGGATTCCGAAGAAACAGATGAAACAAATAATGAGACCAAGGGAATACTTGACCAAAAAAATAATTGTGCCTTTGAAACGAGGCAAGAAAGCGAAATAGAAAAACAGAAGAGCATTAGTCTTGCCCCAGTTATAGAAAAGAGAGAGGGAGAAAATGTGCTTCCATTCTCCTTACCCACATATTGTGAAGGAATGTCAGACATCAGCACAACAATTCTCCAGTCAGAGCAGTCCGAGACTGCAGATGACAAAAACATACATTCTATTAAGCAGTCTTCAAAGGAAAAAGAAGTTCATTCATCAATTTCAGGGGAAGGTGTTCCTATAGAGTCAAATGATTTTGGAATCAAAGATGATCAGGAATGCAGTGCATATTCTTCGACAGATGAAGCCTGTGAAAGGGATGCCATAATCCCATTATCAGTTCCTCAGTTACAATCTGGACTCTCCACAAAAGAGGCAACAGCTTATCCTTCTTACGAGCATAAAAAAGGAGTTGATGAAACATATAACAGCAGTCTTCCAGAAGGGAAAAAAGAATATGATAAGAAGGAGGCTGATACTGCCACAGGAACACAGAGCATAATATTAAAAACGTCAGAAAATCAAAGCAAAAGAAATAAGTTAGAAGAAATGGAAGCTACTGAAATACTTCTTCAGATGGAAGCCATAGAATGTATGGACCCCACCATGAATTCCTCACAACAGCAGGTTACCTGTTGTACAGAAATTTCAACTAGAGATTCACATATATCACAAGAAGCAAAACCAGAAAAAATAGCCCAAGAAAAGACTCATGATTCAAGCTGGCCTCTTCAGGACAAACTATCAGAAGGTCAGGAACTAGTCCAAAATAAATGCATCAGATCTGAAGATTCCACCAAAGATGAACTTCCTGACTCAGAGTTATCAGCCAAAGATGAAAGTATTGAATTGAAAAGTCCAGCCATAAACAAACAAGAAATGGAAAGTGGAGCCTTTGCTAATTCTAGTGAACAGGATCAGATAACAAAAGATAAGTCTACCCTGTCAGAAGATTCAACTAAAAATAAACCATCAAATTCACATAATATGTCAGAATGTAGAGAAACAGCTAAATATGGATCCTTCAAGACTGAAGAGTGTGACAGAAATGAGCCTCATGAATTAAATGGAATGACTAAATATAAATTCCAAGAATTGTCTGAACTCCCAAAATTAAAAGAGGTGGCTAAGAATAATATTTCAGAATGGGAGGACTTCGCTAAAGATAAGCTCTGTGAAATGGATGAGCTGACCAAAGATAATACTGCAAAGTCGCAGGATATCATTTTAACTTTAAATCTAGATGAAGTAGTCCAGGGTACAACCTCTGGCTTGAAGCAGCCATCTAGGGATACAATATTATTAAAGTCTGCCTCTATAGTTGGTTCTAAACCTTCAGAATTGGAAAGTCATTTTTTTTTAAAAGAAGAACTTGACACTACACAGTCTGTTAAGACTTGGTCACCTGAACGGAACAAAGAATGTTCACAACCTCCTCATGCTATAAAGCAGGACCTGAAACCTGTGCAAACTACACATAATAAACAAAAACCCAATCTGGAACAACTCAAGCTCATAGGGTATAGTACAGCTTCATCTCAAAAGCATAAGGATGCAGATTCATCCAAAGAGAGCGCAAAGGATTTCATTGAGCATAAAAGTGCAACAAATAAAGAAAACTCCATAGCTTCTAAAATTAGGATGTTTGAACACGGTGAAATGTACAGCTTACTTTCTGATGAACCAGATGTTGCCTTAACAGGATTCCATGATATTTGTCCAGGCAGTGAGATACCAAAAGATTCATCAAACATAGAACTACACAAAGATACATTTTTGGAAAACAACTGTGCAGAATTAATAGTGACTTTGCAACCTTCAGATGGCAAAACAAAAGACCCCGGAGGAACATCAGACATGGTCTACCTAGCTGAAAACCAAGGAACAAGTGAGGGGGAACCATCTCAGCTGTCATCTTGGAAGGAAGATATTTCTCTTGGATCTGAGCAAGGAGGAGAAAGAGAAGCTGAACTGGCTTCTCCTGATTCTGGCTGTGAAATCACTTTGGCAGAAGCTGTGGTAACTCCCACATGAACTGTCCCACTGGAAAGTTCATAAAGCATGTTGTGTGACACGTCTTTATGCATCACGTGCCATGGCTTTCAACATGGCCATTGATTGAAAACTGCTGCTTGCATCCCTTGTCCTTTATATATGTATGTGTGTGTGTGTGTGTGTGTGTGTGTGTGTGTGTGTGTGTGTGTGTGTGTGTGTGTGTGTGTGTGACCTGGCTCAGTTACTGAATGCAAACCTCCTGGCCCAGGCAGCTCATCAGCTTTTGAAGTGTTTCTGTGTGTGAGAGAGAGGGAGAGAAAGGGAGAAAACTTCTAAAGATTTGGCTACCTAGAGAATGCCAGCTGCTAACTTGAAACTAGGCAAGAGTACTATGAATGGACTTGTTTAATGATAGAGTGGGAGGGGATGACATGCCTAGAGCTTTATACCTTAACCATACCCCCATGCACACCCCTAGCAGCCACATTCTCATGCTTCCAGCTTCTTCCTTTTTGCATCGTTTTAATGTTGATCCCCTTTCTGGCTTGGCTTGTGAGCTCTCCTTCTCTTTCTGCTCTTGACAAGCTAGTGGCTGGCTGACAGACCAAAGAGCTTCACATTGCTCCAGTAAAGCAATAGTCAAACTCCTTTCTGCTCCATAAAACTAATCCCTTTTCTCTAATCTAGAGCAAATTTCAAGAACCAACTTGGGAAGAAAAGGATTTGTCAGGCCTATCAGTAAAAGCCTTTCCGAAAGAAGAGAGTTTAAAGGCTGCTCCTCCAGCGGCCCTTCAGGTCTCAGTGCTGTTTTACTAACTGCTTGTGTTTGTGGTGTAAAAGCTCAACCTAAGTGATGGAGAGCCATGCACCACCACCCCTTCTCCTTGCTTACTGAGCTGCTATATATATATATATTTGTATAATTATATATATTTATTTATGTAGATATATTTGATGCTCGTATATATAAATATATATAAATATATTCCTATCTGTCTTTCAAATATCTTTTCTCATACCTCTGAACATGCCAGAATCTGGACAAAAGGTAATATTTATTTCAGTAGGGCTCCTATTCATCGATTTAAATTACTTTTGGCTCAGGACCTAACAGAGAGATTTTTCTGTGAATGAATAAATTCTATGATATTTTAATATTATGCTGAAAAACAACCATTGGGCCAGACTGAGTAAAAACTGTAATGCAGTTGAGAGGTATATGTGTAGCCCTCAAAAGAAGAGCTTAAGAGCTCTTTTGTTCTGATTTTTCTTGTCAATTACACTGATTAAAATCCTGCTTGGAGAACATGAAAACATGCCTGCTCTGATGGCTTCTCAGCCACAAGATGAGAGCCCTCACAACACAAGCCCTTTTCATCCAAATGTTACCGTTGCCTCAGGACAGATAGCCCTTGTAAAAACTGAAGTGAGGTATAAATAATAAAGGCCCAGGGGGGGAAAAAACATGTTGACTTGATCTCAGTGAAATTGACAAATGCTTTTTCCTGCAATTTGTGCAAAGATTCAGTCTTAGCTGTCAACTTTTTCGTTTAAACTCCCCTCCCCTATTTCTTCTTTCCTTCTTTTCCCCTCCTTTTGAATGTTTTCTACCCTTTCCTAACAACCAGTGAGCGTCTGAGTTTCTTTTTAAATATCTTACAGCGTTTGCTCTTTTGCACACACCACCTCTACGTATAAAATATCCAATCATTTATCTGGATTGATTTTTTTCAAAATCACAATTTTATTTCCTCCTGGCGATTTTGTAAGTAGAACGAAACAAATCTTTTACTTTGTCTCCTCCCTGTAGAGAATTTGCTGTGAGATGAGTTTTGGTGATCATTTTTGGGATGTGCTTGACACCCTTTCTTTGATGCTTTTCTTCACTCTTTCTTTCTCTGTTTCATTGCTTCTGATGGCTACCATCTGCCATTCAGTGCTTAGCTTCTTTCCTCCCTTTTGTCTCATTCAGAGAGCGGGATTGAGGGAGGGCACAGAGGAGAAATCTAAGCTGCCTCGGCACAGGGCTCCTGAAAGTGATACCGGGGATGAAGACCAGGACCAGGAGAGAGACTCGGTCTTCCTGAAAGACAACCATTTGGCCATCGAGCGCAAGTGCTCCAGCATTACGGTCAGCTCAACTTCCAGCCTCGAGGCTGAGGTGGACTTCACTGTCATTGGTGATTACCAAAGTGCAGCCTTTGAAGATTTCTCACGGAGCCTCCCTGAGCTTGATAAGGAAAAGAGTGAGGGAGAAGCAGAGGGTCAGATTTCTACTGAGGAATCTGACAGACCAGCTCCCAAGGAAGATGGTGACGCAATGGATGAAGATAAGGTTTATCATGTAACCCCAGAAGAGGTACAAAAGAAGACACAATGCACAGATGTGTCTAAATGTCTTCATTTCAGTAATGTCTGTCTTGGCATTTGCACCGCTTGATCAGGTGTCCGTCTCATATTTGGAAGAACATACCCACTTCTCAATAGCCTTTTAAAACATTTTACCTTTATAAATGTGACTGTCTTGTCTGCATGATTGTTTCTGACATTCGAATGCATGTTTGTCCTCCGAGGACATTTGTGATTTCTTTAATCATGACGTTACATAACACTTTAACCCACTGCATTTGCCTGGCTGCTCCATTGTATTGGATGTATTGTATTTGTGTATTCTCTTTGTTGCATGAATTCAACAAATAATATGTGTATTAAATATGCTTGGTATTTATGTATAATGTAACTAAAAATGAGCATCATAGCTGAATCAAATGACAATTGGCTATTCTGATTCCCTTAAGTCAAAAAGCAGATACTGTACTGTTAAAATAACTGTATTTCCAAATTGATTAAAACAAAGGTCAAAGATGGAAGAAAACATACAAGGGAAACAATGTAAAATTCTAAAATTAGACAAATGTCATGGATTTATAAGAGCAAGACTGGCTTAATCTTTGTTACTATAGTTAGTGAAATTGCATTTGAAACGGGTAGATTATATTCAAAAACAGGATTTAAAAAACTATTCACTCAACAACAAATCATTGGAGTTCTTTGCTTTCTTGCCAGTTTGAATTCTAATTCCATTTTTCCAGATTATAATCTTTATAGAAATAATATATGATATAGTTTATACACTTTCAGTCAGTCCTTTATCAAATATGTGCTCTGGAATAAAATTCTTGAGCTTAAATCGGCAAGAATTATTTGATTAACCATGACATCTGACAAAATGAGAATTAAAAATGCATATTTTTGGACAGGAAAAGGACTGTTCACAAAACAGCCATTTCTGTCATTAATTAACAATATTTGGATTGTCATCCTTTTTTAATCTCTCTGATAGTCCTTCAATCAGAAATCAGAAATTGTAAAGAAAGTGGAAGCTGACAGCTCTGTGCAACACAGAATTGGTACAACAGAAATTACACAGGTAACTTACAACTGTTACTTTATTGCACACTCAAATTTCTGCTGTAAGTGAAGCACAAATGTGTTTCATAAGTCCAAAGGCAAAGCAGCCCACTAAAATTGCTGGTGGAAAAATAATTTACATATTCTAGTGATATATTCACCATTTGTTGTTTTTAAATACATCTTAAAGACATGAAATGCTCAATCTATAATCAAGTTTTAAGATAGTATATGAATGGGAGACTAGATTGAAGTAACTTACTATCTTATATGAATATATTTTAGTTAATTTGTATAGAATTAAATGGAATGTGCATTTAACAGCTCTACTTTAGTTGACTTTTATTGTTTCATTTATCAGGTTGATGGTACCATTACAGATGGAAAAGAGGCAGTAACCACTTCCCACACTGTCAGCCCAGAAACTATATCTACAACCTCAGTAAGTTATTCATATGGAACTCATTAGTTCCTGGCCATTTGTCAGCATTGCAGCATTCTCAATTTAGCCCCTCTGTGACACAGGGTGAATGTGGGACTCTCTTGTCTAACTTTGCTATCAGCAGTCACTTCAACTGCATCTCAGTTCCATTTTGAGACTTTTTGCACTTAGTCCTTTTCCAACTCTCCTGGCCACTTGTATCCACCACCATTCTTGGCCGATATTGAATAACAAAGGGGAGGCAAAATGAAAGACTGTGGTCTTTTTCCAATTCCTTCCCCTTTCAGTTCATCTTGACTGGGGTCCTTATATTCATAAGAGATTACCTTAGGTGCTTGACAGCTCTGGCCATCTCTCACATAGCCCCTTAATGGATTTGAGTGAGTCCAAATTCTTTTGCTAGAATGTGACATAAAATGTATGAGATACATGTTCATTAAAAAATGAGCACTAGATTATTCCTAGTTTGACAATAAATAATCACGTAAGAGATGCAAACATGTTGGGAACTCCTTAAATCTTTTGAATAAGATTAAAATGTTATAGATAGAAACCCTAAATCCCACCAACTGATAATTTTGCTCACCTGTTGGCTTTCAGGATACAGTAGATTATACTTTAGAATAAGTATTTTTATTTCCGTGAACAAATTAGTGGATGAAACTTCTTATGATTTTTCCTTATGTCTTTGAGCATCTATCCTCTCTTGTCTGATTAGACCTATAAACATAAGTTGCAGTGTAAATATTTTTTTCCAGGATCACAGTACCAAACCTACAAAAGGCACTGCAGACCTTCGCTCCATTTCTCCGGTAAGTCATTGTTCATATTTTTTGAGGAACCATCCCATCCTTGTTTCCTAAATCAGTAATAAAATTACAAAGACACAAAAAAATCTGAAACAGAAATAGTACGTCTGATAGATAATTCTTCACTGGACCTGAAGAAGACATAACTGTAGTATGGGCTTTCACAGTTCAGCCTGGAATGATTAAGTAAATAGGAAATAACATATTATTATTCAGATACCATTAAGGTTGTGATTCTGGACCTTTTCCTGGGACCCTTATCTTGATACTTTTCAGTCAAGATTCAGGCTGGGCTATGGCACTGAGGTGGCATTAGTCACACTTGTGCATGATCTTTGGAGTGACCAGGATGAGTTTCTGTCCCGTACGTCTCAGCAGTTTTTGATGCCAATAGTTTTGGTACCTGGCTTATTTGCATTTTCAAAAAAGTTTTGTTTTGCCTGTTTTATTTTCTGGGCAATCTCTTCATTTTCAATAATATTTATTTTATGTTTCTGTAGTGTCATTTTATTTTTAAGTCTTTTATCTTGTGGATATTTTTGCAAGTCTTTTTCTAGTCTTTTGTATTCCTCCTCCATCTCTCTTTGTTTTTGTCTCATTTGTTTCTTCTGTTTTCCCATATATGTCATTACTAATCCTCTAGTATATGCTTTACAAGTATCCCACAAATTTTGCAAAGAAGTATCTTCTTATTTTCTTTAAAAAAGAAAGTCAGTTCTTTTTCCATATATATTTGAAAGTTTTTTTCATTTTCATTTTTCATTTCATTTACTACTCTCTGATTCAATGTCCATCTTGGTCTCTTTCTTTGTCCTTTCCATTTCATTATAATTGGGTTGTGGTCTGCCCATATATTCTGTTCAATTTCAATCATCTCTATTTTAGTCAATAATTCTAATGACATCCTCATCTCATCTATTCTTGACCATGACAAATATCTATTCAAATAGAACGTGTATTGTTTTTCTTTCATATTCCTCTGTCTCCATGCGTCTTGTAATGTTAGTTCATCCATCATAGTAAAAATGTTTTTGGAAGAGTCTTTCTCTGTTTCTTATTTACTTTGGTTGATCTATAATCCAGTTCTTTATCTACAATTGCATTAAAATCTCCTACTATACATATATCTTCATATTCATATTCGATTATTTTTCTATGTAATTTTCTATAAAATTCTTCTTGATTATCATTTGGAGCCTAAATTGCTACTATCAGTACTTTCTTAGAGTTCATTATTATTTCAACCATTAATATTCTTCCTTCTAAATCTTCATATATTATTTCTGATTGTATTTCTCATTTAATATATAAAACCACTCCTCTTTTGGATTGATCTGCTAGTGATGTATATAATTTTCCAAGTTTCACATGTTCTAAATATTTTCTGTGTTGTTTTTTAATATGTACTTCTTGTAAACAATCTCAAATTTTAGTTTTTCTAATTTATTTACTATCCTTTTTATCGCCGAATTTAATCCATTAATATTTAATGAAATTATTTTCATATATTTTTCCATCTTTTTTATTTATTTAATTGGCTAGTTGCTCTAGTTACTCTTTGTTCCTTGGATTCTTTTATTCGGGCCCCTTCTCTTATTGCTCTTTCCTCTCGTTCTTGTAGTTCTATTATTTATCTTTCTTTTTTCTTTATCTCTTGACTCTTCTCCTTTCCTTCTTCAGTGAATTTCGTTTCTTCTAAGAACTCAATATATTGATAATAAAATGACTCCGTTTTATCCAAGGTATCCAATCTATGTCTTTGTTCTTGCCAATTCACCAATAACCCTTCGGTTATTAACCATATAAAGTTCACTCCTTTTCTAATCAAACATTTAGTCAAAAATTGATATGCTTTTCTAGTATCTCTCACTCTTCTGGGAATTTGCTTTAAAATCACAATTTCTTTCATCTTATGTTTTATTGTAGTATTTCTTGCCATCTGTAAAATCTGATTTCTCACTGCTTTTTTCGTGAATCTAACATGTATTTCTCTTGGTAAATTATGTCTCATAGCATATCTTGTATGAATGCTGAACATTTCATCAACCTCATTCAAAATCTTCTCTTTACTTTCCATCATTGGTTCTGTCAACATCTCTGCTATCAATTCTGGTAGGTTTTCTCCTTTTTCTTTTTCAATATTTTGGATGCCTAGGTAATAATCAGCTTGATCCATCTCCATTGTTATAATTGCCCTCTCGTGATTTTCCCCTGAAATCGTTGTATTCAAATTTATCTCTTCCACTTTTTTCTCTATTTGGTCACTCCTTTCTTCCACTTTTTGGATTCTTTCTTCTGTCTTCCCCATCATCTCTTTCATTTCCTTAACTTCATCTTCTACTTTCCCTATTTTCTCATTTGCTTTTTTTACTTCCTCCTTTACCTCTTTCAAATCTTGGTGCATTGCCTGTAACAAGCTTTTTAATTTGGAATTTATCTTTTCTTGTTGCACTGCTGCCTCTGATGTCTTCTGTGCTATAGGGTCACTGCTACCGAAGGGTGCGGAGTTACCTTCTTACTCATTTTCCACTCAATATTTATAATCCAAATTGATCGATATCAATCACCATCAGGGTAAAAAATAAACCCCAAAAAAGAAAAAAAGTAAGAAAAATAGAAGATTAAAATAAAAAATATAAAAAATATAACAAGAAAAAGGAACAATCACAATCTTCAGGTTCTTGTTACCTCAATCCAGTAAATATGATAACAAAGCCAAAAATAGAAAAAGGTATATATAAAAAAAAGACAAGAGAAAAAAAACCTAGAAAAAAATCCCTTCAAAGAAAATAATAGGAATAAAAAATATAATCCAGTCTCTTATTTGAAAAGTTAATAGCACAAATTTAAAAATAAAAAAATTACTTCCCCAAAAAGAAAAATAAATTAATAAACTCCCCAACCAAGCTTCACCAATCTTTTCACTTCAAAAATAAAAAGATGAGTATCCCGAAAAACACCACAGTTGATATAAGAACGAAGTCTCTCAAATTTCTACTTTATAGTTTCTTCATTATAATTCCTAACAAAAACAAAACTGTTATTATGACTATCTAATGCTGTCCAAGGTCATGTTATTCTTCTTTGTCCATTAGATGGCAGTGTTGTACTCCAAAACTCAGTACATTTACTTTCAGTTTTAACTTTCAGTAACCAATTTAAAAAGGAAAACGTATACAATGTAAAAATAAAAAAATCCCAATCTTGTTTTCCAAATTTTTTCTAAATCATCATTCAAAAGTCTTTTCAGGTTTAAATTTCCTGGTTTCTAATTATCCGCTGCTGTTATTTGTGTGAGGCGGTAGCAATTTTTCCACTCCGCCTCACTTTTCTCCAAACTTTTTTTTTCCAAATTCTTCCTTAAAGAAGAGCCGCTTTAAAAAAATAGGGTTCTTGTTTACAAGACCAAAACAAAAGTATCTCACCCAGCTGTTTCACTCCGCTGTTCCTCACTTCTTCAGAGTGGTCGCCCAACTTTTGACAGCTCGCACTGGCTGTCTTCCACACCGCCCAGTCCGGGGCTTTTCTCTGCGTTTTAGGGAAATTGCGGTTTCCCCATCCACGCCAGCCCATGCCCCGGTTCTTCACTGTCCCTCCAGGACAGATCTAAATCACAAGGATCCCCAACGACGGTGGGATTCAGCACCAACGACGGTGGGATTCAGCACCCCCAAAATTCATGCTGTGCCGCTGTGATTCTGACCACGCCCCCCTCTGAATACATTGTTAAGATGATTTTTTTATTTTGCAAAACTTTCAAAAACAAATTTCTCAGAACTAAGTTCATTTAAAGTAAACAGTCTGTAAGAGGTCCAATTTATTTGTCCTCAAACATTTGATTATGATCTTCTTTGGAGCAATATAAACTTTCTCTTCACAACTGTCTTAGAGAAAGCCGAGTATCAGGGTTCATAACTTAACCCATGCCTATGACTTCTGTTTTGGAGGAACTGTAAATCTGTTGATGTGGATCATGTTTTGCACATGTTTATAGATTACCAGTGGTGCTGTTGGCAAAGAAGCCTTCACCAGCCTTTTTGGCGCCACTGCAGAAACCCTCTCCACCTCCACAACTACCCATGTTACCAAGGTAAGATCAGTGCAGGAGCACAGAATATCAGCTTATTCCAGTGCCCAGACTTACATCTCACTTCCCATGAATGAACTGGGAAAAGATTTATTCTAGATAAGAGGCACATTGTACCTCTCTAAATATCACATCTATCTATATACTATTAAAATGTGTGTGTCTTTAACCTTTAACTGGGAAAAATAGGGCATCCTAGGGCAACAGTTTTTGAACCAATGTACTTCAAATGGGCTAATTTCAGGGGTGAAATGCTACCGGTTCAGGCCGGTTCCCCCGAACCGTTAGTAAAAAATGCTTATTAAAAAAAAAGGTTCCAACGATCGCGGGCACAGCTGATTGTCACAGCTGATCGTCAAAACTTTAAAAACTTTTAAAAGCATTTTTAACTACCAGTTCTAAAAAACTTTTTAAAAAGTTGACCACACTCACCCAGTCACATGATCCCCCCAAGCCACGCCAACCAAGCCACGCCCACAAAACTAGTAGGGAAAATTTTTGAATTTCACCACTGGCTAATTTACAAAGTATTTCCAAAATCCAGTATCCACAATTCCCTTGGCATTGAAATTTGGCATGTTGACGCTTCAGTGCTTTCATGCTGCTGGGCCTCTACCCAGTGATTCAGTAGACTGGCCCAGCCATAGTCCTCTGAGACTGGGTAGGTTGGCCGCTCCCTTGGCTACTGGAGATCGGGCAGACAACTCCCACCCTTGCCCTTCAGAGACTGGGTAGACCACTCCCTACCACTGGCTGCCAGAGGGCAATCCGCTGCAGTCAAGTCGGCAGGAATTTAAAAGCTGTTCCTGTTCCTGCTCCTTTTTTTACTCTTAGTCATTCTGTTTCTCTGTTTAGGTAAGGAAAAGTCTCTGAAGGGTTGACCTAGGGCAGCAGTTTCCAACCTGGGGGTCGCGACCCCTTTGGGGGTCGAATGACCATTTCCCAGGTGTCGCCCGGCATCCTCACCTCCTCCCCCACTGCCACAAGCCTGGCCATATCACGCCCCACAACCCGCACCCCGTGACCCACCCCGCCGCCGCTATTTGGGTTCTTTTACCCTCTGCACATGCGCAAAGCATTCTGCGCATGCGCAGAGGGTAAAAGAACCCAAATGGCAGCGTCCGGGTGAAGTCTCCAGATCCAGGCGAGGTCTCCGCTCGCTTCGCGTGTTGCCTCTGGGAGCTTTTTGAGCCCCATTGCGAAAGGCGTGCATGACTTTGGCAGGGCCGGGACAGGCGGCTGCCCGGAGAGAGCCACCCCCTTCACCCCGAACGCTACAGGTAGACGGGAGAGACTCTGCGAAGGGGATGGCTCTCTCCGGGCAGCCGCCTGTCCCGGCCCCGCCGAAGTCGCGCATGCCTTTCGTGACGGGGCTCAAAAAGCTCCCAGAGGCAACACACGAAGCGAGCGGAGACCTCGCCCGGATCTGGAGACTTTGCCCGGACGCCGCCATTTGGGTTCTTTTACCCTCTGCGCATGCGCAGAATGCTTTGCGCATGCGCAGAGGGTAAAAGAACCTAAATGGCGGCGGGGGTGGGGCGCGGGGTGCGGCATTAGGAAGGTTGGGAACCACTGACCTAGTGGGTCACAAGCCGTCTAATATTCTCCTATAATTAAATGTACTGTAGCTTATTTTCTTACTCCCAAGAGAGTATTTGTAAAAAAGGAATACTTGTCATAAAGTTCAGTCTAAACCATAATCTATCTTATTAGGCATTGTAGTTTTTATGCCACAGTATATTGCCTGAAATAGCCAATTGTTGATGTTCAACAAATCATGACTAAGCAAAGCTTAGCTTGGCATCCTGTGTCAAATTACTCACGGAGTTCTTGTGGCCCCAGTAAAGCAAAAGCTATCATTCAAAACAGTTTTAGACGTGGGATTTACAATATCATACTGCGTATTTATTTTCTTCTTTTATTCCAGACTGTGAAAGGAGGATTTTCTGAAACCAGAATAGAAAAGCGAATCATCATAACGGGGGATGAAGATGTGGATCAAGACCAAGTATGAATGGAAGCTTTTAGCTAGGAAGTTGAACGAAACTCTTGTCCTTTTTATTTATGAAGGTGTTATGGTTCAAGATAGGAAGGCAGGAAGAGAGAAAGTGGTGTATGGCGAACATAAGAAGAAGCCTGAGAAAGAGGCCTCTAACTTCTGAAATGAAATCCAACAATATGCCCATCTGTATTATTGGACTCTTTAGTGTGATAGAAGCTGTTTTAGCTTCATTTAGTTTTTTGCTGCAAAAAATGGAAATTTGGGTAATAAGGTCAAGTCCTAGAATTCCTGTGCGTGCACTGAATTCCTGATAGAATTATTGCATGCACCTGTGGGCAACCTTGATACTAAATGGTTAGGAAGATCACAACCCCCAAATCTTTCCTTGCTCATGCCTGCTCAGGTACTCATCTAAAAACTTGTCTTACCCTTTACCGTTTCTAACATCCATATATTTAGCTTGAAGAACTGATGTTGTATTTATCATGCTTTGATGCAAATTCACAGCTCTCTCCATGTTTGGGGATGTTATTATTCAGCAAGATTCAACACTCTTCTGCTTGAACATGTGAAAGTAAGAGGAAATACAAGGTGGGACTGCAGATCTGGTATCCACCTTCCAGCTTTTACGTATGCATGGAAATATTTTAAGACAGGGGTGTCAAACTTTAGCTAGAAGACCCGTGCCCTTCCTCGCTGGTTTCGGCCACCAGGGAGGTTTCACGTGGCTGGCTCCAGGCGTTGGTCAACGCTTCTTTGAGAGAGGGGTCCGTCCTGCAGCCCTTAAAAGCTGCAGTGGTGAGACCCCTCCTCAAGAAGCCTTCCCTGGACCCGGCGGATTTAAAGAACTTCCGTCCAGTCTCCAACCTTCCATTCGCGGGGAAGGTTGTTGAGAAAGTGGTGGCGCTCCAGCTCCTACGGCTGTTGGATGACACTGATTTTCTGGATCCCTTTCAATCAGGTTTCAGGCGTGGCTACAGTATGGAAACGGCTTTGGTCACCCTGATGGATGACCTCTGGCGAGCCCGGGATGGGGGTTACTCCTCTATCCTGATGCTACTTGACCTCTCAGCGGCCTTCGATACCATTGACCATGGTATCCTTCTGCGTCGTCTCGGAGAGGTGGGGGTGGGCGGCACTGTTTTACAGTGGTTCTCCTCCTTCCTCTCTGACAGGACGCAGTCGGTGTTGACAGGGGGGCAGAGGTCGAGCCCTAGGCCCCTACTATGTGGGGTGCCGCAGGGCTTGGTCCTCTCGCCCATCCTGTTTAACATCTACATGAAGCCACTGGGTGAGATCATCCAACGACACGGGGTGAGGTATCAGCAATATGCTGATGATACCCAGTTGTACATCTCCACCCCGTCTCAATTCGGGGAAGCCGTAGACGTAATGGGCCGCTGCCTGGACGATGTTAGGGTCTGGATGGGGAAGAACCGGCTAAAACTTAACCCTGACAAGACTGAGTGGCTGTGGCTATTGCCTCCTAAGGACTTGACCAATTATCCCTCCTTGGTTCTTGGGGGGGAGAAATTAGCTCCCTCAGAACCAATATCTTGGTCTTGTGCACCAATTGCGATCCTACTTGGAGAAGGAGGCACTTCTCACAATCACTCATGCCCTTATCACCTCACGGCTGGATTACTGCAATGCGCTCTACATGGGGCTACCCTTGAAGAGTGTCCGGCGACTGCAATTGGTGCAAAATGCAGCTGTGCGAGCTGTGGTGGGTGTACCCAGATGCACCCACGTAACACCGATCCTCCGCCAGCTGCATTGGCTGCCCATTAGTCTCCGGATCCAATTTAAGGTGTTGGTCATTACCTTTAAAGCCCTACATGGCTCAGGGCCAGGTTATCTTCGGGACCGCATCCTGCCGCATACCTCCCTACGACCGGTTAGGTCCCACAGAGTTGGTCTCCTCCAGGTCCCATCGACCAAGCAATGTCGGTTGGCAGGGCCGAGGGGGAGAGCCTTCTCTATGGGAGCCCCCTCCCTTTGGAACCAGCTCCCTCCAGAGATCAGGACTATCCCCACCCTGCTGGCTTTCCGTAAAGCAATAAAAACTTGGCTCTTCCGGCAGGCGGGGTATGAGTGAAAGTTCTTTTAAAAGATTTATAGTATTTTAATATGTTTTTAAAATTGTTTTTTATTGATTATATTTCTATACCTGCTGTTAGCCGCCCAGAGTCCCCCGGGAGTTGGGCGGCATAGAAATTTTAATAAATAAATAAATAAATAAATAAACTGGCAGCCCATGGGCCAGATGTGTCACATGCAGGCCACGCCCACCCCAGCTTCGCGAATGGGGAAAATGTTGCGAAACATCACGTGACGGTAACATGATGCGACGAGTTTGACACCCGTGCTTTAAGAGCACTACAATTTGTTCCAGTTCTAGTGACACAGACATACAGATACAAGTGTAATCATATTTGCATAATTTAGATACTATTATATACTTCTGGTATGTAGACCTAATTCACAATACCATGAAAGAGAGGGGGAAATGTAGGGCTCTGTGATCTGCAGTACAATGTGAAGCTGTGCTTATTGATAGTTAGGAATATCCGTGTGAACAGAGATATCGATTTTGCCATTCATACTAGGTATAAATTTGTGTTCCTTCATTTATTCTTTATTTAAATTATTTTCACTTGTTCTTACATGTGCACATTTTGGGGTGACTGAAGCTGCATTTGGATCTGTAGAATGATTTGGGGGCCAGAAGGATGGTGAAAGCCAAAAAAAAAAGGGTATGCCTAGACTGAAACCCATAGGCTTTTTTAAAATGCATTTTTAAAATTGCCAAGAAACATTTATTTATTTATAAGGAAATTTATATTCGCACATGGTGACTCGATGCTTGAAGAAACATTGGTTTCTTCTTCCATCTTAGCGAAATTTAAAAGATTTACCAAAATTAGAGGAAGGGACCTAGCAAAGCGCAAACATTGGACTACCCATGGCCCCTGGGCCAAAAGTTGGCCTCCAATGACATATGTGAAATACTACTGAATGTGAATTATTTTTTTCCCATAGGCTTTGGCTTTAGCCATCAAGGAGGCAAAATTGCAGCATCCTGATATGCTGGTAACCAAAGCTGTAGTATATAGAGAAACAGACCCATCTCCAGAAGAAAAGGACAAGAAGCCTCAGGTAGGTATAAATGTGGAGAAAGCATGGAGAAATATGATCTTGACAAGCCAAATCACAGTAAAATAGTAAATGATATACAAAGATTGTAGCTTTCAAAGCAAGCATCCTTCTAGTGAGACAATACCGAGCTCTCTCAAAAATGGCTAATTAAACAAAACTATATGTGGCTGATGCTATTTGTTTTGAAGAATTATCTTGATTGTAGTATGGTAAATTTGTGAGGTGTGCCATATAGTATCTTTATTGAGATTTATAACTAAGGATAAGCATGAGTTAATTGAAAAGAATGAGAATTGGCTAAGAATCTTGCCTTTTTGAATGCTTACCAGAAGTTTTTGCTTGGAAAGTCTGGTCCTAATGGATTAACATCCTCTATAGAGGATGTTTTCTATGGGTTTCACATAGTAAAGCAATTAGAGTGAATAGGGCTCTGTACTAATAAAGGACATCCCAAAATAGACCCCAGGATGCTCTATAATATGCAAAAACTTCATACCTGATACAATATAGTCTTGTTAAAATGGCTAAAGCTGTTATAGAATATTAAATTGCAAAAGTCAAACAAGCTTTTAGTATTATATTGATAAAGGATAGAAATCAGTGGTGGGTTGCTCCCGGTTCAGCCCGTTCTGCGAACCGGTAGCGCCAGCAGCGGGAGGCTTCGCCCACCTACCTGGGACGCTTCTGTGCATGTGCAGAAATGTCGCGCATGCACCAGTAGCAAAGGGTTTTAGAACCCACTACTGATAGACATTGTATGTATTGATTTATGTTCTTATTTTCCTTCTCCTTGTATAGGAATCTTGACCTTTGTGTTTCTAGAAGTTGGCATCTATTTTAACTTTGAAGTAAAGAAGGGGCCTTTATGCTGGATTCCTCACTGAGACATAGAACGTCCTGGCTGCAAGAATAATGTTGAGAGACAAAATATTAAATAAAAAGGAATAGCAAATATATTATATATTATATATACAGGAAACAAAATGCATCCTTGCACTGCTGCTATATGCTGGAGATGAATAAAACAGCAACATCAGCAACAAGCAAAACCAACCACCTCTTCAAATAAATTGAAGAATTGACTGAACTGATCTAAAAAAATCATGATGGTAATAATAATAATAATACAATAAACCACCATTGTGCATGTTACATTTAAAGAACACATAATTCATTTGTTGCACACTGAATGGAAAAGCAAAAATGCTTTGCAACAAAGCAAGAAATCAACTAGCAAAACAAGCAGAATTACAAAATGATTCCCTGATAGGAAAGAATTAAAATCCATTCACTTGTATAATTTCTGTTTATTATTTTCTAATTTGGGATGTGCAGTGATCATCCTTTATTTTCACGCCATGCTACTTTTGTCGCTTCATCATTGGATTCTTTTATTTTCCCCATTGGTCCTTCCTTTTTTAAATGTTTCCTCTTCTCATCTAATGTCTTATTCTGCTGAAGATAATTGTGACTTTATTTCACTTAAAGCAAAGGAAAATGATATATATATGATTTCTCACCGAACAAAATGCAGCCTGTAGAGATTTCATATTGATGTGCTTTTAAGTTATGGATATTATATATAACTGGGGAGGGTGGGGAATGATATTAAAACAAAGTGCTAAGTGTGACAATGACATTTTCACATTATTATTATTTGATTGATAATGGTTAATGTATTACAAGACTTTTAGATTATGCCAGTATCCCATGAAACTAAGAATGGGGGGGGGGGGGCAGGAATTCTGAGGAAGTTGTCTCTCACTTGAGTTTTGTGACACAATTGTGATTGTCACTGGTTAAGACACAACAGTATGGAAGGAGTCAAAGGCAACAAAACGGATCAGTGTTACTCCAGCCCAGTTAGAATGCCTCAAATGTGCCAATTAACAGTGTCTCTTCATCCTCCAGGCTTAGGAGGAGCACAAGGTCACCACACAGAATGAGGTCAAATTGCTTCATTGTTCATTGTTAGCTGTCTTTCAGAGCAAAGTGTTTATTTAGGACAAAGTTGTTACTGTATATGCCATGTCAATTTTTCAAAATTTGAAAGTTTGGTTCCAAATCTATCGATTACGTGGCTTCAGTTTCTGATCCATGAATGTGAGAATCTGCCAAAGAGGCTGTCCTGTCCTCCTCCTCTCATGCGGTTTCATTTTGTCAGATTGAAACTTTGGAGACCATACTGTATCTATCAGGGAGAAAGAGCACCTCTGCCTTCTTTAAGTATGATGATTCTATATCAGAACAGGATTTATATATGGGTTTCTTGAAGATGCATTCATCTGCCACAGTAAGATGCGAAGCTTAGAGAACCAAACTACTAACAGCAAATACTGCTCGTGAGTAAGGATACTATGAAATAAAACTGCTCTGCCATTAATGAAACCTAGACATTGCCCTTTACCAATTTTCATTATCTCAAGAGTAATAAAAGCAGAAAGAAATGAGACAAATTTAAATGAAACAGTTTATACTCTTCCTTCTACATACGGTGAATCAAGTATTAACATCTCTTATCTCTAATTGGAAATAAAAATAAAAATGGGAAATGGTAATAATCATTGGAGTAATGTGGATGTATCTTATATCATAAATTGTTTGCCATTGTAGGAGACACTGGGCCATTGGCTGTTAGTATGGCTCCTTAAAATTGGATCTGTTTCTGGCATGTAGGAATGTCCTAATTAAACACTGAAAGCATAGATATAAATGTTATGCTGTAAGAGTCATTTCTAATTTTCATGTATCCAAGTGATTTTTTTTGAGGATTTTTTGTTTCCTTTTATTCTTCTGGAATATGTCATGCCCTAAAACCAAAACAACAAAAAATGTAGAAACTCATAAAATATGTAGAAAACAAAAATCTTGTTTTGCTGATTTCCAAAACCGAACAAAAATCTGGTGGCATTATCATGTTTTTTTCTCAATGTTACAAAAAAAGTATTCTCCCCCCCCCAAACTTAATTTCATTTTTAATTTCAAAACTAAGCTCAGAAATTAGGTATATATAAAGTACATTCTGTTGCTTCTTCTATATGAATTGATATACATGAGTCTGCCACTAAAACCTGTGGAAACAAATTGCTTCAAAACCCATTTATAAAAGACCAGAATCTAACTCTTGTCAAGTACAGTAAAGGAAAGCTAAAATAGATTTGGATTCTTCCCACGGCATGACTGATGGGTAGCCATTAACAAAAACTAGCTTTTTGTTTACCTAGCAAGATGTGGCTTATATATAGATATCTATATTAATATATATATATATAATATTTATTATTTGTGGTAAAGTGGAAGCCATGCATACTCTTAAGATCATGGTTTCTTCCACCTCCTGCTGCCATCTGATATAGTTGGTCACTCTTTGTTTTCTTTGGGTGAGGAGGGGGTATTTCCATTGAAAGGGACGGTCAATGCAACTGCTTGTTTGCAACAAATCCCGCAACTTGATTCTAAAACTGGCCTGCAACTGCATGAATTAAAAAGATTCATAATTATTTTTTAATTTGAAAAGCACCTTAACCAACTGAAATGCTTTCATTCCTTCATTAATTCTTCTGTCTTTCTGACCCCTCCACCCATTTCAATTTTTGTCCCATCTTTTTCGGTCATATCCTCTTTCAGTGCTTGGTGATGTATGCGTGTGTGCTCACTGTTCTTGTATTCAATAAAAGTTAAATAAATGTATCTGATGCTCACTCATTTTGTGGCTCATGGTGGCTTTTCTCTTAGGAAAGAGAGAAATGAGACCCTTTACGCTGGGCCTGTCAGAATTTCGAATGGTCTTTGAGCAATTGGTTGTAAGTCAACTACTACACATAGATGATGATGATGAAGTGTTGAATTATTATGAGGCTGGGCCATAACAGGTGTACAAGTGAAGACACCCCCCAACCTATTGGCTTTTATTAGCTCTTCCAGTACTGTGAGAACAGGAGAAATTCTCAGTCATGGGATTCCTCCTTCAAGGCCAATGTCACTCCGTTGATAAATGACATCAGAGATGCCAAGGAGCCTTAATTAATAAACAGCTGTTTTGTTTTGTTTGTGTTCAATCCCTTTCATCTCATCCAAATACAACCTCCAGATAAAGGATCAAAGAGTGCTAATACAATACACTGAGCCAACAAATTACCACCTCCAACAGTTTCATATCAATATTAAACAGCAGGAAGAAATGGACTGGAATTAGAGGAATCCTGTAACAGCCCACAACTGAACAACCTATTGGCTGATGAGCACCATGACCCCTGAGTGTCCCAAAATGACCAGGATGGACACTACCCTATACCAAGTTATAATAAAGATAATCTACAACAGCAACCAATGCCATCTCCATCCCATGTTCAGATAAGTATCCTGAACAAATAATCTGTCTCTTCTATGGTGCATTGCCATTGTAGGGAAAGATAAATAGAGGATAATAATGATCAAATCCAGATAGATTCAGAGACAGCATCTTTAAGATGTGGGACTTCATAGTCCCTTTCGAAGTTGCTGGTGTTACCCCTTTCAAAGTGAAGTGTCAGTTACCAGATCCAATCTCTCTCACTCCTTCTGGCTTTCCAAGAGGTTAGGAGGAGCAGACAACAAATCCTAGTGCACTTCATCAAAGTCCATCAATTAGAAAGAATCCCAAGTTTGTTTGCAGAGACCCTCCTCGAGGGAGATGGGTGATCTAGAAACATGAATATAAATATAAAAAAATAATTACTTCTGTGTCACTATAGTAAGTCAAAAGTTTTATATCTTCTCCCTAGAGGAAGCTGACTACTCTAAACAGGATTTAGGGTTGCTCTACAGCAGGGGTCCTCAAACTTGGCAACTTTAAGACTTGTGGACTTCAACACCCAGCATTCTCTGGCTGGAAAATTCTGGGAGTTGAAGTCCACAAGTCTTAAAGTTGCCAAGTTTAAAGACCTCTGCTCTACAGGGTTGCTCTATAGCAATCTGTCAATGATGTAAGAGAAAATAAGTAACATTTCATTCCCTTATCACCAAAACGTAGGTTTTAAGCTTGAGTTCACACCTGTCTTGGGTGAAATTCACCTTTTATAGTTTTTTCAGTGCATGCCAGGCATACCTTCTGCTACTTCATCTCCTAGATCAGGGGTAGGCAAAGTTGGCTCTTCTATGACTCGTGGGCTTCAACTCCCAAAATTCCTGAACCAATCATGCTAGCTCAGGAATTCTGGGAGTTGAAGTCCATGAGTCATAGAAGAGCCAACTTTGCCTACCCCTGTCCTAGATGTTCTTGATAAACCAAGGAACCAACCAAGATTGGCTGATTAGGAGAGGCAGCTTGGAAGCAAGCACACTGATCTCCTTCTGTTGACAGTAGGTGACCAGAAATTCAACAAAACTGCCCCAAAGGTCTTAGGCTATTTGGTGTAAGCTCATTATTACCACAGAGACAACTCCAAG
Organism: Diadophis punctatus similis; assembly: GCA_023053685.1. Classification (NCBI taxonomy): domain Eukaryota; kingdom Metazoa; phylum Chordata; class Lepidosauria; order Squamata; family Dipsadidae; genus Diadophis; species Diadophis punctatus. Next base: position 22,169,319 of record JALIGW010000003.1, read on the forward strand.
CTTTGCTCAAACCACTCCCGACAGCCTGGAAATTGAAATCACCCAGAGCCAAATTATGAGAGAACTCTAATATCAGCCTCTAGACCAAATCAAATAGTTTAGGAAGGGACTGTTTTGGGCATCAGGATAGCCATTACAGTAGAATATCCAGCTTGTCCTACTGTCCAACTTAATATGCAGTAGTTCAATTCACATTCCATTATCTCTGGAGCAGAGTCTCAGAGAATAGAAGGGAGTGCTTTAAAGATTACCCTTCCTCTCACCAGGGTGTAGAGACTCCTGAAGGACTCCTGAAACCTGGGAGGGCAAATGTCAGACAGTGACACCATCACCATCACCCAACCAAGTCTCAATATATTTATTTATTTATTTATTTATTTATTTATTTATTTAGTGTTCTTCTATGCCGCCCTACTCCCTGAGGACTCAGGGCGGCGTACAACATTTTAAGGAACAACTAAACAAAGTTATTAAAAATAACTTTATGCACCATTTGCACTGAATATATGCACCATTTTCTGGTGCTCATCTACCATCAAATCATAGAGATGATTAGTATCTGTATGTATGAGATACAAGCACACAGACTTGTCAATTATTATCAACAGATTACAGATCTATCAACAGATTCTATCATCACTGGTGATATTAACAACCTGTTGATTTCCCCCTTCCTTAAAATAGTCTCCTGTCATATCTCCCTCAACCAACAACTGGACCGTAACTATATTCCTACCCATGCAATCAAAACCCATGCAGACTAAATCATGTTGGCTAATTCCACAATAATGTAACCCACCCAGAATTAGAGAAACAACAAAGTCACTCAGTGTGGCTTCAACATCAAAAATCAATCACTACTCAAACCTTTCCAATTTCTACTCAGACAAAAAGTTTTGCTGATAAGAAATGAACTCAACACACACACACACACTCCCCCTATAAATGGAGGCAAACTTCAGCTTTGAGTGCAAGTCAACTACCCCATTTCTAACCTGCCATCATTTCTACTAAGAGCATAATAACTCAGGAACCAGCCATTGGCTAGAGTTCCCCATTATTTTTCACACTGCCAGGTAGCCATGACCTGGCATCATTTCAAGCCTTTAAACTCTGGGTCCACAGAGTTGTCAATGGATCTAGTCAGAGTGCCTGACACTGTGGTTCTATTTCCCAGCAGCAATACCAAAGAAGCTCTTATTTAGCTTTACTTTCCCATTCAGTTATAGTATCACTAAGAAACCAGAAAATCTTAGCCAAAGACTCAGACCTCCAGACATCCCTGTTTAGTGCTACTAAATATTCTGTTTCTGTCCCTCTTAGCCACGTTGTTACCAATGGTGGTTGCCATGTTGTTTAGGGGAACAGTTTTATTTATATTTTTCGATTTATATGACTGCCCATCTCACCATCATGACTTTGGCTAATGACAGGCAAAACCATAAACAACAGCAAAATAAAATACATAATTGGGAGGCAAGGTAAAAAGTAGTAACCATCCTATGGGCTCTAACTGCCAATCCAATCTTATGCTCAGAAAAACAATTGTGTCTTCTGAGCCTTGCAAAAGGTCCAACTAATCTCCAAGACACTGAAGTTCCAAAGGGCAGGTGCCATGACGGAAAAGGCTTGCTTTCTAAGTCCTGCCAGATGGCATTCCTTAATTGATGGGACTCATGCCTCTTCTGCTGGATCGGCTGGAATGGGTAGAAATAATTGGGAACAAGCATCTCCCAAAATAACCTAGCCCCCTGCCTGAATGATTTCCAATGGCCATGGATGCTGCTCAGTCAACTGCTATCTCACTAAGTCACTCTTCGGGGAATTGGGTTCTGCAGACTTTGGATCAAATGCCTTCTCCATTTCTGTAAGCCATGGTAAATCAGCTTCCCATCTTCTTTTCTTTCTCTTTCCTAATATTCAGCTTGGATACCAATCTTCCTAACATTGTCTTGTTTCCTCTGTTCCAACATCCTATTCCAACAACTTCAAAGACTACTGTCAAAACCCCTAAACAACTCTAAATTGAAACTTAGTTCCTCCACTTGTTTATATTCCACAACAGCTTCCTTCCTTCCAATACTAAACTTTAGTGATAATAGCTACTACTCTGCACCATCTTTTTTAATCCACAAAGGACATAATGGTTGAGTATGAACTCCGACTTGATGAATGTTGGAAATTACAGAAAATGTAAATGTAAGCAGAGTCTACACTATCTGAATGACAAGACAGACCTCCAGTGTTTTAATTCACTACACTCTCTCTTCCTTGTCTATAGGTTTGTACTGTTCCAATAAACCTGTAACGTTTCAGCTCCTACTTTCATGTTCCTCTCTTCATATCTTGGGCTTTGTCTTCCATTGTTCATGCTCAGCGCCATCATTCCCATTTGCCTGTCCTGTTGTGTGTTTTGATATGAATATGTCATTCCAATCCTGCCATCAGGAATGCTGTGTGATTGCAACGCTTTATATAAGGATAGGAAATAAGATACTTGGAGGACCAAACAAGATTTCCCACCCCCCAAGCCAATATCTAAAACAGCTAGGGCACTTACAACCCTACATAAAACATAGGAAGCAAGATGGGTGGCTATCCAGAGGCCAGTCTCAATCTCCCTCTATTTTTGCACTTCAGTGACTAAGAGTAAAGGCAGACTCTTTATACCAGATTCACCTATGTACTATATTATTGTAATGTGCTCTGTTGGATCCCACCCCCCATTGTTTAAAAATCCCGTTTCAAAATAATAAAGCTGGGATAAAATATCTGATACAAGTATGGAATAAAAAGAAAATAAACCCATGTCACTGAAACCAATTCAAATACATGCTATCACTTTTACATTACTGAGTAAAACTAGTGTACTTATGTAGCTTATGGCTGTGTGATTAACAAATTTTAAAAAATCACTTAATTGATTAAATCTTAATGGGCACTGGCCATCACCCATCTTTTCTGCAGAATTGTGCATCGGCCCTAACGTGAAGAAGGAGGTGGTAAAAATCTGAAGGGCACCCATTCAAACAGCCCTTCCGCCTAACACTTTTTCCACTAGGTAGGAGTAACCACTAGACGTACTATTACATTTATCAAAATGTACTACACACGGGGTGGGGGGAAACCCTCCTCAAATATTATCAGCAACTCGAGGATCGGAACACTTTAAAGTGCAGCCACAGGGACCGCACGGATAGCTTTTTTAAGCGGACCGGAAGTGCTCCAATTGTCAGGATCGTCATCCGCTTCTCGACGGAAGTTGCCTCTAAATCCTAAATTCTGGCGCCGCAATGTTTTGCCGGGAGCGGTCGGTTGGGCATGGCGTTAGATCAGCCGGCACCGTGACGATATTGTTGTAGGTGGGAACCGGACTTTTCCTGATAGCTCCTACTTACCTTCTTCTGGTTTTTGAACCCACCCGCCTCTTGCGTTCAGCCGGCGGGGGCCTTTTATTGCTTTCTCGTCTTCGCGGGATCGCCCTTCCCAGGTGGGGCTTCACCTTTCTCAGTTGATATTTATGTGAAAACCACAAAAAGCAGCAGATGCCTTTCTCTTGGCACGGAGACTCGGAGATCTACCGAATATCTGCTTAGAGTGCAGTTGTCTCAAAGGTGCTTTTTTTAAAGAGGCAACTGGACTTTCAGAAAGTCCAATTGCTTCTTGAAAAAAAAGCACCTTTGGGACAACCATGACCTGGATGACTGAGAATCTTCATAGACATTTAGGGTGCAGTTGTTAATTGGCACCGAACTATTTTCAGAAGGCATGATGCAGGTTGTCCTAACTCTCTCCACAGTTAGCCTGCCGACTTTCCCCCAGGCAATAAAGTGATTGTGAAGTCATTCAGTCCCGTAATAATGTGAGACAGAAATACATTTCTGCTGTATATTTGGGAGTTAGTGAGATCGTGGTCTGCCCACTCAAGCTAGACAGACTCAGCAAACCTGTCATAAAGCTGCTTCACACGAAAGTGTAGCTCAGGATCCATTTCTAGCTATTATTTACATCTGTGATTCTTTAACTAGCGTAAAATGTACATTTCTCCCCAGACTATGGGCTTTCATGTGCTGATTTTTGGTTAGGTGACTTCTGTGGGTAAAATGCTTCTGTGGATAAGTAAGTCCTAAAAGTTTTTATGTATTTTCTTAATATGGAAAGAAGAATATGACTCTGAGGATGATTTTTACATTCCTGAACATAACCCAATTGTTTTGATTTTAAAAAGTATTCATTAGATCTGCACTTTATTGTTTAGAAAGATCTTGCTACCCTCCTGGCAAATGAACACTTGGTAAAATGTCGCTTGTACTGAAGATTTAATTAGCCATTTCAATCTATAGGTAGCCTTTTAGCACACTCTCCCAATTAGGACTTTACAATGAGGTACCTTTCTTCCTTTATGTTTTAGAATGTATTATTTCCATTTTGGTCCCTTATTGCTGTGTGTTCTGGCATTGGTCTTCATTTTATTTATCAATAATAGAAATATTTAATGAGAACTTTGAATCTTACTTTTAATCATTTGCTCAATGTTGTCTGGAACAACATTCTAAGTCTTTAGACACTATCATTTCTGCCATCACAATATGCAAGATTTTATAATGGCAAGTTTTCTAAAATTTTGGACCTTATGTCTGCCATTTATGTCTGGCTTTGATTTGGAAGCCTGGGGTTTTGAGTGACATTCCCATCTCATTTATTCTTTGTGTAATGAAGCAAAATTGAAGGAAGCACCTCCCCCACATCTCCCTTTTCCAATATGGCTGTCGCTTGGCTATTACTTTTGGGACAGGTAGAGTGGAGGCCTGCAGAACTTTGTATTTCTTTGTTTTGTTTTAGAGCTTAGAATGGAGGTTTGGTAGTTTGGCCATGCAGTGCCAAACTCTTCTTACTGCCTTGGCAACATATTAACCAAATCTTTTCCATCTAGTGAGAGGTGGTATTGTAGATGGGAGAGGGCAACTAGTATTGTCATGCAGTCATAAGGGAATGTTTGCTTCAAATATGAGAAAATTGAGACTTGACTCATCATATTCACCAGGTGGCAGTAGTTTGCTATGTTTGCTATTTCAAATATAGTGAGCAAAAATTTAGAAGTTACTTGGATAAATTGTGAGGAAAGCATTGCAGCCCAATATCTAAAACTTGTGTTCTTGGTACAGTAACACTGGCTCACATATATTGTAGTGTCAAAATGTATTCAAATATTTGTTTGTCTCTACTAGGCTTCTGAGTAAGAAGTTGTATAACCAAGGGAACCGCTGATATGGCAGAAATGCAGATGGACCAAGCTCTGGCCAAAAAACTTTTTTTTGAAGGTGCCACGGTTATAATTTTGAAAATGCCAGAAGGAACTGAGTTTGGCATTGACTACAACAATTGGCAAGTTGGTCCCAAGTTCTGTGGAGTCAAGATGATACCACCAGGCATTCATTTTTTTCATTACAGCAGTGTTGACAAAAACAATAGGAAAGAAAGTGGTCCTCGTACTGGTTTCTTCTTAAACTTGCAACAACGTGATTTAAAGATATTACACTGGGACGAACAAAGAGAAGAAGTAGACCTTACCCCAGCTTCTGAAAATGAGTCTGAAGCCATGAGAGCCAATCTCAAAGAGATGGACAAATTTCTGGGTCCATACCCGTATAACACCCTTAAAAAATGGGTCTCCCTCACTAATTTTATTAATGAATTTGTGATGCAAAAGTTGCAGCCTGAAAATGGACAGATATGTGCCTTTTCTGAAGTGTTGCCTGTTCTGCCTGGAAAATATACTCAAGATCGAATTGAACAGAATCTACCCCAATATGACACAGAATGCAAAAGTTATGCGGAAGGACTGGCCCGGCTTCCTAAAATGCAACTGAAGCCTGGCACTGAGATCAGATTCACAAAAATACCTAAACAAATGTATCCTGAAGGTGCCACACCTGAGGAAGTTACCAAGCACAGTATGGATCTCAGCTATGCTCTAGAAACAGTGATTAATCAACACTATGCCAGCAATTCCCAGGATGTGCTTGGTAAGTAAATATGCCTTCTCAGATCTATTTTTCATTGCCTGCATTGCCTTTTTACATTAGTACATACTTTAGATACACTCAGGATTGTCTTCTAACTTCGATAAGCAAACCTTTACAAATGAATTTTGCAAAGCAAGTGAAACAATCCTGATAGTGAGTATAGAAACTTTCTTGGCCATTTTTGTATTTTGGGATATGAATTATGAAGCCAGTCCATAAGATCAAATAGCTGTGATGATACATTTTCTTCCAGCTTTGCAAATTAACTATTACTATTAAACAACTGAGCAATTGAGATAAGAAATGAATGAAAACAATCAATACATTCTCATGTGCAGTACTAGTGACCCCTTATGGAAAGTTTAAAACAACACAACACTCAGCATTTAATGGCAATTCACTGGCATTCTTTCATAGCAGTACAGCTTTTCAACATACTTTTGTAGCAAATTTTCAATCCAATTAAGAAAAGTTATACACATGGTCAAATATGTATTCTAAGAATGTTGGCCTGTATAAATACCCTATAAGTTAACCAACAACAAAAGCAAATACATTTTGGCCCACTCAAGATTATTTGCTTTAAATGACTTGGTACTTCTTACTCATTTATACTAAAGTAAAACACTTGTGCAGTAAAAATTCATTTAATCTGATTTTACAATTAATTATATGTTTGCTTCCAAAAATCACTTCATGATCAAGTATAATTTTCCCTTTGTTGAGAAAGTTACCCAGCTGTACCCATTCTGTGAGCAGTCAAAGGTACCAAACAGTAGATATCTCCTGTTTTTAATCTTCTGCATGAAACTGCAGAATTGAGGAAATTCCTGGCCTTCTCTCTTTGATCCTGCTCTCCCAGAAGGCTTGTTATTTGCTGTGCTGGCTGGAGAATTCTGGAAGTTGAAGTCCCCAAGTCTTAAAGTTGCCAAGTTCGAAGACCTCTGCCTTAATGTATGGATGAAATGGCACCCATATTTATCTAGTAGAATAGAATAGTCATAGATACCTTATGCTGTAAAGAAATATGCAAGTCATCACAGTATTGTTCAGGTATGCTGCAAATACATTTTCTCTAAATGAATCTATACTAGAGGTAGCCATCGACTTACAACCATTCGTTTAGAGAGTGTTTGAAGTTACAGCAGCACTGAAAAAAGTGACTTATGACCATTTTTCACACTTACGACCACTGCAGCATCCCCATGGTCATGTTGTTACGTTCAGCAACCTTTTGACAAAGTCACTGGGGAAGCCAGATTCACTTAACTGTGTTACTGCGGTGATTCACTTAACTATGGTAAAAAATATCGTAAAATTGGCAAAGCTCATTTAACGGTCTCATTTAGCAACATAAATTTTGGGCTCCATTGTGACCATAGGTTGAGGACTATCTATATATCCTTTTCTTTTAATTTCTGCTATTTTTAATGCCCCTTGATTCTCCAGAAGAATGAACATAGTTTGAGGATAGGTCACTTAATTGGATAGCATCTATATGTAAGTAAAAATCTGCACATTTCAGAAGAATGGATAAACTGAGTGGGAGACCATATGGATGGGAATTTGAATCTGAGAGATCCTGTGGGTTGTGTTCATTTATTGCTGGATGAGGTTACACTACTGAAAAAAAAATTGGTAGCTTGAGATATCCATACATCCATGTTTGTCCCTGGAAATATACTGTATTTTTCGGAGTATAAGACGCACCAGAGTATAAGACGCACCTTAGTTTTGGGAGAGGAAAATAGGGGGGAAAATCTACCTACCTATCATCCGTATTTTTCGGAGTATAAGACGCACCAGAGTATAAGACGCACCTTAGTTTTGGGAGAGGAAAATAGGGGGGGAAATCTACCTACCAGGTATTCATCTGGCTAGCGTCCTTAGTCTGGTCAGCTTCAGCACATTATTTTATCCCCTGGTTAGGGCTGAAAAAACCTTTTTCGGAGGGATTAGCAATGAAAACAAGCCTGCAAAGACTTAGGGCTGGAAAAAAACTTCTTTGGAAGGAGTAGCAATGAAAACAAGCCGGGAAGAGCCAGGAAGATAGTTAGCACCTTGTTAGCACCTCGTTAGGGCTGAGGGAAAAAGCTTCGAAAAAGCTACATTCGGAGTATAAGAAGCACCCAAATTTTCAGCCTCTTTTAGGGGGGGAAAAGGTGCGTCTTATACTCCGAAAAATATGGTATGTTATCCTGTGTCTTTGAGTTTACACTGATATATCAGCGCAAACTTCTAGCTACCCAAGTATAATGTACTTGTGATCATTTGAGATCAGACAAATACTGTGTACTGTTTTGGAAGATGCTGTTACTTCAGAACATTTGATTACTAAGTGGGGCTCATCTTTTATACTAGTGTATGCCTAGGGCTAAGCCATATAATTTTGCTACTTCCCAATCTTTTTTCCCCTTCAATAAACTGGGCGTTGGCGTGTCGCCAGGGCATGACGCATCTGGGCCACGGGCCGGAAGTTTGATAGCCCTGTACTAGATCTCAGTCCAGAGTGAGGGAATGGGATTGTTTTGTTTTGGTTTTGGTGCCTTCAGGCCACTGCTTGAACAATAGCAATATCACTTAGACTTGTATACCGCTTCACAGTGCTTTACAGCCCTCTCTAAGCGGTTTACAGAGTCAGCATATTGCCCCCAACAATTTGGGTCCTCATTTTACCCACCTCGGAAGGATGGAAGGATAGGTCAACCATGAACAAGTGATTTGCTTTCCTCCTGGTACCGAAAGAAAACGATTGCCCCCAAGGCCATTCAGCTGGTCTTGTGCCTAAGATGGTCTGCCTGTTTCCAATCTGGGTTTTAACCACTACACCAACTGATTCTAAGTGATGATGGTTAGGAAATACTATCATGTACTTAATGATATGTTAAATAAATAAAGCAACCATGCAACCAGGATTAATGCTAAAGTAGTTCTGTATTTCTTACATTTTCTTGGTGGGATCTTTCTAGGGGAGCTACAGTTTGCCTTCATCTGCTTCCTGATTGGGAACGTATATGACGCATTTGAGCACTGGAAAAAACTCCTGAATCTCTTGTGCAGGTCAGAGGAGGCCATAGTGAAACATCAAGCCGTGTTCAGCCATCTCATTTCTATCCTGTACCATCAGCTCAATGAAATCTCAGCTGATTTCTTTGTAGACATAGTCTCCCAAGACAACTTTTTAACAAACACTTTGCAGGTAAGAGAATTTCATCTTGAACAGTTTTCAGCAGCAGCAACAGCTTGGGAAATCTGCCCAGTAATCATGGGATAATGTACCATATACAGGTAGTCCTCAACTTAACAACAGTTCGTTTAGTGACGGTTCAAAGTTACAATGGCATTGAAAAATGTGACTTATGACCGTTTTTCATTGTTACAACATTTGCAGCATCCCCATGTTCACCTGATCAAAATTCAGATGCTTGGCAACTGGTTCATATTTATGAACTTTGCTGTGTCTCCGGGTCACGTGATCACCTTTGGCGACCTCTGGACAACAAAGTCAATGGGGAAGCCAGATTCACTTAACAGTCAGGTTACTAACTTATCGACTGCAATGATTCACTTAACAACTGTGGCCAAGAGAAGTTGTAAAATGGGACAAAACTCACTTAAAAATTTATCACTTAACTTTTGGGCTCATTATAGTCGTAACTCGAGGGCAACCTGTATATATGGCCGTGATGGTGAACCTATGGCATGCGTGTCAGAGGTGGCACGCAAAGCCCTCTCTGTGGGCACGCGTGCTTTCACCAGCTGCTCTTCCGGGTTCCGTCACACACATGTGCACCGGACAGCTGGTCTAGCACACCATGTGCATGGGGGCCAGTTCTTCCAGGTTACAGCGCACGCACACACATGCGCTCCAGTTTTGGCACTTAGTGCTGAAAAGGTTAGCCATCACTGAGATATGGTATAAGTAAGGGGGGAAATAGTAAGGAAATCTTATTCTTTTAAAAGAGAACCGTTAGAAGAAAAATATTTTGTTTTAAGTAAATAACACTAAATTATACTATTGGATTACATGATAACTCTGATAATATATGAATACTTGGCTTTTAGGAAAAATGTTTTAAAGTTTCTTTAAAGCAAAATCAAACTTAACATAAAAAGTATCCCAAGCAAAATAAAATTAAAAATTTAATCTTGAAATAGAATTAGATGTAATATTGTTCTTGGGTTATTCTCAATATAGATGATTCTGCAACAAATTCATTCTCCACTTCTTATTTTGTTATTAATAGAATCATTCATCCCTTATTATTTGAAATAACTGATGTGTTTGTCACATCTCACAATAAGTGACTGATTGCTGTTGTGTCTAGTTTTGACCTTAATAATAGACTCTGTTAAAACAGCAATTTAATCAGAAGCACAGTGGGAGGTTTTTAAGTCTGAGTCTCACTTAGCATTTCCATCTTTTGCTGAAAAGTTTAGATATGCTTCCATATCTATGATTACTCTGTACATTTCTCCCCAATTTGGAGACTGAACTTCAGTTCACAGAATTCATCAACTAACATATTACTTTGTTAACAGAGGTCTTCAAACTTGGCAACTTTAAGACTTGTGGACTTCAACTTCCAGAATTCAGCTGGGAGTTGTGAATGTAGCTGGAGAATTCTGGGAGTTGAAGTCCACAAGTCTTAAAGTTGCCAAGTTTGAAGATCTCTGTTGTTTAAACATTCTGAAATTTGCTCCATAGATCCGGAGAGCACTCAGATTGGGGAAGGCTGTTATAAAACTCTTTAGAAACCATATCATTGCTTTTTATATCAGTATGTGGACATGAAATAGACAAGAATTTATAGGCATTAGGGGAAAAAAGTCTTTTTTCTTGTCCCATATTGCCAGAATGATATAAAAATACTCTGTACATGGACATTTTTTATGATTTTAAAATTTGCTACATTTTCTATTGATACAATTGCTTGTGAAATTGTGAGCTTGTCAGCATGCTAACTCAAGCATGCTAACATTTCTTCTCTGAGACATTTTTTCTAACATCTGCCTAATTTTGCTCAAATGTTTTTATTTATTTTATTTAAAAGTTCTTAGAGGCCGCCCAATTATAAAGGAAATTAATTATTCCTTTGCTTTTCTGCATGCTGTTCTGTCATTTTTTCTTTATTTGTATTTGTAGGACAGTTTATTCATATATTAGCATAGTTTCCCAGAGTCATTAAAAAGTTACAAGAAATATGAACTAAACTTCTATATGAGAGACTTTATCTTAAAAATTAACTTGGAATAAAGTATGATGGCACACAGTTTTCCAGTAAACCTGAAGCATAAACATAGTTAATTTTGTCAATTTCCAAAATACCTCAATCAGAGAATTTCTAGTCATTTAGGCCCAGGGGTGAAATTCAGCAGGTTCTGAAAGGTTCTGGAGAATCGGTAGCAGAAATTTTGAGTAGTTCGGAGAACCGGCAAATATCATCTTTGGCTGGCCCCAGAGTGTGGTGGGAATGGAGATTTTGCAGTATCCTTCCCCCAGGAGTGGGGAGGGAATGGAGATTTTGCAGTATCCTTCCCCTGCCATGCCCACCAAGCCACACCCACAATACCGGTAGGGAAAATTTTTGAATTTCACCCCTGTTTAGGCCTAATCCTTTTTGAGGGTAGACAATAGACAGAAAAGGAACAGAAAGTCCCTGTGTATGCAGAGAACCCAATAGTATTTTGAATCCTAACCATGGATAGTTTTTTGTATTTTCTGCACACTCCTACAACAGTCTTCTTAACAAATTGAAATTCAATGAAGCTGCATAAATGCAGATTCTTTCATTACAACATTGAAGCCAGACATTTTTTTTAACTAGATAGATGAAAAAGGTCTTAGCTCTGTTATGGCTTTTATAACAAAGAGTTTTTGTTAGCAGATGGCCATTAACAGATTTCAAGAAAGCCATTAAGTGTATATATGTTTCATTCACCTATTTCCTTCCTTGTGTATCATGTCTAATGAAGAACTTTTGGAAACTCAGTGGCCTGCAACTGCTTATTGACCTGAATAAACTTATTTGTTTAGGAAAGAGAGGGAAATTTGTTTTCTTGTTTTTCAGCTATTGGCTAATCCTTTTAGATATGTTTTCCCCATCTTCTGTTTCAATAAAGGTTCTTTGTTCCCCACTAGAGAGGCATGAAAAAAACCCAAGAGAGAGAGCTCAAGGATCTGAATACTATAGAAAAAGTATAAGAGTAAAATATGTCAAAGGAAGATCTAATGGACTGGAAAACTGGTTGAGGTGGGCAGGTTAATGGGAAGGAAGAAGTGGAGCACTGCATGCGCAAGTAGTCCTCGACTTACAACAGTTCATTTAGTGATTGTTCAAGGTTACATCATTGAAAAAAGTGGCTTATGATCATTTTTCACACTTAGAAGCGTTCCATGGTCACATGATCAGAATTCAGACAGTTGGCAGTTGACTCATAATTAATGACGGTTGCAGTGTCCTTGGCAGTGGTGAAATGCTCCCGGTTCGCTTTTACCTGTCGGTTGTCGGAGAGCCGGTCGCGAAGGCAACGCGACGCTCCGCCCACCCGCCGGGACACCGCCATTTGAGTTCTTTTACCCTCTGCATGCACAGAACGCTTTGTGCATATGCAGAGGGTAAAAGAACTCAAATGGCAGTGTCCCAGCGGGTGGGCGGAGCGTCGCGCTGCCTTCGCGATCAGCTCTCCGACGACTGACAGGTAAAAGCGAACCGGGAGCATTTTGCCCCTGGTCCTCGGGTTATGTGACCACCTTTTGTGACCTTCTGACAAGCAAAATCAGTGGGGAAGCCAGATTTATTTTATTTTATTTTATTTATTATTTTATTATTTTATTATATTTTTTATTTTATTTTGTTTTATTTTATTGTATTATTTTATTGTATTTTTATTGTATTTTTTATTGTATTTTTATTATTTTATTTTTTATTTTATTTTATTTTATTTTATTATTTTATTATTTTATTTTATTTTATTATAATTTGTCAAACAGAAACAAAAACAGGAATAATATAAAAATACAATGACAGGGACGATAGGCACGTTAGTGCACTTATGCACACGGACCTCTTAAGTATTCACAAGATTCACTTAACAACCTTGTAACTAACTGAACTGCCATCATTCACTTAACAACTGTGGCAAAGAAGGTCATAAAATGGGGCAAAACTCACTTAACAAATATCTTGCTTAGCAACATAAATGTTGGGCTCCATTGTGGTCGTAAGTCAAGGACTACCTGTATTTGCTGATTGGCAATGGGAAATTTTGTATGGATGGACTGATACCAAGGAAGATGTTCTGAAGATTGGCAGGTGGGCAGTGAGGATTGATAGCAGATCTTTAGGGCGGCGGGCCAAGGGCCAATGCGTACTGTGATGCATGTACAAATGGCAGATGGTTTTAATAGACATTCAGAAGAGGAGACGAGAATGTTTCAAAAATAAAACAGGACAGAATGCCAAAGGTTTGGGAATCCTTGTTTAGATTCTTTCTTCCTTCCCTGATCCTACAATAGAACTATGTTTGATTTTACTGTAGCTATCAATCTGTTGCCTTGGAAATCATTATATTTAACAAATTTAGAATAATAGAAAACAAATTAGGAGATTGAATTTTTAAACTTTTAATGATGGGTCAAATACAAATATAAATAAAAAGTTAATGGATTTGTGTAAAAAATATCTATATCCCGGTAACTTCCAAACATATAGTCTTAATATAATTTGAATAATATGAATAATGTTTCTCTCTCATGTTCTTTAATGAAGGAAAAACGGAAAATGGGTCAGATCTGGCTGGGAGCTGCAGAACAAAACAAAACAAAAATCCATACCCCCCCCCCCCAGTGCAGTGCTCTGGGAGAAGCAATTGAGCAGCGGTATAGCATGCTGCAGAACTGCTTCATTCTGAACCCATGACCCAGAGTAGGGGTCCCCAAACTTGGCAACTTTAAGACTTGTGGACTTCAACTCCCAGAATTCTCCAGCCAGCAATTCTGAGAGTTAAAGTCCACAAGTCTTAAAGTTGCCAAGTTTGAAGACCTCTGACCCAGAGGAAGGGGCTCCTGTTAAAGAGTTGGAAATAATTCCAGAAGCCATGTGTCGTATGCATTCCCTGTATTGTGCTTTACATCAGATCTGCTCTGAATAGCCTCTTAATCATACCTTTTCCTTTGTCTCTTTGCCTGTATTGTTTGCCACTGTCTTTTTCTCATATCCACAATATATTGCATCTTTCAGTCATTCTCATTTTTACAGCATTCTGTTTCAAATAATCCTTAGGTTACATTTAGCCACCTTTCAAAGTTATGACAGCACTTAACAAGGGGGACTTACAACCAGTCTTCGAAGTTGAGGCCATCGCAGAGTTCCCCACAGTTGTGTGATTGCGATTCAGGCACTTAGCAACCAGCTCACACTTATGGTTTGCCATTACAGTTATTTTTCTATTTATGATATATACTCTTCTTAGATGTTCGTGGAAACCATTCAGCATTGGACTAAAAAAAATATGGTCAGCCTAAAATGTAATGTTCATTCTGGTCACATTAGACTGAATTACCTTTCTCTTAAATGGATGATGGTGGGATTCCGAAAGATCTCCTATATGGTGATTTAGTGCAGGGAAATCGCCCCAGAGGGAGATCACAGCTGCAATATAAGGATATTGTAAGAGGGATTTAAAGGCCTTGGGACATTAACAGCTGGGAAACCTTGACCTCTGATCGTTCAGCTTGGAGGCTAAAGACGCAGCATGGCCTTCTCCAATTTGAGGAGACATTTGTTCAGCAGGCTGAGGCAAAGAGGCAGTCCCGGAACCAATGAAATCCGGGGGCCGGGCAGGGGACAGAATGGATCTGCCTTCAGTGTGGAAGGGATTGCCACTCTCGGATTGGCCTTTTTAGCCACACTAGATGCTGTTTTAGGAACTCTTTCCAGAGCACAATATCATAGTCTTTCGAGACTGAAGGTTGCCAATGATGAAAGGATGACCCAATGGGGGGTGTTATAGGGTTGTCTAGTATATTCTAAAGTGTTGTATTAATTGATGTGTAATGTATTTTTTAGGTGTTCTTCTCTTACACTTGTAATCCAGCTGTTGATAGGACTCTGAGGAAGAAGGCAGAAAGATTTAAAGCCCACCTAACCAAGAAATTCAAGTGGGACTTTGAAGGTGAACCAGAGGACTGTGCCCCCATAGTTGTTGAACTACCAGAAGGAACATTCGTGGACTGAACATGACTCTGGGTTTTTTTAATATTACTATAATTTTCCAGTTGTGCCATATCTTTCAGCTATGAAACATATTCATCATATTTTGCTTCTTTTTGTACATACAGAACAGTGAGATGGCGTAGCAAGATTTTTTTTTCCTTGTAGAAAAAGTAGACAAGATTGTACCTAGTCTGTCCTACCAATGAATTTGTTCCCACATTGTTCTTGAGTCTTGGATATTGAACAAAGTTAGGTTTATTTCACTGCAAAAATGAATACTGTAACATGTTTTGAACAATATTAAAGAAGGAAACATCAAATGCTACTGTTTGAGTTAGTCCAGCAATAATTGTTTTCATTGATTTTATTTTGTGGTGGAACTTTAGACTGCATTAGAATTCTTCCCATTCCATCAGTTTTATTCCATCCACTCCTAGTTTTTCTTACCCTTTTAAAAATATAAAAATCCAAAGTGAGTTGCCTTGAATTGAAAGAAAAATTTTGTGTTTTAACTTTGACAATATTCTGTCTAAGTTGTTTCTAGAAAGCTACACTGAATGTTCTCCCTTCTTTTTAGAATGTCCTCTCAGGACAGGCTGCTTTCTGCTGTTACTTCACAGGAATGAAAATGTTATAAAATAGCCTGGAGCAAGCATAGGGCCTGTTATCTTGTAATGTTTTCTCTGGGGTGAAGGATGCTGTTAAATTTTTCAAACATTCCTTACTATGTGAAGATTTAGCTTGCTCATTTCTTTTCAGGCTATAAGGCTCCTTCAAGGGTTGGTATGCCTATGTAACAAAATAAACTTGCATTACTGTTCAACACAACAAAACTGCCTATATCAGTTTGCCTATGAATTCTCCCCAATGTCTTCTTTATATGAACTTTCCAAAGGTGTGCGCTTGTGCTTGCTTCTTTGTTTTATTAAATTTATATGCCACTCATCTCACTATTGAAGCGACTGGGAGGCTTAGTCATTACTGATAGTGCTATGATTGGGATAAAATACTGTTTATCATTCTTACAACCTTTAAAGTCTCTCTTTCCTACTTGAAGACAACTTAGCATTTGAGCACTATAGCTTAGTCTAGAGCAGTGTTAGTGAATCTTTTCGGCACCGAGTGCCAAATCAGGGGGGGGGGGGGGGTGCGCACACGCACATGCTGGCAACCAGAAGAGAGCCGCTCAGTGCACGCATGCGTGCACCAGGAAGATGATCTTCTGGTTTCCGGCGCGTGCATGCACACCGCCCTTTCTGGATCGGGATTCCCTGTGCACAGTCACCCATGCCCTGGTCACGTCGCGTCTGGACTACTGTAATGCTCTCTACATGGGGCTCCCCATGAAGAGCACCCGGAGGCTCCAACTGATCCAGAATGCAGCCGCGCGGGTGGTTTCGGGGGCTAATTGGCGCTCCCATATAACACCCCTCCTGCGCGAGCTGCACTGGCTTCCGGTGGTCTACCGGGTGCGCTTCAAGGTGCTTGTTACTACCTTTAAAGCGCTCCATGGCATTGGACCTAGGTATCTCCGAGACCGCCTGCTGCCACAAACTGCCTCCCATCGACCAGTGCGCTCTCACAGAGAGGGCCTCCTCGGGGTGCCATCAGCCAAGCAGTGTAGGCTGGTGACGCCCAGGGGGAGGGCCTTCTCTGTGGGAGCACCCACCCTCTGGAATCAGCTCCCTCCAGACTTAAGAACCATTCACGACCTGTCCACCTTCCGCCGTGCCCTCAAGACGTACTATTTTTATCAAGCCGGGCTGGCATGAAAAAGTTTTTGGGGTTTTTTAAAATTTTTAAGATTTTACTAAATTTTAATTGTATTAAATTAGGGCCACATAGAATATTTTCTTTTAAATGTATTTGAATGTTTATATTGTATTTTTTACTTGGCTGTTCACCGCCCTGAGTCCCCTGGAGAAGGGCGGTATATAAATTTAATTAAACTAAACTAAACTAAACCGGCCACCTGGTCTTCTGGTTTCCGGCACTCCCGCGTGAATGAAGACCAGCTGGCCAGCACGCTGGAACCCAGAAGAG
The DNA here is from genome assembly GCA_023053685.1 of Diadophis punctatus similis. Taxonomy (NCBI): domain Eukaryota; kingdom Metazoa; phylum Chordata; class Lepidosauria; order Squamata; family Dipsadidae; genus Diadophis; species Diadophis punctatus. The sequence continues at coordinate 22,186,606 of JALIGW010000003.1, forward strand.
CAACGGGCGACAGCTCGCATGCCCGGAGAGATGGCTCTGTGTGCCACTTCCGGCACGTGTCCCATAAGTTCGCCATCACAGGTCTAGAGTTTATTGGACACTTCCAGAAAGCCAGTGGCCTTGTTGCGTTTAACTCTCTGCAGCAGTTTTGCAGCCTTGTTTTCTCCGTCTTCCCTTTGAGCAAGTCATGTGCTTTCTAGGTGGCCCTTAGGAGGGTGTTCTGCCCCGATCTCTTTCTTCACAATCTTTCCAGGTATGTATCTTGAGGTGGAAATGGCCAACAAAGAAAAAGAAATGAAATGCTGGCAGTACTAAGTTCATTATCTTATTAATGACATCCTGTTCACTGGAGAAGCTCTTGGAGTGTAAGGCAATGATGAGTTAATTTCTAACACACATTATGGCAAGAACCCTGCCCCAATTTAAGGCAAATATAGTCTAGTCTACACCAAACTTCTAAAAGAATCTTAGTTAACTGGTTCCTCCCTCCCTTCCTTCCTTCCTGATAAAATGCCTGAGCAATTCCCCTTCTCATACAGAGTTTTTAAAATATAGCTACTTTTAATAATATGATTTATCTGTTGTTTAAATGGCGGGTCATAGAAGGAAATGAAATATACATGTAAAATATTTTTAATATAGAATAATTTTATAATTTTTTTCCTGTCTATTTAACCCATACATTCTTCCAGAATAAATGTTATTTTTAAAATTGGCCAAATCTTTTGCATGTTAATATTTATTTTTTCATTTACCTATCTTATTATTGTATTATAGATACATTTCAGGTGGTAAGTTCTTTTTTTAATACAAAGCTGCTTTTTTTCAAAATTAGGTGATGTCTAACTCAGTGTTTCCCAACCTTGGCAACTTGAAGATGTCTGGACTTCAACTCCCAGAATTCCCCAGCCAGCGAATGCTGGCTGGGGAATTCTGGGAGTTGAAGTCCAGACATCTTCAAGTTGCCAAGGTTGGGAAACACTGGTCTAACTAACTGAAAAGGGGAAAAGAAAATAATTTTTTAATATTTATTTATCTCGTCCATTTTCCAATCAGTCTAGTCTTTCTGTCAAATACAATTTGCGTTTTACTATATCACTTTTATGAGGCTCTCTACATGGTTTACACTTTCATTTTGATTACAGAAATCATAAATGATAGATTCAGATTATACTAGATTATACTGGAGTTTTGATTAAGAAGGACTCAGGATGGTTTATTGTTCAGTTTGCTTCATAGAAATATTGTGTATAATCTGGTATAACTACCCTGTTTCCCCCAAAATAAGACATCCCCTGATAATAAGCCCAATCGAGCTTTTGAGTGCATGACAATAAGGCCAAGTGCTTATTTCAGGATTCAAAAAATATATAAGACAGGGTCTTATTTTCAGGGAAACATGGTACCAAGAGAATGAAGAAAATTATTTTAAACTTGGTATTTCTAGATGTGTTTGATCACAGTTCTCATGATACCAGAAGTGTAAATATCTCACATAGCTCTGGTTAATCCTGTTTTACTGTAGAATTTGTAAATTAACATTTCTTTTTTCTAGCCACTTGGGCAATAAAATTAGTTTTATTCTTTCCTGTGTATTTTTCATTTACAAAACATGTTTTAGGGTAAGCTAACCCAAGATAATATGATACAAATAAATGGTGTTCATTCACTGCAGTAAACTTGACAACGAAAATAACATCCATTTGGAAGATTGTAAACTTCACTGAGCCATAAATACATGAGATGCAGTTGCATGATATATCAAGCTACAAAACAGCAAACCCAGTTTAGTGTATTATACAAATCTATCCGTTGGTTTTTTACATGACTTCATTAGTCAGGTGTGAACATACAGCATTGCATAAGACAATATAAGTACTGAAGCCTCATTAATATTTGCTAAATAAATCATATCAAACCTTTTTTAAAAAATATTTTAAACAGGAATATTTTTTTGGTCATCTTGGTAAGTGAATACATTTAAATTCCCAAATGGATGTCTTCTGTTACTTATTTCTCTTCATGTCCCCACTAGGGACAATATGATTAACCACTTGCTTAGGTGATTTTTGCATAAATATGAGCTGCAAAGACCGGCAACATGGTTCTGGAGATTGCAAAAATAGGTCGCTTCACAAGGTATTACTATTCAGGTACTGTGGCTGAGAAGGCTGGCTTCCCAGTGGAGCTTATCTCCAGCTTCCAGTGGCGTTCATCAACTTCACCTTGAAGGGCTTTGTGGTCCCCTGAGGGCTGGTAACAAAGAGACTGTGCTTGAATGTGTCACTGACTTCTCCCAGCAAGCTGACTTGGTGGCTGACATCTCTGAAATTTCTTTAGTTAAGCAAAGGAAAAAGCAAAGATGCCTCAGATGGAGAGGTAATTTATAAGTGCCCTCCAACTTTTCTCTGAATGTGACAGCTTTTTCAATAGGCCAATTTAAAAACACATTTTTTTTTAAAAAAAATCTGCAATTATTTTAAGCACTGCAGGATTGGTAATAGCTAGGTCTTGGGAGGGGGGTTTAAATAAGGAAACAGTTGCCAATTTCAAACAATGCTTAAAAACTGTTCCAGTTTGAGATTAGTAGGGGTGGGGGTTATATAAATGCAATCAATTGTATTTTGCTATTCAAAATTGCCACAATCTTGAGCATGAGCAAAATATGATTTTGTTGACCAATAATCCAACAACAGAAACCAGCTAGGATCCAAGTGTGTACATTCTCTGATCCGAGCAATTACTGTAGATCTCTGTGCTTCTATTTTAATGATCTCACTATACTCTTCAAAGCATCTTAAACAAATCACAACCAATATCCCACTAAGAGAATACAGGAGCCATCTACAACATAAGAGTGTAAGAACTGTAACAGCCATTATGTGGGACAAAGAGGCAGAAGACTAGCAGAAAGCATCTATGACCACCAACAGAAGACATGAAAATTCCTTAATCTCACAACAGATGGACAGACTCAACCATCGTTTCAATTAGGAAACTCTTAGTATCTTAGACTAAGCGAAATCCTAGGAATTCTCACAAATCAGCCAACAATAGACAGCTAAATCATATTTACATATAATTAAAAACGGAATTAAAAGGCTAAGGGAAAAAAGAGATCCAAACACATCTTTCCAGTAATCAACATCTAGATAAGCAGGGATAAACACCAGACAAACAGGCAGAAAATAATAATCAAGGAACTACCAGGGAGAACCCGCACCATCAAAACCAGGAGGTTATATACTGTATATAACTACACAGCAAACCCCACACTTGCTTACAGTGATGCTACCTAGTTGGGTAAGGAAATGTTTGCAAGCAAACAATCTGGCTCATGAACTCCACACTTCAACCCTAACCTAGGTATATTCTCTTCTATTAGAGGAGATATTCTTTTGCAGAAGAGGAACATTATTGTATGTATTCTTAATCTCTAATCTTCTTAGAAATACTATAGTGCACTTTTACCAAAGATACGAAAGACTTGCATGCAAAAGAGATCCTGCTCTTCCAGTCCCCCAATCTCCTTGGCACAACTAACATGGAAACATTCTTCTCCGAAATAATGGAGGCAGGCAGTAGCGTAGAAAATTCAGACATTGTCTAAAAGTGATTTACCTCAAGATATCACTGGTTTCTGCATGCACACATCAAATTAAGCTATTATGTGCTGTGTTTGGGTCTGAATTAATATGATAGATCAAACCAGCCATTGTGATTTGAAGACCTTAGTTGATGAGTTAGCACTTGGAATGAACCCACTGTGGCTTACTAAGGACTAAAAAGGGGGAGCGGGCCCTAGGGGGAGAGCCTTCTCTGTGGCCGGCCCCGCGCTCTGGAACCAACTTCCCCCAGAGACCCGAACTATCCCCACGCTGCTGGCCTTCCGAAAAGCCGTTAAGACATGGCTTTTCCTGCAGGCTGGGGGTAGAGCTTAATCCACTCGAGCTCACCCCCAAGTATGTATGGTTGGTGAATGGTTGTCGATGTTTTTTTTTTATATTGTGTTTTTAAATTTTGTATTTGCTTTTAATTAATATTTAATTTTGTTTATTCTTGTATTTTTCTCTGTTGTACGCCGCCCTGAGTCCTTCGGGAGTTGGGCGGCATATAAGAATACCAAAATAAATAAATAAATAAATAAATAAAAACAAACAAAACACGTTTAATGTGATATGTGAACACAGCCAATGACCTATTCTCATATTATGGTTTCTCTGCTGGTTCACAAAATGATTTTTTCTTAATAGAAAGATCTTACCCCCTCCCCTTTCCACCCCATGTTTAGATTCAAATTAAATTGGCATTTAGAACATAGAGAATGATTTTTCAAGGTTTGCTAGTGAAATTTAAAACATTTTTTTTCAATCCAGTGGGGGAACTCTTAAATACCTACTCCTTGATGGTATATTCTAACATCTGAATTTGAATGGGTTTATTTCCTTCCTGGGCGTCCCTTAGGGTGCTTAACATGCATCACGCTGACGGAAAGAGTTCTGATTAAAAAGATTCATTCGTTTATCTGGTTCATTTTTCTCAAGTCTAGCTCCTTTATGGCATAAAATTCCCCAAGAGCTTTTCATTTACTTTACTCAACAAGGAAGATGAATTTTCATAATGAGGTGTCTCCTGTGTTTTTGCAATTGTCCAAGAAACTGTGTCAGTTACATTTTTCTCTTTATAATGTGTTCTCTATGGGCAAGATGGTGGTAATGGCGAAACTGAACAATTGCAATAGAAATCCAAGGAAAGGAAAGCATTTCCAGTGGGAACTGAAAATATAAGAAGGAAGTGTTAATGAAATGGCAAATTCACTTATTTTTATAAGTGACTATCATGATACTTTTTCTTCCTTCAAGGATGAAGTTATCCATTCTGACATTTTAATGAAATCAATGCTGTCTGTGCAACTCATTAAAATACACATGACCTACATTTTTCTTAAAGGCAATATATACATTCCACCAATTAGCAGACAGAAATGAGAAAGTATATGTTATTAAGGGTTACCTACAAAGTTTCTCCCAATCAAATTCTTTGAAACAAAAGGCCACGACTTGACTCAATGAAAAATGTGTCTCGCACCCAGCAAGTGAAAAGCAGTAGCTAATCTACACTAAATGAAACTGGAATCAAACTGAAATTTAATCCAGGAAAGTCCAAAATATTTCTTATCAGTAGCAGCACGACCAACTATTGCTACAACAGGGGTGCATTTCATTCTAAATAAATAGTTTTCCCCTTTTAAAAAAATCAGGTTTTTAGTATACCACCCAACTTTCTTGGTGATTCCAAAAAAACAACTTGCAATCAAGTTTGATGGTGCCTAGTGAAACAATGACAACCTTAAAAAAAGTTCAGACCAACAATATATTAAAATTGGAATGAGCCCCTCCTTGACAATTATTAAATAGTGGGCAAACCAGAGAAGTTTTTACCATCCACTGAACAGCAAGCACGCTCTTCAGATGTTCCATAATGGGGGCAGAGAAGTCTCATGTTTTCATTAAAGTTAAACTATCCCTTTTTAGTGATGTGGGATAAAGGAAAATCTCATATGTACATCAATTATAAGTCAGTTCGCATAATTCTTCCGATAGTAGCCAATGAAAGTACTACAAAAGGTAAATGCTGCCTTGAATTTAGTTTGTCAATTCAATTCATTTCAATTCAAACCTTTATTGTCAGAGTACAACGTGTGTACAATGAGATTGACTGAACTTCCCTTTGTGCACCCCCCCCAACCCAATACAACACACAGTGAAAGACCCAAAAAAAATTCCTTAATCCAGTGAATCCTGCTAACAAACACACAATCCTACTGCTCCATGTGAACTTATTGCACATCACACCAGCCCTGCAAGTCAATCGTACTACGTTGTTGTAAAGTTATTTTCCATTCAGAAGTCTGACAGCCCATGGATAAAAACTGTTCTTCAGCCTGTTTGTGCCGCTGCCTATGCTTCTATATCTCCTTCCTGATGGTAGGAGAATAAAGAAGTGCTGACCAGGGTGTGAGTCATCCCTGAGGATTTTCCTCACTCTTCTAAGGCAGTGAGCCCTAGCGATGTCGCCTAGCGGTATCAGGGGACAGTCCATGATGTTTTGTGCTGTGCTCAGCACCCTCTGTAATGTATTTCTATCAGCGGTTGTCAAGCCAGCATACCACACCATAATGCAATGAGTGAGGAAGCTTTCTATTGTGGACCGGTAAAAGGAGGTCATCAGTTGTTGTTCTACTTCGTATTTTCGCAAGACCCTGAGGAAGTGGAATCTCTGTTGGGCCTTTCTGGCCACCTGGGTCGTGTTGATTTTCCAGGTGAGATCTTTGCTGAGGTAGACTACCAGGAATTTAAAGGAGGAAACTCTCTCCACACAGGCCCCTTCAATGTAATGTGAGGCAGGTTCCTCTCTCTTCTTCTGGAAGTCTAACACCATCTCCTTTGTCTTGCTGATGTTCAGGTGCAGGTTGTTTTCTAAGCACCATGTGGATAGTTTTTGAACCTCCCCCCTGTACGCTGTTTCGTCCCCGCCTGTAATAAGACCCAGTACGGTGGTATAATCTGTGAACTTAATGATCACAGTGGATGGGTCAGACGATACACAATCATGTCACATCCATATAGTTATCTTAAAACAATGTGGTAATGGTTTATGACTGGAATGCTAATCTCTGATGCTATAGAATTTCCTTGTAAACTTATAATCAGGCACCAATTACCCTGATTCTGCTTAGTTTGAGATCAGTCAAAATCAGCCGGCGGCTCTTATCTACCATGATACTTGATATAGAGAGAGGTAGACAGTGCAATTATCATAAGAAGGTCTGTGAAATGCACTCACATTTTCAGAAGGTGCAATTTCTAAACGCTTAGCCGCCACCTAGGTTTTCTGGGACACCAAAGAACCAAGAAATATTATTTAAATATGTATTTCAGAGGGAACGGAACTCCATCCAGAACAAATTATATAGTCCCAGTCCCAGGCATTGCTCTTGTCAAAATTGAATCTGCTTATTAGATGATATCGAGTCTGTTACTGATACCAGACATTGAATGTTCAGTGTTTGGACACCAGTGGAAAAGAGGAAAAAATTGAGTTGCTACCAGCCATACAGGGATAAAAGTGGTGTAGGGTTTCCTGCCTAAGCAGGGGGTTGGACTAGAAGACCTCCAAGGTCCCTTCCAACTCTGTTATTCTATTCTAAAAACTAAGCCTAACTTTTGTGACCATCTCTTTTAGGTAGCTGATAAAGAGCAAAAGAAATAAACCTGAGCTCCAAAGCACCTCATGGTAATCTATAAGCACCAATTTCTTGGAAAATTCAGCGTCCTGTTGTGCATAGGGATAGTTACTCCTAGACTGTCTTAATTTCATTCAGGCACCTTAAAAATGAAATTGGAGGATTTAGCTAAAGCTTAGAAATGTCATGCTCAAAAGGCAATACTAGTATATGTGGTATTTATGCATCATATTTCCCTATGGTACAGAAATTATTCCATATATATATACTGTATATTGTTCTGAAAACTCAGTTTAGAAGTTTATATTCTTTCAGATTATGTGCCAGTAGTTCTAACATTATCAGGAAAGACAATAAAAATGAATATTCCACACTGTTATCTAAGTTTTAAAGTTAATTTTAATTAATTAATTTTAATGTAAGTTAATAATTGCATAGTATGAATATATCAGTATGGTATCAGTTTTTATTTGGTTCTTAAATATGGATACTTCTATCAGTTTTCTCTCTCTCTCATTCTGACTTTTCTTTTGTTATATATAATAGAAAATAAAAAACCAAGAACACTTGTGCAGTCTAACTAGGAGAATTTCACAAATTGTAATCCCAGGAGAATGCCAAGTTGAAAACAGTTGGAAGTAGATGGATAAATGCCATGGAAAGTTGCAGTAATGTAGCAGCTCCTCTCCTGATCAATCCTATCAATAAGTACTTCCTGTGAGGTCTTAAAACCTATTTTGTAATTTTTGAGGAAATGACTGTGATTCAGGGATAATCTCCCTCAGTGCAGTGACAAAGAAGTTTAGGCAGGTGGCAGCACATCCTTCTGTTTAAGCTGCTTGGCTTCTTTAATGCCCTCTTAGAAGCCTATAGGTTGGTTCACAGATGCCTTCCTGAAAATTCATCATCCTGCCTCTGCACAGTGTGGTTATCACACCAAGAGCAGTAAATCTTGCCTTCTCTCAATACAACACCCTTCTTTATTTAATGTAATTAATAGCAAGCCCTTGCTAAAGCCCCCTTTTCGGGGCTGAGAGAGTGGAAGAATAACTGTTTATCGGAAATTCAGAAGTGAGAAACAAATGCGAGATAGGTTTTGCTGGAAGTAATTTTGCTCCTGTCAACTTCCATTTTGATGCTGCATGTCTCAGCTGGGTCCTGCTGCAACCTGCTGAAAAGGTTATAAATTCACTTGGGAAGGAAAGAACTTGTTACTCATAATAACAAATAAATATATAAAAAATGAAACATTGAAAATGACTGAGTAATACCATTTCTCTTTCTGTTCTGAAAGGCTAAACATATGCCAAAATGTGGAAAAACTTCGTGCATACTCATGAGTTGTAAGACAGGCTTCTTTCCAACCATAGAAGATTTTTTTTTGAAAATAGCAAATAAATAGATGATCAAATAAATGAATCCCTAATAAAGTGAAGTATCAGATGGACACTGCTAAATGACCAGTCATGTTAATACTGTCCACAACAAAACTGTATTTCCTACTATTGCTGCATAGGATTGTTGTAGGACAGGGCTGTCAAACTCACAGCCCACAGGCTGGATGCATCACGTCCTGGCCACGCCCACGCCCGGTTTAGTGAAGAGGAAAAAGTCACAATACGTCACATGACACCGGTGACATCGCTGTGACATCGTGTGTTTGACACCCCTTTTGTAGGATATTTAATAGTATTAGACTTACTGTTTTACTTTTGTGAATAACTTCACAGAGGTCACCTGGCAATTTCCTAAGCAGAAGCACAGAAAACCAGAAATAACATATTATACTAAACCATGGTTTGTTGAATATCTGCATTCATACATTACACTAAGCTATAAATAACAGTGCCTGGTTCACATAACAGTGCTACCACATAAACTACAGTGCCTGGTTCACACAACAGTGCTACCATAATCCAAAACACCATTATTTCCTCACAATTCCAGAATTTTTTTTTCATATATTCAGAATTCATATAAATATTCAGAAAATATTTGTGTGATAGTATTTAGAAGTCAGATCCATGGGTATGAATATCCAAGGGTAATAATGAACTGAATTGGCTGCATTTTTCATGAATAAATAAATAAACTGTTAATTTTTCTTTCTAGTTTTGGATTGTAGTGATGGCTGCCTAAATTCAGTCCACCAAAATAGCTTGTTCCAAGACTCTCTTTCTCTCCCTATCATCCTCATCCTCATCCTCATCCTCATCCTCATCCTCATCCTCATCCTCATCCTCATCATCATCATTTATTTCATGTAACCACACAGCTGAGGTTTGCATCACCTATAAGACTAAAATGAAATCAGCTTAGTAGTTTAGTGGGTTATGTGAACATACTGTACACACTGTAGGCATGTCTCTACAGTATTGATCTGGCCCAGATCTATATGTTATCTGGAACTGTGGCCTTTCCATTATGACTTAATATTGGAAGGATTCAAAACAGGAGATATATAAAATGGAATGAAGTCCTGGGGTTGCGGAATGAAATACTGATGAATATAAGACAAATATTATGAAAAAGTAGAATAAAAAATATCCTAACAGACCATGGCTATTTCTCTGTAATTTTCCAAAAAGACTAAACAATCATTTCTTAACTATGGAAAAAATATATAGAATGCTTGGTTTCTGCAAAACACAGGAACTAAAGCACTATGTGAAAATAGTTAAACTTTGTCCCAGTTTAGCTGTAACAAACAGTCCCATATCATTAAATTATGGCTGCTTGAACTTGTTTTGTCTTTGTACACTGATAAATCTTTTATTAAGATTTCTAGTTTGTGAGCCACTGTTTCTCATGCTTCCTCTTCTGGAAACAAACCAAAGGATTCACAAGAAACTCAGGTGTACAAGAAGTCGAATCTACACAGTCTTACCCAACTTTAATACAATTCTGTTCAAGGAAATTTAGCAATACTTTTTTAGAATGTCAGGCTTAAGTGCTCTGTGTCACTGTTCTTTCGTCTTTATATTTAAGTTTCTGACTATAATCCCTTGATGACTTTGTATTGGCTGAATACGTTACTACTATTTTTTTAAATCTTCCTTGTGCTTGTCCTATTAATGTTGGAAAATAAAAGTGCATCTTTCGATTCTACATGTGAGAATTCCTGTGATTAATTTATTAAAAATGCTATAATTTTATTACTGGTTTTTTAGGTTCTGAAAGCTATCCAGAATAAATTGGGAAATCAAGTAAGTCAAGGTGCATTTAGGATTTTGCATTTTGTTGTCTTACTAATCTTGGTTTTTTCTCCCTCTTTAAAAAATAGCATGCTACTTTGTATGCGTTCATTTGAAACTGGAGAGTGGTTTTTCAAAAGCAGAAATAGGCCTTGAGTCAGTGTACCTACTGAAAGAGAAACAGAGAACTGACTGTCACCCCGGGCCTTCGTGTTGCTTTCATTCTGCAGGTTGTCAAAGCAAGACTTAAATACAGCTGTCTTGAACAGTCACAGCCCATCCTGGGATGTTAACAGATAGATTTTGCACATAGTTCTGAAAATGATGGATGATCTTTCCAGAGAAGGTGGCCTTCAGGTGGGGGTCATGTCTGTGACACTTGACAGGTTTGCAGAGTGTCAGTCCTGCAATATAATTATCTGTCTGTTTTGGGGGAGAAAATGGAGTAACTTAAATAGTCAAGAAGCACATGAAGTACTGAAGTTGAGCAGCAAGTACAAAATAGAAAAAAGAATAAACTCTCTTACTAGCTTGCTAAGATATCTGAAGATTAGTTTGACCTTGAAATATGGGACAAAGGATGAAGACGACAGCTTGGAAATAATGAGAATGGAGAACAATATTATTCTCTCTAATCCCCCCCAACTTACTTTTTTTCAGTGTTTCTCCAAGTGATATCCAGAAAGAAAGGGAGCAAAGATAGGTTGCAAAGAGAAATAACTGATGAGTTAGTTCTAATTAGGCCAGATGCATCAGGCACAATAATAAATCTTATACAGGCAGCAGAACATTTTCAGGGAGATCATTGATTATTTTAAATATCACCCTTAACACTGCATGTTTTTCAGGAAAAAGGAGGAATGGCTAACTAATAATAACACATAATCAGGAAATGGCTCACTTGAAAAGAGAACTATTAACTTTTCTCTGAAAAGCCTTGAGTGTCAGATCCCTGGAGCCTCCAAAAGTTGTTGCATAATTGCAGCTTTTCATATGATTGAAGAACAAAATTATCCATAAAAGGTAAAGGTTCCCCTCGCACATATGTGCTAGTCGTTCCCGACTCTAGGGGGCGGTGCTCATCTCCGTTTCAAAGCCGAAGAGCCAGTGTTGTCCGAAGATGTCTCTGTGGTCATGTGGCCGGCATTACTAAATGCCAAAGGCATATGGAACGCTGTTACCTTCCCACCAAAGGTGGTCCCTATTTTTCTACTTGCATTTTTATGTGCTTTTGAACTGCTAGGTTGGCAGAAGCTGGGACAAGTAATGGGAGCTCACTCTGTTATGCAGCGCTAGGGATTCTAACCGCTGAACTGCCGACCTTTCGATCGACAAGCTCAGCATCTTAGCCACTGAGCCACCGGGTCCCCATTATCCATACATACATTATCCATACAAATTATCCATACATACCTGGAAAATAATCAGCTAGCAAATTTAAAAAAAAAGTGGCACTTGAAACACAGCTCAAAAGTTAAGTGTGGCTCTCAGCCAGCAAAAGTTATCCACTCCATTCCTCTTTGCCCCAAGCTGTTTGGATACAGAGAAAAAGGTACTCAGAAGTGTAAGCTTTTAAATATCCAACTATATCCAAACACTACAGTACAAATACTGTAGGATGGGGAATACATAACAGTTTTTTGTTTCTTCCACTTCCTGTCCCCTCCCCCCTTTGTTTCTTATTCTGATAAAGAGTTCTGCAGAACCTCTAACTTTGCCTACTCACCGTAGCATTTGGTTGGTCTAATAAAAATATTCCCTAGCTACATGTTTTGTATTTATTCTCTTACTGATCAGTGTGACTGTCTTTATTTCTCGGGGGAAAAGAAATATCATTTTGTTTGTGTTTTATATGTTTCTTTAAAGATTGCCACGAACTATTATGTAAATAATTTGATAAAACAAATCTGATAGACATAGAGTTTAATTTTAGACTTTGCTGGTGTTTCTTCTCCTTCCATGATCCCTTTTGCCCTTGCCAGCCTAGTATACGTCTGGAGAGAAGTAGACAGTGCTTAATTCAGGGCATTCTAAGTCTTTAGTCAGGGTCAAAGAATGGAAGAGGTATAAACCAGTGGTGGGTTCCTACAGGTGCGGTCCACTCTATAGCACTGGTAGCGGCCTGCTGGTGACGTCACAGTACCGGTGCGGTCGGTTGCCAGTGCCTGGGCGCCACCATTTAAAAAAATTTTTTTTTTACTTTTTTTTTAACATTTTCTTCTGTGCATGCCCAGAAGCCGAGCTTCCGGCACTACGCATGCGCTGCCTTACTACCCCACAGTGAGTCAAAGCAGGGGAGGATGGCTGAGGGAGCATGTGAGACGCTGAAAGAATGGGCGGCAGGACCTATCTCAGTTCCTCTCCCTTCAGCAGTCCAAGAAGCCACGAATGCGCGGTCACATGGCTGGCAAGCCACACCCACAAAATAAGCCACGCCCACAGAGTGGTAGTAAAAAAATTAGGAACCTGCCCCTGGTATAAACATTAAAGGAATTAGTGGGGTTTTTTGATTCAGTGAGACATACTTCCAGATAAGGAAACAATAATGCCAAATTAGAAAGCAAAATTCAGAAAGGTACACCTTTTAAAGGTTCTCAATCATCTGGCTATGATGTCTATGGAGATTCTCTGTCATCCAGGTCATGGTTGTCCCAAAGGTGTTTTTTTTCAAAAGGCAAAGCACCTTTGGGATATCTGGATATGATAAAAAATACATGTGATTGGAGATTGCAGTTCTAAATAAGCCTTTCTTTCTTGTAGATGTCTTCACATATGACAGTCTTATGGCAATGGGACGAGGAGGATGATTAACTTGGCTTTTCCATGAATCTTGTTGGGTAGACAGTGACTGGGTATGAAAAGGTCTTGTATCTGATTTCAGAAATGGTTTACTGAGCCTTAGGAAAAGGAGCAGAGAACTGATGTGTTTATTGTCTAAGGCAGTGTTTCCCAACCTTGGCAACTTGAAGATGTCTGGACTTCAACTCCCAGAATTCCCCAGCCAGCATTCGCTGGCTGGGGAATTCTGGGAGTTGAAGTCCAGACATCTTCAAGTTGTCAAGGTTGGGAAACACTGGTCTAAGGGGAGAAATGACTTGAAACATGATTTATCAGTACTGTTGGACTCCTGCAGTGAGCCAGTCATAATTAGATGACACAATGGAGAAAGGCTTAAAATTATTTAGTGAAAGACTTCATCAATTGAGCTTCAAACCTATCGTACTTACAGAATTTGAGAACAAGCATCATTTGCAAACAAGATTTGACTTATTATTGTAGGAGTTGACTCCTGCACTTTATTTAGTCCTGATTCATACACCTCTGCTGATGTAGTAAGTGTTGGGGGAGGATTTCTGTTTCAAAAATAGTTTCTTTTATTGCTCTGACGCTTTTTTCCCCCTGCTAGTAAATGCTTCTAAGCCGCCCACTGTTACTTATTCTTAAAATGTGCATAGCAAGTTAATTTAAGAAGATTATGCTGCAAAAAAATGGAATTTTGTAGAGATGTTGACTTCGGAGGCAAGGTTAGCTTTTACAAGGAGGAAATTTATTTTTAATTTATGGATTTTAAAATAAATAAGAATGTCATGATCTTTTATCTATCTCATTTTGAAGCATGGAAAATTATTTATAAAGATAAACATTAATACAGGAGACTTGGGGCTTTATATTATTCACCTTCACCCATGCATCTGCATTACTTGATTGCACATTGAGAAGTTGCGATAATATAAAACACAGCTGGAGTTTCCATATCAAGTTGCATCACCCCAATGAAGTGATTTTTTTTAACCAGTCCATATGTTTCTTTCTTTCTTTCTTTCTTTCTTTCTTTCTTTCTTTCTTTCTTTCTTTCTTTCTTTCTTTCTTTCCTTCCTTCCTTCCTTCCTTCCTTCCTTCCTTCCCTCCTTCCTTCCTTTCCTTCCTTCTTCCTTCCTTCCTTCCTTCCTTCCTTCCTTTCTTTCTTCCTTCCTTCCTTTCTTTCTTAATACTGCCATATTTCCCAAAGATTCCCAGCAAATTCTAGTAAACAAAAAACAATAAAACTCCAATGATAATCAATTAAAGTTAATTAAATAAATTTAAATTAGGTTTAAAATCCTGTACGATAACACTTGGAAAACAATTAAAATTTACCAATTTGTAAAATACCCAGACCACCACCAAAAGACCAAGACAGAGCTGTTGGTCGTCTGATTAACCAGCAACCAGCAATGTTCCTTGGGTGAGCTTTTTCTTTTAACAACTTGTAGGAAGCAGTCACTGAGGGATCAAGTCTAATTTCTAGAGGAAGAGAATGCCATAACACTGAGTCCATAGCAGAAAACATTTCACCTGATTAAACTCAGTTTCTTACTCACTAAATGGATAAATGTCACAATTTTTTTTTAGGATGAGTGTATTGGATAGAATGGAGAATGAATTCTATAAGAATTTTGAGTTCAAACCATGTGGATGCATATCAGTTAAAACCAATAGACACAAATACTAATTTTTAGCTTGCAGCTTTGGCACCTAGCAGTTCGAAAGTATGCACATATAAGTAGATTAATAGGTACACTTTGATGGGAAAGTAACAGCGTTTCATGTGCCTTTGGTATATAGCCATGCTGGTCACATGACCACGGAAAATGTCTTTGGACAACGCTGGTTCCCTCAGCCAAGAAACGGAAAGGAGCACCATGCCCTAGAGTTGAACATGACTGGACAGGAAAATCTTTACGGCTTTGGCAGAATAACTCACTTAAGTTAGGTAACAGAACAGTCCAATCAATCAATCAATCAATCCATCCATCCATCCATCCAACCAACCAACCATCCAAGAAAGAAATAAAAGCTACTGAGCAATGTGAAGATCTTTTAGCCATCTTAAGACAACTTGTGGGATACTATGTCCTGCCTGCAACCAGAGGAGATACTGAAGTTCAATCATATAGATTACTTCATTTCAACGGTTCTCTTAAAGGACCTGAAAATGCAGCATTGAAATTTGGGTAAAAGCTATGCCAGAAAATCTAGAGAATGTGTCAGCTTTACAAGGCAGACCAAACCAAGAAATAGATTAAAGTATATCAAAAAGAATTCTATATGTGTTAATTTGATTATAGAAAGGGCTTTTCTTTTTTTCAATCATGTTAAGCTGTAGAAAGTCCTTAGGAAAATGGGACTTCCAGAATATCTCATTGTCCTCATGCGAAATCTATACACAGGTTAGGAAATCACAGTATGGACAGAACATGGTGAAATAAATTGTCTTCAGGTTAACAGAAAAGTATGAAAAGGCTATACTTTCCCCTAATTTATTCAACCTATATGCAGAATATATATTAAGCAAAGCTGGGGTGGAAGTAGATCAATTTTAAAGCTGAATGAACCTGTGCTATGTTCATAACACTACTCAAAATAGCTGAAATTACAAATACACTGGAATGTCTAGTAATGAAAGTGAAGGAGCTCCTGGGGAAAAATAGTAATTATTGAAAAATGGAGGAGGGAGGAGGAAGAGGGGACTATTTCAACCTGTGATGTCACCGACAGCTGTCCACATGGTCAGGGAACAAATTGCAGCCCTGACCTAAGGAAATTCCCATGAATGATTTTCTAAGGAAGAGGGTTATGTGTGAAATGGGGAAAATGCTTGGTTGAACTTTTTTGAGAGTTCCCAGCATGGCATCTCCCATCAGTTATTGCAGTCTTTCTAGTTCCTTTCCAGCCTCTCCTCTGTCACAACTGCTAATGTCCTGGCACAACACAGTGCCAGTCCACCAATCCTAATTTTCCCAGCTCCTCCCTCCTTCTTCCCTCTCCTCCCTTCAGATAGCAATGAATTTGATTGTTTCTCTGCTCCCCATCCCCAGATGTTTCTGCCTGGAATAAAATAATCCATTTTATTCTGTACATGGAGCAAAGCAGCTGTTTCTATTCCATGCATTGAGCCAAACAGCACAAACAGATTATTTTGATTCAAGAATGGATTACCCAGAATCAGCTGGTCCATCCTTGAATAGTTCCTGAATGAAACATTTGTTCTTATTTGGGAACATTGGAGTGTGGTGCTCAGCAATATGACTGATACTCTCTTTCTCATAACTGTCTAAGGAAACATTTGATACAGTACCTGTGGATGTTGTTTAAGATTGATAATGAGCTGGATGGGAGATAAGAAGCTGAACTGAAATTAGTAAATGATAGAAGTGATGTTGACAAATGGACAACCATACCTAGTCATTGAGGTTCAGCCTGATTTTATTTATTTATTTATTTAATTTATTTATTTATTTTTGTCAAGTACATGTTGGTAATATACATAGATATAACATTGTTTATGTACATAAGATGGGTACTGATAAGAGGGAACATTAGGACAGGGACGGTAGGCACGCTGGTGCACTTATGCACGCCCCTTACTGACCTCTTAGGAATCGGGTGAGGTCAACAGTGAGGACAGAACTGCAGTTACTTGAAAGAGCAGATCTGCCATCTAAGAGCATTTCTAGATGGTCAGTTGACACTGGTCTCATAGGTGGTATTTATGATGTGGAGGGCTTTCCCACACTTAAGATAAGTGTGTGAGCCAAAAGCTTCCTGAGCTGGCCAGAATATGCTGCAAAATGTCTCGGACACATCCCATCTTGACTACTGCAACTTCCTATACTTAACATCTTTAAAAGGGTTCAGAAGTTGCAAGGCTAGAATGCAGACTAATCAATCATATGATACCTATATTCAAAGATCAGTACCTATCCAGACATTAGGATCTGCAGAAGTTCCCACTATCACAGGCCCATCTGATTAGGTGGCTCAGTGGCTAAGACACTGAGCTTGTCGATCAGAAAGGTTGACAGTTCGGCAGTTCAAATCCCTAGTATAGGTCTCCTGCGTGAGCAGGGGGTTAGACTAGATGACCTCCAAGGTCCCTTTCAACTCTGTTACTGTTAATTTACTTAGCATAAGGAAATGCACTCTGCACCACTCACATGCTATTTCATTCATTTCCTTAGGAATTGTGTTTAGTGTTTCCTTGGCAATTAAATGAACTGTAAAAATGCATCACTTGTGCCAATATTTGACCTGCTACTTAATTTCAGCATTAAGTTTTCAATTTCGGGGGTTCATTAATATCATCCTGTGATTTTCCAAAAACCAATTTTAAATCTCAATATATGTTTGGAAAGTTGGTTGGCAGCTAATCAGATCACTTCTCTACATTTAGTGGGGGCAAAGGAAGCAACATTTTCGTGGCCAAAGCTTATATTTAAAGTTTTTGGAAGACCAAGAACCACAATGAATAGGGTGATGTTGAAAGTGGACATGCAGGACGACATGCAGAAGGAGAGGCTTAACTTTTCTCTCCTTTTTTTCCTGGATTTTTTAATGATGGGATGGGGTGATGATGTTTTGTTTTTTAAGCAACAATAAGCCCATTTTGCCCTGGCACATGACAACACCTAGTTGAATTACCTAATTATTTAAGATGAGAGGCCACCAGGAAATGTCAAGGCAATAGACTAGACTGGGAAATTTAAAAAAAATATCCTAAGAAGACAGTGAAAAAACATTTCCATACAGTTGCCAAGACAACTAGGAGTTGCGCTGGTCTCAAAGGAGGTTTCCTTTTAAAACTTACGTTGGAGTTTACATGGCAACTTTTTGTGTTGCTGGACAATAGGAAGCCATACCATGGATCATTTAGAACAATTGTACTTAGAATTTGGTGCTGTCATTGGAGGGACTTCCACAGGCTGCAGAAAAAGATTACCATTCTGGGGCCTCAAATTATTTATTCTTGGATTAGGACTTTGATAAGACAACCGCATCTTTTCTAGTGTTGCATAAAAATTATTATTCTTGGAAATTGTTCTTAAAATTGTTTCAGAGGAGAAGTGAATTATGGAGAAATTCTATGGTATTCTTGCGATTAGTTTCAAAATGGTTGGAGGAAAGTGGGTGTGAACTTCTTGTCTACTATGGGACAATCGTCTTACTAACAATCTGCAGCCCTTCTGGCTCCCCACACTTCAATTAAATTAATTCAAACTCAAAGAAATCCCCAGGGAAGAAATTTGAGGGAAATGTTCCCAGTGGGAAGTATGAATATTCAGAGACATTTCAGAGCAAAGAAAAGAGTTACTATCGAAAACACCACCAATGTCAACTGCAGCTTCTGCCGCTACCAACAAGAGAGTACACTTGAAAAAAACACCAAGATAAAATCTCAGCTAAAAAAAAAAAATAGAAACCTCTTTCGCAGAGGAAGAAATCTTTTGAGAAATCACAAGGCAGATTTCAGCACAGCATTCATCTATTCAGCTTTGACAAAATGGGAGGTAGGATGAGGTAGAGAAGGATTACAGGGACATTAATTCCAACACTTTAAAAAAATGCGTCTGTAAAGAACAGAGTCTCCTGCAAGAGGAAAAAAAATATATTGTTCCACCTACACTTCTTACATAAATAGCTTTCCTCTCAGCATACACATTCTGTTTTCCTTCCAGTGGCCATGTAAAAGGACCATCTGTACAGATGGCAAGATGAAAAGTTTGATGTGGAAAGCATTTTCCTACTCAGAGCTGCTCAAAAGGTCCTTCATTGTATGACAGCAGTTCTCAACTGCACTGAGTCCCCACAGCCCTACCTTGACCTTCTGATTATTTTAAATGCAGCATACCAGGAGATTAGCATCACTACCTCAGCATTTTTCTCAGTATCATGCCCTTACTGGAGCATCATTTCTCTTCAGATCTCAGCAGTTCTTGGCATGTCAATCCCATCATTGGCAAATTAGCCATCATTATTTAATATGTAATTAAACCTGATATCATGCATCAGTCTGAATTCTTTTCTTAGGCGCAAATCCACAACTCCAGCAGAAGCAGGTTTTGGCCTGTTGACAGCTTTAAAATAGCATCTCTGTTTTTCACTGCTGTGGAAAAGGCACAGGAGATGTTGAATAGAGAGATAAAGCTGGAAATCCAGAAATATTATTTGACATACGCATTTAAAATGTTGTTAACCTTGCTTTTCAGCCAAAAAAAAAAAAAGTCATGAAAAGATTTAGAAGTATCAACTAGAAATAGTCCTTTCTCTCTGGAAGACATGGCACACAAAGAAAAAGGACGCGAAGAGAGAAATATAGGGAGAGAGTAAAAAGGAATCCATCAACAAGCTGCAATGAAAAACTTATTTAGACTAACAGGACAGAAGACAGTTCAGGGTGACAATGTAGGGAGAGCTAAAGTTGGCAGAAGTGATGAAATTGCCCTCTTTCTTCTTTGAAGTCTTATGAGATAACTAACAAAGGTAAATGCACCTGACCGCTTGTATACTTGAAATCAGGTACCCTGAAGGACATTGATTGGGCCCCTATAGCAAGGTGTCTAAGGCCAAAAGATCAGGAATTGTTTCCTGTCTCACCACATCACATGGCATTATGTTCCCTTTTTCTTCCCATAACTCTTGAAAAGTTGTTTGTAGCCTTGGGCGGTAGCCTCAGGTTCCTACAACCCTTGCAGGGGTGGGTTCCAATTTTTTTTACTGCCACTCTGTGGGCGTGTCTTAATTTTGTGGGAGTGGCTTGCCAGTCATATGACCAGGTAGGAGTGGCTTGATGGTCATGTGACTGGGTGGGAGTGGTTTGGCAATGACGTGACTGGGTGGGAGTGGCTTTGCAGTCATGTGATAGGGTGGGCGTGGCCAACTTGACATCACTCACATCAAAGGTTAGGGTTAGGGTTAGGGTGCCTGGCCTCCTTTCACCTCAAAGGCCTCAACAAGATACAATTTCCCTGTCTATTTATTTACTACTACTGAACATCTAAAATATACTATTTAATCCTATGTATATATGCCATATGTGTATATACATATTACACAGGCCCACAAAAATATACATTATCTACTACACACACACACACACACACACACACACACACACACACACACACACACCTCTCTTCTAAAACTATACACATTAAACCTCACTTACTGCATTTGGAAAAACACACCCAGAGTCCACTTTCTGCCACACATTTAACCATAACTTCTGTACATTAGAACATTACACATGCCTTCAGATGTACTTTCCTAGTTTGCACATGACTGTTAGAGACAGGAGATATCATGGATTGAGTAAAATGTGGTGAAACTCACTTAACAATGCTCTTGCTTAGCAACCAAAATTTTGGGCTCAATTGTGATCATAAGTCAAGGACTATCTCTGCCTTCCTCTGCATGGCAGCCTTGTCCTAGTAAACTCCTTCTCCTTTCTGGCAATTTTCCTCTCTGTTAGAGGCACCAAAATAATCCAGACAATGTAAGGTTTCCTGCTGCAGCAGGGGGTTTGACTAGATGACCTCCGAGATATCTTCAAGCCCTAAATTGCTGTGCTATTGAAGTTTCAAAGTGTTTTCTGAAGCCACGTCTAGTGCCAGGGTTTGTGGTCTTCCTTCCTTCCTTCCTTCCTTCCTTCCTTCCTTCCTTCCTTCCTTCCTTCCTTCCTTCCTTCCTTCCTTCCTTCCTCTTCTCTCTCTCTCTCTCTCTCTCTCTCTCTCTCTCTCTCTCTCTCTCTCTCTCCCTTCTTCCTTCCTTCCTTTTTCTTTTTCTTTTTCTTTTTCTTTTTCTTTCTCTTTCTTTCTCTTTCTTTCTTTCTCTCTCTATCTCTCTCTCTTTCTCTTCTCTCTCTTTCTTTCTTTCTTTCTTTCTTTCTTTCTTTCTTTCTTTCTTTCTTTCTTCTTTCTTTTCTTTTCTTTTCTTTTTTTCTTCTCTCTCTCTCTCTCTCTCTCTCTCCCTCCCTCCCTTCCTTCCTTTCTCTTCCTTCCTTCCTTTCTCTCTTTCTCTTTCTTTCTCCCTTTACCCCCCCCCCTCTCTCACACACACCCCTACCTGGTCTGGGCACAAAGTATCTGTTGTTACAGAAGTTTTCATTTCTCTCTATAATACACCTGACACTAATCAATACCCTATCTCTCAACTACATAAAGCCTATGCATATTTACTTGGCAGTAAGGCTACTCTCTTTCAGTGGGATTTACTGCTAATAGATACACACATGATTGCAGGCAGGCAGCTAGCTCCATTGTTTAATATGCTCTAAGTAAAATTTCTACATTAACAAAATTTATACCTAAACAACAGAATATAGGAGCAAAAAATCATAGCAATAGTCTGAGCTATCCTTCTTTCCCCCTCCCCCCTCGCTTCCTTTTGCTTTCAGGGTTGGAGGGAAAACCAAATAAAAATGGGAAGGATAGAAAATGGCGCAAAATAGAAAAAGAGCATTTTTCAGCCGCTTTCTGGGACTGAAAAGTTGAGGAGACCCAAGCAGGGGTGGGTTCTAACTTACCTCGCTGCCGGTTGACTTCCTCAAGATGGCGATCACATGCACAGTGCCATAAACTCAGCTTCTGCACATGCTCAGAAGAAAAATAAAATATTTTTTTTAAAAAAAATATATTAAAAAAAAAGAAAGCCGAAAACAAGATGGCGACCACATGCACAGTGACGGAAACTTGGCTTCTGCACATGCTCAGAATAAAAAATAAATAAATAAAAATTCAAAAAAATGCAAATTTTTTTTAAAAAAAGATGGCGGTGCCCATGGACCGGCACTGACTGATATGGTTCGGTGACATCATCATGATGTCACCAGTGGGTCGCTACCGGTTCAGGTGAACCGGTCTGAACTGGGAGGAACCCACCCCTGAACCCTTGTAATTAAGCCTAACTGTTGTTGTAGTCACACAGAGTACAGAAACTTCAAATTGTATTCTTTTTCTTTTTTTTCAGAGCAGAAAGTCCTGAAATACCTTGCCTAATGTACCTATCTCAGTGAGATGATGAGGATGTCCAAATTTTATTATTTTCTGTAACAGTTTAACTTGGAAGCTGTTTTAAAAAGTAATCAAGCAGAACCTAGCTTTTTTTGTTGTTCTTATTGATTCATTTTTTAAATTTCATACTAGCAGTTTCAGTGCTAATATTTCTTTATTAGATTGATGACTTTTCTAACAGAAAGCTAAAGCTTGTATTTCAATAGTCTGAAGACTTTTTTGATGTTCAGAATACTTTTCAGAAGTTGAAATTTTGCAGTCAGTTATAGGCATCATTTAATACAGTGTAAGTTGCTCTTGATAACTATATGTAGATACACTGTCATGTCGTGTGAACTCAGCTGTGCTGCTCAGTTAGTGGCTGGTTTGCTTAGTTTCTTTTTGTGTACTGTGAGTGAATTTATATTGTGTATATCTTGTCTTTTCTCTGAAGTGACTGGTTCTGTGTCATTCAGTGACATCTATGATTGAGTAAGGACTTTTTTTCCTTCTGTTTAATCAGGTCTAATCCTCTGCAGTTTTCTTGACAAGGTTTTTCAGATGCAGTTTTCCATTGCCTCTTTCCTAAGGCTGAAAGAATATGAGGAGGCCAATATCACCCAGCTAGCTTTCTGCCTAAGCCAAAACTAGAACTCACACCCTTCCGATTTCTAGCCTGGTGCTCTAACCACTACACCAAACTGGTTTCTCGAGTTGGAACTTAGGGTTGTTACATTTTGACTGCAAAAATATAGGTAATATTATAGGCATAGACAGCAGCCATCTAATAGTTATCCAGTTATCAGTTATGAATATGTGGGGTTTTTTTTACATTTTTAAAAAATGTTATTTTGGTATACAGAAAGAAAAATGGAAAAAAGAAACAAGAAAAACAAGCAGCAGAATAAAAAAGAAAAAATGTATTCATTTTAAAAATCAGTTTTAAAGAAGCCATTACATCTTGCTTACAGAGAATAATAATGACAGATCTTTTCATTAAAGGGCAGGTCTAAATGCATGTCCAACATTGTAAATTTGGGAAGCATTCTCTTTCAATTGCAAAAAGGTAATTTTCTTTGTTAGGGCCTCTGCTTTGTAAGTCCATTGTTCTTCAGATATAGATAAACACCAGCATTTCAGTATATAACTTTAAATCACATTCACATCTTTATATTCTATTATTCACCCAAAATTAAAATTAACACACTTACGGATAATAAAGCCAAGTAGAATAATAGTGGGCAAACCCTTAGCTTATGCATAACAGTCTCTTCCAGATATGGCAGACTTATTTGAACCTGAGACATGCCAGTCAAAACTAACACTTGAATTACTTCATGAACTGGCTCTGACCCTAATCTTAACTTCTTTATATTACACCTTACAGGATTAAGGATTTGAGATTAATATGCAAATATCATAGCAGACAATACGCCTCAGATGACCCTGTCACAAAAATTGCTCCCAGGACATGGTAGCTGCATCTTTAAGCTGGCAAACAAAACAATTTGATGCAAATGCTTCCATCTCCCGCACACTATCTGGGGTGGGGAATGAAGCTGGCTGCATCAACTGGCCTTCAGTTTTGACAACCATGCAAATAGGAAATGAAATGGGAGAAATGACTCACCTAAAAGCATCTCGCTAAGAGCTTTAAGAACGATAATTTTCAGGTTTTTAACTAGTATTATAAGTTTTCTCATTACCAAACTCTTAGAGGAGCCTACAGAGTGCATCTGTGGGTTTGGCTGGGGGAAATAATTGACTGACAGGGTTGAAGTGGAAAAGGATGAAGGACATTTCCTTGGCTTCATTTGTGATAGGTGAGGTACCTGGAAAAGAATCCACTTTGGTACATCTTTCACACTTTCTTTTCTGCAAGGCGAAATCAGGTATTCGCAACTTCGGTTTACAACACAGACTTGACCAGAGCTTGCAATGGACAAGAGTGAAAAATAAGCTATAGGGATGTTGGCCTTGTGCAGTGGAGAAGATGTGGTGTCACTATTCATGGGTTGCATTTACTGTACAAATGCTGCAGATAAAATGTTTAAAAAGCTTCTTGATACCAAGACAGGCACAAAGTGCCCCAGTATTTGAGAAGGAGTTTTGTATTCTCCCTGAAACCTACTCTTCTGTGTTTAAGTAACAGTTTCCCCTAAGAAATGGAGTGAAGGTTCTCACAAGGAAAAAAATATCTCTATGGAAAAAGAAAGTAAATAAAAGGAAGAGCTTTATTTTCTTCCTAATAATGCTTATTTTAAATCAGCTGGATTTTCCCATTGCCTTATATTTTTTTCAGGAGGAAGCATTGATTTTTTAAAATTCCCTGTTTTACAAAGTGTTATAAATTGGGAGATAATATAAAATCTCTTGGCAGAATTTTTATAGATGTATTTCAAGCTATTTAGCTCTCATCAGCTAGCCATACCCTTCTAGGATTTGAACTTGGGCTAATTGCCTTGCTCCCTCCCATATTTGGTTTACCAGGTGACTGGTAAAAAAACATTTTACACACACACACACACAGAGAGAGAGAGAAAGAGAGAGAGAGAGAGAGAGAGAGAGAGAGAGAGAGAGAGAGAGAGAGAGAGAGAGAGAGAGAGAGAGAGAGAGAGAGAGAGAGAGAGAGAGAGAGAATATAAATCCTTCCATTCCCCACTATCCTGTCAGAGCTGAAGAAGCTTCTTGGATGAGAAGCAAAACGTCTTCAAACTAAAAAAATAAGAAAGTCCAGGTGCCTCCTGAAAAAGCACTTTTGGGACTTAATTACTTATTACATCCTTGAATTAGGTTCCTGTACATTTTCAACACAGAGAAGATGATTGGATCTCATTATTTATAAACAAGTTTTCCTTCTACTTGTCACAGTTAGTTTAATAGAAAATGGGGAATAAGGGAAAGCCACACTCTTTGGGGAGGCTGACATTGTCCGAGTCAAGAACAATGCCCCATCAATGAAGTACTAAGTCCCAAAAGCAAATCATAACCTACCGGTAGCTAAATCCACCTACTTAAATTCTTAATTTCTTGGTGGGATTGTAAAAATGCAGCCTGGTTTTCACTAGTTCTCCTTTTGTATAAACGAGGTTATATATCTCTTTGGGAAGACAAAAATCCGCTCGCTGTTGCTGGCGGCTCTGAAGAAGCAACAAAAAAGCTAAATTTTATTAATTCCATTCTTTCAACATGAGGTCACTTTATCCATATTTATAGGGTATAATTGTGCAATAAGAATAGAACAGCACAATGGCCTAGAGGTGAAGATGCTTGTCTCCCACTTGGAAGGTTGAGAGTGGAATCCTAGGCAGTGGCAGGTATTTCTCTATCAGGGCGCAAAGAGAAACTATCTGCTGCGAACTCTGCATAGGTCTCAGGAAGGGCATCCGGCCAGTAAATGCTCAGCTCCACTCAGTCGCCCTGACTCCACCCTGAAGCAAGGAATGAAAGGGTCATAAAAAGAAAAAAAATGCAATAAGAAATGTGGGGTTTAGCAGCACCAGCTATTTCAATAAATGGAGAGGGCTCAGAACTACATGAGACTGTTAGAACTGCTCTTTGCAGACTTCAGAGTTCTATCTTGACCATGACTGTCAAAAACTGATGCCACAGTTATAATAGTAGAGAATATCACAAATGACATCATCAGTGCATGGAGGAAATGTAGGTTACTGGGTGCTTTTATGCAGTATTTTGGTCTAGCAGTCTGATGTTGTCTGGCTGTTGTTTACTTTCAATCATGTCTACATATTGGGTGCTGGTTGTTGCATATATGGGTGTTGGTAACTAGCTGTATGATATTTGCTTCTTCCTTTGACCTTTTTTGTCCTTTTTCAATAATTTAAAGGTAAGCATATTTCTATTTTTCTGTTGATGACTAATATGTCAGAATGCCAAGCTGCTATATATAAGTGATGAAAATGCTTTCATTTCACATCACAGAGACCAGTTTAGCCATAGTTTTAAAGTTGGAATGGAAAACATTTTACATCAAGCAAGGTCTAAGAATGCAAGAGAATTTCTAGAACTTGGCACTTCGTGGGCAGCTAGCTCTATTACTCTCACTTTAGAGGACAAGTCCCTTCTGATCTGGGTATGTGGTTGCCAAGGAAAAGCATTCAGTCTGACTAAATTGAAAATTTTAACAGAAGACAAGATGGGTAGATGGCACTTCCGATGACAGAAACATGGCCGTTAAAAAAAATAAAAAATAAAAGAGGCAGTGTCTGACTGAATGCTGAAGAAATGAGATCCCTCAGACCAGGAGAGTCAGAAGTGAGGGGAATAACTAAATAACAACAACACAACAGAGAGCGCTCGTTATGCATGTGGATGTATGTGTTTATGTGTGAGGGAAAAAGAGAGAGAATACACAAAGAGTGAAACACAATTGCTGCTTAATTTCAATCTTAGCCTCTCCCCAAAAAACCCCTCACTCCTTACAATGTTGAATATATCATTTACATGAAACCGCTGGGGGAGATCATCCGTAGACATGAAGTGAGTTTCCAACAGTACGCTGACGACACCCAGCTGTACATCACCACCCCGTCTAAATTCAGGGAGGCGGTTGATGTGATGTGCCAGTGCCTGGACGACGTTAGGACCTGGATGGGGAGGAACAGACTCAGACTCAACCCTGACAAGACTGAGTGGCTCTGGATATTGCCTCCGAAGGACTATATCGACTGTCCCTCCTTGGTTCTTGAGGGAGAAAAATTAACTCCCCCAGAACGGGTTCACAATTTGGGAGTCCTCCTAGATCCACACTAAAATTAGACCAACACCTTGCAGCTGTGGCTAGGGGGGGGGGCTTTTGCACAGGTTCGCCTGGTGCACCAATTGCGACCATACTTGGAGAAGGAGGCTCTACTCACGGTCACTCACACCCTTGTCACCTCTCGACTGGACTACTGCAATGCGCTCTACATGGGGCTGCCCTTGAAGAATATTCGGAGAGTTCAACTGGTGCAAAATGCAGCTGCGCGTGCTGTGGGGGGGGGTTTCAAGGTACACCCAGTAACACCTATACTCCGCCAGCTGCATTGGCTGCCCATTGGTCTCCGGGTACAATTCAAGGTGCTGATCATTATCTTTAAAGCCCTACATGGCTTAGGACCAGGCTACCTCCGGGACCTCATTCTGCCGCATTCCTCCCTCCGACCGGTCAGGTCCCACAGAGTGGGTCTCCTCCAGGTCCCGTCAGCCAAACAATGCCAACTGGCGGGGCCTAGGGGGAGGGCCTTCTCTGTTGGGGCCCCTGCTCTCTCGAACCAACTTCCCCCAGAGATCCGAATCATCCCCACCTTGCTGGCCTTCCGAAAAGCCATTAAGACATGGCTCTTCCTGCAGGCGGGGTGAGTTTGAGACGATTCTATATCTGATGTCTCCCCCATGTATGTATAGTGTGTGTATATATATATTTAACTGTTTTTTAAGCTGTTTTTTAATGATTTGTTTGGAGTTTTTTTAAAAAATAAAATGTTGTACGCCGCCCTGAGTCCTGAGGGAGTAAGGCGGCATATAAAAACTACCAAATAAATAAATAAATAAATATATTTTCATTTCCCTCCTTATGTTAAGAAATATCACCATCCAAGAGGACAAGAAACACCCAGGATGCCATCAAAAATATTCTAAAAACTACAGTTCATGTCTTGTTAGGCTGCACCCTCCATAAGAGTGGAATCTCCAGGCTATGAACTCATCTACTTCAAGATCACAAGGAATTGAAGGAAACGTGGTGATCTTACTGGACCATACAAAACTAATCTAGTCCAGATTCTGTTTCCAATGCAGCAAAGCAGATTTGTATTGGAACCCACAAACTGGATATGAAGGCAATAATCTCATCGTAATAAAAATAGGCTAGACAACCATTGGATGACTCCAAAGAGTTATAAAAATCTGAACACTCTGCTTTCATCTAGCAGTGATAGTCCTAGGCAGTCACCCTCCTGCCTATCTTCCTTAGCAACTGGTGCTTGGATTCCCTCTTATTCTGGGAATCCTGTCTAGTCCTTTAAATAGTTTTGGTGCCAGGGAACTGTGATCTTGTTAAGCTGTATTCTTTTGGGTACTACTTTTCTAAAGCAATTAGCTATTTAATATGCTACCCTTTGGAGTCTTATTTTTACAAAGGAAACTGTATACACAGCCAGCTCACTTGTACGGGTTTTTTTCCCTTCCTCTTGTTGCAGAATAGATCTTGCCATACAGGCTGACCCATCATTGCTTTGGTTGCTGCCTGCAAAACTGTTGGTTAGAGCTGAAACACAGCATCTAAATCCTGAATTAATTTCCCACTCCCTCATTTCCTGCTTCATTCAGATTCACAGGAGGGACCCAGTCTCCCACCCACAAGATGTTTGTATTTTGGCTTTGGGTTTGTTTTCTTAACAAGATGGAACATTTAGACATATGGCCATTGATTGTGTGAGAAAAGAAGAAGACTGATGAGAGTAACAATGCAGAGTGCTGCTGCGAGCTTTGCTAGGGAAGGCAGACTTCATAATTTACTGATCATCAGTATTAATGGTTAACCCAGCCTAACCCTGTGCAAAATAATTATCTTCATCCAGCTTCAAAAAAGGCTTTTGTTAGTCCAAAGACAAAATAAAATTGGTATCATTTTAACTCACGTATTCTTTTTACAATTATTGTTTCATCTTCATCACACAGGAGCTATAGAAAATGTGGGTTTGCTGCTGAAATATTATCAGTGGAATTGTAGGTCTACATCTCTTAAGAGGCACTGGGGTTAGGTAGTGTTGGAACAACATCTGGACTATAGGAAGACAAAATTGACGGCACAGAATCAATAAATCACTCAATCAAATAAATGCATGGCTAATGATCAACTTAATAAATAGCCATTCCACAATTATCAATTTATTTGCAAGCATGAATAATGAATGAAGCCATGCCTGAATGGACAGGAAGACATTAATCCCAGATCAGAACTGTTGTATCAAAGATGACTATAGGGTGCAAGGATAGGACTAAACGATGAAGAAATGAGTCACCTACTCAACTTGAAAAATATTTACTGATTATAATTCTACATGTGGACTTGTACCACAGCAAAGATTTCAGTTGCTCTCAGCATAATATATGAGCTTTTGCTTTATTTGTTAAATTAAGGCAGATTTCTTAGATTAGGTGGAATATTTTCTTATTTGTTCATTCTGGCTTATGATTCATATTACATAGACATTTTTTTTATTAATTACTGAATATTTATTTGATTTCAATACTGTAATGGATTGGAAGATAAAAAGCATTTTAACATGCAGTACATATTTAGTGTTACTTAAAAATGTTTTTTTTCATTTTGTAAATCAATTTTTCTCCTTGTTCTTATTTTTCTCCTGTTTTTCCCCTTGGTTGAGCTTTTAAATATCTATTAAATCTATTAAATCAATAAGTTTTTAAAAGAGAGAAATAATTTCCAGTGATAAATAGCTGAACAAACTTCTCATTCGGATGGATGAAGATATTGTGATAGACTGGTATCTAAAGATAACATTTTCAAAAACAGAAAAAATATCCTTCCTTGCTAAATAGGAGTAAAAATTGTATTAATATCTAGATTCAGACTAATTAACAATTGGTGGTCCAAATCCCCTTGAATTCCATTGACCCATCTAATTCCAAGGAGGTTAGTTAGATGGGAAGATTAATGTCAGGTGCAAAGGACCAGATCTACACAAGAAGGTCCAATTAAACTGATTTATTGCTAAACAACTTATCCACAGGAATCTTCTCAACCAACAGTTAGCACCTGCTTGGAATTAAATAAGGGACAATAGAATTCAAGGGGGTTGGACTTAGACTCCTTGCAGCTACATCGGGATTGTAGGCTGATTCCTCTTTTAACTCTGCCCCAGGTTCTGCCATTCCTTATCCTACAGGCAATTATTCTAGAACTTTAAATCAATAAACCTATTAGGTGCTTATCAAAAACTTTCTGTGTCTGGTATACACTTGAGTACAGAGATCCAAACTGGCCGAAGGCTATCCAGCCCAATAAGCAGAGCTCAGCAGTGTTCAGAGCTGTTCCCAAATAAATTTTCTACCAATAAATTGTCCCCAAGACATGCAGTAGCTTTCATCTAGAAGCTAAACTGCCCTCCTCAATGAAGACCTTCTGAAAAATACTGAAGACTGTAATCTTCTAGAGCAGGGCTGTCAAACCTCTGGCCCGCAGGCTGGATGTGTCACGTGCTGGCCAAACCCCCGCCCGGTTTAGCAAAGGCAAAAAAAAGTCCAGATACGTCATGTGACGCCACTGTGATGACGTGAGTTTGACATCCCTGTTCTAGAGAGAACTATGCACCATTTATAACTGAATTTTTATTATTAGTTGTTTAGTATTGTGTATTGGAAAAATAATTTGGTTCTATTCATCAAATTGTATTGTTATGTTATTGGAGAGTTTTTATTTTTATCATGGATGTTTTATAGGACATTGATATTGTTGTAAGCTACTGTGTGTCTAAATAGCTACTGTGTGTCTAAATGATTTGTCAGCATACAGAATTAACTAATTAATTATTCTGTCCACTAGCTTTGTCATTGGGCCTTCCTGGGCAGGAAGTTGTCTTTTCCTTTACAATAGTCATCTTGTATCTGGTTCTGATATTGTTTTAGTTTGATTTTTTGAATCTGACCTCCAAAAGAGCTTCTTGTTATATTAGGTGCCTATGATTCAAAACTAACATTATCTCTGAATCTAGAAATAGATGAAATCTTTCTAATGACATCTGTCCTATGGTCTGGCACAGTGATGGTGAACCTTTTTGTCTTTGCGTGCAAAAAATGCATGCGCATGGACAACACATGTATGCATGCCCACATCCATAATACAATGTGTGCCTCGCCCCCTGCGCATGCGCACTTGACCCTCCCGCACCCTGTTTTGGGCTTAACAGGCCTCCCTGAAGCCTCCCGGGACAAAAAAGGGGCATGGGGGGCGCTGCACCCCCGTGCCTCATTTTGGGCCTAGCAGGCCTCCCTGAAGCCTCATGGGACAAAAAAAGGGGCGAGTGGGGGGGCTGCCATAACCCCCCATGCTCCCCCCGTACACTCTGTTACAGGTGCTATGTCGGCCTTATATGTAGCTTTATTCCTCTCTAGTATTCAACTTCATTGTTCAGTGATGCATTTCCTGCCTCTCTGGGCTTTAACTCTATCTGCTCCTGTGAGGCACTTCCTGTTCCTGTTGGATATAGTTATATTCTCGATGGCTTATATAGTGTTTTAACTGCATTTTGATTAAACAATAGTGCTGCAGAGACCCGAAAATCAGCTGGCCGGCGGGAGGCGCACACAGGCATGTGGGGTGGAGCTCAGCTGAGTGATGGCTGGCATGCCGGTAGTGAGGCTTCCGAGTGCCACCAGTGGCACGCGTGCCATAAGTTCGCCATCACGGGTCTAGCACCTCTTTAACACATTTACTGTTGTGGGGCAATCCTTCCTAATGGATGACTTCCAAATGACTTGAAATCCAACTTCCAAGAACCCTCAGCCATCATTCCAAAGACTCAGTTGATAAGTCTGCATTTGTGGTTATCTTTGTTATTTTGCTTTCATTTCATTTCATTTACCTCAGTGGCTTCTAAGCAAGTAAAAAGCGTTAGTTAACCATTGTGCTAATAAAAAGGCTCATTATTAATTTTGTTTCTACTTTGTTTCTTTTTTTGCTCCTATTAAGCTCATTAACTGTTTCTTTTTAAGGGAATAGTGATTTTTAGGTGTAGGACAAGGTCATAATTTTTCTTTCCCTTGAGTAATTTTAGTGCCATGACTATGCCACTCTGCATAATAATTGTGTTGTTGAAACACTTCACAAATGTACCATATGAGAAGCCTGACTAATGAGGGAAAATGTTACAAGTAGTACTTAAAAATGCTGTATGCAGCTTAGAGTTTCAGAAAAAAACGTATAAGGCAAATGATGTTATTCTCCAAACAAAGAAATTCAAGTTACTGAATGCTGGTTAGCCTTGACAATCTTCCCAGTGATATTCTGGTGAGCTCTCTTGTTATTAAAAAAATTAGCCGCAGACCAACAGAGCAGTCCTCCCAGAGGCTTAGGAACAAACATAGTTATAGAGTTTATACATTCTTTAAAATATGAAATCATAGTTAATAAATTGCTGCATTTGTATTCAAACAGCATACTAATGCATAACAAAACAAATGACAGAGCTTAGGCCAATACAGAAACACTATACAATAATGTCCTTTGTTTCTATAGTCATATTCACACATACACACAAAACACAGACCCTGAGGAATCACCATTGTGCTTTATTACTGAATGTCTTTCTAAAACAGCTAGGTGAAAATTTTCTGCATGCTGACTTTAACGATTGAATTGATGATTTGTAGAGAATCGTGATGCCTCGGCATCCATAGTTTAATTTAAATAGAGATTTAACAACAAAAAATGAAACAGGGAAATAATTCTCTACTTGCTTCTGCCAATGATGGACAAGTTTCTTAAAGCTATCATAAAATAACTCTTTCTTCAATCAGATCCTAACACAGTGGTTCCCAACCTGGGGGTCGGGACCCCTTTGGGGGTCGAACGACCATTTCCCAGGGGTCGCCCCGACATCCTCAGCTCCCCCCCCCCCACTGCCACAAGCCTGGCCATATCGACTCAACTCGCCCGAGCTCTCCGATTGGTTGGGAGAGGTGCCATTCGGTGAGAGGCATTTGTGACGCCTGGCGGCCGAGCTTTGACGGCATCAGCTAAGGGGCCAGCTTTGCTTTGAATTCTGGGAGTTGAAGTCCAGGCACCTTAAAAGTTGCTGAGATTGAGAAATATTGCTGTACACTTGTTGGTTATCAAGTCTAAATACAGAAGTAGACTTGTTGTGGAAGATGATATTCCTTGTGCTCTTGCAAAGACTGGCCCGAGAATTTCTGATCTGGCATAATTACATATTGTTTTTGTGATTAATCGCTATGCTTTAATTATGTTCAATTTGTAACAATGAAAATACATCCTGCATATTAGATATTTACATTACGATTCATAACAGTAGCAAAATTACAGTTATGAAGTAGCAACAAAAATAATTTTATGGTTGGGGGTCACCACAACATGAGGAACTATATTAACGGGTCGCGGCATTAGAAAGGTTGGGAACCACTGTCCTAACAGCTTCAGTTGAGTCAAACAGATGGGCATGAAAAGCTTCATTCTTAGAAAAAAAGCAGAAATTGCATGACGCCCAGTCTGGTAGATGGGGCAAGACTTAGCCAACTTTGCAATTGCCTCTTCAGTGGCTTGTGAGGTGTGAAGCTTACTATTGCTATGTTGCAGTAAAATTTTCTTCTGTCCCTCCAGTCTCTATTTAATTTGATTTACAAATTCTGTGTATTGCAATGTAGTTCTCTCATAATGGTGTCAGGCTGAAGGATTTCCATGAAACTCCTATCCCCAAAAACCTAACACTAGGTTTAGGTGAAGCTTTGTGATGATATTCCATCGACTGATGCTTAGATTCTGGATCATAATGAGGAGCACTCACGATGTGGTAAAGAAGTACCTCACCTTCATTCTTGCAAGCAGGGCAACACTTGCCAACCAATTTCAAATCTTTCCTTCTGCCATAAGCAGGTTTAGAGACTAAGAGAGATTAACTTAAACAGAATCAGAATACAAAATAAAAACTTGGAGGAAACGAACTTGTAGACGGCCCCTCTGTCAAAGACCTTGGAGTACTCATATCCAACGACCTAAGTGCTAGAGCCCACTGCAACAACATTGCCAAAAAGGCACTAAGAGTTGTTAATCTAATCTTATGTAGCTTCTTCTCTGGCAATATTACACTGCTAACCAGAGCATACAAAACATTTGTTAGACCAATTCTGGAATACAGCTCACCTGTCTGGAACCCGCACTGCATATCAGACATTAATACAATTGAGAGAGTCCAGAAATATTTCACAAGAAGAGTCCTTCATTCCTCTGCTCGCTACAAAATATCTTATTCCACCAGATTTGAAATACTGGGATTATACAATTTACAACTACGTTGCCTCCGATCTGATATAAATGTAGTTCACAAAATCATATACCAAAATGTCCATCCTGTTAATGATTACTTCAGCTTCAACTGCAGCAATACATGAGCACATAATAGATTCAAACTTAATGTAAACCGCTCCAAATTCGACTGCAGAAAATACAACTTAAGCAATAGAGTGATCAATTCCTGGAATGCACTATCTGACTCTGTGGTTTCTTCCCCAAACCCCCAAAACTTTAACCTTAGACTGTCTACAGTTGATCTCTCCCTATTTCTAAGAGGTCTGTAAGGGGCGTGCATAAGCACACCACTGTGCCTACCGTCCCTGTCCTACTGTCATATTGTCCTCTTTTATCGTTACTTTTTTACTTATGTTATGTTTATACAAACAACCACTATCCTATACATGTTTGACAAATAAAATAAATAAATAAAACTTGATGGAGATATGTGGGATCCATTGCCTAGGTCAGGGGTGGGCAAACTACATCTCTTTGAGGACCTGTGGACTTCAACTCCCAGAATTCCTGAGCCAGCCATGCATGCATGGCTGGCTCAAGAATTCTGGGAGTTGAAGTCCACAGGTCCTCAAAGAGATGTAGTTTGCCTACCCCTGGCCTAGGTAAAAGTGGCTGAAGCATTTTTTAAAAATCCAAAACAGTATTTTCATTCAGAAGCCGCTTAGACAGATGCCTCTCTAATTCACTGAACTATAAGAAAGTGGCTAGTTGTACAGCACAATCAGACTTGCAAGATACTGTGACTCTTCCAATCTCAATACAAGTAGCAGACCTGATCAAATCAACTGAAAGTTCATTTCTTGCTCAGGTCTCCCTGGTGGAGCTGGCAGCATGTGAGGGATCCATCTTGCACAACCTTCTGATATTGAAGAACTTCGATAACGTGACCCACATATTCCTGTGAAATGCCAAGCTTGACAGGAATGCCCCTTGAATGATCTGCTGAGTGTCCTTAATCGGTTCATTGACTTTTCTCGTGTGAAACTTGTTGGTTGCTGTCATATGTCATCCTCTTTATTCTTGATCACACAAACAGGCTTTTCCAACTTCACTTTCTTTTTTTTTTAGTCCAGCAATGCATTGTGCTCACATCAACCCAGTCATCACCATAAGCAACCTGTATTCAGTGGCAAATTTCAGTTGGAGGGCCTTTTTTTCAGCAGTCAAAAATTCAATCATGTTGCTTAAAACACACTGACAAATACTCACTGCAGGCTTCTATTTCATGAACTGTAAACAAATCCCTGCCAACCGAAGTGAAAGAACAGATAATACAGTAAAGAACATGTCAGAGCTTTTAGTTCACTACCATCATCTTTTGGCAATTTATAAGACTACAGACAATACTTTTCATTCAATCTTTGTATAATAGGCTAGTTCTAGCGTTTGCTAAGTCCTAATGTGTTTGGTTTGGATTAACTAGATTGTGAAGACCCAGTAATGATGTTCCCTGGATCAAACATCTTCATCACATTTGAGAAGGTTGGGTAGCTGGGTTTTTTTTTGGCACATAGAAGATTGCTGTCCAATCTTTTCAGCAATGACTTTGAATGGGTCATTAAAGATCACGGCTTATGGCCTAATCCTGTGAACATTAGTTGCTTGTTTTTCATCGAATTTTGTAAGCATTGAATTTTTATGTGGATTATTCCATGTGAATATAATGACTTCATGCATATCCTCATGGTCGCATTCCAAGTGCCGGTTTTTTTTTCTCATTTTTGCCCCATCATAGATGGATAAATGCGAAGGCTTTGGTTTAGCTGTGAAAATCCAAATAAGATATCAAAGCAAGATCTAATACATTTTAGACAAATGCATCCACTTGATTTTTCTGCCAGGATTATGAAATGGCTCCCCCAGCCTTTTTAACAAATGGCTCACTAAGCATAGCAGTTCCTTGCTTGAATTCATGAATGAAGCAATCAATATATGTTCATTCAGTTGTGTGGCCTTTAGGCAAGATACATTCTTGCCTTCCTTTGTACATCATTCTCTGTTACAAGTAGAAAACAACAGAAAACCTTATATTTGAATTATTGCAGGACATCTAAACCATTTGGATAGTTATACATTTATGTCAGAGATTATAGTGTTGACAGACAATTATGCATGTGAGAAAACAATTAAGAATTTTCAGTAAATAAGCCAGAGGTGGGTTCCTACTGGTTCGGACCGGTTCTATAGAACCATTAGTAACTTGGCGTCCGGTTCCAGCGACCCATGCCTCCCACGCCCCCAAGCTGGTTTTCTTGGCGACTCCGTAGACACCACCATCTTATTTTTTTGCTTCTGTGCATGCACAGAAACCTTTTTATAGTACTGCGCATGCGCGCATGGCATGCAACGCGCGCCCGCCCACACAGCACATCCCTAAGCAAACCAGCAGTAGCAGAATCCGGAACCCACCCCTGAAATAAGTGTGTGGCTGCTTACTACAATTTCAAATCAGGTTTCAACAAAAACCCTGATTAAATTCTGGTCTCAGGATAATTTTGTAAATGTTAATTGGACTTTCTATGACACCTAATTTTATAATTCACAATTGTTAATTCACTGGTGGGCAGCAGGGAATGATATGACGCCTAGGATTAGCTATCTGTCTCATGCAAATAAATCGATGCAGAAATAAATAGGAGATAAGGAACATGCAGGTCAAAATTTAAAGACGTTTTAATGCTGCTTAAGAATGTCCTCCATTAGTATTTCATAGTATTGTTGTTGAGATTACATAAAACGCTGGTAGTGAATAAAAGAATGTCTACCATCCCAATCTATAATTAACCCTTCATGCCTTGCCCTTAATATCATAAAATGGTCAGGAGATTTGGCCTCACAGCTCTTGTGTACTTTTTATATATAATTTGAACAATGAGAAAGGATATCACTTCCAAGCTGTTATGTTCCTGACACATTTGCCTATTCACACGAGACTTTGCTGATGTGCAAAGGAGCAGAGTGCAAAGCGTTTAGCTGAAAACGTTATGCATATTGCCTAGGATACTCTCAGAAGGTACAGGACAAGTTCATGGAAGTCATTGCCTTTGTATAATTGTATCTGTAGAGTAAAAAAGACCAAGTACAAATGAGGTATTCATTGGAGAGAGTATACTATTTTGGCTCGAGTCAGATAACTTTTTCCCATTTACCGGCTTGTGGTGAATAACAAATTGCTTCCATTTCATAAAGCAAAACTCAAATTGGTTTCCCTGTGAGGCTTTTAATGAATCAGAGATCTGTCAAGGAAGGAGGGGCTAGTCAGGGTCATTTAGAACTGGCAATCAGGCATTTCCCTTCTTGACAGTGTCTCACAGGAACTGCTCCAACAGTACTCCAAACCAGTGCAATAGCGACTTACTCAAACTGTTAACTAAGAGGATTTTTCTGTGGACAGAAATGAAAATGGAAAAACTAACAGCGCGCGCGCACACACACACACACACACACAAATATTTTCTCAGAGCATCTGATTAACTATTTGAAGATGTCATGTCAGGAAATTCTATTTGGGCACTCCTTTTTCTTCCAATCGTTGAGGTTTCCTCCCCATTTATACTCATTGGGCAGTGAGTGCTCCATCATCACTGGAAGCTTTTTAAGAAGAGACTGGACAGCCATTTGCCTGAAATGTTATAGGGAATCCTGCTCTGGCAGAAGGTTGGACTACAAGACCTCCAAGGTCCCTTCCATCTCTGACAATGTTCTGTTCTAACCAAGGAAGTCATATGGCTTGTACTCCATCTAAACACTTTGTATTGTTTGGGCCACAAATCACATATGTTTAAAATGTGCATTTGCTGTTGAACAAGACAATTCTTACCCTTCCTTCTAATTAACTCTTGTTTGTCTCTTGTAATGCATAACATAGCGTAGATCTGTATTCATGCTCCATGATATAGCTGCTATAATGCTGGCATGGCATTTATACATCATGATAAAATGCCAGTTTTGGGGATTGAGATTAATGCAAAGCTCTTAGTCATCCTTTTTTGAATTACAAAAAGTAGGAGCCAAGATGATGTAAAAAAGGACCCCAAAGAAGGCATCAACTGCAGTTGTACCCTGCTACTGAATCAATTAATAGGCCACAGATATCCATTCATACATGCTGAATTGTGAGCTGAGTTGTGAGCATTTGTCCGTGTTGCTGCTAATATGAATTATATCCATCATTTAATTATAAGGTAAAAAAACCCCACTCTATTAATTGATTCAGTTACTGCAGCTATTTCCAGCCCATTAGAATGTTACATGCAAATGTCAGAATGAAAATCATTTTTTTCTTGGGGTGGGGGAAGGAAACATCTGATTAGATGAAGTTATTTTAAGGACATGTGAAGTGTCACCTTTGACATCTGCTGCCAGATTTCATTGCTGTGAGAATAATAATTATTCAACTTTTAGAATCTATATTGTTTCAGGGTTGTCAGATATCCCAGTATCTATTTTAGGATGAATTGGAATGTGTAAAAGGCGTTGAAATGTAAGAAATTATACTTTGGCAAGATTATCTTGATAAAAGTCACTTTGGCATAGCCTTCCCTAGTCTGGTGCCTCCAGATATGCAGCACAAGTAAACTTTCCTATATTCTCTAAACAAACAAAATGGTTGGATGATTGGTATTTTTTTTAGAATGGATGAAATATACCCCTTTTTGTCAATGAAATATGCACTTTTTTGCCCAATGAAAAAAGTAATTGAATACAATATCTTTTAAACTAAACTACTGTTACAACTTTTTCTTTGAAAAGTTTAAGAATGTCGGGAATGTAATTCTTTGATCCTCTAGACCAGCAGCCCCCAACCGTTTTGGCACCAGGGACCGGGTTCTCTGGAGGGAGGCTTTTCAATGGACCGGAGGGGGCGTGGTTTTGCCTGCTGCCTGCATTCCTTGGATGGGGCTTCATTTGTTTGCACGGACCGGTTTCTGGCATGCCGCGGCCCGGTGCCGGTCCACGGACCGGGGGTTGAGGACCTCTGCTCTAGACAACATCCCAGAGCAATAGGATTATTTGGTTTTGTTGCCTGACATTGGAGACAACTTTTGACCTTAGAGAGGGTAATATAGTCACTGCACCTTTGCTTTCTTAAGCTTTCAGACCAGGGAGATAAAGATGCTACATTATAGTATGATCTCATGTATGAAGCTTTGCATGACTTCCACTCCTCCACCACTTAAGGAGGGGATTTCATTTTCATGTGGTGTATGTCCTGTGTGGTGTTTAGTTTTTACTTATAATGACCATCAGGAGATGGTATGCATCTAGTTTCACCCTATTTGATAGTCTTCAAGTGTAAGCATCATAATCCCTCTATGGGGGTTCAAATCCTTTACCTAGAATTGAATTCAGAGGGCAGATGAAATTACTGAGGCCCCAATGCTTAGCAATGTTTCAGGAAGGAATCTACTGATATTTAGAAAGGAAAATACACTCCAGCTTATTTTTCTCAGGTTCAAGGAATTCAAATGTTACATTATAGCATCTATGCATCTATGAGGTTTTACATGATTTCTACCCAACATTTTGATCTTATAGAGGGGAATCTGGCTAAAGCCCCCTCCCCCTTGCAAAACATTCCTTAGATCCGTGCTTTGAAAATCTCACAATGAATATAATAGGAGCCAAGCAGTGTGGGAGATGGGAAGGTTTCAGGATCCAAAAGATTCTGACCCACAGTTCTCCACACTTACTAGATGAGAAATCTAAACCAGATGTAAATAATTTACTTAAGGGAAGGATACATTCTTAAAAAGGAAAGGAAAGAGAAATGGAAATATGCTCCTGTCAATAAGGCATACTAATTAGAGACTTGCAAGGTAAAAGCCCTAGCTGGCTGCAGCCTGGATAATTAGTTTCTTTTATTAGCAGGTTACAGTAAAGGCATGTAGAACAAAAGGTAGGATCACAAAAAACGAAGACTATAGTGGTTTAAAATGAATAGGCATAGATAAGAGATGTCAGATCTGGACCTACATACTTCACTAAAACTTGCAAAAAGATATGAATGCATTTTGAGTGAGATAAAATAGATGGTAGATCCTGAGCAGAGGCAAACTCAGTCTCTAAGGACTAAATGAACTGCAAAGCAGAATAAAGCAATAAATAAAATGTTATTCAATTACACTGCTTTTCTAGTCAAACACCAATGTTTGGAACTGGATTGGCTCCCAGAACCAGCAAGGAGATTGTTCCCAAGATGAACAATGAAATGTAAGAGGACCTGTGGGAATACTGAGTGAGCATTCTACGGCTAGAAGAAGATACTTCTTTGGGAAATGCTAGGAGACACCAAGCCAGATGTCTCTTTTTATAGAAGACTCCCCCAATAGTGAAACAGGAAATAAAAATAATTAACATCCTTCTGGGTTATGACATGCATCTTTTCTTCTCCCTAGCACACTGCATACACATTTTTTTAAATCTCAAGTGCTTTATAGCACTTGAACAAAGTGATATGATAACATGATAGCAGTGTTCCAATATCTAAAGGGCTGCCACAAAGAAGAGAAGGGTTTAACCCAGGGGTGGGTTCCTCCCAGTTCGGACCAGATCGCCCGAACCGATAGCAACCCGCTGGTGATGTCACTGTCGGTGCCGTTCCATGCGTGCCATATTTTTTGGGGATTTTCCCCCTTCCGCGGCTTGAAAAAGGGCCCTCCCGCCCGCCCATGGGTGAATTCTGTCCTTTATTTCTTCACCTGAAGCACAGCCGATTAGCTCCTCAGCTGTGTTTTGGGCTAATTCCTGCTTCTAAGCATGTGCAGAAGCCAAATTGCATGAGGGAACGTGCGCGATGCAAACTGGTGGCGAAGGTAAGTGGAACCCACCCCTGGTTTAACCTATTCTCCAAAGCATCTGAAGGCAGGACAAGAAGCAGCGGATGGAAATTAATCAAGGAGAGAACCAACCTTGAACTAAGGAGAAATTTTCTGACAGAACAATTAAACAGTGGAATGACTTGCCTCCAAAAGTTGTGGTGCTCCAATTTAGGAGGTTTTTAAGAGAGGTTGGATAATCATTTTTATTAAAATGGTATAGGGTTTCCTGCCTGAGCAGGAGGTAGGACTAGAAGACCTCCAACATCCTTTCCAGCTCCATTCTGATTAATTACAAGTAACTT
Organism: Diadophis punctatus similis; assembly: GCA_023053685.1. Taxonomy (NCBI): domain Eukaryota; kingdom Metazoa; phylum Chordata; class Lepidosauria; order Squamata; family Dipsadidae; genus Diadophis; species Diadophis punctatus. The sequence goes on from JALIGW010000003.1 coordinate 22,228,043, forward strand.
TTTTATTCTGTAAGTATTATGGAGAAAAATACTTGAGCGCATTTAACCCCTTCTATTTTTTTAATTCCTTTCTGTTATTGTTTAGTAATTAATAAATTACTATATTAGATGATTTGCCTGAAACCTGATCTCTAAAAAATAGCTTCCATGTTGCATCCATGCAAATTATAGTAACATAAAGATTTTGCAAACAAAAAATTAAGTTCATCTAAATAAGCAGTATTCACGTGCACATTTGTTGCATATGCCAGTTGAAAAACTTGAATCCCATCTTATGTAGTATTCTTTGGGAAACTGATAATAGTTTACATGTATACCAGTAACATAAATTTAGAGGCATGATGTCATAGGCATCTAGTCAGATAGCATGCTGTGACAAGAGATTTGTTTTAAAACTAAAACTTCAAATGCAATAAGACTTATCTGGAAATAAATAAATAAATAAATAAATAAATAAATAAATAAATAAATAAATAAATAAATAAATAAATAAATAAATAAATAAAAACTCTTCAACACCACCCACAACACAGGTACCCTCCAAAAAGACCTTGACTTTGTGTCAGAATGGTCAAACATCTGGCAACTCCAAATTTCAACCAACAAATGCTCTGTCCTACACATTGGCAAAAAGAATCAGAACACCAAATACAAGCTGAATAGACACAATCTTGCAGATGACCCTCACTCTGTCAAAGACCTTGGAATACTCATATCAAATAAAATGACCTAAGTGCCAAAGCCCACTGCAACAACATCACCAAAAAGGCTTCAAGAGTTGTTAACCTAATCTTATGTAGCTTCTTCTCCGGTAATATCACACTACTAACCAGAGCATACAAAACATTCGCCAGACCAATCCTTGAATGCAGTTCATCTGTCTGGTACTCACAACGCATATCGGACATAAATACATTAGAAAGTGTCCAGAGATACTTTACGAGAAGAGCCCTCCACTCCTCTATTCGCAACAGAATACCTTACGCAACCAGACTTGAAATCCTGGGCTTAGAAAGCTTAGAACTACGTCACCTTCAGCATGACCTAAGCATAGCTCATAAAATTATCTGCTACAACGTCCTTCCTGTCAATGACTACTTCAGCTTCAACCACAATACACACAACAGATACAAACTCAAAGTGAACCGCTCCAAACTTGACTGTAGAAAATACGACTTTAGCAACAGAGTGGTTAATGCCTGGAACTCACTACCTGACTCTGTGGTTTCATCCCCAAAACTTTACCCTTCGACTGTCCACTGTTGACCTCACCCGATTCCTAAGAGGTCAGTAAGGGGCATGCATAAGCGCACCAGCGTGCCTACCGTCCCTGTCTTAATGTTCCCTTTTATTAGTACCCATCTTATGTATATAAACAATGTTATATCTATGCATATCACCAATACATACTTGACAAAAAAAATGCTCCTGCTTCCAGAAACATTTTGACCATCAAATAATCAAAATCTTTTGTTTCAGCAACCAGAACATGAACTGCAGGCATCATGTTGTCGCCTTCAATTTTGTGCCACAGGAGAGTAAATGAAAGCAGATGAATCACAAATCATTCTCAGAAAGTCGCACAGCGGTAGACGATGTGATGGCATAAGTGTAAATGGAGTTTTACCCTTGATGACTTTCTCATCCCATAGAATCAAAGAACTGCCCATGCTGGCTAATCATGAAACTCATTTCACATAATGTTGTCTAAGCTTCCACAGATCTACCAAGTGCATATAAGCAATTTTTAATAAGCAAGATAACCAAGAGAGTTATTTGTAGCTTTTGGAGGAGTGAATAAAACCCTGCATTAACCAACACCCCCCCTCCCCCCAACTACAGCATTGTACTGACAAATGTTGTTAGTGAAAAATATTTAGATGGATAGGAAAAAAATTAACTTGCGTACAACATGAGCTACTGTATTTCCACAACATAGAAAATTACTATTATTCCCCAGGAGCTGGCAAGGGTAGTTCCTTTCTTATATATTTCTAAGTAAACTGATTCAAATATAAAATGTGATATTATGCTGTATAATGTATGAAGTCTACCATTCCATGGTTCCTGCCCTTTCCCCCACCCCACCAGCGTATTTTAGAGTTCGATCCAAGTTTTCTGTCGATCAAAGCATTCAGCTTTTTTTATTTATAGTTCTGAAATACTTTTATTCCCTCTCAAATTTCTAATTCATTTATTTTAGATTTTAGGTTCTGCTTTTATTTTATTTGGGATCTCAGTGCTCATTTTAACAGTAAACCTGAGGTCAAGAATGTTTTTACTTTAATATTTTTCATTCTTCTGGCCTTCTATCTTTAGTTTGTTAAGCTAAAACCACTGGGTATATTCAATATCATTGGTAAATAGAGAACGATGCATGCATGAATGTCTGGGAAGTTCCTTCTCTTTTTCCCCAACTAATTTTAGAGTTTGATCCAAGTTTTCTGTCTATTAAAGCATTCAGAAGATCAATAGGCAAGTGGAACAACCAGATTCCCAAGTGTTCATCTCACCAGAAAAACTAGAATTAGTTACAGGTTATCAAATACCTCCACTTCTGGTGGCTGTGCTTTGCTTGTCATCTTAACTGGCTATTACTAAAGATTACTAACTTTTCTAGTGACCTTCCAGTAACTTATTGTGCCTATCCATCCCTATTAGCCAGGGGTGTATTGAAGGGGATTGGGAGGTTTCATGAGTCCCATGATAATTGGGGAGGAGAGTTATCCAAATTCATTTTCAATGTTTTCCCCATTTTCGTGGCTATTTGACAACATCATTCTCATAAAGCTTATAACCTACTTTTGACTTGCATGAGGCAGGGTGAAGCTGTGTCACAAAGCAACCATTTCTAAGGCAGAAAGGTTTCTAAAAAGCCATGGGTTCTTTGAGCATTATGCTGCTCTCCATCTTGAAGAACACAGCTTTTCTGTTTCTCAGGGCAGCTTCTGGTACCTGGAAAGGTCCTCTTTAATTCTTGCATTGCAATGTAGAACATGACCACCAACCTTTATTTATTATTTATTATTCGCACTTGTATGCCGCCCACTCCACAGGGACTCTGGGCAGCTCACAACAATAAATCTACATGCAAACAATAAATATTAGAAAAAAACATTAAAAACAGTAATTATTAAAAACGTTAAAAACGTTAAAAAACAACAATTTAAAAACCCCATACAATTAATTCATTCATGGGGCCAAAAAGTGCTCAATGTTATATTAAAATCATTGGCCTTTCTTATCTGTTCTGGTGGATTTTCCTTTTGTTGTTGTTGACACTGCCCCTGGCTGGACCATTTAATGGGTGATGGATAGAGTGTGTGGATACAGTGGGAATGTTAATATCTGTGGAGTTATACTCCAGGGGCAGTGAAAATGGTAGAAATCATAACTGATGTGGACACGGCCAGGGTTGGGTTCTAACTTACCTCACTGCCGGTTTGCTTCCTCCCATGTCGCATGGCTGCGCTCGCGCATGCGCAGTGCCCAAAAAAAATCTGAAAACAAGATGGTGACGCATGCGCAGTGCCGGAAACTCAGCTTCTGCGCATGCTCAAAAGAAAAAATACATTTAAAAATTCCAAAAAAAATTTAAAAAAGATGGCGATGTCCACGGACCGGCACCAACCGAACCGGTTCCGTGACATCATCGTGACGTCACCAGTGGGTTGCTACCAGTTCAGGCGAACCGGTCCGAACCAGAAGGAACCTACCTCTGGACACGGCCTATGCCAACTATGGGACACTTCAGTTGATAGAAGTCTTAAAGCATATCTTGGTCATGGGTTCAGCTACATGGTCTCTAGTCTTGAAATAACCTGAAAATTTCAATATGTTCTGTCCTATTCCCATGTTTCCTTTAAAACATCAGTACCCTTTAAACACCAAAACATTCAATGAGTGTTTTGAATTCTCATATTGCAAAATATATTATCACAGTACTAAATATATCTGTTTGGCAGTAAGCTTGAGTTCCCTAGCTCTATCTTATAAAGTAGAATACATGCATTTGCTAGTTTAGAGAAAAGAATAAAAGCTAAGAAAGAATACTTTCGATTGTAGGCAAATTGTTATTCCTTAGAGACATAAAGTATATCTCAATATTATTATATAAGATCTAAAATTATACAAGAGCTTTGGAGATTAGGCTATAGTAGTGCTTTTTTATTTAAAGTTCTGAAATGCTTTTATTTCCTCTCAAATTTCTAATTCATTTATTTTAGATTTTAAGTTTTGCTTTTATTTTATTTGGGATCTCAGTGCTCATTTTAACAGTAAACCTGAGGTCAAGAATGTGTTTACTTTAGTATATTTCATTCCTCTAGCCTTCTATCTTTAACAAGTTCCATTCGGTTTTTCTTTTTCATCATGAAATAATGTTTCCCCCCCCTGAGCTATCCTTATTTCTTCATCTGACCTCAATGTCCAGCTTTTTTCTCTCACTCTTTCTAAATATCCAATTTCCACAGTGAGATTCAACATTAGGAATCACTCTGATCTTTGTTGTATTTAAAATGCCCTTATTGTTCATGATATTGCTTGAAATTATTTCTGTCTTCCTTCCTAGGATTAACCTGTGATTTTCCAATACACTGTCCTTTTTAGCTATTTTTGAGTTCAAGAAAACAAAATTCCCATCTTCATTTTTCCCATCAAGATTTTCATTGCCACTCCTTCCTTCCTTCCTTCCTTCCTTCCTTCCTTCCTTCCTTCCTTCCTTCCTTCCTTCCTTCCTTCCTTCCTTCCTTCCTTCCTTCCCTCCCTCCCTCCCTCCTTCCTTCCTTCCTTCCCCTAAATTAGTAAACATATAATTTGCATCTGCATATCCTGTTACCCTCCCTCACCCCACTTCATCCCAATTTAAATTCCTTATCAGTCTACCCACTCAAATAAAGTTTGTACAAAAGAATTAATGGACACAATTTGACATCTGGACTCAAAACAAGAGCAAACTAACATCAGAGCATTCCAGGTTGGTTAACCAAAACATTGTGCAAGAAAATGCTAAATTTACATGCATCAAAAAAATTCAGGCAAATTGAAAAGGCCCAAGCAAACACAATGGATTTTTAACAGTTGTTAACTGATAGGGGACTTGTAATCTCTCTCACATGTAATCTGCATCTGAATAACTAATTTATCTTCCCTTCCCTCTATCTCCATTTTTTTACCCTCCTTACCTCACCCCAGTTTAAACCCTATAGCAGTTTAGCTACTCTTTGCATTTGATGAAGTTGAGCTGAAGCTCACAATAGCTTATGTCTTTTAATGCCTGTCACCTGGGACACCTGCTGTGGCCTAGAGGTGGAGCTCTTGCCTCACAATCAGGAGGTTGTGAGTTCAATCCTAGGTAGAGGCAGATGTAGGGTTTCCTGCTTGGGCAGGGGGTTGGACTAGATGACCTGCAAGGTACCTTCCAACTCTGTTAATCTGTTATCTGTTACCTGTCTAGCCTAATCTACTCTTCCTTCCCTTCCTTCCTGGTAGATGTTCAATCTCTAACGTAATCTTTCCAAAGTTTTTGGTTTTTTTATATCCAGACTTGAAATTTTGGGACTTGAAAATTTAGAACTACGCCGCCTTCGATCTGACCTAAGTGTAGCTCACAAAATTATCTGCCTCAATGTCCTACCTGTTAATGACTACTTCAGCTTCAACCGCAATAATACACAAGCTCACAATAGATACAAACTTAATGTAAACCACTCCAAACTGGCCCTGCCAGTTCAACTTCAACAACAGAGTGGTCAATGCCTGGAACACTTTACCTGACTCAGTAGTTTCTTCCCCAAACCCCAAAAACTTCAACCTCAGATTATCTACCATCGACCTCACCCCATTCCTAAGAGGTCGGTAAGGGGCATGCATAAGCGCACAATCGTGCCTACCGTTCCTGTCCTAATGTACCCATATATTCATACCTCTTTTACTCTTATTCATGCTTGTACTATTACATATATATTCAATCATGTTTTACTGTATATACTTTGCTTATAATCATATATGCTTGACAAATAAACAAATACAAATATCTACAGCTGGACTGGCAGGGCCAGTTCCTTCCTCCTCTCCTATTTGTGCCCTATGTAGGGGGACTGCTTCAGCATTTCTAGCCCTCATCTTGGGTTGACCCTCTAAAAATCCTTAGAAGGTCCACCTTGGTTTCTGTTTTGGAGTCCACAGACTCCAAAACATGTCTTAGAGCTTTCCCCTTCAGACTCCAAAGGTTGATGTGGCCTACCATGGCATTTTTCCTTGCTTTCCTTTCTTTTGTTTGATCTTCAGGTACTCTTCCTTATGCCAGCTAATTTAAAATCTCTGGCTCTGCTTCTTATTCTTCTTTATATTTAACATTGTCACATTTTCCACCTTCCATTTCACTTTCATAAAATGCTCTTTAATGTCTTGTTTACTTTCAGCTGACAGACTAATATTGTCTGTATATCTCAGATTGCTGGTGTTTAATTGTCTAATTTTGATTCCAACTGCTGTCTTTTCTGATCTTGTGTTTTTCATAATAAATTCATTATGTAAGTCAAACAGAGATAGGGCCAATATGCATCTTCATCTCATTCCTTTCCTTGTTCTGAATTGTTCTGTTTTTCTAAATTCAGTTCTTGTGATAGCTTCTTGTCCATTGCAAAGGTTCCCCAGAAGAATAATCTCATATTCTGACATACTATTTAGCCTTACTGTATCCCCCATTCTGCCATGAACTTCACAATCAAAGGGCTGTCAATCTAGCAAAGGTAAACCTCTTTCTTATAATCTCTTACTCTCTCCAGTACGTATGTTATGTAAGCTATTTGATTTTTTTTCTCTTGCTGTTCATTTGGCATTTCTGACTTCATGCATGGCTGTATTCATTCTCTTTGAAAAATATGAAGCACAAGTTTGCTTGCCTGAGGAATTTGTGCAATGGTTTAGGAATTTACACATTTATTTGCATTCCTCTTTGTAGGTATACGCATATTCAGCCAACTTTCTCCAGTCTACATCACATAAACTTGTTCCTTTTTTATTGACAGAGTGATTAGTACTTTAAGTGCCTCTTCTCCTACATGCCTGGTACTTTCCTATTTGACTGATGAAGTCAAATTTAACTTTCTAGTAGAAACTATTAAGATTTTGTGTGTGTGTGTGTGTGTGTGTGTGTGTGTGTGTAATGTCTGTCTATCTGTCTGTGTCTGTCTGTCTGCCTGTCTGCCTGCCTGCCTGCCTGCCTATCTATCTATCTATCTATCTATCTATCTATCTATCTATCTATCTATCTATCTATCTATCTATCTATCTATCTATCTATCTATCTATCTATCCATCCATCCATCCATCCATCCATCCATCCATCCATCCATCCATCCATCCATCCATCCATCCATCCATCCATCCATCCATCCATCCATCCATCCATCCATCCATCCATCCATCTATCTATCTATCTATCTATCTATCTATCTATCTATCTATCTATCTATCTATCTCACTTTCATTTAAGCTTTCAACATCAGAGAGGCATAGATATTATGGCGTACTTCCATGTACAAGTTTTTTCATGACTCTCACATACATATAAATTTATACACACACACCATGGAGGGGAGAGAAAGTCCTCTATTTTTATATAGTGGGTGGTGTTTTTACAACCAACCAACCAACCAACCACAACACAACAAAAATAGGAAACAGACTCTACGTGACTGGCTTCAGTCAGATGTTGTTCTATGGGGTTTAAACCTTCTAATGGGAATTAAATTCATGGCCCTTGCAGTTTAGATGACTATATACCAGGAGTTCCAAAAAATGGCAACTTTAAGATGTATGGATTTCAACTCCTGAATTTCCTACCAGTATGGCTACATTAGCTTTAAAAGCTATTTATAATATAACGTCTGTATCTCTCTATTCAGAGGGTAAGGGAAGGTGGACAAATTGTGACGAATTCTGTATACAGTATCCCTTCCTGCAATCCTGAGGACCAGAACCTACATAGTTCCTAAAACTAACACTCTGTATATTGTCATCTGAAGTGCAAAAGTTCCATAAATTCAATTACTAGTAGAGGGTTTGAACTATCCAGAATAATATCTGGCTGCCTATGTCTGATGATTCCCAATAAAGATAAAACCAGTCACATAGTGCCTGCCTGTAAATTTCCAATGGAGTCGTTTTAATTGAACAGTTTTTGTATTTACAAAGGTTTCTACTATTCCATAATTCTATTTGTAAAGGGTTTCAGTGTTACAGTGGTACCTTGGTACTCAATTCCTTTGAAACTCATCAAATTTGGTACTCAATGCATCTTGATGCAAAAAATTTCTCACAGCACTCATCATGTTTGGTACTCAATGCACAAGCTAAAACTTGTCAGTGTTCATTGTCTTGTGACTCACTACATTATTCCTGATGAGAAAAATTTGTTTGGTACTCATCATTTTTGGTATTCATTGCGCCTCTCGGAACAAATTATTGGTGACTATCAAGGTACCACTGTACCTGGAATTTTAGGCTTCATTTGCATTTTAAAAACGCAATATTAGCATTTTAGCATGGCAATCTAGGCCTCTTTTTCATATTAGAAAACTGATTTTTCAGCCAAGGTAATTTCTTTTGAACTGCAGAGAACTAGTCTTTTCAGAAATGAAACAATAGGGATTATATTCTGGAGTCTTTGGAGTCTTAACACTTAACACTTGCAAGTGTTAAGAAGCTGACTGGGAAAGGGAGCGATGTAGCCTACAAATTTGCCACCTGCCGAATGTTACCATCGAGAATCAGTGTCTTCTATTGTTTGATTCATTGTTCCATGACACATCTAAGACAAACATAAAATGTGTATAATTCTATAGAAAGGCTCTACAACCTCCAACTAATAAATGTTTTCTGCTTTTTCTAAAAGACTTGTGATTTATATTGTGAGGGGGGAAGAGTAAAAAGTCACTTTGCAAAGGTATAGTGTTTTCTCTCTCATTCAGGGACTAGGTTTTTTTCAGCTCCACACAACATTTTTTTCAGCTCCCCACAACATTCGCATAGCCTGCCCAATTTGCTTTAACTTTTCTGTGATTGTTCTTAAGAAGATTATTTTACTTTGAACTTCTTTCTTTTTTGGTATTTATTATACTTGTAGTAAAGTACATAGTTGTTTATCAAATTTATATAGTCACCCATCTCCCCAAAGGTGATGTTGGGCGGCTCACAACAATAAATAAAACAACATTTTTTTCAGCTCCACACAACATTCGCATAGCCTGCCCAATTTGCTTTAACTTTTCTGTGATTGTTCTTAAGAAGATTGCTTCTGTTATTTTCCTGATCTTCTTTTGAAAAGATCTCACATTTCCCTTTTTGTGTTCTGACCTCCATTTGTTGTTGATATTCTTGACTGAGCCAACTTTTCTTCTCCTTTCTTGCCTGATATTGAAATTATTTCATTTTATTTTGGTCACTCATTGCTTTCATTGTTTCCCTTTCTTTAGTTATCATGATAGTTTGCTCTAAAAATCACTGCAATCTTCTCTTCAATGTGCTGGGATTTCGGTTTTCACACTGGCTCCTATCGTTTCCCACAGCTCTTCAGCTTGTCTGTCACAGAGCTTTAGCATATGGAATCTGTTCCTTATATAGATTTTATATTTTGATTGTGTGACTTTCAAGTCAGATCTTGTGGGCACAGCTATTGCGATTAGTTTTTTAAGTTTTAACACATAAGTTCAACACATTCATGATATGTTCCACAATCTGCAGTCTGATGTGTCTAGGTTGACTGGATTGCACTGTTTCTCTTATTCAGTCATTATGTGTATCAAATAATGCCAAGGTGTAGAGTCTTTGTGTTATGTTGCTTGAAACAAAAGTTGTCAATAAAGAGTTTTCATTGTAAAACGAATCTAATCTATCACCTAGATTAATTCATTTTCCCACTCCCTATTTTCCAGTGATAGCAGGTCCCCCCCCCAGTTTTTTCAATTTTTTGCAGTTTAACTATACATGAATAGTGTTTTCTTGATGCTGCATAAAGCTTATTTTACAATTGGTTATGGAATTCATCAATGTCTTCATGGAATTTCACACCAACCTTCTACTTTGTATATATTTTGTATTGTGTTTGCCATATTCAATATTTACGGTTTTATAAGAATTTCTATGAGTTGGTATTTTACTTTGAACTTCTTTCTTTTTTGGTATTTATTATACTTGTAGTAAAGTACATAGTTGTTTATCAAATTTATATAGCCATCCATCTCCCCAAAGGTGATGTTGGGCGGCTCACAACAATAAATAAAACAGCCAAATAAAACACATAAAAATCTTTAAAAAAACAAGTCATATATAACAAAACAAAAACAAAAAACAAAAACCTAACCATGGACAAAGGGAGGATAAAAAAGATCCCCTTCAGCAAAACTTAATTATGCCCTTTGTGACAACATTGCCATTCTATTCCCTCGTGGTCTTTTGCCTTATACCAGGGGTCCCCAAACTTGGCAACTTTAAGACTTGTGGACTTCAACTCCCAGAATTCTCCAGCAGCTGCCTTATACAGTCATACGAGTTGTCCATTGCAATCTACCTAAATTCATTTATAGCAAGGACAGCCCCACTAGAAATTCTTGTTCCCACCAGTAACCCTCTGATAAACATTGCAACCACAGAGTTCTCTCACCATAATTAAGTTAGGGTCTAAACTGAATCAATAAAACAAGAATATAAAAACCACCAGTCCTTGCAGTTTAATGCTGGTAAACATAGCTGTGTTCCATCTAGTTCTGCCTACTTGGATTTGTCTGGACATTTTTCCCATGAGTCACACTTCCTCTGACTGCTACTAATAGATAGTCTTTGCTGGTTCAGGATTCTTGCTTAGCATTCACTTATGCTGAATATAATACTTCCATGGTTATTTTGTCTGTCCCTTGACATCTGATGGATAGAGATAGGCCTGTCTGAATCCAAATATTCCAATTAATTTTCCAGACGATTCTGTCATGTTTTGTGCTTTTCAAATATTTGATTTTTCTTCATTTATGTCTACTCTTTAAAATATGCCAGGTCAGAAACAGTCTTCTCAAGAATGTCTAAAACTCCATTTGATCGATATAAGCTATAATATAGAATTTTAAAAGCCTGACAATGTCTTTCCCTTCTTCCTCTTAAATCCAAGAAAGGGGTGTGTGTGTATGTGTGTGTGTGTGTTTGTGTTTGTGCATGCGTAATCAGTTAAAGTTTCTTTCTAATGTTTTGACTTTGCCCTGGATTTAAACTAGGTATGTTTTCATAACTGCTGTCACATAGTTTTTCCAAAGTCTCTCTTACACCTTGCCAAGTATTAGGAAGCAAAACTGTGTCTACAAAGTTGTATGAGTCATTGGTCAAGTGAGAGTTAAACTGTTTTGCATCCCCAATCCCCAGATATGTACTCTGCAATTATATTTTTCTCAAGAAAAAGCGGGCCTCTTTGCCAAAAAAAAATTAATTAGAATTTTTGAATAATATAAAAGTACACAAAATTAAAGGAAATATAAGGGGGGAAAGAATATGCAGTAGAAGAAAAGAAATTAAAGAAAGGAAAGAAAAAAAAATAAAAAGTTGTCTTCCACCCTTTTTTTTTAAATCAAGTAGCTACCATCTTATTCTTTTCCTTCCCCTTTAACTCTTTTAAATTCCCATATCCATTAATCATCAATTCAGGACTCAACCAGCAATTGTTTCTCCTTTCAACACAAAAATCAATATAAGGTTTTTAGTTTTCAAAACAACTTTTTATTTTTTATTTCCCTAAGTGGTCAGTTTTGCCCTTTTTTCAAGTACTCAATTAAATAATCCAATCTGAGTATTTTGTTCTTCTTCCATCTTTGTGCACACAATAATCTTGCAGCAGTTACTATATATTATAGTATATTAATTCCCTTATTTCTTTTCTAATTCAAGTCCCTAATACACAATAGAAATAATTCTGGTTTCATTATAACATTAGTCCATAATATCTTTGGCATTATTATATGGATTTGCACCAGGGGTGGGTTCTAACTTACCTCGATGCCGGTTCGCTTCTGCGCTGCATGGCTGCACCTCGTGGGTGCGTGCGTGCTTTGCGCATGCACGCACGCATGCTCAGTGGCAAAAAAGCCAAAAACAAGATGGCGACCACATGCACAGTGACGGAAACTCAGCTTCTGCGCATGTGCAGAAGAAAAAAAACCCCAGAACCTCCCCCCCCAAAAATTCGAAAAAATAACCCTCTCCCAAAAGCCAAAAACAAGATGCCGACCACATGCACAGTGCCGGAAACTTGGCTTCTGCGCATGTGCAGAAGAAAAAAAAACCTGGAAAAAATTCCCAAAAAATTTATTAAAAAAATTCAAAAAACATCAAAAAAAGAGATGGTGGCACCCACGGACCCGCACCGACCAAACCGGTTCCGTGACATCATCATGATGTCACCAGCGGGGTTGCTACCGGTTCGGGCGAACCAGTCCGAACCGGGAGGAACCCACCTCTGATTTGCACTATGCATAATAAAAAATCCCCTCTTCCTGTTCATACTTCCAACACTGATTTGATATTCCTTTGCACATTTTTTGACAGCTTGTCTGGTGTCAAATACCAATCAAACTAATTTGCTTAAAAATTCTGTTAAATTATGACAGTGTAAATTTAACATCAGTTTCCTAAATTTTCTCCCATGTAACCATATTTATATTATACCCTGTTATCTGCAGTCCATTTCACCATGCAGTCTTTAACCTCTTCCTTCTGTTTCTAATCTTAATAATAATTTATACATTTTAGCTATTATATGATTGTCATTTTTACATAACTCTACTTCAAATTCAGTTTTCTTCTCCTCAGTGCCAATTATTCCTTTATTCACATTAAACCTCTCTTTCAGCTGATTTTCAGAAAACCATTGAAAATTATGTCCTACAATTATGTAGTTAATTGTTCTCTTGTCTTCATTTTAATCTTTTCTTTACCTTGTATTAATAAATTCTCATACAGTATGTTGACTACCTTTCTTTCTCTTCTATAAAAAATTATGTCAGTAATGATATCTATGGGCACAGTCTTTGTTTATATTTATTCTGTTTTGTTAATAAAGTACTTCTCAGGTACTGATTCTTAAAATCTACTTTCACTTTCTCATACCATAAGAACTCACTGACTGAGAATTCATTTTTATCAAATCTGTAGACTCGTATATGTAACAATCATACACAAAAACAAACATTTGTTTTGCATTGGGGAATACAAAGTTTCTACATTTTGGCTAATGCCCTACTGGACATTTCTTGTTCTGTCTTGAGGACTGAAAATTACATCAACTGTCTATTTCTCTCATCTAGTGCTAGTTATAAATAAGTGAATATATGTGTTAACGTACATCTAAGTATGGGTGTGTGAATGTGGGTTTAAATGAAGAAAAAAGTCTTGATAACTCAGTCTTTTGAGTAGAAGAATGTCAGAAGAAGAGCTGGTTCAGTTTGTGTTTCATAACAGTTTTTCTAACTCCCTGCAGATATTTCTCTAGGTGTAAAGAACAATAACAATATTCATAATGATGACTGCTAGTCTGCTATGATATTTTAAGGAAATATTTTTGCACATTTTCTGTGAGTGAAAAGAACTTTGAAGTTAGAATGTTATTTACATTCCACAAGATATTAGAGGAAATGAACTCCAGTAAAAACAAAGGTGTTACTCTAAGGTGTTCCTCCAGGCTACCATGAAGGTGTTGACTGAGCAAGTAATTGCTAAGCAGAGATAAATGGAAATGAGCCAGAAATGACTTTTTCTATTAAAGTGCCTTTGATTTTATTTGGTGATGGTAAAAATCTTTTTTTAAAAAGCCAAATTAAATATTCTGTCCTTCCTACATTCTTATATTTTTTAAAAAATATAATATTAGAAAGAATATAGTATAGAATAGAATTCTTTGTTGACCAAGTGTGATTGGACACACAAGGAATTTGTCTCCGGTGCATAAGCTCTCAGCGTACATACAAACAACAAAGTGATAAGTCAAAGATCATAAATCATAAGATACAATCATAAGTCATAAACACTAACAACAATTGATAAATCACAATGTATCAATAAGAGAAGGTAGTAGGAAAGATGAAAGATGAGAACGATAAGAAGGTGAGAAGATGACAAGGATAGCCGTCTACATGGGTAAATATCTTTAGGCGTAAGACAGTGCTGTGGGAGTTAGGTGTTTAACAGAGTAATGGCATGGAGGAAGAAACTATCTTTGTGTCTAGTTGTTCTGGCATGCAATGCTCTATAGTGGCGACCTGAGGGGAGAGGTTGAAACAGTTTGTGTCTAGGATATGAGGGGGTCTGTAGCAGGGGTGGGTTCTAACCTATCTCACCCCCCGTTCGCTTCCTCTTGTGCCGCGTGGCTGCGCTGCGCGGGCACATGCGCAGTGCCCAAAATTAGCTATTTTTTAAAAAAAAGCCAAAAACAAGATGTCGGCCATGCGCAGTGCCGGAAACTGGGCTTCTGTGCATGCGCAGAAGAAAAAATCAGCAAAAAAATCCAAAAAAAGATGGCGGCGTCCACGGACCAGCACCGACAGAACCAGCTCCGTGACGTCACCAGCGGTTTGCTATGGGTTCTATAGAACCGGTGCGAACCGGGAGGAACCCACCTCTGGTCTGTAGATACTTTCTCACCCCTCTTTCTGGTTCATGCAGTATACAGGTCCTCAATGAAAAGCAGGCTGGTTGCAATTGTTTTTTCTGCAGACCTAACTAACTACAGTTGAAGTCTGTATCTGTCCTGCTTGGTTACTGGGCCAGCCCAGACAGTTATTGTTCAACCAGATGTTGAACAATGCTGGATGTCTTGAATAAATGCAACATTTTTTTAAAAAAATAAAGCATTAGTACTGCAATGGGTTACTATTTGAAATCTGAAAATGTAGCATAGTTTGGGCCTCAATTCTCAAGTTCTATGCAGCAGCTAAGATTATCTCCACATCATATTTTAATGGCAGCTTGGTTTTCAGAAATGATTGGAGGAAATTTCAATGCATGGAAATTCCACTCTAAGGACTATCAATCATTCTGAAGTTCGAGGCAAAGGAGCAGGATCTAAAAGGAATATTGGCAACTATTTGTACTATTCCTGCAGCTAAACTCATTGAGAAACAATCCACTAATTTGGATTTTAATCCATATATCAAAGGTTTTCCTTTTATGTGCATAAATACGCATTTGGATTTTTATAATTTACCTTACACTGTGCTCTTGACATACATCCTATAAATTATTCAGAATGGATGCAAAAATGGATAAACATTATAGATGTATTGATAAAACAACCACAAATGGCAAATGTATATAAGGGAACACACCTTCTATTACATGAAAACATCTGGGACATACAGATTTCCAAATCATATATATATATATATCAGTTCTTTGTAAGTTTGAATATATATAATATATATCTCAAAGGCATATATATATATATATATATATATATATATATATATATATATATATATATATATATATATATATATATATATATATATATATATATATATATATATATATATATATATATTCAAACTTACAAAGAACTGATAAAGAAATAAAGGGAGACTAGTATAGATCTATTTCAAGCTATTTAGCTCTCATCAGCTAGACATACCCTTCTAGGATTCAAACTCTCATCAGCTAGCCATACCAAGAAGCTAGAAGCAGGAAGCTGAAGACACCAGCCTGATGATGACGAATGAGACTTCATCGAAACGTTGCCAAGACACTTCCAATTTTACGCGGGAGAAAACCCGAATAACCAAAGACCTACATACAAACACCCGCGAAAACCTCAGAAAACAAATATATATATATATATATATATATATATATATATATATATATATATATATATATATATATATATATATATATATATATATATATATATGTGTGTGTGTGTGTGTGTGTGTGTGTGTGTGTGTGTGTGTGTGTGTGTGTGTGTGTGTGTGTGTGTGTGTGTGTGTATGTATGTATATGTATATATGTATATATATGCCTTTGATCTGTCAAATTCAGCATCTCCACCTTCTTTTGAGATGTGCTGGATCTGCATGTCAGTGATTGGGTTTCCAGACATGGCTTCAAGCTTATAATACTGGCATAATGCAGGCTTTTGGCTCTAAAAATGTAAATCCTCCCACTCCTGCTGTTGATTTCTGCAATGCCTGTTTAGCACTAATTACATAGTGCAGTTCACACTGCTTTGATTCTAAGACTTTATTTTTTTTCCTTTGAAATTTAAACATCCAAAAATGTTAACATAGGCACTGTATAAAGCATATGTTGACATACACAAGCTACACTAAGTTCAAGTAAGCAAGATGAGAAGAGAACTATTCGCACCACAGTATCTAATTTTATAGGTAAAAAGGAGTGATGAAGCACATCCATAGGGCTGACAGAAAACATTTTGTTACCCAAAATGAAGGGCAAAATAATGTTAGAACTTAAGAAGTTTGTTTCCAAAATGGGCTACAATAAAATTCAGGAAAACACTTGTGGAGGGATCAGGAAATTGTTTATGGTAACAGAGCCCAAATCAATAATAATAATAATAATAATAATAATAATAATAATAATAATAATAATAATAATAATAATAATAATAATAATAATAATAATAATAATAATAATAATAATAATAATAATAATAATAATAATAATAATAATAATAATAAAACAAGTAACAACAACAACTACTACTACTACAACAACAACAACAACAAAGTTGGAAGGGACCTTGGAGGTCTTCTAGTCCAACCCCCTGCTTAGGCAGGAAACCCTACACTACTTCAGACAGATGGTTATCTAACATCTTAAAAACGTCCAGTGTTGGAGCATTCACAACTTCTGGAGGCAAGCTGTTCCACTGATTAATTGTTCTAACTGTCAGGAAATTTCTCCTTAGTTCTAAGTTGCTTCTCTCCTTGATTAGTTTCCACCCATTGCTTCTTGTTCTACCCTCAGGTGCTTTGGAGAATAGTCTGACTCCCTCTTCTTTGTGGCAACCCCTGAGATATTGGAACACTGCTATCATGTCTCTCCTGGTCCTTCTTTTCATTAAACTAGACATACCCAGTTCCTGCAACTCTTCTTCATATGTTTTAGCCTCCAGTCCCCTAATCATCTTTGTTGCTCTTCTCTGCACTCTTTCTAGAGTCTCAACATCCTTTTTACATTGTGGCAACCAAAGCTGAATGCAGTATTCCAAGTGTGGCCTTACCAAGGCATTATACCAAAGCAGAGATGGATGGTGGCCACCCTGGACCCTTTCTCACCATCTCTTTTTTAGATTTCATTTCAAAGGTTTAAGCCCATCATTAATAATGTGGGTATAAGGAATTAGCCAATCACATACTCCCTTCTCCTATTTATACTTTCAAAGCAGGGAGCCTCCTGTGCAGTTCCCCTCACTTCTTATCTATGGTCAGCCGCAATAGCTACAGAGACAGTCTGTTGTGTGAACAGCACTGCCTAAGTTTTTAATCTTCCTTTCACACAACTTTTGTGACATGCTCATATTAACAGAATCTGCCTCTACCTAGGATAGAACTCACAACCTCCTGACTGTGAGGCAAGAGCTCTTTCCTCTAGGCTACAATAGCTGAAATTGCAAGACAGTAAAATGAAACTAACTACGGTGGCTGTAATGAGACATTGCCAGCAGTTTATCTCCCAGCATTTTGTCTCATTACAGCCACCGTAGTTAGTTTCATTTTACCACGTGGCTTGCAAGCCTCTGTCAGCTGTAGATCGGGAGGCAAGTAATCTTTTAGTGTGCTAATAAGGCTTCTGTTTCTGTTCTGTTTGCTGCAAAGAGGTAAATTGTTGGCAGGCAGAGACCAAAGGGTGGGGGTGGCTGGGTGGGGCTGCATTCGGTGTATAAGATGTACCCAAATTTTCACCCTC
The DNA here is from genome assembly GCA_023053685.1 of Diadophis punctatus similis. Taxonomy (NCBI): domain Eukaryota; kingdom Metazoa; phylum Chordata; class Lepidosauria; order Squamata; family Dipsadidae; genus Diadophis; species Diadophis punctatus. The sequence continues at coordinate 22,246,007 of JALIGW010000003.1, forward strand.
TTTTTGAGAGTAAAAAAGGTGTGTCTTATACTCCGAAAAATACGGTGTATATATATATATATATATATATATATATATATATATATATATATATATATATATATATATATAGAGAGAGAGAGAGAGAGAGAGAGAGAGAGAGAGAGAGAGAGAGAGAGAGAGAGAGAGAGAGAGAGAGAGAGAGAGAGAGAGAGAGGAGAGAGAGAGAGAGAGAGAGAGAGGGATATAGGGATATAGGGATATAGGGATATATAGAGATAGAGATAGAGATAGATAGATAGATAGATAGATAGATAGATAGATAGATAGATAGATAGATAGATAGATAGATAGATAGATAGATAGATAGATAGTAAGAAAATATTCCAACAATAGGATCCCCTTCCATCACAACTATATACTGCTCCTATCCTGGGCTTATGTCAGCTTGATTGTAAAATGGTTTAAGAAAATTCTATCTGGATGGAAACTTTCCAGCAACAGCTTGGGAGATATTCAGTCCAGACTCCAGACTGCACTATGTCAACCCAATGGACTGTTCCCTCCTGCTGTGTCCTCCCAACTTTTTTTTTCCAGGAAAGCAACTGCAAATGCTTTTGTATTGACTATATGCAAACACTTAAATTTATACTGAAGTTAAAGCATCAAAAGGCACATATATATGCAGAGACCCACAAAAATCAGGTTTAAAAATAATAATGCCTTTTTTTGCCCTTTCCTTCTTTTTCTGGAATGACACAGGGGGAAATTCTGTTTTAGTTGGGATTCCTTATAAGTATAATAGGTATTAGACTTGCTTCATATGGAGAATGTTCTTGATTCAAAACAAGCCGATTCTTCAAATTATTATTTTTCTTTCCCAGGATTATTTTATTTTATTTTTCTTTATTTACATCCCACCTTAATTATTAATAACTCAAGGCAGCAAATATATCCAACACACCTTCCTCCTCCTGTTTTCCACACAGCAACAACCCTGTTGTCAGGTTCCAAAACGAAAAGAAAAGGAATGGAACACAACCAAACACAAACCTGGTTTGCTAATGTCTGCTTTACTTCTTTCCTGGCACTCACTGACAATCTCAAAGAGAAATTCTTGTTAGGGCTGCTCACCCGTGCTCCCCATCACCTTATATTCCCTAATCACCACCCACCCACTCACGTGCGGACGTCCCTCCCCCGTGGTCTGGAAATGAGCCGTGCTACTCCATAAGCCAGCCTCCGTCTTCAGCTGCCTTGCTGTCATTAAAGGAGAATCGCTCCTTCCATTAGTCTCCAAGCTGCTCAAAGACCATTGATTCTGTGCAGCCTCTCCCACCGAATGGCAGCTCCCGGATGGTCGGTATGCAGGAGCTGCCATGCAGCCCCCTCTACCACTGAGCCGATGTCTGTATTGAAAAGAACACGGTGATTCTAGAGTTGTTGGGACGTAGTTCCCCCAGGCTTACCAGGATGTTTTCTATGAAACCTAGTGACTAGCCTGGGGGCTTGTATATCCCTTTCTGACACCCCCGAGGCTTCCAAGAGGGGATATCCCTTCCACAAAATAAGGTACTGCAGTTTCCCCCTGCACCACCTGGTATCAAGTATTTTGTCCACCTCATAGTATCGCTCCTTGTCCACCATGAGTGGCGGGGTGGCATAGGAATTGGGTCCCTGAAAAGTGATGAGTGGACAGGGCGCAGGAGGCTGCAGTGGAAAACAGGGTGTGTTTTCCCCAACAAACGAGGCGGTTGAAGCTGCACCAAAATGGGTTTGATCACCCTCACCACTGAGAAAGGCCCAATGTACTTAGGACCAAGCTTCTTACATGGGAGACGTACGTTCAAGTATTTAGTGGATAAGAATACCTGTTGGCCCACATAAAAAGGAGCCTGTGTTCTCCGGGTTTGTTGGCTTGCCATTTATACCTGTCGGCAGTTAGCTGCAAAGCCTTTTTGATGGTTTTCCACACCTGCTGCGTTCGGGCCATCCACTCCCCTACACTCGGGTCGCCGTCCATGGTGTTTTGGGGACACTCAGGTATTGGCATGAACTCCAGTCAAGTAGCCACCCTGAACGAGGTGAAGCCAGTACTAGTGTGTACTGCATTGTTGTATGCCACCTCTGTGAAAGGGAGTAGGTTGGCACAATCCATTTGTTGATGGTTTATGTAACAACGCATGTACCTTTCTACCATCGAGTTGGCTCTCTCAACTGCTCCATTGGTGGCTGGATGGAATGCAGAGCTGAATCCCTGTTTGGATCCCACCCTTTTCAAGAATTTCCTCCAGAATTTGGTGGTAAACTGAACCCCCCTGTCCAATATTATCCTGTGTGGAATGCCATGGAGGTGGTAGATGTGCACAATGAACAACTTTGCTAACTTCCTAGCTGACGGTAGTCCAGGGCAGGCAACGAAGTTTGCCTGCTTAGAGAATAAATCAATAACTGTCCACATGACTATATTTCCCTGACTCTCCAGCAAATCCACAATGAAGTCCATGGCTATTTGTTGCCATGGTTGGGTCGGCTCTGCCACTGACTGTAAAAGACCAGGAGGTTTCCCCAGCCGAGCTTTCATGGTGCTACACACTGTACAGCTGCGCACATACTCTTCAATGTCCTTCCTCATGTGCGGCCACCAAAACTGTCTGTTTACCAAATGTAGAGTTTTTAAAAATCCGAAATGACTGACTGGACGGACATCATGAAACCACCATAGTACAGTCAGCCGCACAGTACTGGGCACATACAGCTTGGACTCCTTCCAAGCAAAGCCCCCCCCCCCTCTGTGTCAGCCATGTCTGGTTCTTTTGGAACCACGGATCTGTAGCGATGGCTTTCCGTATAGAAAGTCCTCATCACTGCTTGAGGTAGTAGCCACAGTGGACATGTCTGGGGTTGATTGGACCAACCTTGCAGGAATCACCGCCTGGACTATTACCTCTCTGCCACTATCATATTGTGGTTTTCGGGACAATGCATCTGCCAAGAAGTTTCCCCCCCTGGAACGTATTTTAACTAGAAATTAAACCTCCGGAAATACAGTGCCCACCTTACCTGTTTTGGGGACAGCTTATGTGGTGACTGAAGAGCCTCTAAGTTTTTATGATCCATCCAGACCTCAAAGGGAACAGTTCCACCCTCCAATAGGTGCCTCCACGTTAACAGAGCCCACCGAACCACAAATGCCTCCTTCTCCCAAATGGGCCAATTGCATTCAGTGTCATTTAACTTTCTTGACATGTATGCACATGGTTGGAGGGTCCCCTTCTCATTTGCTTGTAGTAGCACTGCACCCACCGCCACTTCGCTGGCATCCGCTTGCACTACAAATCCTCTGGACAGATCTGGGTGCCTTAACATGGGCTCTTTAGCAAATAGGGATTTTAACAGTTCAAACACCCACTGACAATCAGTCATCCACTGCAGTGGACACCTGGGTTGTGGTTTCTTAGGGAGGTGTTTTGTTTTCAGCAGGTTAGTAAGTGGAAGCGCCACTTGGACAAAGGATGGTAGAAATTGATGGTAGAAATTGGCAAACCCCAAAAAGCTTTGCAACTGTTTTCTTATTTTGGGGCTTTGCGAATCCAAAACTGCCTTGACCTTAGTGAGATCCATTTCTACTCCCTTTGATGATATTCGGAACCCAAGATAGTCCAAAGTCATTTTATGAAACTCACACTTAGAGAGTTTGACATATAAGTGTACTTTCAGCAGCTTGCAGAGTACTTGCCGCACCAGATGGACATGTTCCTCCATCATCCAGGTGTATATGAGGATGTCTTCCAAATAAATGAACACCCCCTTATACAAATGTTCATGCAGCACCTCATTGATGAGCTGCATGAACACCGCTGGTGCGCCCTGCAGACCAAAGGGCATCATTCTGAACTGGTAACTCCCCAGGGGACAGTTAAATGCCATCTTCCACTTGTCCCCTGCCTTGATCCTGACTCTGTAATAGGCCTCATGGAGGTTCAATTTGGTAAAATACTGACCTTCTGCTAAGTGTGCTATCATGTCCTTCAGTAGAGGGAGTGGGTACAGATGCTCCACACAGACCACATTGACTCCTCTAAAATCAACACATAAATGCAGTCTGGCATCTCTCCCTCCCCAGAACACGGGGGCCACCACCCGTGACCTCGCTGGCTGAATGAAGCCTCTCTTTACATTTTTATTAATATAGGCTCTCATCTCAGCCAGTTCCTGGGGAGTCATGGAATAATTTTTGGTTTTGGTAACGATTACCCGGATATGATTTCTATTCCACAATCAGTGGGATGGTGAGGTGGTAATACATCACACTCCCTCTCTCTAAAGACCTCTTTTAGGTCATTGTATTCTACAGGGAAAGTGGGCTCACCTCCTGCTTTACCTTGTGTCCAAGTACTTTCCTTGTCACTAGTGGTTTCTGTGAAGATATAAACGGTGAAGATATTAATAAATGGAGATACTACCGAAAAGATTGAAATAGCAAAAGGAGTGAAACAGGGATGTCCCCTATCCCCTTTATTGTTTATACGAACATTAGAAATATTGTTAGATAAAATTAGAAAAGAAAAAGAAATAAACTTGGGCTAAAAATTTTAGTTACAGTATAGAATTAGATAAATGGGAGAAATTGTGGAATAAAAATTATAAACTAACAATGTCTGTAGCCTATAAGGAAAACATGTACAAAATGTTTTGCCGGTGGCACCTAGCACCTGCACGCTTGGCTAAGATGTTTCCTAATACAAAATCTAATTGTTGGAAATGCAACCAAATCCAAAGAACATACAGTATTATCATATTTGGTGGACCTGTTCAAAAGCGAAACATTATTGGAATAAAATTAAAATATTATTAGAAGAGATCATCATAGAAAAAATAGAGATGAAACTGGAAATATTTCTATTGGGGATATTACCTGAAACTTACAAAAAAGAAATTCAATACTTAATAATACACGTGATAACAGCTGCAAGAATAATATTTGCTCAAAATTGGAAGAGTAAATATATACCATCAGAAGAAAATTTGATCGGAAAGATATTAGAGTGTGCTGAAATGGATAAACTTACAAAGGAAATACAAGAAAAAGAGGAAACAGAATATTATAAAGTATGGGGGAAAGTAGTACAAATGGCTAGAGAAGAGAGACAAAGGATAAGAGAACAAAGTAAGAAAGAGGATAAAGGAGTTATTAGAATGTATTAAATATAAATAAATAAAAGGGAAATATAAAATATGGTAGAAATAGAGTACACTAACATATGATGTATATAATGTATAAAAATAGAAGTGTGAAATATATGTATATAATAGAAATGAAAAATGAAAGAGGAAAATACAGTAAAAATTAAAATGTGTTAGCGACGCGAAATTGTTGTAAAGAGGGAAATTGTATAAATTTCCATGTCTGTTTTTAATGTAAAAAATGTTCAATAAAAATTATTTTTAAAAAAGGAAAGGTGATGAGATTGTTATTCTCTAGAAGAAATCGGCAATGCAAAGAAGTTAAAAAATAAATTATATTTAATGATTTTCTATTAAGGGCAAGCTAACTGAGTAGTAGTAACATATCATGTGACAGTTCTGTATTTCTGCAAGTTTCTTTGTTTACATTTGTCACATCTTCAGCAGTTGAATCAAAGGTGGGCACCCTGAGGTCTGTTCTACACCTAACTTTGGAACCTCAGTTTTGCAGTCTCCCAAACCTCCTTCAAACACAATAGTTAAAGAAGAAACAGTAGCACAATTTGCTGTCATGCTGAAGTCAGAAATGCACACACTCTATATTACAATACTGGGAAAAAAACAGTTTTAAAAAGGAAAGAAATGAAATTCTAGCAGTGGTGGAGAGGCAAGTAGATATTAGCCTGCTTATTTTCTATCCTTATCCAATCCTTTGCAGACGTTGTTCTAAAAATACTAAATGTTGTCCCCAGTCACGAAGATTTGCACAGAGACTGAATGTCCTTCATGGTACGAACTGTTTAACCTTGAATTTATCCAGGAAAAGGCCTTTAAGCCTCCTGGGGAAATGTGCACTATGAAATAATTTCACCAAAGTTTAGTTATTGAAAAATACAGCTGTCCACATTCTTGTTAAGAATGAAGTATGTAAGAAGACAAATGTATGTAAAAAGGGCAAACATGAGTCAAGAAACAAGAAATGAGAAATAAGTTGAGATTATAAATTTTTTTGGCAGTGCAATTAGTGTTTGACTTTTTTAGCTTCTGATGGCAACTTAAGATCTACATGTTAGGTTTCTGTGAATATTTAATTCTCCAAATCCGTTCAGACAAAGTTGGACCAATTTGATTTGTCAAATTAAACTGAATTATATTAAAATGATTATTAAAATGAAATATATGAATAAAAGAATTGAATGCTTCCAAATAAATTCTGGATTTGGATAGATTTTTATGATTTCACATATGCCTACAGTATATGCATTTCAATGTCCCAGTTCAGAAATTCATTCCAAATAGCTTTGGGTACCTGCATTACATCTGATCAATTTTCTGAATTCATTTGAAGTATCTGATTTGCACACCCTTATTATCTGTCCTCCACGTTTTTGCTTAAATGGAATTGCTAAATGATTTATCTGGATGGTCTTGTTACATATTTTGAGTTTACAAACTTTTATGTATTTATATTTAAGGCTTATTAGATTTTTCAATCCTTTTTTAATATTAGTAAATCCTTTGGGGGATCATTAAAAAGTAAAGAAAATGCAGAATTGAGGCATAATTAGATTGATGCCATGTGCGGCTGGCAACAATTTTTTATTTCAAAACTTTGTTCCTGGAAAGGGCAAAGAATATGTGGCTGAGATGTGTAAAAGCCTGGTAGACTGCCATGGGAGTAGAACAAAGGATGAAAGCTTTCTCTTTCCTGTTTTCATCTAAAATGGTAGTTAGGGTAACTTCAGCCTGCATTTGAATTATACTGTGAGATGACAGTAGAACTATCAACCTCAGAGTTTCTGCACCAAACAGAGTTCTCTATTTTACTCACTTTGTTTTAGGGATTGAAAAAACAGGGGAAGGATGGCAATAACAAAAGAAATGAGCACATACATTTTTATAATACATCTTTAGGAACATATCATATGATATGCAGTGGCACTGGCTTCTCAGGACATGAGAAGTGCAGGGTGCCAACATGCCCACTAAGAAAAAGCTATTCAGCTTCTGCTAACAAAAAATGATTGGCATGACTGAAAACTAATGGCGGAAACTAATCTTATCCTAAATTCTGGAATAAGCAAAATATATTTTTGACACCTCACACCATCCCTCTCCCATCACCTGGTAACCAACCAACATGATTAGTGGAAATGTCTAATGTTTTTATATAGGCATGTATTCATCAACGTAACATCATAATTTCTAGACATTTGTTTGTTTGCAAAAAGTAGCCTTCTGCTTCAGCTGAACTAGTTGCACTTGGTCTCTATTGAGAACTAAAGCCTGATTTAATTATTTAATTATTAATTGATTGATTAATGACAGAGAGGAGGGGGGTCAGGCTATTTTCCAAAGCACCTGAGGGCCAGACAAGGAATAATGGATGGAAACTGATCAAGGAGAGATTCAACCTAGAAATAAGGAGAATAATCAACCAATGGAACAGCTTGCCTTCGGAAGTTGTGGGAGCTTCATCACTTGAGACTTTCAAGAAGAGATTGGACTGCCATTTGTCAGAAATGGTGTAGTGTCTCCTGCTTGAGCGGGGGGTTGGACTAGATGACATACAAGGTCCCTTCCAACTCTGTTAATCTGTTGATGGCCTCAACTCACCACACTTGATGTTGGTCTTTCTTAAACTATGCAAACAAATATATTATCCTCTCTGTGAAACTTCAGCTAAAGATTGTTCATAGATTTAGAAGTCTAGGTTCCCATATATCAGAGGTGGGTTTCAGCAGGTTCTAACCAGTTCTGGAGAACTTGTAGCGGAAATTTTGAGTAGTTTGGAGAACCGGTAGCAGAAATTTTGAGTAGTTTGAGAGAACCGGTAAAAACCACCTCTGACTGGCCCTGCCCCCATCTATTCTCTGCCTCCCGAGTCCCAGCTGATCGGGAGGAAATGGGGATTTTGCAGTAACCTTCCCCTGGAGTGGGGTGGGAATGGAGATTTTACAGTATCCTTCCCCTGCCAGGCCCACCAAGCCACGCCCACCAAGCCACGCCATGCCCACCAAGCCACACCAACAGAACCAATAGTAAAAATCTTTGAAACCCACCACTACCATATATCATGTGGAAGATTTTACCTGGATAACTGCTTTCAGAGTAAATCATGTGTCTCTTTCCTTAAAATCTTTTATAGAATGTTTCTTCTAGTCTAAGGTCTTTCCTATATCTGCCATCTCTGAGGCATTTACCATTTTATTAAACATATTTATTAATAAAGGAAGATTAATAAAGGTGGGGTGGGTGAGGTGGGGTGCATTGTCTTGCATTGCATGCAGCAATGTCTATGGAGATTCTCAGTCATCCAGGTCATGATTGTCCCAAAAGTGTTTTTTTCCAAAGGCAACTGGACTTCCTTTGTTTTTGCTTGAAGACCTTTTGCTTCTCATCCAAGAAGCTTCTTCAGTTCTGCTGAACAGAACTGAAGAAGCTTCTTGGATGAGAAGCGAAACGTCTTCAAGGAAAAACACAGTTGCCTTTTGAAAAAAAGCACCTTTGGGACTACATGCAGCAATGTAACTCACTTCTAAGACTGGAAGGAAGGAGCCACATTAATTACTTTGCCTGCTTTCCCAGACATTTGCAGTAGCCAAAAGAGGAGTCAAAATCTCCTTCAGTAATTCCAAGTGCCCGTTAAGGCAACCAAATGATGCAAAGCGTTTTGTGTCTTTACGTTGACAAAGAGAATCACATCACCTCTGTGGCTCAAGTGTTTTGTCAAGGCAAATCCAAGCTGCTTTGCACAGACCTAGAACAGAGAACATTTCCATAGAAACCTTATTAATATCTAAGATCCACTTCTCTCCCGTCATCCCTTTTATGGGAACAATTTTATTTTAGGAGTTGTGTACATTATCAGGTTTAGCTAAACCTCTCTGTCTCTGTACTGTGTGTTCCTTTTGCTTTGTTCTTTAATGCATAAACCTGCAGCTTAATTTAACCACCACTGTAATCATATTTAGCCAAAAGCAATCTGTTTTGCCACTTCTGAATATTCATTTAAATGTCTCGGGCTCTCATTAGATCCATCTCCTATTTAAGAAAGGCTGATTTTATCCAAGCTGAAATTCTCATCAGTGATGGGTATGTGAAGCTTTACATTCCCTGGGGATGTTAGTACAAAATTAAACCTGTAAAGGGGGAAGGGTGGGGTGGACAGAGAAGGAAAATGAAGAAAGTGAGAGACATGATTCAGTCTTTCCTTGAAGGCAGATCTGAACGGTTGAAGTCATCTGACTATTACGGCTATAACTTGAGTGATATCATTGTTTAATGCTCTGCTTGAGGTTAAAAAAGAATTCGACTTCCCTGTAAATGTTTATTGAACATCTAACCTTGGGATAAATGCTTAAGAAGTGTAGTTGGATTCACATAGGCACAGAAATGTAACCCATGCATGTTTTGAATGCAGAAATGTCCCAACTTCTGAGATCTCCAGAACCCTAGATAGCTACTAACCGGCATTTCTGAGATCTTCAGAACCCTAGATAGCTACTAACCAGCATTTCTGAGATCTCCAGAACCCTAGATAGCTACTAACCGGCATTTCTGAGACCTCCAGAACCCTAAATAGCTACTAACCAGCATTTCTGAGATCTCCAGAACCTTAGATAGCTACTAACCAGCATTTCTGAGATCTCCAGAACCCTAGATAGCTACTAACTGGCATTTCTGAGATCTCCAGAACCCTAGATAGCTACTAACCGGCATTTCTGAGATCTCCAGAACCCTAAATAGCTACTAACTGGCATTTCTGAGATCTCCAGAACCCTAGATAGCTACTAACTGGAAATTTCTGAGATCTCCCGAACCCTAGATAGCCACTACCAGGCATACAGCACAGAACTGAAAGGATCAAACAAACTGCTACATTTCTTGATAATGTTTTACTTGGAGGGAAGGAATAGAAGAAGAAGCTATCATTCTTTCCACTTTCTCTGCTCTCTGTAGCTTATTTCTGAGGAGTGTTGTCCTCTTACTCAGTATATATTATATTTGTGATGCAACCATTATAAATATAGAACAGAACAGAACAGAACAGAACATAATATAATTCTTTATTGGCCAAGTGTGATTGGACACACAAGGAATTTGTCTTTGGTGCATATGCTCTCAGTGTACATAAAAAAAAATAAAATACATTCATCAAGAATCATAAATCATATGAGTCAGTTGCCAAACATCTGAATTTTGATAATGTGATCATGGGGAATGCTTCACTGGTTGTGTGAAAAATGATCACAAGTCACTTTTTTTTCAGTGCCGTTGTAACTTTGAACAGTCACTAAACAAACTGTTGTAAGTAAAAAACTACCTATACTTGAGACCAGTCATGTTGTTCATCAAATAGCCCCCTCCAACTGGTTTGACTGCCAGATGATTTCACCTACAGTACCCGTATTTCACTGTACTTGAAACATTTTCCTCCAAGTCTTCCTCCAAGTTCAACATCCAAGTTGAAGAATGGATAGCATTTTGGGAACTGGGATAATACTTTCTTTGTGTCCTATTTTGAGACAAGAGGAACTAAGAAGAATGATGTCATGACAGCATCAGAATGATCAGAACTGAAAATGTGGCTTATGGGTGTGTGGATAAAAGATTGGGGTAATTTTTAAGGCTCCACTTAAAATCCTTCTACAGGAAAATTGGTCTGCTTGGGACTTTTAAAAGTGCAATTGGTGCATTAAGTTTTGTAAACCATTTTTTTCTCTTCAATTCCCTGCTGCCACTATGATGCAGAAACTGGTCCAAAATTTTTAGTCTCCCCTACTTGAATGGGCTCTGTGAGGTCAAATATTTATTGACTGAAAGTTGTTGCCCATCCCTCTTATCCACTGGCAGTCTCTTACCTTGTTAAACAAATGCTTCTCAAATGCATGCTTGTTTAGGCATTTCAAGGAAATTGTTGAAAACTTGGTCCTTTGTGGAAAATGTTATAATGCAATAGGTATAATAGTCCTTTGTTTTTCTACGGCTCTTCTTCAGAATTGTTTTGATGAATTACTCTGTTTTACTTTGGCTATGGCCTTTCTTGTTTGCTTAGGTCAGGTAGGCAGACTGTTTCAACCTGACAGTGAAGTTACCATTCATGCACATCATACTCACACTTAAATATACACAAAGTCTTTCTTACAATACAATACACAAGAAAAATTTCCTTTAAGTTAGCTTATTTAGCTTTATCAACTGAGACCAGACAATATGTGTATTGGCTTAGATCACATACATACATGCATACATACATACATGCATACATACATATATACATACATACATGCATGCATGCATGCATGCATGCATACATACATAAATCCCCAGCTTCACAGCAGCCATAATGGCTGCATCTCCTCTTCATCATTGGATGGGAGGGAATCCCTGGGTCCATCTGGAGAGCCACTGCACGACCTGCAGGGTGCCCCTCCTTTCTTCATCACCCCTACAGAGTGACTTTAGCCCCTTGGGGGCCCTCCAACAAGGAGGATTCAGTGCAAGTTTGTGGAGCCCCGTTCCTTGCGTACAATCTCGCCACGATGTTAAACCGGAAGTCCATCACAAGATGCTTATAGAACAGCTACTCAGACAAGTAGTAGAAAAGCAATCTTCATCAATGACTTGGACGAGGGGATAGACGGGGAACTCATCAAATTTGCAGTTGACACCAAACTGGCAGGAATAGTCAACTCTCCAGAAGATAGGCTCAAGATACAGAAGGATCTTGACAGACTTGAACATTGGGCGCTATCAAACAAAATGAAATTCAATGGTGATAAAAGTAAGGTTCTACATTTAGGCAAGAAAAACAAAATGCACAGGTACAGTACATGTGGTACCTTGCTCAACAGTAGTAACTGTGAGAGGGATTTTGGAGTCCTAGTGGACAACCATTTAAATATGAGCCAGTGGTGTGCAGCAGCTGCCAAAAAAGCCAACACAGTTCTAGGCTGCATTAACAGAGGGATAGAATCAAGATCACGTGAAGTGTTAATACCACTTTATAATGCCTTGGTAAGGCCACACATGGAATACTGCATACAGTTTTGGTCGCCACGATGTAAAAAGGATGTTGAGACTCTAGAAAGAGTGCAGAGAAGAGCAACAAAAATGATTAGGGGACTGGAGGCTAAAACATATGAAGAACGGTTGCAGGAACTGGGTATGTCTAGTTTAATGAAAAGAAGGACCAGGGGTGACATGATAGCAGTGTTCCAATATCTCAGGGGTCGCCACAAAGAAGAGGGAGTCAAACTTTTCTCCAAGGCACCTGGGGGTAGAACAAGAAGCAATGGGTGGAAACTAATCAAGGAGAGAAGCAACTTAGAACTAAGGAGAAATTTCCTGACAGTTAGAACAATTAATCAGTGGAACAGCTTGCCTCCAGAAGTTGTGAATGCTCCAACACTAGACATTTTAAAGAAGATGTTGGATAACAATCTGTCTGAAGTAGTGTAGGGTTTCCTGCGTAAGCAGGGGGTTGGACTAGAAGACCTCCAAGGTCCCTTCCAACTCTGTTATTATTATTATTATTATTATTATTATTATTATTATTATTATTATTATTATTATTATTATGATTATGATTATGATTATGATTATGATTATGATTATGATTATGATTATGATTATGATTATGATTATGATGATGATGATGATGATGATGATGATGATGATGATGATGATTATGATTATTATTATTATTATTATTATTATTATTATTATTATTATTATTATTATTATTATTATTATTATTATTATTATTATTATTATTATTATTATCAGCACCCTCTGTGACTGAAAGGGCTACATTTTAAAATAGCCATTGGCCAAAACTTTGGCAACGAAAAGTATATGTGGCTGACAGGTTGTCTTTCCATGTGTTAGGACATCCAGAGTTTTGCAGGTACACTTATGATTGGTGAGAAATTGTGGTTTAGCTAAGTTGCTGAAGTAGATATATAAACATTTTCCAATTAATCATTTTAAGAAGAATTATAGGAAGGACACTATGAAAACTGAGCTTCTGTCTGGGATATTTTAATCTATTTTTGTAAGCCTGCAATTTGGTTTGGTTGGAGAAACAACCTGATAACTAGAATATTCAGTGTTGAAAGCACAATTTTTAAAATGTGTTTTGCATATCCCAGAATATGCTTATGTCCAGAATAAACCTGCATAAACACTAGATGAATATTAAAATCAATATTCAAAGCAAGCCAAACATCATTGCATTTTAATTCATATTTGTCCATTTAGTTTCAGAATTACATTTCACTTGTAGGGTTGAGAGATGGTATTAGCAAAGGGTTTTGTTTTAATTAATGAATATTGAATAATCTAATAGACTGACTTTTGACATTTGCTTATCTGATGACCCAATTTGCTTAGTTTTCTTTAAACAATAGTTTACTCATGGTTGTCAGCTACTCAGTGAAGCACATCGTTGAATGAATATTAATGATTTGAATTTGAGCTCTTGAACTTTGATTTGGGCTTTAAGGAATAGTAATTAAAACAAATCAATTCATTTTATATATTACATTAAGACAATTGAGGCAACATTTGTTCTTAAAATCCCCAAACAATAATGTGTAGGGATTCTACACAATAATAAATTTATTTTATTTTTGTTCCCTTCTCGATAGATCATTCTAATTGAAAGCAAATCGTTGCAAAAATAATATGACAACTTCCTTTATTGTATACTGGAATATGAAGACAAAAACTGTATTCATTCTCCATATTCCAGTATAAAACAAAGCTCGTCTTCTATTATTATATGCATTTTGGAATGCAACTTCCATTATCATCTACAGCAGGGGTCTCAAACTCGTGTCATCATGTGACTTTTTTCCTCTTCGCTAAACACCCCTGCCCTACAGAACAGCCTCTTGGCAACCATAAAACCATGTGAAAGGTTATAGAACTAACTTTGAGAATAGGGAAGGATTAATTAATGGGGGACTTGTGTAACACATTACTCAGTCCTGAGAAACAGGAAAGTGTGAGGAAGAAATTCAAAATAACTCTGCCTTGATTTTGTTTAGTGTAAGGTGGAATAGAAAAAACTTTGAACAAGCTTTTACGATTCTCCTATATTACTTAAAGAACATTCCTGGATACATCAGCCTAACTGTGCATTCTGGCCTTAAGGGAATCCAGGACTACAATACAGAGAGCCAGTTTAATGTAGTGGTTAGGGCATTAGGATAGACTGTGAGTTCTAATCCCATTTTAGGTGCAAAGCCTAAAATGGGATCGGTCCATTTTAGGTCGGTCTCTCTTTCTCAGCCCTAGGAAGCAGACAATCTCAAACCCCTTCCAAAATCTTGCCAAGAAAACTCCAGAGATTTGCCCAGACACTCGCCAGGAGTCAACACCAGGAGTCAGGAGTCAACAGCCGCCCAGAGTTCCTTCGGGAATTGGGCGGCATAGAAATGTAAATAATAAATTAATAAATAAATAAACACTGACTTGAAGGCATCGCTAAAATTAAAATAAACAAAAACAAGTAACTAGAATGCAGGCTGAATCTCTGTTTTAATTATCTAGGTCCGTGATGGCGAACCTATGGCACGGGTGCCACAAGTGGCACGCGGAGCCATATCAGTGGGCACGCGAGCTCAGGTCTGGCATGCATGTGCGCACCAGCCGGCTGATTTTCGGGCCTTCTGGGCCCACTGGGAGTCAGGAAACAGGCTGTTTCCAGCGTCCAGAGGGGGTGGGGAAGGCCGTTTTCACCCTCCCCAGGCTCCTAGAAGCCTAGAGAGAGCAAAAAATGGGCGTGCCATTGCATGCTGGGAGTGGGGGGGTCATATGTGCATGCACGGGGTGCATGGAATTATGGGTGTGGGTACGCACACATGTGATCCCACGCATCCCCCCCTTTTTGGCACACGAACCAAAAAAGGTTCGCCATCACTGATCTAGGTCATTGTATCTCAACCTTGGCAAATTTAAGCTGTACAGACTGGGGTTTCTGTATATGTGGGGGATTCTAGAAGGTGAAACACACATAGCTTAAAGTTGTTAACGTGGAGACCATTGACTTATTTATTTATTATTTATTTATTATTAGGTTCTTCTATGCCGCCCTACTCCCTAAGGACTCATGTTACTTATATGAACATCTCAGAAATATTTGTTTCTTATTGCAGGAAACATGATCCTACACTAAGTAAAGTTTAATCTAACCAAGCAGATCTCTGTTCTTACAAAAACTGCCTTATAAGAACTATTTGACTGGGTATCAGTGAGCCAAATGCTTCTAGTCATAAAACTGGCAAGTTATAAAGGTAGTATAGTCATGCTGGCCACATAACCACTGAAGTGTTTTTGGACAACATTGGCTTCTTCGGCTAAGAAACGGAGATGAACACTGACCCCTAGAGTTGGATATAACTGAACAAGGATAACCTTTACCTTTACCTATTATTTTTTTTCTAGAATCTTCTAATTTCAGAGATGCATAGCCACTATATAGGAAAGTTCTGTTTAGCTCATTAATCACCCATTAATAGGTCTAACCACGATGAAATGGTCTTTGAAAAAAATAAAGTAAACAATCCTAACATTCATTTAGGCTATCATGCTCAACACTCTGCTCAGCCCAGCACACATACAGTAATAATAATAATAATAATAATAATAATAATAA
The DNA here is from genome assembly GCA_023053685.1 of Diadophis punctatus similis. NCBI lineage: Eukaryota > Metazoa > Chordata > Lepidosauria > Squamata > Dipsadidae > Diadophis > Diadophis punctatus. The sequence continues at coordinate 22,261,839 of JALIGW010000003.1, forward strand.
TAATAATAATAATAATAATAATAATAATAATAATAATAATAATAATAATAATAATAATAATAATAATAATAATAATAATACCCCCCGATGGGTGCCACCTTGCCGTGGGGGGGGGGTTAACTGCTCCAATGATGCTGAGAGCTGTGCTGACGGTAGTGTTACTACCAGAAGGTTCAACCAAGTCAGAGTGGTCTCAGCTGAGGAATGGAACTAAGAGCACCTAACCCATTAGTATTATGGAGAAACAAACAAAATCGAAGTCTATACTGGCTCGGCCGTCACCCAGGATAAAAAGGTCCGCGGCGGATGCTGCTGATTCCGGGCATTTGCCGGAAAGTGGGTTACGGAATCAAAACTCAAATGAACAATTACAGAAGTGGCAGAAATACACCATGTCAGAGAATATTACATCACACAGTCCTAGACGCTTGGGAAGTGTTCGACTTGTGATATAGTGATACGAAATCCAGCATATAAATCTCGTTTGCTGTGTATTACATTTTTTGTGAAATAATAATAATAATAATAATAATAATAATAATAATAATAATAATAATAATAATAATAATAATAATAATAATAATAATAATAATAATAATAATAATAATAATAATAATAATAATAATAATAATAATATAATTAAAACATACCTGAAAACATCTGGGCAACAATGGGCTGTGAAAACATTGGGCTGTGACTATTCTTAGAAGGAACTTCCTTGAGAGTTCACCAACTAGCCATTGCTATCACAAGAATGAGAGAATTTTAAATTCTCAAGCATGTATCCCATTTCTTGTTGATCCTTGGTGGAGTTTGCCCCTCCAAATTCTTTGACAAAGACAAAGATAGTTCAGCCAACTCAAGGCAGGTTTGGACAGCTCTTAGTGGAATAGGCTCTGTAGATTGAATAATATAATGTTGGCAAAATACTATGTATATCATCCAAGTAATAAAATCAAATATTAATATTCTAGTTAATGAAAAGCTTCAGCAATAATTGGAATACCCATATTTCACAGTTCTGTTTTGCAAGTATGTCTGTTTTGCATTAAAGAATTGTTAAATAATAAATGTATGTTTCATAGCATAGCATGACTTCCCCCCCCCCCTATCAGTTTTGGTCCTTGAGCTAATGAACTGGTCCTCAGCCAGCACTAGTGATAATTTCAGTTTGAGATTTCTGCCTTAAGCTCATTTAATATGACCACTGGCCTAATTTCAAATGTCTTGAGCAATAATAATCACTTCAGATTTCTAGAGCATTTTTTCCCCTTTTTCGCAGTCCTTCTTAAGGAAAGCCAAGAGGCTGGTAGAAATAAGATGAAAAAAAGGTGCCAGCACGAGGGACAATCTAACCACCAAATGACTCTCAACTAGGACTATTAGATCTGAACAGCCAAATCCAGATATCTATTAGAAAACAACAAGGAAGTAATCTTTTGCTTCCATTTAGTCGCTACCTGGATTTTTGTAGATCCATTTTACCCTCAAGGGAATGAAGCTTGTGGTAGGAATAATAGGCTATAGGCAGTGAGTAGATTGCATCACAGTTGGATTAAACTCTGGTTTTAAAAAATGAGCCAGAGAACCCCAGAGGAAATACTTCATGATATTTACAATATATTTTCCAATAAATGTGATTCTTCCACTTCTATTCCTTTCCTTATTAGCCTTACATAAACAAATACGACATTACATGCAATTTCTTTTCAAAATGCATGACTATGGAGCAATCAGGTGTCGCACTTTCTCATCTCTATTCATCTGTCATTTGCAAAATTGTCTTTTCCTAAGGTTTGAAAATGAAAATGCACATGTTCTGTTATATAGGGTGAGAGATGCCAGGCACTGCTTATTCTGGAAGAAACACAATAAGCAGAAGAACCATTTAATAATTAAACTATAATTAAGTTTCTGCTGAAGACCGGAGACACTGTTATAATTAAAACACTAGTAGCAGCAAAAACAGTGATTACTTGTTTAAGTGCAGCACAGTCTTTCTGTGATCTCACAGACCCAGGATCCCAAGTTATTGGACATTCCTGTTTAACACTTGACAGTATTGATCCTGGTTTAAAAAATCAGGGGGTAAAGTTGCCCAGTGTTCATTTATCCAAAATTCTTCTGCTATCTTAAATTGTGGCCCTAAAGCTCCCATCATCCTGATAATCCTGTTTGGTGGGATTTAGTTTTAAATAAACATACTTTAGGTTTGGTTTGGTTTGCCTGCTTGCCACCTACTCTGGGTGGCTAACAATATCAACATATAAAATAATGACCTCTAAATGCCCAAATATATGTAAAAATAAAATGAGAAGATTAAATAAATAACTCCAAAGGATTATTTATTTATTTATCATATGGCACATTCACATCATATTTTGATAGAAACACAAGAAGATAAAATTTCAAAATACGAAACACAAAATCTAAACTGTTATAAAGGTATGGCTAGATTATAGATATAATTTTTTGCTTCATTTGTCACAGTTAGGAAATCAACAAAGTCTCCTTCATAGGTTCTATTTTGACATTCTGTCACTATATGTTGGATAATTTGCTTTTCAGCCACACAGTCACAATTGGAGTGTCAATATGGACAACACTCCAAAAGAGAGAATGACAGAAGAAAATAAGCACCTTTTCTGAAATATAGGTGGATTTTAATAGAAGGCCTAGTGATTTTTGACCCTCTATTTTGAACTATCTTGAAACTATTTTGACAACTTCACTTCAAAAAGTGTTTATGAGCACCAATTCTGAATGATATATAAGGCTGAAATTGAAGACTCAGTGTTTATGGGAGCCATGGTTTATATTGTCTTTAACCAAAACATTCACTAGAAAAATTCTACTTAAAAAAATCTTTTGAGAAGTGCCCGGTTTTTTTTAATGTAAGAGTTCTCATCATTTATTAAAGGCAATATTTTACCCATTAGGTCTCTTGCTATTGCTAGCTAAGAAGCAATCTGCTGCTTTTATGGAGCGGTTAACTTCCTATTACTCTTCCTGAGTTGAGTTTGAACTGGCGAGCTTTCAAATGTACTCAAATTGCCCCCTTTTGCCCTTAGGTTCCCTAAATAGGTTTGGCTTCATCATTAATCAATGATGGAGTCTCAGTAAAACACATGCTCCCTGAACTACCTGGATGTGGTGGATTGAGAAAACTGAATATTAAGTTTACCTGATCAGGACAAACTGATTTAGGAGATGGGATGCTGATAAGTTGCATAACTAATCCTAGATATTCACAATCACAATTGTTTTTCTAATATTTTGCCACCAGTCACTCCAATGGAACAGTGCCTTTCCAGAACACTTTCACATACTTATATATTTTATATTTAGATAGGTGTCCAGAAGGCAAGACAAGACAGTGGAACTTGGAATTAAGGAGAAACTTCCTAACAGTGAGGACAATTAACCAGTGGAACAGCTTGCCTTCAGAAGTTGTAGATGCTTCATCACTGGAGGTTTTTAAGAAAAGCCTGGACCTTCTATCTGAAATGGTATAGGACAGTGATGGCGAACCTTTTTGGCATTGCGTGCCAAAAGTCCCAGCATGCTCACGCTTTCGCACTCACGCGTACTGATACCCATGATGCAATGCGCCCCCCATTTGTGCATGAGCATTGATTAATTGTTCTAAAGTGTACATGCACATTTCATATATATGATGAAAAGAAGATAAACTATTCTATAACTCAGTGGAGGTTTAAAATCTAGTAGTTGATATCTTTTCCATTATTATTGCATGGCTCAATGAAATACATTTTTTACTTTGGTAGCATATTACTCATAGGAGATTGATGGGATGGGTTATGGTATAATTATTTTTAATGTTTTCCTCTAGATATTTATTTATCTAATTCTTTTTACTAGATATATCTGCAATGACAACTAATACATAGTTTTACCGCTTCCCATATCAGGTAATGTTGAAACTGAATCACTATTGATTGGAAAAAATATACATTTGCTTAGTATAGTAATTGTGTTTCAAGAAGAAAAATTGAAAGATCAAGTTTGTATGTGTGTATGTGTGTGTGTTTCTCTCTGTGTGTGTATACAAGCATAGACCAAAATAGTTACACTATTTGTCTTCCATGCTTTAATTATATATACAAAAAAATGAGATATCAGAAAATAATCTAAATGAAAATAAATGTAAAATCTCTTTGCTGATTTCCCCCCCTAAAAAATGAGGATATTCTTGGAGAATGTTCCCCAGAATATTTAGAGTTGACAGCCAGTCATATTTTGTTGGGATTCCCAAGGATTTAATCCTTGGGCCATGGATTTCAGGGTACATCATCTTGTTAAGAAGAACTAGTTATTATTATTTTTTTGATCCTGTATAAAGTTTTTCTTCTGAAGAATTGGATGGCTGAGAGTTCTCAGCTCCATGCTATCAGAGATATTAGAAAGAAAATAGAAAGAATTTGGTTCATCCATCATTTGGCAATATTTCTTGCCATTCCTGGCAATACCAAAAGGAATATCTTCCCATGCAACACATTTCATTTGTTACAGTGGTGACATTTGATTTGTAGACATGAAATGCATCTGAAAGAATAAAGAGTTCTTTGGTCTGGGTGGCATTTGCTTTGATTATGCTCTACTGGGTTTCAGCAGAACAGCAGGTTTACTTTTTGCCTCTGTGTATTGCATGTACATTGGATTCTGCTTCTGTACTTCTGATCTCTTCTTTTCTGATTTTCTTGAAGCTCTGAATCCAAGAAATGCAATATAGTTTTAAGGTGACTGCCTGAACAAAATGGCTCTGAATGGATCTAGATGAGACAAAATATCAAGACAATTAACAGATTTGAGGAGAGACTGGAGTTTCTCCCCAACTGTTCTCAGTGTCTATGGAGATTCTCAGTCATCCAGGTCTTGGTTGTCCCAAAGGTGCTTTTTCAAGAGGCTAAAGAAGCCTCTTGGATGAGAAGCGAAATGTCTTCAAAGAAAAATCAGAAAGTCCAGCGCTGAAGAAGCTTCTTGGATGAGAAGCAAAATGTCTTCAAAGAAATACCAGAAAGTCCAGTTGCCTCTTGAAAAAGCACATTTGGGACAACTGTTTTCAGTGTTTAACTGCTAGGTATTTTCTACATAACATCCATTTCTGCATAACTTTGATCAGAAACAAAGGAAGTGGTTAATGGAACAGAGTGTTTTTATCCTTGCTACATTTTTCCCACACAATTCTCCTACATACATTGAGAAATCACTGTTAGGACAAGTGGCAATGATAGTGAATGAAGAGAAAGCTATATTATTACTGGGGCAAATGTGCTACTGCAGTTCCATGGAGAATTAGTCAAGTTCTGTTAATCATAGGATCAATCAGAAAATACTTTTAGGTAGTCACATGATCTTTTCCCGTGTCAATGGTAGATAAAGAGAAGTGGATTCCATCAAGAAGGGAATTTATTTATTTTATTTATTTGTGAGATTTATATACTACCTCACAGTGCAAGCACTCTCTAAGCGGTTTACACCAGTAAGCAATGTATATTTACATTGCCCCCAACAATCTGAGTCGTCATTTTACTTACTTCGGAAGGATGGAAGGCTGAGTCAACCTTGAGCCGGTGAGATTTGAACTGCTGACCTGCGGATCACAGTCAGCTTAAGTGGCCTGCAGTACTACACTCTAACTGCTGTGCCACCTTCAATGGCTGTAAAAGTGAATGGTGCATCTCCAATATGTGCTCTGAGTGAACTCCTGTTTAAGACTGTCAACATATTTTCTTTTGGGATTTTAATCATCATTAATAAAAGTCAACACAAATGAAATGGAACTCCACAAAATCGAGGACACCGTTATTGTTATAGCAGCCTTACTAATCTGAATAATCTTTTGCATGTTTCAAATTCTGACAGTCATATAATTTAGTATGAAATTGACAAAGCAGCACAAATTTGAAAAATGTTGTGCATGCTGTTAAATCCCTGATGGCTTATTTTTCTTATATCTTATTTTACAAGTTTTTAGACTACTGTTCCTCTGTGTAACTTAATGTTGAAGAAAGTGGAAAAATGCCTGGTCCAAATACTGCATTATCCCACAAAGGAAACAATGCAAATGTGAATAAAAAATCCACTGTAAACTAATAAGAGAAATCATGAGAGCCAGTTTAGTATAGTGCTTAGGCATCAAGCTAGAAACTAGGAGACCCTGAGTTCTAGTCCTGCTTTAGGCACAAAACTAGCAGGGTGATCTTGGGTCAGTCACTTTCTCAGAGCCCTAGAAGGAGGAAAGGACAAATTTCACTAAGAAAACTACAAGCCTAGACAGGCTGTCATTAGGAGTCGAGACTTTCAAAGGAACCTAAAAAAACCCCAAAACTGTAAATGCAAAAGTAAGGTTAATTGAACAATACAATATACATTATTCTTTTTTTATTTGGAGGAGGAAATTAAAACTTTTTAGGGTCTACCCAATTTTATCAGAATTTATGATAACTGTGAAGTGTCAGAATTTTGGAGAATGCATCTTATCATATACCTTTGCCTTTTTTAAATTTGGGAAATGTATGCCTCCACCAACCAATCTTTCTTTCTGTTCATTGATTCTTGAAACAAATCATGTCAGAACAGCAATGACACAAATGAGCTTGAATCTTTGAATATACAAAATCTGATGCTAATAATTTGTGAACTATGCTTAATTTCATCAACATTGTTTACATTATCATGAGCTGATGAAAAATATTCACAGTTGTTGGGGTTTTGTCCATTTATTGATTCTCATAGTTACTTTGAAATTGGTATTTTCAAGGAATTAGATTATAATAGCTCACTTTTCTGCCAAAACTGTTCATAATACGCAGAAAATGCAAAAACTGTTCAAGTGGAAAGACTCTGTGATTTCTTCTGATGTTGAACATCTTGGATATAAACAGCTTACAGAATCAATCATCTGATCATTGTAAAGTTGTATTTATACATTATTAGAAAAATACAATATTCAGACATGCACAAGCTCCTAACAATATCCTTGTTAGATGGTATCTACTGATATCTACAGTAGATGGTATCTACAGTAGAAGGGACCTTGGAAGTCCTCAAGCAGAAGACCCTATACCATTTCAAACAAATGGTTGCCCAATCTCTTCTTAAAAACCTCCAGTGATGGAACACCCACAACACCTGAAGACAAATGTCTATGGCAGTGTTTCCCAAACTTTTGACATATGTGTACCCCTTCTATAATTTTCGTAACGCTGAGTACCCCTCATAAAAAACATATGCTTTAATAAAAATCTATGGGTTTATCTTTGTACTGATTATGGTTTGTCTCAAAATGGCGCTTTAAGTTGGATGGTTTCATGCTTTCATTTGTTAGATTTTCAAAACAAATGATGCAAAGTGGAATAGGCTCATTTTCATCTCCAGTCCATGAGAATCCAAATTTAAGATATTCTTTGTCGTACTTGCAAGTTTTCCTAATCTCTGTTAGGGATAAAAATTGTATTTTATAAAAATAATCAAAATCAGTGGAACTTACTAAAGCACAATAACAGGCGCCCAGAACTAACTATTAAAGAAGTAAGTTGTCTCTGTAACGAAGTGCAGTATATTCACGCCGTGTCACGCCTCACAAGACTGTCTAACTGTTAGATAACACTGCAATTCTCTGGCATTTAAACAGCTCCGTGGCTCAACGTCAACTGCTAATGTTCCCGCAGTTTAAAAATGGCTGAACCCGAGCTGCGCGAAGGATGCGCAGAAGTTCCCGCCATAATGAGTTGCGATACAATGTACGATAGCCCCAGTTCCCATGTAAAAACTGCGATACGTGCCTATTTCTTTCCTTGTTCTGTGGGCGCAGCTAAGCACGGTACAGTGGATATTCCCACGTGATCCCCATCAAATTCCGGTGCAACACGTACCCCCACCAAACTCTTCCTGTACCCCTGGGGGTACGCGTATCACACTTTGGGAAACACTGGTCTATGGAGATTCTCAGTCATCTAGGTCATGAAAAAGCACCTTTGGAACGATCTGAAGGCAAACTGTATCTCATCGTATTATCACAGATTTTCTTTTAGTTTATTTTTAATATATTTACTATGGTTATATCCCACATATCCACCCTTTTAGTCAATATAACATACATAGTTTGGAAGCGTATTTGGAAGAGGCTCTGTTGGTAATATCTATGGCATATGGAGACTGTTAGTGCCCTAAGTTGTTCCTCCTTACAGAAGCTCTTCATTACACAAGTTATAACTACTTTCCTTACTGCTTTACTTTATTGCTTCAAGAGGTCTAGAACAGAAGTAGACTGAATTTGAACCTCATGATAGTTACTGGTTATGTTTATATTATATATTTAAAGCTTTTAGGGTTCAACAATGTGTTAAAAATACAGAACAGAGAAATAGTTCAGAAGGCTATCTTGAGAATCACCATGAGGCAGAAATTTAATTACGGAGAGGCTCAGATCTTGAAATTTTATTGTAATAACTGCAACTGATTCTGAGAAGTTTTAAAATATATATTTATGAATAAGGTTTCCCTCAAAAAGGGGAGATGGCCAGATTGGCCAGTACTACTATATACCTATATTCTTAGAAGCTTATTTCTTCTTTTCTTTGGGTATGTATGCAAAAAGTCTCCACCAGCATGAAATCTGTTACTTTCTTGGCTTTTGCTCTTACATGACCAATAACAAGTATGAAAAATGCCCTTGTCTTTACAAGCTCCACAGGATTAAGTCCAACCTACTGCTGAAAGTTTCTTTCCAAGCCTGTATTTCATAGTTTTGTGCCCTAAATGCATGAGAACAGCTGGTAGACTAGCAGGAGTTTTACTAGCAGGAGTCTAAGACTAAGGTCAAAGTTTCCTATCTGCTGTATGCTGTATGATTCCTAGACCTTTTGTCCTGCTGCCAAATGTCCTTTGGCCTTCTGCCTTCATTGTTTCCTCAGCTGTGTTCATAGACAATGGATCATCTGAAAGACTCTCATTAGAGCCCATGGTATGTATGGATGCTAGATGTCATAGGATCAGCATGCAATATAGTGAAGTTCCCATCCAGTCAAGCTTGACTTCTGCTAATGTACACAATCCCATTAGCTAGGTAGGTATTTTAGCATCAGTGTAGAACTAGTTCACCACTATCTTCATCTGGGACTTTTGTTTTTAAACTTTCCAATCTAGCCTACAACCATAAGATCCCTGGAAGTTTTGCACTCAAAATAATAAATATTGAATAAAAGGATGATGATTAAAACTTGGATTTTAGAAAATTAAAACCACCTAAAGTTTAAGATGAATTTGAAGTAAGGTTTCAAAATTAAATACAAAGAATCCTTTCCATGGGAAAATGCTTCTGCTTTGACTTTTTTTAAAAAATAAATAAATCTTAAGCTTTAAAAATTGGGCATTAGAGGGGAACCTGAGGGAACTAAAGATTATAATTTAAGAACATTCAAACTCAACTCACAATTACAGAATGAATAAAAATGTTTTAAAATTGGACATATTGAAGGATATTTTTGATCCAGTAGACCCAGAAGTTAATTTTAAGAGTAACTATCTCTACTGATAGATTGCATTTAAAATATGTTTTACCAGCACACAGTCACCTGAAAGTGAATTAAAATAATGATATGGGAGAGTATGCTACACTGGATATAGAAATGAAACTGGGTGATGTTTTAATAATTGCAAGGAATATATAAGTAACCATCCTAAAGAGCAACCTGGATAATTTTACTATATTGGATTTACAAAAAAGTCTTCTTAAAACTTTGAAGATTTTGTGGGAAGGGGCAAAGAAAAATGAAAAGTAATCAAATTCTAGGACATTATTTGAAGGGACTAAAGATCAAGATTGTTAAAAATGAAAGGAATATACAATAGCTTTATTTGATCAAGGTTAAAATAGATGTCTTGTTATGAAAGATCCCAAATATAGAGGTGCTCATACTTGCATTTGCAAATACAAGTACTCAGTAAATCATTGGGTCTTTAGTCATAGGTATGACTAATTTCTTTTCTGCCAAAAATTCAATTGTACAGTACTTCCCCTTGATTGAGAAGATTTTCTCTGATTTTCCTTTTCTGCCTTTATACATGGTATCCGATCCGGAAAGCCAAGCTTGAGTTTATTTAAGCATACATTCAATATTGGTATTATAATATGAGGAATCAATCTGAATCTAGATACTATATAGTTGCAGTATTGGATTGTGAATTCTAATAACATGTCAAATGTCAAAGGCTTTATTAAGACTGGTCCTCATATACTTAACATTCAATGCTATCCTTTTATCCTAAAATGGTTGGAGTTAATCATGAAGCCATTCTCTGTCTTCATAAGATATTCTTGCTCTAAGAACTAGCTTAATGTTCATGTGGGTATGGGTAGTGGTAGATGGATGAAGAAGAATTGAAAAATAATTCCCAGCTCAACTATTTTCAATACTAGACAATTTTACAAACTGGTACAAAATTATATGGATTCTATTTGTCTCAAATTCAGAATGTCATATCTTCCTATTTAATATGTAATTTTAGAATAATATTTTTACTTCTTTTAGAATAATATTAGAATAATTTTAGAATAATATTCCTTACTTCTTCGTAAGCTAGCAAAAGTGGGAGAGACAGCTACACGACCAGATGGATTAACAACTGGCTGACTAACCGTACTCAACGATAGTCCTCAATGGGTCTAAGTCTACATGGAGAGAAGTAAGCAGTGGGGTACCACAAGGTTCCGTCTTTAACATCTTCATAAATGACCTAGATGAGGGAATAGAAGGGGAACTAACCAAATTTTCAGATGATACTAAGCTGGCAGGAGTAGCTAACACCCCAGAGGACAGGCTCAGAATCCAGATGGATCTTAACAGACTTGAACACTGGGCCCTATCTAATAAAATGAAATTCAATGCAGAGAAAAGTAAAGTCCTGCACCTAGGTAAGAAAAACCAAAAATATACATATAGACTGGGGAAAACCACACTCAATAGCAGTGACTGCAAGAGGAATCTGGAGTCTTAGAGGACAACCAGCTAAAAATGAGCCAGCAGTGTGCAGCGGCAGCCAAAAAAGCCAATGCAATCCTAAATTGCATTAATAGAGGGATACAACCTAGGACTAGGGAGGTACTAATACCACTCTATAAAGCCTTAGTTAGACAACACCTAGAGTACTGCATCCAGTTTTGGTCACCACACTACAAAAAAGACATTGAAACTCTAGAGAAAGTGCAGAGGAGAGCAACCAGGATGATTAGGGACTGGAAACTATAACATATGAAGAATGGTTGCAGGAACTGTGCATGGCCAGTCTAGCAAAGAGAAGGACCAGGGGAGACATGACAGCAGTGTTCCAATACTTGAGGGGATACCACAGAGAGGAGGGGGTCAGGCTGTTTTCCAAGGCACCAGAAGGCCAGACAAGGAATAATGGATGGAAACTGACCAAGGAGAGATTCAACCTGGAAATAAGGTGGAACTTTCTGACAGTGAGAGCGATCAACCAGTGGAACAGCTTGCCTACGGAGGTTGTGAGAGCTCCAAAACTTGAGCTCTCTTCAAATGAGATTGTACTGCCATTTGTCTGAAATGGTGTAGGGACTCCTGCTTGAACGGGGGGTTAGACTGGATGACCTACAAGGTCCCTTCCAACTCTTGTAATCTGTAATCTGTAATATTACTTTCTTACTAAGTGTACTACCATGTCTGTCTGAATTGCCAAAGTCGAAGAGGAAATTTATGTTCATCTTTTATTTTATTTGGAAATTTATGATTTGAACTCAGCTTAGAACATATTTAAAAATCAGTTCTCATACATATACAAGTTCAAATCAAAACTGAGCTTGATATATAAAGAATGTACCGTAGTTCTTTTCATCAAACAGAATGATTTTCCATGAAAGAAAACCAAAACATCTTAAGTATTTTGTTTACCTGAACCAGGGGTGAAATCCTCCCGGTTCGCTGTTACCTGTTGGTCGCTGCACAGCCCAACAACCTGGTGGCGTTCACAGCGCGGGGCTTCCCTTGCCCGCTTCTCCCACCCGCCTGTACGCCGGCATCTGAGTTCTTTTGCCCTCTGCGCATGCGCAAAGGTTGTTGGGCTGTGCAGCGACCAACAGGTAAGAGCGAACCGGGAGGATTTCACCCCTGACCTGAACCATTAATCTAGGAATCTAAAGAAACAATTTCTTTCTCAATAGTTCTGTGAGGAACTCTACATATGTTTCTAAATCCAAGGATGTTCAATTCGGTTATTTTTTAATCTTATTTCTTTGATGTTACATTCTGTTTTTTCTTTTTTCTGCCTTTCCTTGGTAAACCTTATTTTAAATCATTCTATTTGGCAGGATTTTAAAAAGGGATTTTGTTATTAAAATCAGTTGTATGGTTGTTTAAAATTATCTTTTATGGTCCAAGTTTACCTCTCAAGTTTGCTTACCTCCTGCCTTTGGTAAAATAAATATAAATTTATTTATTTATTAAATTTATATGTTGCCCATCTCGTTGTTGAATGACTCCGGATGGCTTACAATGTGATAAAACACGATATAAAACAATTAGAGCGTTAAAATGTTAAGCATTAAAATTAAAACATTAAAATTAACAAAAATGCTGGAAAAGAGGAACCAATATGTAAGTGGGGTGGAGGTAGGATCTTCTCCTAATGTACTATGTGTTTCTTCTACAGTAGGATGCTCTGAGCCAGTTGGCAGACTCAGGTTGCAAGGCCTTTCCGGAAGACCAAGAGGGTGTGTGGCAGACCTTGCCCTGAGGGGCACAATGTTCTACAGGGTGAGAGCCATGTCAGAAAAGGCTCTTCTCCTGCACCCTGGCAGCCATAATTCATTGGCCGATGGAGTCTGCAATATGCTTTTTCTGCTGTTGTGAATAGGATGAGCCAATGTTTCCTTTTTGGAATCTTAAATTAAGCAGATTATTGGCAGTGGGGCTGAGCTCTTTTTTTTAAATTCAAAAAGTTTTATTAGTACAAAGTACAAACATTTTTCTCTTTTTCTCCCCCCCCTTCTCCCCAACCCCCCCTTCCCCCCCATCCCCCCCCGACTTCCCAGAAAAAGCACAAGGTATAATATTCAATAAACATAAAATTAAAATATACTAACAGATTATAGCTTCAAAATTTCTCTAGTTCTTTAACTCCTTGTTATTTAAAACCTTTTAAACACATTCTAAAAAATTTAACATATATCATTATTAAACTATTTATATCTTCTTAATCTGGTACTTTTTTTGAATATAATCAGTCCATCTACTCCATTCCAATATATCTCTCTCGTTTGAATGATCTTTAAGATATGATGAGATTTTTGCCATTTCGGCCAGATGTACAACTTTTAATGTCCATTCCTCGATGGTAGGTATATCTTCTTTCTTCCAGTACTGTGCTACCAGCAACCTGGCAGCTGTTATCAAATTCAAAACCAATTTAGTCTCTATTACAGTAAAGTCCATAATTATTCCCAGCAAAAAAACCTGTGGTGTAAACTTAATCTTTTTCTTTAAGATATTTTGAATAATCCACCAAATTTTTATCCAAAAAGCCTTAATTTTTTTACAAGTCCACCATATATGAAAATACGTAGCATCTTCACATTCACATCTCCAACATTTAGGTTGCAAGTTTGGATACATACGAGCTAGTTTATTAGGATCTAAATGCCATCTATAAAACATGGGGCTGAGCTCTTGATGTATCTGGACCACCTAAAACAGTCCTCCTTGACCTGGTGCTCTTCAGATACCATAGGCCCGTGATGGCGAACCTATGGCACGGGTGCCACAAGTGGCACGCGGAGCCATATCGGTGGGCACGCGAGCTCAGGTCCGGCGTGCATGTGTGCACCAGCCGGCTGATTTTCGGGCCTTCTGGGCCCACTGGGAGTCGGGAAACAGGCTGTTTCCAGCCTCCAGAGGGGCCGTTTTCGCCCTTCCCAGGCTCCTAGAAAGGCTCTGGAGCCTGGGGAGAGCGAAAAATGGGTGTGCCATTGCATGCTGGGAGCAGGGGGGGTCATGCGTGCATGTGCGGGGGTGCATGGAATTATGAGTGTGGGCACGCACAAACGTGATCCCCTGCATTCCCCCCCCCTTTTGGCACGCGAACCAAAAAAGGTTCGCCATCACTGCCATAGGCCTACCACTCCTCTCAATCTCTATGCCAAAACATACAGAAAAAGAACAGACTCTAGCTCCTTTTATTTATTTTGAAGAGAACCCTAAATAAAGGGTTTTTCCTGCTATCCATAAGGTAAAATTTGTCCACCAGTACAATTGCAAAACTTGCTGTGAAATATAGCTTCAGCATGATATTCCTTGCACAATCTAAATTGGAATCTATTTCCATTGTCCTTTTTTCTCAGCTTTCTTATGGGCTCAAACAATAGAAAAACTTGCTTGGGAATCTAAAAGTAAAGGAAAGAGATACATTGTTTATTGCAAAGAATGTACAAAACCTTAGAAAGGGTTATTGGCAAAGCAGGTTGTGTGAGTAAAGCATTCTTTTGCAAAATGCTAAAGTACCACATCCTCTCAAAGGTCAGCATAGGTCTTCCCCACCAGGGGTGGGTTCTAACTTACCTCGCTGCCGGCTTGCTTCCTCCCGCGCCGTGTGGGTGTGCTTCATGGGCGTGCACATGCTTCGTGCGCGCATGCGCAGTGCTGAAAAATAAAAAACAATAAATTAAAAAAGCTGAAAACAAGATGGCGACCGCATGCACAGTGCTGGAAACTCGGCTTCTGCACATGCTCAGAAGGAAAAAAAATTCAAAAAAATTAAATAGTAATAATAATAATAATAATAATAATAATAATAATAATAATAATAATAATAATAATAATAATAATAATAATAATAATAATAATAATAATAATAATAATAATAATAATAATAATAATAATCCATATTATGATACCAAGTATATATACTAAACTTTCTCTGTACATTTCTGTCTGTGCAAACCACCATATCTATACTGCAAGTTACAGTATATTTTGTTCTTTAAACTTCTCACCTCTCTCCTTTTGAATTTCCCATCAACTCTATCCACTCTTCTCTTACCTGGTCATGCTTCTTTGATATATTTGTTATGCAATTTAATCCTCATTCAATAAACGTCTTTTGTAGTGTTCATTCATTTTTATATTCAGACCACATTCATTCATCACCCATTTATTGTTGACCTTATCTCTTTTTGTTTATTGCACACATATCTTAAATATCTCATTACCACGACATTAAACTTACTTTTCATATTTCTCCTGACAAAACCACATTTCAGTTCCATATAACAAAGCAGGCAGAAGTATTATCTTATAGAAAATCATTTTTGACAACATTTTTTTTAAACGGGCTGCATACTAGCCACTATCTTCCTACCAGCATTTGCAATCAGCCACCTGCAATCCAAAAATAGCATTGCAAGCAGCTTAAAGCTCAAATATAAGATTCTTTTCCCGTTATATGTCAGTATTTTGGATGAATGTGCATTCAAGCATTCATCTCTTGATCTCTGCTTTACTCTCCCACTTTTCCCCAATTCCTCAGGAGTAGCTCAGGAAGCTCAGGAAGTAATTTGTATATTCCATTGGATTAGTTTACCTTTATTGGGAATGGACTGGAAATCAAATGGATTGTGATGTACCTATCACAGTGTGATGACCCGGGACAAGGTACGAAGGTCACACAGCCAGCTGAGAGTTCAAACTCCCCTTTAATGCTCCAAATTTCCCCTCAAACGCTCCCATGTTCTTGGCAAGTCCCAAAGCAAAGCTCGCGCACATACACATGGCAGCCTCTGGCTGCATCCAGTCCAGCAAAACAAAGGAACAGGGAAATGAAGGAACCAAGGAACAAACAATGAGTCCTGCAAACTTCTAATGTCTGTACCGGCACACCAAACTATCAATTCAGTGTTTGTTCCCCACAGCGTCTCAGTCCCCAGGTGTGCCTTGTGAAGAGGGGTGGGGCACTCTCCTCCAGTCATCGGGTTGGCCTGTACTGTTCCCACCTTCTCTCCACTCTTCGTGCTCAGGGATCAGGAGGGGTTGTCTTTGCTCATCGCCTGAGCTCTGTCACCCCTCATGTCCACTGCTTGCCCTCTCTCGGTCATCCTGCCCCCGTTCCTCCCTGCTAACAAGCCGTCCAAATCCTGAAGTCCCCTAGGCTGACTTGGCCTGCTCCTCCCCACATTCCTCCAAAGCCAACGAAGCTGCCCCCTCGATCTCCATAGGCTCCAGCTCTGGGTTGTCTTCCTCCGCAGATTCAGGCTTCAACGGGGGCATGACACACAGTTGATAGGTAAAACATGTATGGGTTTCTGGAATCTGTCTACTATTAATTATATTATCCAAAGGCTTTGAGATGCAATTTGGCAAGTCATTCCTCATTTGATTTACTATATTGTAGGTTACTAGTCTTCCCTGAAACAATGCTTCTGTGCCATCCGTTGCTTTCCTTGCTGAATGATACCCAAACAGCTGAATGGAATCAGCTATTCTGAACTGCCATCACAATGAAGGTCTAGCTAGAGGGTTAGATGCCTGACTGTCTACAGAGAGCTCCATACTGCTGATACAAGAGCCCTCATTTTTCAACAAGGAAAAGGGCTGGAGGGAAGTCTGCCATTTCCTGTTCAGCTGGCTTTTTCATATATATGCTAAGCAGCTGGAGGCTGACGGAGATGTACAACCCATTCATCTTATTCTTAGTTGGATAGCAGTCTATTCCATTCTATTGTTTCTCTGTGATTGTGTCAAATGCTTCTAGTCTAAACCTGGAATAAGGAAGTGTCGATGTGATCAGATCCATCAGAACTACACTATAAATAAGCATAGCAGTTTACGTGCAGACATGTCAAAAAATCTTTGTGTTATGAACAGTTCTGTGAAGATGCATGCACAGACACACATGCACATATCTACATATCTGCGCCATACCATCTCATAATCATCACCAAAAATATGACGAATACTGCATGACTGGTATCATTTGAAGACATGCCTGTGGCTATATAACCTGGGAATATAATGATAAATTTGCTAAATATCTTACAATTTTGGGGGTGGGAGTGGGGAGAGAGGCAGAAGGTACTAACTGACTTTGCAGATCTTCAATGAGAGTAAACACAAAAGGAATGAAAAATTATACATGGCACACACACAAATAAAACTAGTAGAAATAGTGAAAACTAAAATGCAATTTCACAAGAAAATGTAATGATAAAACTTTAGAATGTGCATACTGGAAAATGTAGTAAACCAGGGAGGCATTGTACCAGGTTTACTACCTACCAAGGAGATAGTAAACTAGGGAGGCATTGTAAAAGGGAAAGATATATAAAGGTAAAACAGCACTAACAGTAGCACACTCAGGTCCCTGCTGCTATAAAATAAACTCAACTTAACAGTCCACAGAAAAATCAAAGAAATTCTCAGTGTTCTTCACTTTTGTATTCAATCAAATGTCATTCAGCATCAATCATCAACCAACCAACCAACCAACCAACCAACCAACCAACCAACCAACCGATAATATATTTTTGGTCAATGACCAGTAAACATTTAAAAGAAGAAAAACAGAATGAAGCAAATAAGTACAATAAAATAATAATATCATTCATGTAATTATCTTCTCACCATTTTATTTTTAAACACAGCTGCCTCACAGGTTTTCAATATAATATAGTTTTCAATATTTCTTGTTCCATTATACAATCTAATTTTCACTGCAGTTCATCAGGCTCTTGGTCAACATGCAAAAATACATACACAGTGAAATTTGGACCCAGCGCTCTCTGATGTCACAACAAGTCTTCTTCACATGTTCATTTATAAATGCAATAAACAACAAAGGTGACTTGTCACCAAAAGTGTCTGCAAGATATGGTTTAAAAAGTCAAAAGTCTTGACTTTTTGGGTCACAATGATGCAATCAAAGTTGTGGCTGGTCTTTATGCCTGTCATAATATATCAAAAAACCAGGAGCTTTTATTTCACTGTGGTGGCTACCATCTTGCCTTCTAATTTTATAATTTAGACCTCTGTATCAACATCCTTGTCACATTGCCTGCTTACACAATCTGTATTTCCAGTATTTCCTACCCTTATCTCATTCATCAACTAACTTTCAACTCCATATGCATCCCAACATTCCAAAATTCAAGCTTATTCAACTTTGTCATAGGCTTGCTTTAAACATAAGCTTTCTTTCTCACACTCATAAATTTCTCAGTGACCCATAGAAGAGTCATATACTAAATGTACAGTATATTTGACCCTGGAAACAACAGCTACCAAAACCAGAAATGATAGCTATTTGCAACTGAAATGGAAGGCAAATGCTTATTCTTTGAATTTTGTATAAACAGAGACAGCTCTTGACTTTCCTGACAAACTGGTTTCTATTTTTCATACAGCAGATGAAATCTACCGTTTAAAAACATGAATGACACAAAATATTTTATAGGATGAACATGCCTCCTTCCTGGGTTTGGATATGACTGGGGAAAACTGGCAATATACCAATGGAATTCTAGGAATATTTCTATTAGCTTTAGATCAAGATCTTAGTATCAAGAGATATCTGGGTCCTTAGAAAGAGCAGAGGTGAGTTTCCAATTCTGATTCTTAAAATTGCCTTATGTCGTTGGATTATTCACCTCTATATTAGACCTATGAATGATGAATTTGTAAAATTATACCTCTAAAATATTTATAAGACATAGTATTTGTGTACAGTGCAGAGGTGGGTTCCTCCCAGTTTGGACCGGTTCACCCGAACTGGTAGCAAACCACTGGTGATGTCATGATGACATCACGGAACCAATTCGGTGGGTGCCGGTCCATGGGCGCCACCATCTTTCTTTTTGAAATATTTTTTTGAAAAAATAATTTTAGGGGGAATTTTTTTCTGCGATTTTTTCTTCTGCACATGCAGAGAAGCCGAATTTCCGGCACTGCACATGCGTCGCCATCTTGTTTTTGGCTTTTTAAAAAAATTGGATTTTTTGTCACTGTGCATGCACGCGCGCGTGAAGCATGTGCCCACAAGGCGCAGCCATGCAGCGCGGGAGGAAGCGAACCGACAGCGAGGTAAGTTAGAACCCACCCCTGGTACAGTGGAATATTTTAGTTCACTTAATGCAGTTATATTATGGAAAATGTTATATCATTTATGATTACCCTCATAGATGCCATAAAGATACTTTATATAAGTTATATAGTTATATAAGTTCTCTGTAGCCCTGGATATGATATAACAATTGCATTGTCTTGCTAAATCACAAATGTTTCTCAAGGTCAATGTGATTTCTCCAAAGTTAATGTTAAATATAATGTTAATATTAAGAGGTAAAGAGGCATTCTAGAGCCACAGTGTGATTATAAACGAGCTTGAAAATTTGGTCCATTGATGTGAAACATAATCTGTCTGTAAGATAGCAAGTGTTAAACCTCTGTTAATTTGATTAACTGGTCTATTTCACACAGAGACCCAGACCTTTTCCTTGAGGCAAAGTGTGGAGTTTGGAACAAGAGTAATATCACTGCACTGTGTTAATTAAATACCAAGTGTGGCATCAATGAAAAGGTTTGTAGTTACTCTGAGCTAATGATGGCTGTTCTTCTAGGACAAGGGAGAGACACCTATGAAATCACATTCATTTTTATTCTTTTTGGACATCTGCAGCAGAAAAATAAATTGCTGTGCCTTTAATCAGGTGAAAGCCCAGTAGCAAGATATATAAATTAGATTAGATTGCAATGGTAAATTCTAGTTCTCTGTTTTTCCTTATTGGGAATGACACTCTTCCCACCCATACATTTGAGTTGCCTGACTGGGTTTCCTATCTCTCTGCTTTTCTTGTTCTTTGAAAATGGGAAACATTCTTTTGTCATTCATGCTTATGGAAGAGGTCTGCCTCTAGCATCTCTCAAAAACTACCATTTAAACATATGTATTATGAACACATACTTGTTTATTGCTCGTTCTGACACTTTGCATTAATTGATAACAATGCTAAAGTTTTTGTTTCCTACCTTAGAAAGCTCTCTAAGTGCCCTGAAATGACCAGTTCTTGTGCTACCATAATTTATTTTATTTTATTTTATTTTATTTGTTAAACATGTACAAGATAGCTGGTATAGGTATAAACATAGACAAAGTAAATACAGATAAATGAGGATAATAGGACAGTAGGACAGGGATGGCAGGCATGCTGGTGCGCTTATGCACGCCCCTTACAGACTTCTTAGGAATGGGGAGAGGTCTACTGTAGACAGTCTAAGGTTAACGTTTTTGGGGTTTGGGGAAGAAACCACAGAGTCAGGTAGTGAATTCCAGGCATTGATCACTCCGTTGCTGAAGTTGTATTTTCTGCAGTCGAGTTTGGAGCGGTTTACATTAAGTTTATATGTATTGTGTGGTCGTGTATTGCTGCGGTTGAAGCTGAAGTAGTCATTGACAGGTAGGTCATTGTGGTAGATAACTACATTTAGATCGGCTCAAAGGCGATGTAGTTCTAAATTGTCTAAGCCCAAGATTTCAAATCTTGTGGAATAAGGTATTCTGTTGCGAGCAGAGGAGTGGAGGACTCTTCTCGTGAAATATTTTTGGACTCTCTCAATTGTATTAATGTCTGATATGCAGTGCGGGTTCCAGACAGGTAAGCTGTATTCGAGAATTGGTCTAGCAAATGTTTTGTATGCTCTGGTTAGCAGTGTAATATTGCCAGAAAAGAAGCTACACAAGATTAGATTAACAACTCTTAGTGCCTTTTTGGCAATGTTGTTACAGTGGGCTCTGGCACTTAGATCATTAGATATGAGTACTCCAAGGTTCTTGACAGAGTGAGGGTGGTCTACAAGGTTGTATCCTCCAAGCTTGTATTTTGTGTTCTGATTCTTTTTGCCAATGTGTAAGACAGAGCATTTTTTGGTTGAGATTTGAAGTTGCCAGTTGTTTGACCATTCTGATACATGGTCAAGGTCTTTTTGAAGGGTAGCAGCATTGTCAGTGGTGTTAAATAGTTTAATATCATTGGTGAAGAGAATGCAGTTGCTTATAATATGATCACAAAGGTCATTTATGTAAAGTATGAAGAGTGTTGGTCCTAGAACGCTGCCTTGAGGACACCACTGTTGACAGGTGCAGGATTTTAACTCCCTATTTTAACCACTTGTTGTTAATTTGACAGGAATGCAGTTAACCAATATGTAGGGGTCCAGAGATGCCATAAGATTTTAGTTTCAGAAGTAGTTTGTAGTGTACCACTGAATCAAAGGCTTTACAAAAGTTTATGTAAATTGCGTTTATTGTTTTACCCTGATCGAGTTGTGTAGTCCATATGTTTTTGCAGTGTAGGAGTAATTTGATAGCAACATCCCCCCCAGATTGTAGTAGTGCAATTTTGGACTGGTGGCAGTGAGGATGGGGGTTTCAGGGAGATTTATGGTTGGAAACACTAGCAGATTGAAAAAAAGGCACAAATCTACACTACTGAAAATTGCTCATTTTGCTCTTGAATTTCAGTGGCATGACTTCAGGGTATTAGGATAAAAATGGGGAGCAGGGAGCAGGTCTGGCTGTTGGTTGCCCACCTCTGGCTTCCATAAGAATTAAATGATACATTCAATAAAACAATCAGTACAATGTAATAAAATGTAATAAAATGTAAAGGCTGCAATAAAAATGTATAATAAAGAACAGTAAGCCACCGAGGGCAGCAAATACCAAAAGACCTAATAGGCATGGACACTTTGTAGCACTAAAGCAGTATGTAATTTCAAAATCCCTCTGCCGGCAAGCAATTCCAATCTCCAGCAACAACAGTTTATCCTAGCTGCAGCTCAGGAAGGAAAGGAGAAAGGAAGAATCACAGGGAGGGGAAAAGGTATCATATATAGAAAAGGGAAAGAAAAGAAATGTCAAATAAACAAATCTAAAGGCCCCTTCCATATTTGCCTTTGGTCCTCTGTATTGGTTACTTAAGACTCATGTTTCTAATTTCTTTGAAGAATGGGAAGGACTAAAAGGAATAGAATTATAAAGATAACAGTTTTTTCTTTTTACAACCCTTTAATTACTTTGTTTCTGGGTAGAATTGGAACGACTGAGTGGAGCTGAGCATTTAAAGGCTGGATGCCCTTCCTGATGCCCATGCAGCGTTCATAGCAGATATTTTCTCTTTGTGCCCTGATAGAGAAACATCTGCCGCTGCTTAGGATTGAACTTTCAACCTTCCGAGTGGGAGGCGAGCATCTTCACCTCTAGGTCACGGTGAGGTGACGTTCTATAAAAATAAAAACACTTACATGGCAAGCCACTGTATATAAACAGAGAGCAAACCCCACTCCCTTCTAGCACTGAAGTTGTTACCTTGTAGGGCAGTGCTTCTCAATTATTTTCTGTTCCCCCCCACCCAGGAAGAAGTAAACATTCCCCCCCCCCAATTCTCCGATCTGGGCCCCAATGGAATTTTAGTGTTAATATTTATTATTTTACTTATTATAAGCTGCAAGCAAACTATTGGCTGGGGAAGGCTGCTTTACCCACTTACCTGGGAGTAAGTCACACTGAACTCAGTGGAGCCTGTTTTCAGTTAAGCAGGCATAGGTTACCGTGGTTAGGGCCCTCTTTTGACACGGGGCCAGTCTAGCTTAATCAAGCCGATCTTTTGGGGTCACCGGCCTGGCCCATAATTGCCGCCTCTGCCGGGCACTCACAGCGAATGGTGTGGAAGGAGGCTTTAGGGTGCCATTTGAAGCTTTTGCCCAGCTGCAGAGGATAGCAATAGCAATAGCACTTAGACTTATATACCGCTTCATAGTGCTTTACAGCCCTCTCTAAGCGGTTTACAGAGTTCAGCATATTGCCCCCAACAATCTGGGTCCTCATTTTACCCACCTCGGAAGGATGGAAGGCTGAGTCAACCTTGAGCCGGTGAGATTTGAACAGCTGAACTGCTGAACTAGCAGTAGCCTGCAGTGCTGCATTTAACCACTGCGCCATCTCAGCTCTTAGGATGCTCCTCCTCCTGCTGTTCAGCAGCAGGTTCGCCACGCTGTTCATGGCTACCGTGGCACCTGCCGAGAACAACAAGAACCCACGCAGCCCCCCGCCCCACCTGGCCAACTTCTCCTCTGGGCTCGGAGCAGCATGCAACTGGGAAAACACTCCCTGTCCGGTGGAATCAATTGAGAGGGACCACACATTTTCCCTGGGGTCACATGCGCCCCCCTGGCATCACTCTGAGCCCCCCCTGGGCGGGCGCCCCACTATTTGAGAAGGACTGTTGTAGGGTGATGAAATGTTTGTAAGAAAATAACCAAGCTCAGAAAGGGCAAAGGACCCCACGGTGGCTTTTCTGCTGAACTTCTGTAGCTGTATGGCATCATACAGATTAAGGTGATTCCACTGCAGGGATTGACCCAATTTTGAAAAGATATTTTTTTCTGAATTTCTGAATATAGCAAGGCTTCCCTTGCTATATTTCCAATATAATATAAACCAGTATTTCTCAACATCAGGGATTCCAACTCCCAGATGTCCCCAGCCAATGTGAGTTTTTAGTTCACAAATCTTAAATCTGATGTTGAGAAACACTGGTTTATATTATATTGGAAAACCAGCAAGCAATAAGCCCTTAAATAGGCTCCTTACAACTTTTTCAGAAGCTTGGATAGTTTCTGGTGATACTTATACTTTTTTTTTCTCCACTGGTGCAAAGCAGAATGCTATAAAGAAAATGTAAAGTGCCATTTTGGAAAGCAAGTAAAATTTCAGACCTTGTTCAAACTGACATTGATGCCGTCCTTTTACTGCACGCCATGTTCTCAAGAATCCATCCTGGCAGCAGACTCTAATTAATTTATGGCTCTCAAGGCACATTTCTCCAAGACTATTTACCAAAATAGCCTCTAATGTTTCCTGAGTTTCCTCCACATTGATGTTAAGCTAATTGCTCTGTGATGGCTCAGCAGTGCCAGGCTGTGTTGGGTTTTCCTGAGGGATCTACCTTATTTGAGATCCTGCAAAAATACTGCATGCTTCATTTATCATATACTTGTTTAATATGCTTAGCTTGTTTTGAGAAAGAGAAGAAATGTTCCCCTTATTCTGCATCTTTAAGATGAACAAAAATAATCAATTTTCTTGGCAATTGTGATTGGATTACAATGCCACTGAATTGGTAGTGAAATTAAGGCTGCAACTCTACACCTACTAATTTGGAAATAAGCAAATAAAATGCAATGGGAACCTTTGGAAGGTTTGCTGTAATGTAAGATTAGTAAGTGATTGTTGTTAAGAAACAAGCAAGCAAGCAAGCAAGAAAATATATTTTAATTCTCAAAAACAAAGCAAACTCCATTTCTGTTCTGTTAAGTTCCTTTGAGACTCAGGGAAAAAAACCCAGATGTATCATTTGCATTTAATACATGTTTTTCCAATACCAGGGAACAATAAACAATTGTAATCTGGAAAAGTTGAGATGGAGGGGAGAAGATCATTGTTTAACCCTGCCCTTTCCTCCAGTAGCCTTTATTATTTTCATTGTGTAACTGGTTGTATCTAGGAAAGAGAGCTGTGACAATATTCATTTCAGACATTCAGTTCAAAAATGGTTTGTTCAGCTTGACAATCCAATTTCTGAATAAACTCTATAAAGCATTTTATTCAAAGTATTGAACTGAAAGAAATGCTTCCGAGCTGATCCAACAAAAGTCAAACTTACTTTGAAGATCTCCTGTACACACTCAAATACATTTTTCCTAAATCCACCTGAAAATATAAATCCATGCAATTTTCTGAATCAGAGTGAAAGTCACATTATTTTTAAAATCCATTTGAAATATGAATCATTCTATATTAAAGATCATTTTATCTTCTATACAGTGATATGCCCCTTACTCCAAGATTTTCTAAGCTGCTTATACCTTAGAACAATGAAAATCATAAAAGCAAGTCCTAAAAACAAAGCTATCATGCAGCTGGACTAAATCTGATTTCTTCTGAACAATTACTTCCAATTAAATCACATCTTCCAATTTGCAGGCTCATAGGAAGAGTGTAGTCTTCAGTGCTTTCCATTATGTTCACTGTGAAGGAGCCATCCAAGGGCAAGATAACTGCAACCAAGGAGACTTGTTTCCAGACCTTTCTCCCTTTAACATCTCAAAATGGCATCTTCAGATTCACCTTGGGCTCAGGGTGAAGAAGCAAAGCAGACTCTATCCAGAGTCTGATGGTGATAAGCAGCGGTGAAATCTACTTACCTTCCCTACCGGTTTGGAAGCACCCGCTTTGTGCACGCTTGCATTTTTTCACCCTCTGCGCATCTGCAGAAGGCTTTGCGCATGCGCAGAGGGTTAAAAACAAGAAAATTGCGACATCCGGGTGGGTGGGCTTGCACTGCTGCCGCTACCGGTTCTTCGAACCACCTGTGGCCGCCACTACCGGTACACCTGAACCGGGCCAAACCAGTACCATTTCACCCCTGGGATAAGGACATGAACCATAAAGGGCTTTATAGGTGATAATCATTATTCTGAATTGGGGGTGGTTGGTAGATTAATAACAGATCCCACCTCCCCCCACCTACTTCCTCCCTCCCTCCCCATCTTTTAGTTAGGGTTGAGTATTTATATAGTTTACAATATTTTATTTGTATTGTGTATACATTTTATACAGTTTTGTTCTTTTTATATTTGTAAGCCACCCAGAGTTACCCTATGGTAAGATAGATAGCCAATAACTTCAATAAACAAACAAACCTGAAAGTTTGACAGTCATGCAGCTCTTGCAATGCACTATCTGGATTATTTGACTATATTGGTACTGATCAGTTAGCAAGTGGGCAGCTGTATTTTTGTACCAGCTGTAGTTTCCAAATCATCTTCAAAGGCAGCCCCATATAGAGTGACTTTCAGTAATCTGACTGCAGGATAATAAAAGCAACATTCCCCAGATGATTCTCACAAATGCTTTCTTTTATGTGAATTTTAAGCTGGTGTAAATTCATGCCACAATAGGTTGTTTCTGTTACTTTGTATGAAAAAAAGCGTAAGAACTGATATCCTTGACCTAGATATTTGTACTCACGGGGACCAAGATTCTGACTGTGAAGCATTCACAAAATAATAATAATAATAATAATAATAATAATAATAATAATAATAATAATAATAATAATAATAATAATAATAATAATAATAATAATAATAATAATAATAATAATAATAATAATAATAATAATAATAATAATAATAATAATAATAATAATATTAATATGTTTTCATCCTTATGCACTTGCCTCAGCCCTTTGACCCCCTAGAAGATGTCACCTCCCCAAGTGATCTGTTGTCTTTGGGATGGGGTGAACCTGAAACTGTTTTGCCGGATTTAGCTTTTTTTAGATTTACATTTTGTTAGAATGTTGGAAACCTATGATATTTTTGTAATGGAACGACTGAGCTTGAAGAGATCACAAAGTTCAAGTCCATTATAGCTAATGTAGTAAATCCATCATTTCTTCCTCTCCAATGAGTACCGTATTTTTCGGAGTATAAGACGCATCGGAGTATAAGACGCACCTTAGTTTTTGGGGAGGAAAATAGGGGAAAACAATCTGCCTACCAGGTATTCATCTGGCTAGCATCCTTAGTCTGGTCAGCTTCAGCACATTATTTTATCTCCTGGTTAGGACTTAAAAAAACCTTCTTCTGAGAGAGTAACAATGAAAGAGCCTGCAAGCCGGTAAGAGCTGGGAAGATCATTAGCACCTGGTTAGGGCTAGAAAACAACTTCTTTGGAGCAAGTAGAGCAATGAAAAAAAAACCTGCAAAGACTTAGGGCTGGAAAAACATTCTTTGGAGAGAGTAACAATGAAAAAGCCTGCAACGTAAGAGCTGGGAAGATCTGTTAGCACCTAGTTAGGGCTGGAAAAAAAGCTACATTCGAAGTATAAGATGCACCTGAATTTTCAGCCACTTTTAGGGAGGAAAAAGGTGCATCTTATACTCCGAAAAATATGGTAGGCATCAAACCTGTTTCAAGCCTTTAATCTACCACATCCTGCCAAACGCTTGTGCCCCTAAAGTGCTCCACCACCATATTAGTTTAGTCTAGTTAATGATTAAAGTAAATTAGCAGATGGTTTAAAAGGGGAATTCAGAAACCTAATAGTTCTTTTTTTTCTCTTTGGTATTTTAATTCTGTAAAACTAGCTTCATTTATCTTTCCCCCCCTTTTATTAATGGATTTGTGTGTAAACACTTCAATGGAGATTTTAATACTAAGAATTTCAGTTAAGATCAAAATCTTTATCATACATCAAACAGTTTGATGCAACTTGCAGCAATTCTTTTTCAATGTAACACTCAACTTTTGACAATATTGTCAAATAACTTTATACTTATAATATTGGCATCCTAAATTGTACAAACATTGGTAAAATACCTCTTTTTCTCTTCTGTATTTTCATCACTCTAAGTTATCTACAGAGTAAAATGCTAATAATCTCCCATTAATATTTCACAAACATCACTATATTGAAACAACACAAGATTTATAAGAACAACAAAGGAAACAAATATTGAAATATACTGTACTTCTATATACTGGGTGTGATGTGCTACCTTCTGGTACCACCCAAAGCAACATTTTGCTTCATTTTTTATGTAAGTATTGCCAAAGTGGACAATTTCCAAATGTGTGATCATTCACTCCAAAATTCCGTCAGCACAGCTATTGCTAATAGTTCTTGGAGTTGAACTCCATGCATCTGGAAAGTGTCCAGGTTTGTACTTGTAATGAAGATGGGAATCATAATACAGTATTTCGTAATCATCTTATCTCCAAAGTAAGTGTACCCATCCCTTAAAATGCAAATCTTTGTATTATGTATTATAATATAAGTTGAAACTGCGGAGTAAGAAGTCTGGAGGCAACTTTTGTTACATGTGAATAGATTTGTGATATTAGGTATGATTTTTGGGAAAGTAGGCAGCATACTGTCCCTTCAGATGGATTTGAATTTTTTTCTAGCATTTTGGGTGAGATTCCAAAAACTACTAATTCCTGGTTTTCATATATTTTTCTACCAATGGAGGGCTAAAATTGCCTATTTACTCGAGGGTACAGACAAATTCTATCTAATCTTCTTATGATAATCTCCTATCTGTTGACCATCCCAAACAAAGAAATGAATAATTGGTCACTAGTGATAGAATAGAATAGAATTCTTTATTGGCCAAATGTGATTGGACACACAAGGAATTTGTCTTGGTGCATATGCTCTCAGTGTACATAAAAGAAAAGATACTTTTGTCAGAAATCAACACTTAATGATAGTCATAGGGTACAAATAAGCCATCAAATCACATTAGGAAACAGTCAATATAAATCATAAGGATACAAGCAACAAAGTTACAGTCATCCAGTCATAAGTGGGAGGAGATGGGTGATAGGAATGATGAGAAGATTAATAGTAGTGCAGACTTTGTAAATAGTTTGACAGTGTTGAGGGAATTATTGTTTAGCAGAATGATGGCGTTCAGGAAAAAACTGTTATTGTGTCTAGTTGTTCTGGTGTGCAGTGCTCTATAGCCTCGTTTTGAGGGTAGGAGTTGAAACAATTTATGTCCAGAATGTGAGGGGTCTGTAAATATTTTCACAGCCCTCTTTTTGACTCATGCAGTATACAGGTCCTCAATGGAAGGCAGGTTGGCAGCAATTGTTTTTTCTGCAGTTCTAATTATCCTCTGAAGTCTGTGTCTGTCTTGTTGGGTTGCAGAACCAAACCAGACAGTTATAGAGGTGCAGATGACAGACTCAATAATTCCTCTGTAGAATTGTATCAGCAGTTCCTTGGGCAGTTTGAGCTTTCTGAGTTGGCGCAGAAAGAACATTCTTTGTTGTGCTTTTTTGATGACGTTTTTGATACTAGGTGTCCATTTTAGATGTTGACATATGGTAAAACCTAGAATTTTGAAGGTCTCTACTGTTGATACCTGAATTTTTCCTTTTGTTTTACATTTATGGTCCCTGTAGTTCTCTTCTAAATCTCTTCATATTCATCAACATGGCTCCTAAACATTAATATTTTAAACTGTAATTTTACTCATGCGTTCCATATAGCTGCCCACTCAATATACAATTCAGGGCAGTGTACACAATTAAAACAAATAGCAACCACAAAAATAAAATATGTATAATGAAATGTATTGTGCCAGAGGCAGCTCTAATAACAAAGGCTATCGCTCAGGAAGGGTTCAAAAGGCTGTCTGACCAATTCATTGGGCAAAAATACTCCAAAGGAAAGTAAGATATCTTAGGGGCAGTGCTGTTCTATAGGGCAGGTGGCAGCAAAAGAGAAGGCCTGTTTCCTGGATCCCATCAGATCACACTGTCAAGTGCCAGGACATGTCCAATCTTACTGGGAGTACATAAGAAATCACAAACAAGCAACCCCACATATAACCAGGCCCTGTGCCATATAGGTCTTTAAAGATGATAACCAGTATCGCACATGGAAGCCCCTGACAACCAGTGCACAAAGTGATAGTGTTACATGGGAATACTGAAGTGCTCCTACAACCACCTGTGCCATTGCATTCTGGACTAATTATAGGTCCTGAGTTGTCTTCATTGGTACTCCATGTACATTATGTAATAATCCAGACAAGAGATTATCACAGCATGAGTGACGATGAATAGAACTACCTGATCCAGGAATGGGTGCAGTTGGAATGAAGCAGGACGTAAAATAAAGCAAAGTCATTATGTGAAACAATAGGCTATAAACGGGGTTGGACTAGATGATCTGTAAGGGACCCTTTCTAGCACTAACATTAAAGTAAAGGTAAAAGGTCTAAGTAAGTAAAAAGGTCCTTTGCTCTGGAAAAACACAAAGAGGAAGTTGCTAGGCTTTCCTAAGATTCGGCTGGCCACAGGCTGACCACAAACAGACACATGGAGAAATTTAAAGGTGTTAACACAAAACTTATAGAAAAACATGCATACGTGTCAAAAGGAAAGAGGTGTAACTCCTTATTACGGTAAAAGGCTGATCTATAATGTAAAGCCAACTCCTTATGTCTTTTGTAACTGTGGAAAAAGATTTTAAATATCTTGCTCTTTTTGATAGAAAATCGGTTCAGTTCAGAATTTCAAAATGTCTGAACCTTATCTGTACAGATAATAAAAGGCTTATCTTACTCCTCTCTGGCTGGTATCACTTCCTGTTCTGCAACAGGAAGACAAGTAGATTTGTGCACAGAGCCTTGTGTTATGACTTCCACCTGCTCTTTAGGAGTTGTGAATTTAGCAGGACCCTCTTTGTTGAGTATGGAAGTGTTATTACTTGTTCTTTCTATGCCCTCTTTTATAGTGTTTATTTTATCTACAACAAATGCAGTCTTCTTTGCAGATTGGAACTCATCCATTGTCCTTCTCCCTCAGCTCAGCAATAACACAGCACCTTCCCCCCACCCCAGATTTTCAATAATTTAATAACAAACAAAATTAGTGTAAAAATTAATTTTACCCACACAGATTGGAGTAAACGTATAGAACTGCAGAAGATTTCAGGCTTTAGCACCTTGAGAAGGAGTCCTTAAAGTTTTAAACAGAGAGTTTTGATGTGAATAACAAACCATGTTTATGTAACAGCACTGAAATTTCTTTCCTTTTTTTTAATCAGAAGAAATAAAGCATTCTTAGTTATTCATTGAATTCAGTTTTATTGGACTTAAAGCAATGACAGGTTCTGAAGAATTCCAAGGCAATTATATTGCAAGTTCAAAGAGTGACCCCATCCAGAACTAACAATGGAAAATTGCTAAGCCTCAAATTTTATATCACTTGGTTCTTGCTATGATTGTGTCTGAATCTGTTTGTCGGTGTCCTGATGATACCTATCCCAGGCTGACAGAGAACCTGACTCATCAGCCTCATGTGGATGTTAAACAGGAACAGGAAGAGAGTCAAAATCTTTGAGGTTTGTGGCATCCCATAGACCGAGAGCTGCACTCATCAATGGCAAAATTGCACTTACAGGAAAGTCAACAGAAATAATATACATGTCTACTATGTTGCTAATTGGATATGAGTTTTTAAATTTTAATTTAACTAACATTGATATTATATGTTTGATGGATAACTAATATGACTATTAGAAGAGGCAACAAATATGCTGGCACAGTAAAATACAATATCAGATAAAGGTAGGCACATTAAAAAAAGGCTGGATCAGAATAAAAGAAATAACAGTTGGAAGGGACCTTAGAGGTCTTCTAGTCCAACTCCCTGCTCAAGCAGGAGACCCTATATCATTCCAGACAACTGGCTGTCCAGTCTCATTTTAAAAACCTCCAGTATTGGAGCACCCACAACTTCTGGAGGCAAGTCGTTCCACTGATTAATTCTTCTAACTGTCAGGAAATTTATCCTTATTTCTAGGTTGGTTTTCTCCTTAATTATTGCCTTGCCACCTGTTATTCTTAAAAACAATAATAATTTGGGCCAATCTTGCATGTGCTCCTAAAACCCAAGCAATCATTGTCCAGGGACTAAATCGTCCACATTCCTGCAGATTTAAGATTAGATCCAAGAGTACCCACTGGAGTGATCAGCCTTGAGTTCATGCTCAGTGCTGAAAGATAGTGGAATTTCAGTTCTATTGACAGGATCATCACAGATATAACATTGTTTGGCAGAAGAGAATGCAGAAAGGGCGTTGTCTTCTCCTGAACGCCCCTTCTCGTAGGGTGGAGCTAGCCTCCAAGATTGGGAATGACACATATCGCAGCCAATTAGGACTGAGTCTGGAAACATATAAAAGCTGCCCTTCCAAGGTACACCCCCTCTTGAGACGAAGGACAGGCCAGACCCTCGGTGCTCCCCAAACGAACACTTCCAATAAACCTCATGAAAAAACATGGGCGGGACTTGGAGGCTAGCTCCACCCTACGAGAAGGGGCGTTCAGGAGAAGACAACGCCCTTTCTCCATAGTGGGTGGAGCTAGCCTCCAAGATTGGGACATGCCAAAGCCTAACGTCCCTAGGGAGGGCCTAAAGACCCCTGGTCCAACACCCCTGTTGTCAATGTCGACTGTATGACACGTCGACCAAAATCGGCGTCCGCTGCCGCGAAAGCGTCCACCCTGTAGTGCCTAATGAAGGGCACCGGTGACGACCAGGTTGCCGCCCTGCAGACCTCCTCGATGGAGGCCCTCACGGTCCACGCAGCCGTGGTAGCCGCGCTCCGCGTTGAATGGGCTGTCAGGCGATCTGGACGCGGCAAATCTTGCTGGTCGTAAACTGCGGCAATTACCACGCGAATCCAACGGCTGATCATCGCCGAAGAGGCCTTCCGTCCCATTGAGGACTGGTGAAAACCCAGAAACAACGACTCTGACCGACGGAAGGACGCGGTGCGTCTGATGTATATTTCTAGTGCCCGCCGGACATCCATTTTCTGCCATCGCCGTTCGTCGTCGGACGTCGGGTATGGGTAGAAGGACAGTAACACCAGCTCCTGCGCCCGGTGAAAATGAGAATTCACCTTGGGCCGAAATGCAGGGTCCAGTCGTAGCACGACCCTGTCTGCATGGAACACACAGAGCTCGTCCCTGATAGAGAGAGCCGCGAGCTCCGAAATACGATGAGCCGAAGTGATTGCAACCAGAAAAACTACTTTATGGGTCAAATGTAGTAGAGGAACTGCATCCAGAGGCTCATAAGGGTCCTCAGTTAGTCCGAGGAGGATCCTGGGAAGATCCCAGGTGGGGTACCTGTGGACAATCGGCGGTGAAATTTGTGCTGCCGCCGTCATGAACCGCCGTACTAATGGGTGACTGGATAGAGGCTCAGATGACCGACATGCCAAAACCGTGGACAGCGCGGCGACCTGACGCCTTAAGGTGTTAGGGGCCAGGCCCTTGTTAAGTCCAGATTGTAAGAATTGCAGAATATGGATGATGGAGAGGTCTAGAGGACAAAGACTCCTCGAGGAACACCATTCTCGAAAAATCCGCCAAGTAGAATTATATATTCTAATCGTGGACGATCGGTGGGAGGACAACAGCGTGCGGACTATGTCATCTGGGACCCCGCGGAGAGTCAGAGTGCGCCGCTCAAGCACCAGGCAGTCAGCTGAAACCAGAGTGGATCTGGATGCAGTACTGACCCCTGGGAGAGCGACGACTTGGTTGGCGGGATCCTCCAGGGTGGGCAGATGGAAAGTGCCCTGAGATCCGCAAACCAGGCCCTCCGCGGCCAATGTGGGGCTAGGAGAATGATTTCCGCCCTCTCGGAAAGAACCCTGCGAATCACTTTTGGAATCAAGGGAATAGCAATAGCAATAGCACTTAGACTTATATACCGCTTCATAGTGCTTTCCAGCCCTCTCTAAGCGGTTTACAGAGTTCAGCATATTGCCCCCAACAATCTGGGTCCTCATTTTACCCACCTCGGAAGGATGGAAGGCTGAGTCAACCTTGAGCCTGGTGAGATTCGAACAGCTGGACTGCTGAACTAGCAATCAGCTGAAGGTCGCAATGCTGCTTTTAACCACTGCGCTATCTCAGCTCCTAAAGAGGAGGAAAGGCGTACAGAAGGCCCCTCGGCCACGGACAGCGCAGCGCGTCCACCGCCTCCGCTCCCGGAGCTGGGAACCTGCAGACATAACGGGGCAGCCTCGCATTCTGAGGCGTGGCAAATAGATCGACAAGCGGCTGGCCGAACCTGATGGAGATCTCCTGGAAGAGCGCGGCATCGAGACACCACTCCGCCGTGTCCACCTCGTGTCGGCTGAGCCAGTCCGCTGTTCTGTTGGCCACCCCTGATATGTATTCCGCCCTGATGGAAAGGAGATGCGTTTTGGCCCACAAGCCCAAGGCCTTGGCCTCCGCCATGAGACTCTCGGAAACCGTGCCCCCCTGACGGTTCACATGGGCTTTGGCGGTGATATTGTCGGTTAGCAGGAGGACATGCTGACCCGAAACTACATCCTGGAACCGGCGTAGCACGAGGAACGAGGCCTTCAGCTCCAGCAGATTGATGCTGAGCGTCGCCTCCTCCCTCGTCCAGTTGCCCTGGGCCACCCTGGCCTGAGTATGGGCGCCCCATCCGCTCAGGCTGGCGTCTGTGGTGACCGTCACCCGATGTGGTTCGGAGAATATGGTGCCCCGTGATAATGCTGGGGAGCGCCACCACTGGAGGGAGCGCCGTACCGATGCCGGGAGGCGCACCTTGGCTGATGACGTGCTCCTGCGTGCTCTCTGAAAAGGTAAGAGAAACCATTGAAGGTCTCTGGAATGCAGCTGTGCCCAGGGCGTAATATGGATTGCGGAAATCATTTTGCCCAATAGTGATGAAAGAAGGTGTAGGGGCACACGTCCCTGTCCTAGCACCTGCTGTGTAAGTTGGGCCAGGTCGTCCTGGCGTTCCTGGGACAAGTACACCCTGCATTCCAGAGAGTCAATGACCGCCCCCAAATGTGTGATCCTTGTGGTCGGACAAAGTTGGCTTTTCTCCAGATTAACCGAAAACCCATGATAACGGAGGGTATCCAACGTAAGCTGTGTGTCAATTTCGGCCTGTGCGGACGAAGACGACTGGACTAAGATGTCGTCTAGGTAGCACTGGACCCTGACTGGCACCTCCCTAAGGTAGGCGGCCAGTGCAGCCAGAATTTTGGTAAAGACCCTAGGGGCCGATGAGAGGCCGAAGGGTAGAGCCGAATATTGATAATGATCATCTTCGTAACAAAAACGAAGGTATTGTTGGTGGGCCGGACGAATGGGTACATGGAGGTACGCTTCAGTGAGATCAATTGATGACATGAGATCCCCCTCCCTTACACTTGCCAAGATAGACTGCAAAGTGTGCATTTTAAATTTATTGTACACCAGATATTCATTGAGACGTTTCAAATTAAGGACCGCTCTCCACCCGCCCGAGGCTTTCTTTACGAGAAACAAATTGGAGTAGAATCCCAGGCCTCGCTGGTCCGCCGGAACCGTCTGGATGGCCTCGATCTCGATGAGGTGACGGATGGCGGCAACCATGAGGGCCCGCTTCTCGGGATCTAGGGACCGTGGGCACCTCAGAAAGAAAGTCTGGGGGGTGGAAGCAAAGTCCAGGGCGAGACCCAGGGTGACGGTCTCGCGGACCCACGTATCAGATGTAATTGCCTCCCACCTGCCTGCGAACAGTTGCAGGCGACCCCCAATGGGAGAGCAGGTTTCCACTATTTGTAGCGGCGGAAGGGGCGCCCGCCTGCCCCCCGAAAAGGGCGCTTGTCGGCCTGGTCACCCCTATTACGGTCCTGCCCCTGAGATTGCCTCCCCCAGGATTGACGTCTATTGCGGGAGTAGGAAGGAGCCCTGTAAGGACGTCTAGGGGCAGGGGCTGGAGTGGCAGCCGCCGGCTTACTCTGGGCCTTCCTGGTACAATTGGGTAGGACCTTCTGTTTGTCCTTGGACTCTATAAGGTAAGGATCCAAGGCATCCCCAAAAAGAGACTGACCCTTCACCGGAGCCACTGCCAGGCGCCACTTATGGCGGCAGTCGGCCGGCCAGCTCCTCAGCCAATGCATGCGGCGTGCAACGACTGTTGACCCCATCGCCCTGGCCGCGAAACGAGTCACCTGGAGTGTAGCATCGGATGTGAACTGCGAAGCCGCGATCAATTTATTAATATCTTGCCGGGTGCGAGTGTCTGATGCCGGAGTGCGGTCCTGCAACGCCCGAAGCCATCGAATAGAAGTGCGACAGAAAAATGAGGCCGT
The DNA here is from genome assembly GCA_023053685.1 of Diadophis punctatus similis. Classification (NCBI taxonomy): domain Eukaryota; kingdom Metazoa; phylum Chordata; class Lepidosauria; order Squamata; family Dipsadidae; genus Diadophis; species Diadophis punctatus. The sequence goes on from JALIGW010000003.1 coordinate 22,297,642, forward strand.
GGAGGAAGCCCTGATGGCCCAAGCCGCAGACTGGTGTGTGCGTTGAAGGGCCTGTTCTGTGCGCCTGTCCTCCGGGCATAATAGCTCCTCCGAGTCACCCGGCATCTGCGCGGTGGCATACAGCGCCTTGATGGGGGCATCCACCGGTGGCAGCGGGAGGTGTTGGGCTAATCCCTGGGCCACATTAAAAAATCGCTTATCTAGGGATGATGGGAGGGCCCCAGCAGAAGGGGCCTGCCATTGTTTTAACACCGAGTCTATGAACAACTTAGGGGCCGGGATGATTTCGGCCTGAGAAGTGGACTCCTCAAACAACGGGTCACCTGATGCCTCCTCCTGAGGTGTCTGGTCCTTTGACGTGACCTTGGCCGTAGCCTTGGCCTTATGCAACAACGACTTAAAGAGGCTTGGGTTGAAGAGGCCTGTGGTGACCGGGGCCTCTGGTGCCATGTCCTCATCCGCTGATAGCTCGAGGACCTCCTCAGGGGCTTTGGGGTCCTGCAGGGATGCTGGGGAGGCTGGATCATCGTCCCGTTCTACCCTGGGAGTGGGCACTGTGATCAGCTCTTGGCTGGATTTGTGAGGGGCCGAAACAGGCGTAGGTGGTGTTGAGGCCTGTTGGAGTCCAGTTGCTATGCCCTTCTGGATGGCCATCTGAATCATGGCCTGGACCTCCGGGCTGTGGAACAGGTCCGAGGCAGCTGAAGTTGAAGGTGTGACTGGTGGCTGGATCTGGGGGCTAGGATTTTCCCATATATCCCCCTCACCCAAGCAGAGGTTGGGGTTGTCCAATGACATGACCCCAGAGGACTGCCTTGATCTGCCAGCTGAGGAGTCACCTGTGCCACTTGCTGGAGGGGGTCTCTGATCACCCCTGCCAGAACTAATGCTGGGTGGCCTGTGGGATCCAGCGCTGGATGGCCTAGAGCCATCAGGGGTCTTGGAGTGCCTGACCTCCCCCTCCTGGGCTGATCTAGGGGCCTCAGTGTGCTTGTCAGAGGATCGTTTATGTGGTGAACGATCCCTATGAGCCAGCTGCTCGTGAGGAGCCCCTCCCTTCTGGGAGGCAGGCTTAGAGGACTTATTGGTGTCCTTGGCAGCCGGCGTTCTGGCCCTCTCCCTGCTGGAGGGAGTCCTGGACCTCTCCTGCAAGCCCTGGGCGTCGCGGCTGGACTTCGCCTTGGTCCTGCCGCTCTTCGAGCTCTTCTCCGCCATCGGAAGCAGCTTGATTGTGCAATGAGTTCCGCCCCCTCTGTAGGCAGCCGCGGCTCGAAAATTAAATGCAAAGGGCCTCGCAGGCGCTCAGTGCGCGTGCGCGAGGACGAGCACGGTGGGCGGGGCGAGCCGGAGCTGTCGGCGGTTTTAAAATGGCCACCGGCGCCAAAAAAACGGCCGAAGAGGAACTTGCTCTCCTCGCTCCAAGCCGCAGCGTGCGTCAAACGGGCCTCCAAGTTTCCCAGCTCGATCGATGCCTGCGCTCCTCGGATGACAGGGAAACAGACGAGAGAGAGAGGAGTGGCTCGCTCAAGCGCTTGGCTTCTGCGAGGAAAATGCTGCCTCAGGGATCTCTTCAACCTCTCTCTCTATAGTGGCTGTGGCACCGGCCACCCTGGCAGATGGTCGCTCAAGCAGAGAGCTTCTGCGACAGCCTGGAAAACCTCAGGTACTCGAATTGCCAGGCCGCAGGGAGGCGAAGGGAGATAGTTGGGCCAGCCACGCAAGGTGGTGATAGGCCGTGGGTGGGCCGCAGCCCTAACTCCCCCACCCCACTTTCCAGATGACAGGTGACAGATGACAGTTGCCAGATGACAGTGGGGTGGACTTACTGTGATAAGCAGTCAGATGGTATTATTGACAAATTGAAGAAGTAATCTTTCAAAGCTCAGAACCAAAGATTGGGGAGACCTAATCCTTGGCCAAGACTGAGTCGAAAGAGGGGGTGTACCTTGGAAGGGCAGTTTTTATATGTTTCCAGACTCAGTCCTAATTGGCTGCGATATGTGTCATTCCCAATCTTGGAAGCTAGCTCCACCCACTATGGAGAATGAATCCTGCTAAGATTTCTCTATACATTGAAGAAAGTTTGCAATATTATACCGTACATCATTTGTAACAATTGTAGAAATGACTACGGTATATTAAGAAGCACTATACAATGGTCCAAAGTGGTCCAAAAGGTTACACAATACTTCATGGTATTTGCTAATCGAAGCAGCTACCAGTTTTGAGTCAGGAACCTATTTTGATGGAGTAATTAAATCAAGTCTTCATTGAAACAAAGCTTCAAAGCGCTATAGGTTCCTGTTCATATATCTTAGTAACTGGTATTCAAGCAATATTGTGTTACCAGCATGGAAATTTCATTTAGCTACAGCAGATAATAGCAGGTGATTAATTCTCCTTCTATTAATGTAATTATAATAGGCTAGACCTGAACAAGGAATCATGGCTTCCACTGATTTTGAGTTTTTCATCAAAGAAGCTACACAGCTATCTTCACTGAAGGAACAGGCATTAGCTGATAGTTCTATTAGTCAGAAGAGGCTTCAGTGATGCCACATTTCAATCATTTCTTTAGACTAAGGCAGAGTTCTTCAAACTTGGCAACTTTAAGACTTGTGGACTTCAACTCCCAGAATTCTGGGAGTTGACATCCACAAGTCTTAAAGTTGCCAAGTTTGGGGACCCCTGGACTAAGGGAACTAATAGAGGAGGCTCTAGATTGAAAAACAAAACCATGTGTGACCTGTTTTATTCCTTCCTTCCTGCCTGCAAAAATGGTGCATCTTTTCTTTGTAAAGTAGTTATCGTCAAGCTTTTGTCAAAACCAAGTATTCTTTCAAAATTATTCAGTGCAACCAAGATTTTTTTTTAAAAAAAATGACTGGATCAGCTGTTGCCTTACATCAAAATAAAATTGCAGACTAGAAAAGTATACTCCATGGATTCAAGCAGATTTTATGGCCAAGGGCATTATCTTGGAATACCTGGAACTGGAAAACCTATGGGAGCACTGGAAAGGGACCGTCTGTAATTGGGACAAATAACAAAGTGCAGATATTTCACAGGTGGAACACTCTATATTTCCTTCAGCGATTAGGTTATCTGTGTCGCATGGCCAAAAGCCAAAAGCCCTTTCAGTGTTTGCTTGCTCCACTGATTGACTTATTTCCATGTCCTATGTGTTCTTCTGGTTTCATTTCCTTCACATTCAATTTATTGCAAATGGCATTTTCAAAGCATCATAAAGTATTTCAAAAAGAAGTTCAAACCTTGATACAGGGTGGCCCTGAACACAAATAGTTTGATTTGGAAAAACACCTATGGCTGTATTGTGTTGCATCACAAACCATTTCAAGGTTTGAACAATTTGTTTCATGAGTCATTCCTCAGTGATTGCACTAGTTGGTATACAAGAACCTTCACAATTCATTAGGATTTCACTGAGCATAAAATGATCCTCTTGTACTTTTTCCACCAATATAATATTGGCTGTCTTGCCCCTAAAATTGATTTCCTGTCAAATTTTACATGGAGAGAAATAATCAAAACCCCAGGCCTTTCCTTTGTAATTTACTCAGTCTAATTCATCAACAGTGTGAGTGTGTGGGGGGAAGTCATTGAAAACATTTTGAAGAGTTCTTCCATATCCATTTGAAATAATTTGTCCAGATTTGTGCAATCATGCTGAGTTTTGAAGAACCGTTGTAATTCCTAGAAAACAGAGACATCTAATCTCAGAGTCTCAATGATGAAGCAGCTCTTCCATTTGTAGAGTCAGTTCCTGCTTGAAAATATTGCTCTTTAACTTTTTTTAAATTACTTTTAGCCTCAATTTAGTTTTGCTTTTTGCAGGTTTATCAGCAACCATAGCTGGCATCTTCAGAACCGGCAAGCTGATTTTTGGTTGGTCCTTGTCACAGAAGTCCAAGAACATTAGTTTCTGAAGATACCAACCATAGATGCTGGAAAAATGTCAGAATAAAAGAAAACTGGACTATGGCCATTCAACCTGAAAACTCATCTCTGCTTCATTGATGTCACCGGTATATTATCAACAGCATGTCGATATAGCTGACATCTAAGATAATTATAATTATTGCTTTATACTAAGGTAGTTTCACATTCCAGAATTTTTTTATCATAGAAGTAACACTTGTCTAAACTATTTAATTATTTTTCTAATGTGAAACATATCTTCCCTGCTTGCCATCCCAAATACTAAAGACAGAGGAGATAATATTCCTTTAAATGCTGTCTTTTATGATTTTGTGATTACAATATAAGAAAATTAGAACACAGTAAATAAAGATCATTATTTTCAAGAAACTGATGAAGATACTATGGCAGGACGGGACCTCCTCCACGTTCCTTAGATCAAGCTTTCTTCAGACTGGTACTCTTCACATATGTTAGGATTACAATTTCCAAAATGTATCAATTATACTGGATGGGAATTATGGGAGTTTTAAAGGTCATCAACATGGGGAATACTGCCTTAGATGCTGGTATTGCTCTTATTTTTCTTCTCTTTATTGGATTATATCTCAACTGTATTCAAGCTGCTTATTAGTCATGCTGCTATAGCACTATAGAAATATTGTATCTCTTTGAGTTGTGTGTTAATATTGTTCTTTGTTTGTTGGCCAATTCATGGGCCAATTAACTCTTGCTAAGGTATTTTTTTGTATTATCCAATTATTATACTATCTCTTTCCAGTAGTTTCTGACCTTCTGAAATAATAAACTATCACTATGACTTTCCACAGTATCACCGCTCTGCAGTATTCATCATGCTGTTCGATTTATTTATCCCAATAAGTTATGTCATCTGATTATTTTAATCTTTCTAGTTTTCTTCTCAAGGACCTGATGATTTTGTAAAGCTAAAGCATCCAAGAAAGATCTGCAGGAATCTCAGCATGCCAGGTTGTTCCTTCTGTCATTCACATACACATTGCCCCAAGGTGTAAGTCATTGGATATTGTATGAATGCTACTATGTAGGAAATAAGATATTCATATCTTGGGGTTCAGATCTAGGCAACATCATCAGCATTTATTAAAATCAAACACTTAGACCCATTCTACTGCTTTTCTGGATAAGTAAAGGGGAAGAATGTATTATTATTCATTTATTCATTTACTAACTAAATACCCGTGCTTCGCTACAAAACTATGTGATGGGGCTTGATAAATTGACACTTAAAGCTTGAAAATTAATGAGTAGTTAAAAAAGGGACTGTATTATTTCGTTAGAAATAACAGAAACTGACTTCCGGTTTGGCGTTCGGCTTCGACGGCGCTCCTTTTTAGGGCGCCTTTCCGACTCCCTGCCAAGCCGCCAGAACAGCTGTCTGGCGGCTTGGAATCTCTCTGCCCCGGACATAGGGGGGAGAGGAGAGCGTGGCAGGTGGGGTAGAGCCCCCCCAGTGCCCTAGGAGTTATCCAGGGGCACGAAGGGAAGGCTCCCCAGGTAGCCTGTCCCTAGCTCCGGGAGCCTGGAAACCTCCGCTCTTGCGGAGCAAGATGCCGAAACCACCGCTGCTTTCAGAAGAGGATTTATAAAACTTTTTTTGTGCATCTAATGAAGCAGACAGAGAGAACCAGGGGCTTTGCTGGGCAAGTATGGATTTTTTTTCCTTTTTTTTTTAAAACCCTCGGCTAACTTTCACTTCGAAGAAACAAAGTAACATTTAACATGCAACAATATGGTGTTTGAAGGAGGAGAAGTGAAAGTGATTTCCATTTTGCTTGTGGTTTTTTTTTCTTATGGAAACTCTTTGTTCTGAAAACTGGCTGTCCTTCTTATATTCTCTGATAACTGATAATTTGTTTAAAAGAATAAGGATTATTCGCCTTTGAAAGTGGAAAGTATTTTTCTTAGAGATCTGGCTTTTTAAGGCGTTTTGAAGAAGTTGGGAAGAGAAGTGAAGGTGATTTTTGCTTTGTTTGTTTGTGGCTCTTTTTCTTATGGAAAATTATAACTCTGAAAACTGAATTTTTTTTTCTCTGTCTCTGTCTCCTGATTTTGGAAAGTAAAAAACTCTCTGTCTCTCACACTGGAAAGAATTTTATTTAGAGTTATGGCTTTTCTTTTTACTTCTCTGGAAATATAAAAATGGTTTCAAGTTTGGAAAGATTGGTTTTTTTTTCTTCTGGCTTGTGGAAATTTTGAAAACTGACTTTTACTCTTTGTTCCGTGACTTTGGATTATAACAGCAACTGATAATTTTACTAAAATAAATAAATTATAAAAGACTATTTGCTCTGGAAATTGCAAGATTTGACCCTCCTTTGCACTTCTTTGGAATTATAATTAAGAAGAAGTGAAAGTTATTTGTGTTTTGCTTGTGGTCTCGGGACTTTGGGAAACTTTTGAACTTGAAAACTGGTTTTTATTTTTGATTCTCAATTTTGGATTATAAAACAATTGATAGAGATTTGGCATTCTCAGTGTAATTTTTTGGAACTACAACAATGGCTTCAAAGTATGGAATGATTGCCTTGAATAAAAGGCCTATTTATCCCTCTGCTTATACTTCTAAAATGCAACTTGCCACTGAGTCAACACCTCCACAAGCTTTGACATCGGAAAATTTATTAAATACTTTAAAGATAATGAAACAAGACTTAATTTTGGAATTTAATCAAAAAATTACTGAAATAGAAAAAAAATGCAGGATGCTTTAAAGAATATGGAAAAGCAGCTACGGATGGATATGTTAGAGGTTTGCAAAGGTTTAGCAACAAATATTGATTTTTTGGAGGACTGTATTGAAACAAATAAACAAGCGTTGGCAACCTCGGTGGAATATATAAACAAATTTCAAAAGGACATCGCAAATTTTGAAACAGAGGTGTTGATGTCACAGTTTAGAAGAATGCAATTTGCTATAAGAGTAAGAGGGTTGAAGGAAGGTTTATATGATGATTTGAAAGGAAGAATGATTGAGGCCTTGGTACAAGTTTCTGGAATTTCTAAAGATGAGTTGGCTACACAAATTGAAAAGATATACAGGGTCAACTCGTGGCACGCAAAACAAAAACATTTACCAAGGGACATTGTTATATATTTTACCACAAGAGTCTTATGGAACAGAATTATTCAGGCGACGTTTAAGAATAATCTTCAGGTGAATGGTCAGGAACTTAGGATATGGAAAGAAATTCCCTCTAAAATGCTTAAAGCTAGAAAAGAAATTACTTTTTTGATTGATGTACTTAAAAGATTGAATTTACAATATAAATGGGAAGCACCAACAGGAGTAACGGTGAAATTTTTGGAGAAAAGATACCGGCTGAATACGATAAACAAAGCTACCGAATTTTATGTTAATATTTTAAAGGCTGATATATCTAAAATTCCAGAAGAAAGACGTATGAATGTAGAAGAGGACAAGGAGGAAAAGTCATCCTTACCGGATCAAAATGAAATAGTTTCAAAGAGTCAAAGTGAACAGCAGAGCCAGAAAGATGTGAAAAAGGAGATGGAGCACTGGGATCAGATGGAAGATGAGCTGATAAATTCAAAATCATCAAGATACAAAAGGAGGCAACCAATAAGATATAAAGAGAAGTAGTGTTGATATGTACTAGATGGATGGGGATAATATAATTGTATTTTCTTCTTCTCCCTTTTTTTATTGTTGTTTCTTCTTTTTTCTCTCTCTTTTAAATTTTTTTTTCTCTTTTAATAATTTTTTAAGAATTGGAATTTTTAATTTTTAATTAAAATTATTAAGTTATAAATCATCACAATTAGATTTTAAAATTTGTTTTAAAGGAAGGATTTTTTTCTCTGCTTTAGGTTTTTGTTTTTCTCTCTCTCTCCTCTAGGTTTTTACTATTATTATTATTATTATCATTATTATTATTGTTATTATTTTTATTGTTATTATTATTAATATTAATATTACCTTTAAGGATATCTCTTTATTATGAATTAACAAGTTGTTGTATAATAATATTATGTGGTTATGATGAAATTCAAAAGCTTTATTATTTAATATGTAGACATTTAATATGTAATGTCTTTTAAAGATTTAGTATTATTAATATTTTTCATAGGTGTAGAACGTTGATTGAAAGGAGGAGGGAGAAACTGTTTTCCTTCCTTTGTATAACTTAGATTATTATTATCATTAACAATATATATTAATATATTTTTATTTTTTTATTTTTTATTTTTTAGAATTATATTGGAAATAATATAGAAATTTAATGATGTTAGCAATGTATAATTTGGAGTTGAGGGTTTTTTTTCTTTTTTCTTTTTTCTTTTTCTGTAATTACTGATATTATGCCCTGTATTCTCTCTGGGAAGTCCGGGGGGGGGAGGGGGGGAGGGAAGGGGGTGGGGGCGGGGAGAAAAATAAAAAAATGTTTGTACTTTGTACTAATAAAACTTTTTCAATAAAAAAAAGAAATAACAGAAACTTAGGTAAGCTAAGTTTCTGTTACAGATGAAGACATTATTTGCATAGCATAGACTTTCAATTCTTCCCTCAGATGAATTGCTCAGGACCTCCCTGTAAACAACATTCCTGGTTTTGCTCTCTGGCTGGAGGATGACCAGGCTGTCAGGTGAACTGACTCTGGAGCATGCCACATAGAACTGGCCATGGGAGAAACAGGCAGCTTCCCTTACTTGCATGTTCCTAATCGCATCTGTAAATCTTTCCCTGTGTTTTTTGCCTCTTTTCCCTTTAACTGGTGTTACAGTAGAAGGAACAGATTCGTCTGAACTGAGGAGGAAAATAAGGGGGGGGAAATCTGTCTCTGCCTACCAGCATCCATTGGTATTCATCTGGCTAGCATCCTGTTAGTGTGTGAGAGAGTTGAGAGGTGTTTGGAAACTCAAACAGTATTTGCTGTGTGAGCAAGAAGGAGACAGGAAGGAGTCTGTGCGTGGCTTAGCTCAACTGTTCTGTAGTAAAGCTGTTTGCTGCTGTGAAAGCAAAAGCGAAGCTGAAACTCCTCTGCTTGTGTTTTGCATTTGGATCAGATTTCTTTTCAGGTGGGGAGGGGGGAGTAGAACTCCTTAGCATCAGAGCTTGTTAATAATAATATAAGAAATACTCATGCTCCGATGGTCATTTTGAAAAATCCTTTCTTAGTGAGCACCTAGAAGGCAAGAGGAACATATGTGGCAAAGTTCAAGTTTGTAGGCTTTATGGTTCTGGAGATTTCGTGATTAATGTGTGAATGGTTTTCACTTTTATATATATAGATTATTATATTGGTATAAAAATCATGATGGCTTACAACAGTTCAAAGCTTACAGAATAATAATATGTCCATAGTATATTACAACTCAGTCCATAATGATATAAACTTAAAACTTGGCAATTAATATAAAATAACTGTATGAATACACTGTACAATTTAAAAAAAATAGTAAGCATTTGGTTCCAAAGGCTCTCTGGAAGAGTTCTGTTTAACTGCCTTCTGAAACTAAGGGAGCCAATCTAACAAGAAATCTATCTTAATTTGTCTAAATAAATGGAATTAATGAATGAATTAAAATGAATGAATGGTTTGATTTTCATTTACCCACATCAAGCAAGAACTAATGTCTACCTCATTACTCCTCCTCTTTCTTATATGAGGGCACAACAAAGTCTAACCAGTGGCAGACTCTGTAGCTTGCTTTCCAAAGATCCTAGGTTCAATACCTGTCTTCCTAAGGCAGTGATGGCGAACCTTTTTTCCCTCGGGTGCCAAAAATGCGCGCGCGCGCGCGCGCTGTCACGCACATGTAAGTGCCCACACCCATAATTCAATGCCTGGGGAGGGCAAAAACGGCCTTTCCCGCCCCCGCAGAGGCCCTCTGGAGGCTGGAAATGGCCCATTTCCCGACTTCCGGTGGGCCTGGTAGGCCTGTTTTTCGCCCTCCCCAGGCTCCAGAGGCTTCCCTGGAGCCTGGGGAGGGCGAAAACACCCCCCTGGAGGCCCTCTGGAAACCTAAAATGCCCTCACAGAGCCTCCACACAAGCCAAAAATCAGCTGGCCGGCACGCATATGCATGCTGGAGTTGAGCTAGGGCAACGGCTCGTGTGCCGGCAGATATGGCTCCGCGTGCCACCTGTGGCACGTGTGCCATAGGTTCGCCATCACTGTCCTAAGGCCAAGTCTCAATTGCAAAAATATGAATGACCAGTAGATGGTAGCAAAGATGTAACAGAAAATGGTTAACCCTTTCCTGACATCTTTAGTTATTGGGATTTTTTTCAGCCCTGATCTGAATGGGGAGATCGGTCGGTAGATCCTTCGCCACCCTGTGAAAACAGTTCTGAGATAGATGGGCCCATGATCTCATTCCGTGTAAAGGAGATTCTTATGTTCCCTGTTTGGGATGGCTGGAAATGAGTGGAAGGGACAAGTCAAATCCTGTGTTTGATTTTCATGCTATAGCTGTAGAGGCTGGCTTATTTGTTCTTATTCCCCATTTAGAATGGAAATCAAAGTTTCAGGCAGCAGCAGCTCCTTCACATTACCCTTATAAGCTCCAGGTTAAAAAAAAGCATTCTCCATTGGCTGTAAAAGTTTTCCTTAATAAGATTTATTTTCTGCTGATATAACCATCTTCCCTCATGTATCTCTTCCTGCTGCTATTATTCAACAAGAAAATTTCTATAGCTGTGCCTTCGCGAAGAACTCCGTATGAGTAATAGCACCCAGGCATGATGCATGTTAAGCAGAGTGATGCAAGCAGAGCATGGGTTGACTGCACATTATCATCTTTCTGATATACAACCAGCTTTCAGACCTGTGCTAACAGTGGCACAGCCCTCCATGTTCTTAAATGGCTCACAAGGTTTGTAGGAAAGGGAGGCATCCATTAATTTTCTGTTAAACAATAGGTTGCATGCCACTGTAATGATAAATTTACCTAGAAAGTAAGTAAATCCTGTGACTTACCAAGATCCTGATGCCATGCTCAGTGATCCAGAATAATTTTTCACTACGGATGGGTGCTTTAGAGAATTGCTGTGTCCAGTGCAACCTGACTTCACAAGGCAATGACCAAGAACAATATGACTCTAGAAAGGAGGAATAGGAAGAGGAATAGATTTTTGAGCACCACTCATTCTGATGAGCCAAAATGCTTTAGTGATTATGAGTTACTAGAACTTGGGGGGCCATGGGTTCAAGCCTACCTTGGCCATGGAAATCATGGGGTGACTTTTGATTAGTCAACCTCAACCCATGCTAACTCCCAGGGTTTTCATTATGGGGAAAAATGTAAGCCACCTTGAGTTTCTTGAAGAAAGGTGAGGTATAAATTGCTTAAATAAATCTAAAACACTTCTTGGAATAGAGCTCAGAGGAAAATTAACCCCATCAGTGTCTATTTTTATCACCGTGGTAGGGATTCCTTTTAAAAATATTATTAAGGGGAGTCAGTTGACTGCTAAGTTTTATTTTCCCCAGTATTCTTTGGCTTTCACATTCTTTGGCTCAGTCTTTGTAAACGGCAATGGCTCATGGCCAAAATTCCCTAGTCGTAGCACAAATAATCACAACGATTTAACACAAATAGATTTCACAGAAGATAACATTGAAAAAGCACTACGCAGACTAAAACCATCTCTGTCAATCGGACCTGATGGACTATGTGCATACTTCCTAAAAAAGCTCTCCACCGCCATGGCTGAACCACTAAGCATAATCTTTGAAAAATCCTTCAGGACCAGCTTCCTACCAAACCTATGGTCAATAGCCATGGTCATCCCTATCTTTAAAAAGGGAGATCCCAGTCTAGTTGAAAATTACAAACCAATCTCTTTATGCTGTGTCACCTGCAAAGTCATGGAATCAATCATTAACCAATCCATTACCCTCCACCTAGAAACTAACAACCTACTCTCTAACAAACAATTTGGTTTCAGGAAAAAATTATCCTGCAATCTACAACTACTACACTGCAAAAACATATGGACCTCAAAACCTGACCAGGGCAAAACAATAGACGCAATTTACATAGACCTCTGTAAAGCCTTCGACTCAGTGGTACACGACAAACTACTTCTGAAACTAAAATCCTATGGCATCTCTGGACTCCTACATAACTGGATAGCTGGGTTCCTGTCAAACAGACAACAAGTGGTCAAAATAGGGAGCACCCTATCTAATCCCATACCTGTTAACAGCGGTGTACCCCAAGGCAGCGTACTAGGACCAACACTCTTTATACTTTATCAAAATGACCTTTGCGATCACATTATAAGCAACTGCATTTTCTTCGCCGATGATGTAAAACTTTTTAACACCAACAACAACACTGCTACCCTCCAAAAAGACCTTGACTTTGTGTCAGAATGGTTGAACATCTGGCAACTCCAAATCTCAACCAACAAATGCTCTGTCCTACACATTGGCAAAAAGAATCAGAACACCAAATACAAGCTGAATGGACACGACCTTGCAAACGACCCTCACTCTGTCAAGGACCTTGGAGTACTCAGACCAATCCTTGAATACAGCTCACCTGTCTGGAACCCGCACTACATATCAGACATTAATACAATTGAGAGAGTCCAGAAATACTTCACAAGAAGAGTCCTCCACTCCTCTACTTGCAACAGAATTCCTTATTCCACCAGACTTGAAATTTTAGGCTTAGACAACTTAGAGCTACGTCACCTTTGATCTGATCTAAATATAGTTCATAAAATCATCTGCCACAATGTCCTACCTGTCAATGAATACTTCAGCTTCAACTGCAACAATACATGAGCACACAATAGATTCAAACTCAATGTAAACCGCTCAAAACTTGACTGCAGAAAATACAACTTCAGCAACAGAGTAATCAGTGCCTGGAATGCACTACCTTTTGTGACTTGCCCGCGTCCTGTGCAGATGATGGAGAACCCGGAGGACGTGGAGCCACTCATGTCGCAGCAGGATCACCCCATGTACCTGGCACCTGAGTCTGCCAGCGATGATGACTCAGTGCCAGAGGAGGAAGACCAGCCAGGACCTTCTGCACCTGCTCAGCAAAGTGAGTCGTCAGAGGAAGAGGAGCCTCTGCTGGATGCTAGGGCTCATAGAGCAGCCAGCAGGCAGGATTGGCTTAGCAAACAGAGGTCTCCTCGGAGGTAGCACTGAGGGCTAATTGGGCCATGCCCTCAGTGCCTATTTAAGTCCGGTGCAGTCAGAGATCCGTGCTGAAAAACAACACCAGTGTTTCTCGAGCACCATTGGAGTTTCTTGCAATCAGAGTTCTTGCATTTGGAAGCTGACATCATCTGTCTGGGACGCCAGGCAGCTCAAGTGAGTTGAAGATAAGGAAGCTAATTGCCTCTGTATTTGAACTTAACCCACGAAGAGCCCAAGGACATTTGAGACTCTGTTCTTTGTATCTTTTCTGGACATTATACCTGTTGTGCCTTTACTAAGAAGCTTTATTAGTAAAGAGATACTTTTATTTGATTATTACAAACGGTTGTGTGTGTGTTTCTGGTCGGGTTGCGGTGCTGGGACACAACACTACCTGACTCTGTGGTTTCTTCCCCAAACCCCAAAAACTTTAACCTTAGACTGTCTACAGTCGACCTCACCCCATTCCTAAGAGGTCTGTATGGGGCGTGCATAAGTGCACCATTGTGCCTACCGTCCCTGTCCTTCTGTCCTATTGTTTAATTTTACCTATACATACTTTGCTTTTGTTTATGTTTATATCATACCTGTTATCTTGTACATGTGTTGACAAAATAAATAAATAAAATAAATAAAATAAATATCAAATGATCTAAGTGCCAAAGCCCACTGCAACAACATCGCTAAAAAGGCATCAAGACTTGTTAACCTAATCTTACGTAGCTTCTTCTCCGGTAATATTACACTACTAACCAGAGCATACAAAACATTCGCCAGACCAATCCTCGAATACAGCTCTTCTGCCTGGAACCCACACTGCATATCGGACATAAATACAATAGAGCGTGTCCAGAGATACTTTATGAGACGAGTCCTCCACTCCTCTGCTCGCAACAGAATCCCTTACGCAACCAGACTTGAAATTCTAGGCTTAGAAAGTTTAGAACTACGTCGCCTTCAGCATGACCTAAGCATAGCTCATAAAATTATCTGCTACAATGTCCTTTCTGTCAACGACTACTTCAGCTTCAACCACAACAATACACGAGATACAAACTCAAAGTGAACTGCTCCAAACTCGACTGCAGAAAATACGACGTCAGCAACAGAGTGGTCAATGCCTGGAACTCACTGTGGTTTCCTCCCCAAATCCCCAAAACATTACCCTTAGACTGTCTACTGCATGGGTGAAATGCTCCCAGTTCACTCACTCCTGTCGTTCGTCGGAGAGCTGGTCGCGAAGGCAGCGTGAGGCTCCGCCCACCTGCCTGGACGCCACCATTTGGGTTCTTTTACCCTCTGTGCATGCACAAAGTGTTCTGTGCATGCGCAGAGGGTAAAAGAACTCAAATGGCAGAATCCGGGCGGGTGAGCGGAGCCTCACGCTGCCTTCGCGACCGGCTCTCCGATGAACGACAGGAACAAGTGAACCGGGAGCATTTCACCCCTGGTCTACTGTTGACCTCACCCCATTCCTAAGAGGTCAGTAAGGGGCGTGCATAAGCACACCAATGTGCTTACTGTCCCTGTATCCATCTTATGTATATAAATAATGTTATATCCATGTATATTACCAAATACATACTTGACCAACTAAATAAATAAATAAATATAAATAAATAAATAAATGAATGAATGAATGAATAAATAAATAAATAAATAAATAAATAAATAAATAAATAAATAAATAAATAAATAAATAAATAAATAAATAAATAAATAAATAAATAAATAAATAAATAAATAAATTTTCATGGATGCCCTTGCCAGTGTCATCCAATTTCCATTCCTCTTCTTTAAACTTTCTCAAGTTTAAAGTATAGAGGTCCTGGGAAAGGCTTTTTGGGGGGGTCTGGTCTCAACTCTGCCAAAGAAAATGAATATTTTATATGCCACTCCACCAAACAAAACAAAAACTCTCCTTCATTTTCCATTTTATGAGGATAAACTACTTTGTTTTTTTTCCCCAAAAGAAAAAGCTGGTGAAATTTTCATGAGTGGAATGGAAACAATATATTCTATCAACCTACATATGTAAGCAACTTCAAAAAAAAAATCCTTAAATACAAAATAAATTCTAAACAATTCTGTGAATGTATCAGAAGAAAACAGAAATGTCTTTCATGGGAAAAGAATGAAGGTTGGGTTTTTTCCAGTATGGATTAGAAATGGGAAAATGGGGAGCAACAAGACAATTATTCCTAAACAAATATATTCTTTACTCCTTTATAATAAAATAAAGTTGAACTACCTTCTAATGACCAACTCTTACAACGGACTCAATTTGCAATACTTCTACATTGTTTTCCAGTTTGATCTGTTCCTCCAGTGTTCCTGCTGTTTTTCTATTTAGCCCCTATTTAAAATCCATTTGTATTTCTGACATAAGGCGAATGATGGCAAGATGTACTAGTTGGCAACTTAGGCCTCAGGGTGACAGGGCACTCGGCAAGTCTTTCTCTTTGAGCAGGGTTGGTTTAGCATCCTCCTTGTTGATTACACTGAGTGTTATTATCTCCACATTTCCACACCTATTTAGGGGTAACACATCACACTAAAGGCTATAAGATAAAATTCTGGGAATTGAAAAAGCTCAGCTCTAAAGCAATTATGTAAAGGTCAATCTGTTATCAAGTCTGAAAGTCAGAAACCCAGCTGTCATTTTCTGAAGTATTAATGTGCCTTGCACCCATGGGACAGTTGCTTTGAGAGGGAATTCATGCAATGGGATATTTATTTTGTTTTGTTTTGTTTACACTAGCCAATGAACCACCGTTCCCTGAGCGGTGTAAAAATCATTTAAAAAATAAACCACACATAATGCAACTAAGAGCACAAAATTGTGCTAACCAAGATAAAAACAGTGGTGGCTAAGATAAAATCACAATAACAGCAGAGTAAAACCAGTGACCATACAGTGTGGATCTCTAGTAATTCCAAATGCTGTGAGATGATGTAGTAACCCTAAATGTTTAATGCCTGGGAGAATGAAAATGTCTTCAGCTGGTGCTGAAAGAATAATAATTTTGTTGCTAAGTAGGTCTCTTTGGGGAGGTTGTTCTAGTTAACAGATGAGATGCCACTAAAATGAAGGCCCATGCTTGCTCTCTATATGCTGAGTACCCAGAGAAGGGCCTAAAAAAATACCTTGGGGTTCAGGAGAATAGCTATGTGTGGAAATGCTATTTGAGAAAACCTGGCCCCAAATATTACTCATGATTGATTGATTGATTATGTGCCATCAGGTCAATGTTGACTTTTGATGATCACATAGATAAATTTCCTCCATGGATTTCTGCCCTTAACCTGAACTTTCAGGTCTCCCAATGTATACCCATTGTCACTATAACTGAGTCCATCTACCTTGCTGCTTGTCATCCTGTTCTCTTTCCTTCCACTTTTCCTAGCATTAAAGCTTCCCATAATATGCCCTGGTTAAGGCAGATCTTCATGGAGGAAATTTATCTAGGTGGGGCCAGGATAATTTGAGCCTGGTCATTTGTGCCTCTAGTAAGAACTCTGGGTTGATTTGTTCAATGACTGATTTGTTTCCTTGGCTGATCATGGTAACCTTAGAAGTCTTCCTCAATCCCCAAAGCATCAGTATTATTTCTGTCTTGAAAAGTAAAGTCAACCCCTCAGATTGGGCAGGGAACACACGGGTAGCCAGCACAATGAGTAAAATGTCAACATATTGGTTAGTCCTGCATAAAATTCTAACTGTTTTAATTCTCACTAAAGTTCTCGGACTTTTTTCAAAGGGAAACAGGTGTGCAATTCATGACAATAATCCAAATGGGAAACTGCCAGGATGTGTGCAAAGCTCTTTCTATTTGGGTAGGCTCACTATTGTTCTACTGACCTCAGTAGATGGAAGACACTTCAAGATACTAACTTTAAGTTTTAGTGACAGTGATGGATTTAAAATAATCCCCAAGTCCATCCCTTTAAGGCACAAACATATACTCTGGTATATGGTATTGGAGGAGGTGTCAAACAAGAGTTTGTGCCCCCATGGCCAAAGCCCCATTCTCATTTGGATGTGATGAAACAAAATCATGTGTTTGTAACCACTATTTTGACCCTTCACAAAGTCACTTTTGGCCCCAAGATTGCACGTTATCCCCGTCCCACCCCCAAAGCTTTGAGTCTGTTCTGAAGATTCCTGAAAGGTTATCACCTAAGACATTATTAAATACACGAATAGAGAATAATCATATTCATTTTAATTCAATGACAAGTAATCACTGTTCGTTTTTGTCCAACCCATACCTGTCTTCGACTTACAGCAGTTTCTTTAGCGACTCTCTGATGTTACAATGGCACTGAAAAGGATGACTTATAACCATTTTTCACACTTACAACCATTGCAGCATCCCCATGGTCACATGATCAAATTTAAGATGCTTGGAAACTGACTCATGTTTATGACAGTTAGCAATAGCAATAGCACTTAGACTTATATACCACTTCATAGTGCTTTACAGCCCTCTCTAAGTGGTTTACAGAGTTCAGCATATCGCCCCCAACAATCTGGGTTCTCATTTTACCCACCTCGGAAGGATGGAAGGCTGAGTCAGTCTTGAGCCTGGTGAGATTTGAACTGCTGAACTGCAGCTAGCAGTCAGCTGAAGTAGCCTGCAGTGTTGCACTCTAACCACTGTGCCATCTCAGCTCAGTTGCAGTGTCCCTAGGTCATGTGATCACCTTTTGCTGCCTTCTGACAAGTAAAGTCAATGGGGAAGCCAGATTCACTTAACAGCCGTGTTGCTAGCATGACAATTACAGTGGTTCACTTAACAACTGCTGCAAGAAAGATCATAAAATGGGGCAAAACTCACTTAACAAATATCTCACTTAGCAACAGAAATTTTGGGCTTATTAAGATCGTAAGTCGAGGACTATCTATACATCCATTGGCAAAATCTGAGTGTGATAGCAATAGCACTTAGACTTATGTACCGCTTTACAGTGCTTTGCAGCCCTCTCTAAGTAGTCTACAGAGTCAGCATATTGCCCCCAACAATCTGGGTCCTCATTTTACCCACCTCGGAAGGATAGAAGGCTGAGTCAACCTTGAGCCTGGTGAGATCCAAACTGCCAAATTGCAGGCAGCCGGAAGTCAGCAGAAGTAGCCTGCAGTACTGCACTCTAACCACTGCGCCACCATGGTTCAATATCCAGTGATCCTCAGTCCAAGAATTTGTTTGCCCTGTCTCAAGTAGGGATTTTTATTTAATGTTGTTTATTTATTGTATCCTGCCTTTATTATTTTTTTTACAAACAACGGAAGGCCGTGAACATATCCAACACACTTTCTTCCTCCTATTTTCCTCACAACCAAACCCTGTGAGGTGGGTTGGGTCTGAAAGAGTATGACTGGCCCAAGATCATCCAGTTGGTTTTCATGGCTAAGGCGGAACTAGAACTCACAATGTCTTGCTTTCTAGCCTATTGGCTTAAGCACAAGACCAGACTGGTTCTCAACTGTTCCATCAGGGATGATGATGATGTTTGTCCATCGTGTTCGAAGAGGACCTTGACATTTATCGGGTTGTGGACTGTTTACGATGTGTCCGCAGGTGGCTGGTAAGGCCTATACAGGCACGAAATGTTCTGCCACATGTTGGGCAGACATGTGTGGGCACCATTGTTGCAGCATTTGCAACTCTGGCTTTGCGAAGTGCTCGCTTCTCTTCTGCTATGGCTGTTCTTCTGTCCTCAGATATTTGGCAGCCTTGGTGGATCAGCATGCGCCATGTTGATCGATCTTGTGCCAGGGTTTCCCAGGAGGTGGTGTCCATATCGAGGGACTTGAAGGAGGCTTTCAACGAGTCTTTGTATTGCTTCCTTTGTCCCCCGTGCGATCGCTTTCCTTTAGACAGCTCACCATAGAGGAGCTGTTTAGGGATGCAATGGTCTGGCATCCTTGCAACATGGCCTGCCCAGCGTATCTGGGCTTTCATCAGCAGGGTGGGAATTGATGGCAGGCCTGCTCTGGAGAGGACTTCTGTGTCTGGCACCTTATCCTGCCACCGGATCCTCAGAATTCTACGGAGGCAGGTCATGTGGAAGTGGTTCACATTCCATCAGGGATAGACAACCCAGCGATGCCTAGGGTCCCTCCAGCAGCCATTCCTTACTCCAGAGCAGTCACCCCTTCCTTCCAGATCATATTGTCAAAACTAAATAGCAAAAATCCAGCATTTTACTTGCTTTGAAAAAGATTTTTAGAATGAAAATATAGTTCTCGATTCAATTTTGCCACCAGTCCCTACATTGGGAAAGGGGATTTCAACACTCTCTGTGAAAGAAGGATAAACCTACACCAGTCTGGGGGTAAAGAATTTCCTATTTGAAGGAATTGCTTATAATGCAATCTAGGAGGTGTGCAGATTTGATCATATTTGCTAACTTCCGAAAAGAATGGGTTCTCTCTTCAGCTTTACTGCTCATCTCATGTGCAACTTAGCATCTATTTAGATACTAGCTCTGCAATGACAGTTGTGCTTTTGCAGCATACAAATTGTATTTGTAGTAAGGAGGAAAACAGCACTCTGTTTTTATTTCCTCTGGAACTGGAATCTGTCCAAATCATTGTAGCAGTGTACATATGAAACAATACCAATGGGGGTGCTACAGTAGTTGGCAACCTTTTAATTGGTTGAGTTCTAAATGTTAACCGATTAATTGGTATCATCAATTTAATAATTCTTTAATCACAGATAAAAGTGGCCCTATTAACTTCACTGGAGCAGTCTCTGAAAATGGTATATCTATAGACCTGATATTGTTATAACTTTTCCTTGGCCCCCATGCAGAAGTAATCATCTGAAACAAATGAATGATAATGTAAAATAGATATGCACAGGCCCGTCTCTACTATGTACAAGATTTTCCCTGGTTGCCTTAGATCAGGCTTCACTTTTGGAGCATGAGAGCTCATCTGCATCCATTGGCATATACGTATATATCATCCCTAAATTGCAAGAGACCAAAATCAGCAGCTGATTTCTTTGCTAGTATGACATACATGTTTGTTTTGATTGGAGTGTTATAGGGCACCAGTATAATGAGTCATTCTAGGCAGAATCTAAATACATGAGCTCTTATCCCAGTTCCATATGACTGGAACAGAGAGATCCAGGTTGAGACTATTCTTTCACAATAGAACTCATTGGGTGACTGTGGACCAGGTGTGGTTTCTAACTTACCTTGCTGCCGGTTTGTTTCCTCTCATGCTTCATGGGCGTGCCTCGTGGGCGCGCACATGCTTTGCATGCACACGCATGCGCAGTGGCAAAAATCCAAAAAATGCAAAAAAAAGCCAAAAACAAGATGGTGACCGCATGCACAGTGCAGGAAACTCGGCTTCTGCACATGTGCAGAAGAAAAAAAACCGGACACCCCCCCCAAAAAATGTAAACCCCCAAAAAAACCAAAAACAAGATGGCAACCACACGCACAGTGCCGGAAACTCAGCTTCTGTGCATGTGCAGGAGAAAAAAAAACCTGGAAAAAAATTCTAAAAAAAAAAATCTGAAAAAATTAAAACAAAAGATGGTGGCACCCATGGACCGGCTCCGACTGAACCGGTTCTGTGACATCATTGTGATGTCACCAGCGGGTCGCTACCGGTTCAGGCAAATTGGTCCGAACCAGGAGGAACCCACCTCTGCTGTGGACTACTTACTTTCTCAGCCCAAACTTTCTCACAGGGTTGTTGTGAAGATAAAATGATGGTGGGCTTCCTTTATCTTCCAACAGGCAAGATATAATTGTGATGCAATAATTATAATCAGGAATCTTATGGTTTGCATGTGTCAGATAAAGGATGTCATCTTATGGAAAATGGACTGCACAATTTCAGAACAATATGAAAAAGGGGGATAAAATTGCAACAATCCTGATAAAATTTGAAGTATAGGTAGTCTTCGACTTAAAACAGTTCATTTAGTGACTGTTCAAAGTTACAATCCAGTTTACAAAGAATTTGGAAGAGGAAGTTTACAGTCCGATGTCTGAAAACTTTATTTTTATTTTATTACAAACTGATTCCCTCTTGCCCCATGCCTTAACAACATACAATGCTTTTGAATTGGATTAGACATTATGTTTATATTCCATTATTGCCACTAATTTACCATGTGATACATCAGATCAGATTTCTTAGATATATTGCAACTCACTCTTTGAAAACTGAGCATCTTTCTTATTATTATTTCAGCTTGAAAACTAGGACAGGTTAACAACTGATTTAAATGCTGACCTAGAACTGCCAATGAGAAGGATAACAAAAGATTGTGAGTGTGCATCCAAGCTTCATTTCCCGTTCATGTGTATCTGTGCAAACTCAATTTGTGATCAGGTTGGTTACACAGGATAGGGTTTTATTTTTCACAGTCTGCATAATACAAAAAATAAAATTATCTTCCAGGATGACAATATGGTCAAAATGGTTTACACCTTAACTAAAACATTTTTAAAAACAGGTGCAAGCCTTTGCGCTCGCATGCACTCGCACACACACAGACACACAAACACACACACTGCTATGTATGTAATGGAATAATGAGTGGAGTTTTACCTGACAATTCTCACAATTATTTCAAAACAAAGGAAATTGAGGAGGACAGTCTATAATTCCCCATCTTGCAAAACAAAGGCAGGAATACGCCAGGAGTTATTGTCATGGTCATTACTGGTAATTTGCCAAGCTGTCACTCTCTACTCTATGAAACAGGATCAACAATAAGAGATATTCTCCCACCCTACCCAAATCCCCCACAAACAGCTATTGTTTCTCTCCAGTAGGGCTTCACCTGCTGAGGGGTTGTCTTTCATTTCAGCCTGTCAGCCTCACCCCCACACTCCAGTCATGACAAAGCCTTCATGGAGCAAGGCCTGTCTGTCGCCTGCCTTCTGATATTTTTTTCTACCCCTTCTTGATAATAAGTTACTGAGTTCCTTAGATTTTTCTTGTGTTAATATCATGCAGGTTTCAGACTGCAAGATGCACGAGAATCGGATACACAGCCAGAGAAATAGCTTTGCCCCTGCTCTTTCCAGTGCCCCAGTTTTCTCTGTGTATATATGTATGTATGTGGTGTGTGTGTGTGTGTGTGTGTGTGTGTGTGTGTGTGTGTGTGTGTGTGTTTCTAATATTCCAGACTCCTGTATAAATCCAGGTCTGGTTTTAAAACCTGCTTTCCCCTTTCATTTTCTTCTTCTGTCTCTATCTGTCTCTCTCTCTCTCTCTTTCTCTCCTCTTTCTTTCTTCCTTCTTTTTCCCCCATCTCTGCGTCCCTCTCCTCTCCATCCTTCCCCCCTCCCAACCTTTCTGTGCTGTGCTCTCAGGGGGATGTCAGCACTGCTGCAGCATCACTAACAGGCTCATCCAGAAGGTTGGGAAAGAGGGAGAGGCAGAAGGGTGGGGGGGGGAGAGAAAAAGCTGAATGAATGGGCATCGCACCAGTGATCATTATGGGGAGAACGGCGGCTGTTGCACAGAGAGGCGGATTTTTTTGAAGGAGGAGCAAAAGTGTGTGTGTGTGTTTGTGTGTGTGTGTGTATTGATAGTGGTGGTGGTAGGGAGGACAGAAGACAAGGAGAGGAACAGAAGAGTTGCCACAACAATTCACACTGGTCTTCATCACAAAGCTTTCTTTGGACAACTACGCCATGGCAAGAAGGTAGAGTCAGCACATGGGCAGCCGTCTCTTCCACTGACGCCCCAGGTGAGTCCGATGCAGTCTTCATTCTTACGATGCCAAATGTTGGGAAGCAAACAGGGGGGGGGCTTCACGTGATACCTTTACCTCTGCCACTGTTTGCTTTGTGAGGGGAAAGGATAGAAGCTAATGCTGCGAAAGCGTTGCCTCTCTAGAACAGGGGAGGGATAAATCAGGGACGGTGCTTGTGGAGTGGCACACCTTGTCATCTTACTTCCCCTTTTGTGCAACCCCCCCTCTCCCTCCCGCTGGTATTTCCCACAGGCAACTTAGTGTGTTGTTGTGATACCCTCAGATCAGCCTGGGTAGTTCTGGTTCCTCTTCACTTCTAAGACCTTGAAACGTACCTGCTTGCCTTGCCAGTCTCCACTTCCTACGAGCCTTTATGAGAGGAAGGAGAAACAATTATCATTCATGAGGGAGGAGGAGGGGGTGCAGGAGGGAGAGAAGGGTGGAAAATAATGTGGAGAGGCAGGGAGCCATTTCACGCTATCCCGCTTGGCAGCAGGATTCGAGTGTTTGGTGTTGCTATTGATTTTATGCGTCACAGAGTCAGATACCATGGTGATGGGCAGGGGCGAGATGGGTGGGTGGTTCGCGTTCAGGCCCACTAAGTTAGCTTGAAATAACAGCCAGGCACAAATGTGGGCAATGTCATTCTGCCATTGGCAGGTGGCAGAGTCGGAAGGGTCTGGACTGCTTTTGGACAGCCTCAGAAATGGCCCTCAGTGAGTGAGGAGCTGTCAGAACAAATCAGCAAAGGCACCATTTATTTATTATGAGTTCTATAGTCTGCTTTCCCAATGGAGTAATGCTCTTCTAGGCAGAAAACAAGAGCAGCAATAATGTCAAAAAAGAAAAGAAAAAAAAACAAAACTTAAGAATAAACCAGGTAGTTAACCTGTCTGCCTTCAGAGGAGAGACATGTGTCCTGGGTGGGGGAGGAGGGGGGGGCAGAGAGAAAATTAAGAAAAAAAAATTGCCAACTCACATGGAAGAGGCTCATGTTTAAAGCTTTGTGCTGATTGTCTTGGTCATATTCTGCAGTCTTCCTGAATCTGCACCCAAAAAGCAATGCACTGATTTCATGATTGGTCACTGAGCCTGCATTTACATCGTTTTCTTTCTACCTCTAAAAAAAACAAAGAGACATGTGTGCTGTGACAATGGGAAGCTTGACTTCTGTGACAAGTAATATGCCTGGGTTTGTGGTGCATGTGTGTGATGACTAAGTGAGCCCGTAGTGGCTGACTCGTGTGTGGAAATGTGAGAAGGAACACTTTGTCTAGTTTGTGTGTGTATGTGAGAGACAGAGAGAGTGAAAGAAGGATGAGAGCATCCTGTTGCAAGAAGGGAGAGAGTTTTGTGTACATGTGTCAAATCTACATCAGCCAGTGGCAATTCCATTCCATAACTTGTAGCAATGGTTTGTGAAGGTAAAGCGCACACATTGCTTTGGCAGAGAATATCCTTCATCCATACATGTTTCAAATAGTTTCTTTGACATTAGCATGAGCACAGGAAGAGAAGAAAAAGGAGGGTGGCTTTCTGAAATGAAACAGGAAAATGATCCTTTATTACACAACCATTTGTGTGCTCATAGAATGATTAACATGATGAAACAGATCAGGAAAGACAGGAGGAAGTTTTAGGTAGCCTCATACCTGCATTCTAGCCTGATATGCTTGCCTTATAATGACCTTGAGATTGCCTACCAATCATCCAGGGGCTTCTTGAATGTGAAAAATCATGGAAGTACAAGCTGAAAGGCAGAGTGTTCCTAAGGGAAGAAGTTTGAAATATCTAAGTTCTCTTTCATAATTGACAAAGAGCTGGAGAAAAGAACCAGAGTGACACAATGAACTCAACAAGGTTTTATATTGATAAATATTGTTCTTATGGATTTCTCTTATTTTTCCATCCAACTTTGCTGTTTGCTTCTGGAAAGGACATAGCCCTTACTCTGCATTGCAAACATATCATGTGATCTCCGTAGTTGCTGAGTAGCCCAAGTGGCTGCTTAATAAAAGAATTAAGAAGTACAGCATAAAACCACTGAATTATTTCCTGTTTTCGTTATGCTCAGCTTGCCTTGGATTTTGCTATGGGAATCTTACAGCAACAAGGAGCACATGCTGTGGTATATGGAGATCAGCAGGGGGCGCTATGGTGTAAAGTGCTACCTTTTTCAACAGAGAAGGAACCAAAGCTGGTGACTGAGCCACAGACAGTGCTTTGCTGGTGGAGGTAGTGAATGTATAATTTAGCAACTTCTTCCACATGCATCGAAAATTCCTATATTAATCTCTTCTCTGCATTATGACCCCCTTGTTTGGTGGCACTACTGGCTGGTGGTGAACAAAGACCACAGCTTGATAAAGAGTAAAACTCAATGTAGGAAAGTGGTATCTCCCAAAACTTAGTTGCAGTTTTGTAAAAGAGCAGTTTATAGATTCTGAAAAGACTCCCATAACATAGTTTCCTTCTAGAATCAAATACAAATAGGGCAGAGTTGGCCAGAGAACCTGCACTAACTTAAGTACATGGTGAAAAAAAAAGATTGCTTTGCCATATAGTAATGTCATAATGTAACAAAAACAAAATCTTTATTTTGGTCATATAATGTGTTGTGGTTTTCTAGCGATGTCATGATATTCTCAAAGAACTGCAGATACTGGGAAGACACTATTATTTTACAGAGCTACATCACAGATACATAATTAATTTGTTAAAACTATATTTTGATCTTACTCCCACCCCTCATCCCTGACCTCAATCGTGTTTTAGTGTCATGATAATTCTGTTTGCCTTAGAAGACTTATGATGAGACTGAGCTGAATAGGAAGTTTTACTAGTTTCCCTCATCTATACCAAACCTCAAAATAATGAACTATATCAGGATTGTTTAGCAGCGAGAACAAATTACTCCCACAATAGGTTATCCACAGTTCTCACCACGTTTGACCAATCATTCAAGTAGCAAAGCCCAATGCAAGCTTTTAAACAGGCCTGCACACATGAATAAGCAGAACTAGTAAGGAAGACTTTCACAACAGAAAACAGGTCAGGATTTATTCTCCCACCTATCTACATGATTTATTCATTGCATTTTCATCTATATTTGATCCAGATCAGATATATGGAAAAAAACTTGATTTCCCTCCTAGGTTTTAGACAAAAGGGATACAAAAGTGGTGCTCAGCCCAAAAATAATTGCCATGAATCCTAATCAATTAACAAAAATTAAGTTGTTAGCACAGTACTTTGTACTAGAAAGATAACCAAGGTGACCAAGAACAATCCTGAAGCGCACAATTGACTTTAGTAGGTAGGAACAAAGCTTCTTTACTTCAATTATCACTTTAAAAGTTCTTTGTTTTTAATCACACCAGTGGTGGGTTCCTACCGGTGCGGTCCACTCTATAGCACTGGTAGCGGCCCGCTGGTGATGTCACAGTACCAGTGCAGTCGGTTGCTGGTGCCTGGGTGCCGCCATTTAAAAAAAAATTAAATTTTTTTTTACATTTTCTTCTGCGCATGACCAGAAGCTGAGCTTCCGGCACTGTGCATGCGCTGCCTTCCTACCCCACAGTGAGTCCAAGCAGGGGAGGATGGCTGAGGGAGCACGTGAGACACTGAAAGAACAGGCGGCAGGAGCTATCTCCATTCCCCTCCCTTCAGCAGTCCGAGAAGCCACGAACACGCGGTGATGATCCCAGGCATTTTCGCACGTTCGAGGCTTCTCGAGCTGCTGAGGCGAGGGGGAATGGGCGGCAGGAGCCTAGGATCATCGAATGGGGAGAAACATTCAGGCTGGACAGAGCCTCCTAGAAGAACCGCTGCCGCGGTCTTGCTGCTCCCGCTGCGGGGGGCTGCGTTGCGGGTGGGCAATGCCCCCCACTTCTCCGGCCGCTGCCAAGCTCCCGAGGCCCACGCCCACCCGGTCACATGGCTGGCAAGCCACACCCACAAAATAAGCCACGCCCACAGAGTGGTAGTAAAAAAATTAGGAACCCGTCCCTGAATCACACATATACCCGCATCTCACGAAACAGCCAGACACTTTCAAAATATGAATAGCGATGGCAGGACTGATAATCCAGCAAATTCCAAAAGCATCTGGTAGGGGAAAGAAAGGGAACTCTGGTTTAAGGATTATACAGTATGTAGTAGTCATCTTCAAAATCGATTTCAAGTGCAAACCACTATTTGCAGATCCTCTTGAAAATAGAGAAAACCAAATATATGGCATTACAGTGTGCATGTGTGCATGAACAAATGTAATTAAGGATGTTCTGTGTTCTAAATTCTGATGTCCATCATAATGCCTCCCCTGTGTATTTCTTTGATAATGATCTTGATTTTGTAAAACAAGATTTTTTTTCTCTCTGCATCTGGAACCAGCTACTATTGTGCAAATTAGCACTAGCTAATTCTATTAACTTCAACAGAATTATGCAGCTACACAAAAGAAAGATAATGGGTTCTCTAATACCAGGAGTACGGTATATTTTGTGCAGACATACCTGCCCAGCCTTTTGTGTCTCTGAAATGGAGCCTTTAAAATGAACAAATTGGCAGAGAAGTTGGAAGGAAAATTCACTTCCTCTGCAAGGAAATAGCCAAATGCTTTATGCATGTGTCTGTTAAGGTTAGACGGCCAGGAGAATGTTTCAGAAACAGATGTTTCTGAACACTATGCTGTGTGCCATGCTTTGATCTACATTTGAAATAAACTAATGAAATTTATCTAGATATTTAAGATATATTAAATAATTTACCATCTCAAAAAGAGAAATGGCCCATCAGCTTTAAAATAGGTGAGTTATTAAGCATAAGAGCTACTGTTCAAGGCAGATGCTTTGTAAGTTGACCCTCCCATATTCAATCAAGGCATCTTCAGACTGCAGAAGGTTCCTGCCTGAAACTCTACAGGACTTCTGCCTGATAATGCAGACTGATCTCAGTCTGGTGATCTCTGGGGAATCTTGTACTACCATTGCTATCATTCCCGACTACTGTCTTGGGCTGGTAGGAATCAACAGGCTGATAGTATAGTAAATCCACACCAGGGGTGAAATTCAGCAGGTTCTGACAGGTTCTGGAGAACTGGTACTGGAAATTTTTAGTAGTTCGGAGAACCGGCAAATACCACCTCTGGCTGGCCCCAGGAGTGGGGTGGGAATAGAGATTTTGAAATATCCTTCTCCCAGGAGTGGGGAGGGAATGGGGATTTTGCAGTATCCTTCCCCTGCCACGCCGACCAAGCCACGCCCACAGAACCTGTAGGGAAAATTTTTGAATTTCACCCCCGATCCATACTCTCCATGAAGATCACAAAATTATTTTGAACTATCTGCATCTATCTCATTTCAGCCTGATCTAGTTACATGATTGTTGTGAGCATAAATGCTTGTGGAAGAGCCAAGTCACTGCCTTGAGTTCTTGTAAGAGAGAAAGGAAATAGGGGATATCAGTAAATGTGATGAAATTAAAGAATTGGATCCAAATCCATGTTCCCTAATCTGTACAGGAACTCAAATTAAGGTAGATGGCTGACCAAATCTTCAACATCACCATTCTGAGCAATGGTTCTTCAAACTCAGAGGTTTTCAAACTTGGCAACTTTAAGACTCTAGCTGGCTGGAGAATTCTGAGAGTTGAAGTCCACAAGTCTTAAAGTTGCCAAGTTTGGGGACCCCTCCCCAGCCCATTTGGAATCAGAGGTGTGTTATAATTACAAGACATCCCCCAGGCAAGAAAAGGCTTTAGTTGATGATTTCTAAAAACAATGGCACCCTGTTTCTTTTGTTTTCTCTTCCTTGCTGTTTTTCTGGAATGAAGTTAGTCAGGAGAGATAAGAGTGATAAACATTGCCTGGTTAACAATCAGTGAACCAGCTCAGACCTTTCTCAAGCACTGTCTCACCTGGTATCCTTTACCTGGTGGGATTAAGTTGCAGCATTTGCTGTGCCTGCCCTATTTCCTTCATCTCCGCAGGTATAATGAGGTTGCGTTGAATGGATCCTTCCTTGAAGTTTCTCTCTGTTTTGTCTCATCACCTTCCATATTATTATTATTATTATTATTATTATTATTATTATTATTATTATTATTATTATTATTATTATTATTATTATTATTATTATTGTTGTTGTTGTTGTTGTTGTTGTTGTTGTTGTTGTTGTTATTAAAAATAATGCTGTAATAAAATAAAGTATGCTAGCAAGGAAAAGCATTACACAGTTAATTTTTAAAAAGATTGAAGGGAAAGTAGATAAAGATAAAACCTAGTAATGGCTTACAACTGGAACATTAAAAAAAATGAAGGCTTGATTTTGGCTACTCAACAATAAGCTATTGGAACGAATGCAATCAAGGTTAGAATTGAAAAATCATCAAATGATTTTTAAAGTACAGATTGTACAAAGAAGCAGAAGAGATAGTAGATCATAGCTCATGCAAGAAGATCACAGAAACAACAACATAAATTGCCAAAATGATTCACTGGAACATCTGTAAAAATTATCACATACCTATAATGAAAAACTGGAGAGAACATAGAGTTGAAATAGTAAAAAAATGAGCACGTTAAAATGTTGAGGGATTTCCAAATACAAAAACTGATACAGACTTAGCTCATATAACACCAGATTTAACTATCAAAAAAGAGGAAACTGGATAAATTATGTGGCAATACCAGTGGGTGGTAAAAGACAAAGAATCGGAGAAGATCAGAAAATACCAAATGTGAAAATCAAAATTGAAAGATAATGGCATAAACTGACCATGGTGATCCCAGTAGTGATCCTAGAACACTGGGCGCCTCACCAAAAAATCTTGGATGGCACATAGAACATCTATGCATTGACAACATTTCCATCTGCCAGTTGCAAAAGGTCACACTGCTTGAATCTGCACATATACTATGCCAATACATTACAGCATCCTAGATTCTTTGGAAGAACTTGATGCATATGAAGGCCAACACCAGCTAAGGAACTGGTAGCTGTGATTTCACATTGTTGTTAACCAATAATAATAATTCAAGAAACAATAATCTGCCTATTCCAGATCTTTGGAAAGAATTGATAAGTGGATAAAATGCCAAATCTAGTCTAGACATCTGGCTGACTGCAATGAATCACAATAAAGGGATAGTCTTTCTTGAGTATCCCCATATCTGGGTGTGAAAAACAATCCTAAATAAATCATCTATCCGTATAGCAGTTCCCAACATTTTAGGCTTGAGAATAGCTTCTATCACTTTTGGGAGAAAGTCCTTGTAAAGTCTTTTCTCAGATTGCAGTTTCATTTAAATTTCCAAAATCTACAGAAATGCACATGTTATTGATGTTTGAGATCATTGGAAAGACAGACTTGGAGATTTCCTCCAGATCCACTTCCGTTTTCCAATAAATGTTTAGAGAATTCAGAGCCTCTGTGTACTATATAATTAATACTAGATCTAAGCAAGAGCTATGATTTCCTTTTAACAGACCAGTATATCTATCCACTTCTTCTACTGTTTTAAGTAACTCTATTCTGCCAGCTATTTCCATGACTGAAGAGATAGTTCAGTTTTCTTGTATAACATAGAGAGACAATATAAACTTGTCCCTTTTTTAGTTTCTGTGTATGAGATATTTAAGGTACTATAGCATATTTCTTGGACTCTGTAAAAGGGTTTCTGACATCAGCATATTCTGGAGTGGGAGGTGTTCTGTAGTTTCTTCTTAAATAACTAAAACCAGCTGCTAAGGTTATTTTGAAATTACCATTTGCATAAATATTTATATTTATCTCATAAAGTTTGTTTCTTTACAAAGAATAGGTAGTCCTCGACTCACCACAGTTCACTTAATGACCATTTGAAGTTACAACAGCTCTGAAAAAAGTGACATATGACCATTTTTCACACTTACAACCATTGCAGCATCCCCATGGTCATGTGATCAAAATTTGGATGCTTGGCAATTGACTCATATTTATGATGGTTGCAGTGTCCCTGGGTCATGTGATTGCAACCTTCTGGCAAGCAAAATCAATGGGGAAGCCAGATTCACTTAACAGTTGTGTTATTAACTTAATAGCTGCAGTGATTCATTAACAACTGTTGCAAGAAAGGTGGTAAGGTGGGGCAAAAACTCACTTAGCAATATAAATTTTGGGCTTAATTGTAGTCATTAGTCGAGGACTACCTATACACACCTGCTTACCAAAACATGGTTATCTCCCCACAGCAGTTGCTTCTTATACCATTCAGCAGATAGTAGCAAAATGCTCTTACTATACGTAGTACTTTTCTGTACAGTCCTTTTCTTTCTGTATAAACACCTGTTGAGAGCATGCTATGAAAAGAGGAATCTGCTTGCACAAGAAATGCTTGGTTGGATTGCTTTTTTTTTCCTTTTGTGCAGCTTTCAGAAAGACTTGAAGAGTAAATTTGCCCTTTTCAAAATCATTGCTGAAGCTTCTAGTATTTGGGGAGTAGAGGTTGGCTCCTGTGAGTCACTCCCAAATCATCTTTGCTTTGTGAAAACTTGGTTTGATCAACTGAGATTGCCTTACCATTTTTATTAGTTTTCTGAAGTCTTAACTCCCTTTCTTTCAGATAAACCAAATTATCTCTAAAAGCCCTTATATTTTTATAAGCAGTCTCACTGTTGTATAAGGTCCTTAGCAAATGGCTCCAGACTTCATAGCTTCAATGGAAGCAAGCCCTCTCATTCCTCCTTGGTGCACACTTTCAGAAAAAAATATATCTCCTAGTTGTCCTTTCAGTAAAAAGGGAGAGGAGGCATGTATGCTGCTGGCTTCTTGTATTCACATTTCATTATTCTATTGACCTGCTTATTTTTCCTTTGTAGAAGAAAAGGGAACTAGGCAGGGAAAAAAACCTAAACCTTTCTTCTCTTTCAGCCATGTTGCAGAATTAATAAGCATTTCTTGCTTGGCCAAGGG
Source organism: Diadophis punctatus similis (assembly GCA_023053685.1). Lineage (NCBI taxonomy): Eukaryota > Metazoa > Chordata > Lepidosauria > Squamata > Dipsadidae > Diadophis > Diadophis punctatus. Next base: position 22,329,443 of record JALIGW010000003.1, read on the forward strand.
CTTGGGGTAGAAGACTTCCAAAGCCCCTTCCAACTCTGTTATTCTGTTATTCTGAAGCAGGGAACTCCTCTTCCTTATTAGATTTAGAAGATAGCTTGGTTATGAAGTGAGTTGAGAATTCAAATAGAATAGACAAACATGGGAAATTCCTAACCCAGATATAACTTAGTCCTGCCTTGGTATAATAACTCAACAGAAGTTTTCCACAGAGCTATAAATGAGCTGTGTTTTCAACTAGAATTGTGAAACATTTTGCATAACTATGCTAGCATCTGTTTTACTTCCATTTACATGATTTTTGATTGCTCTGAACATGCAGCTGCCATTGTCTCCCATCCTAAATAGTTGTTATCAGACAATGCAATGATTCATAAAATCAGAGCAAGTTTCCTGAGCGACCAGTGTTTTAGTCCAATGAGCTGAGGCAATTGGGCCACCCATTAAACAAAACAATATAAAGCTCTGGTCTGATGGCTTTGATGTCTGATAGTGAATGTTAATTCTTCATGCACCTCAGCTTATCCCTTGCCCAAACCAGCAAAGACAAAAATTGCTTTTTATTTTCAGTCAAAAGCAACTGTGGAACGCACGTTAAATTACTAACAATCAGGAAACTACAGAGTGTTGATTATTTAGTCTGTTTCCATTAAGGACAAATCACATTTGGGGGGGGGGGCAAGAGAGATAAGGAGAGTGTGAATTTGTTATTCTGCTATCTCAACGTGCAAGAAGTGATGTTGAAGTAAAAATACAGATAGTAAAAATTCAACATGCAGGAGCTGATATTGAAGTAAAAACGATCTTCCACTCCATAAGAAATTACCGAAAGTCAAGGCAACATTAATATCAATGTGTACCATCCTCAGGAATCTTTGTTACAGATGACGTACAACTCATTCTCTTTACATTGTGTTCACATTTGGTTTTTTTGGGGTGGGTGGGTTTTTTTGCATTCATCTATAAAACTACGGATTTAAGCCAGCCACTTGCTGGCATTTTGGAGGTGGGGGAGCATTCTGTTCTCTTCTGCTCCCATTGAGGCATCCTTACTATAATTATAAGCTAGGAAAGGCAGTTCCACTCTCATTCTCTGGATAAAAATATCAAGAAGGAGTTTGAGAGACAGAATGTTCCCCATCCTTGCATTTCATTCTGGATTTATGACAGCCTTGGCAAAAAGGGACCTTCGTTTATTGAAAGTCAAAGCAAAGATCTTAGTTTTCCAGAGATTCTCGGATAATGTTTTTAAACTGAATGTTTTAGTATCATGGAAAGCAAGCTATTTCATTCCAACTTTAGTCTCATTGGTTTATACTGTCTACACTGAGCAGTGATTCTTAACTTCAGACAGATCTTTTCAAGGATTACTTTGAATCTGGGATCTTTATGCATGCACAATGTGATTTCTGCTCCTGAGTTATGGACAACCTGAAATATAAAATATGGAAGGGACAGGCTGGTATTTCAGAAAGACACATGAAAACCAAGGCTCACTTATTCAATGAATGTGGCAAATAAAAACCTTTGCCTAGAATTGCCCTAGCATGCTGATAGCTTGACAATTTCCTGAGATGGAATTGAATTTAATTGAATTTAGTCTTTGGTTAATTTGCATAAGACTGCAGACTCCCTCTCTAATTACTCCTTCAGTTTCCACCTGTACCAGCTCATCCTCTGCTACTGCATCTAGGAACCCAAATTATGTTTTTTTTAATCAAATGAAAACATGGAAATATGTGCAAATTATTTTTAAGGCGCACAGTTTAAAGCATTCTACTAAAAACACTCATTTTGAACAAAAAGCAGTGTAAATATGAGAAAGTGTAGTATACAAATAATATAGTATAACCTTTGTATTGACATAGTAATACAGAGTATTACTAACATAGTAATTTTCTAAATTATACATAAAAAAATCTCAAAACTTTCAAGGTACTGCATTTTTTTCTTACAGAAATCAACTTGCACAGATACAATTAGGGTTCTGCTAATGTCATGCAGATTTCTGGACATAATTTACTTCTAGTCTGTCTAGATAAAATTCATAATTTGTTATCCATGTTTCATGATGCCTTCTTTTTCGATATAGCCATACAGAGATAGTTATTGGCAGAATAACTTTCCTTCTTGCAATGATAGTGTCATTTTGCAGTGTGTCATTTGCATTTCATGCAATTCATAAAAGCTTTTGGGGAAGTTTCAGTTTTTGAAGCTGGATACCTCTGTAAATAGCATCTTTTCTTGCTGGAAACTGTGTCTAACTTTTCATAGTGTGTATCAAAATATGCAATTAAAATAAGGTGACCAGATTTTATTTTTTGTAAAGCGGGATACCATTGACCGGAGGGGGGTTTCTAGAGGAGCAAGACGGGAGTGGTCCGTCTCTCTTATCCTGCAGCTTTGTGCACTCCCCCCAAACACCCCCCTTCATCGCAGCCAGGGGTGGGTTCCTACTGGCGCAGGCTTACCTGTTCGTCACCGCAGAGCCGAAGAAGCTGGTGGTGTTCGCGGCGCGGGGCTTCCCCTGCCCACTTTCCCCGGCCGCTGGGACGCCGCCATTTGCATTCTTTTGCCCTCTGCGCATGCACAAAGCGTTCTGCTTGCACAGAGGGCAAAAGAACGCAAATGGCAGCGTCCCGGCGGCCGGGGAAAGCGGGCGGGGGAAGCCCCGTGCCACGAACGCCACCAGCTTCTTCAGCTCTGCGGCGACGAACAGGCAAGACCGCCGCTGCCCCTCTCACTGCCCTCCCTCTCCACCTGGCAGGAGGAGGCAGGCGAGGCAGGAGGCAGAGGGGTGTGCAGGGCAAATTAAAATTAAAAAAGCGGGACTTTTTTGAAACGCCGCAGGATGCGGGACAAATTATTCAAAAGCGGGACTGTCCCACCAAAAGCGGGACGTCTGGTCACCTTAAATTAAAAGACCCAAGGCTCAAGCTATTACAATGGATTTTTTCCCCAGTGGCAGGCCTCAGTTGCAAATTTTACCACTATCCATGTAATAGAAATTGAATTGTTCTCATTTTACCTTTTATATCTTGTACATTTTGGTGAAAGAGCTTGAATGTATGTTTCTCACTTCAGTTCAAGGTCATGTGTATGATGATTCCCCACAACCACTGTTTGATGTGGATTAAATGATGAGAAATTAATCTGAGATTATTCAGTGAGGTTCAAGTTAGAAAGAGTTTTGCCATGTGGTTTAACTTAATGGCCCAAAGGTAAAACAGGTGATATCTTGGATGGTCCTAGGCTATACAATTCATCTTTTGTGTTTTTCACTGCAAAGGATAATGAAGCTATAACTTGCACCATGAGCAGATCTGAAATAATTGATCTCACGTATTAACTTTTGTTAATCCTTATAACACATAGTCTCTATTAATTCCACTTCACAGTGCTGTAAACAGTTTTTGAAAACCTATTCCAGGTTGGATTAATTGCTATTGATGTTTCATATTTTTATATTAAACTGTTTTAATATGAGGGCTCTGGGGAGTAAAAATGGGGAAAATGTGGGTGGGCTGAGCTTCTGCTTTTCTGTGCTATACTGCAGGAAGATTCAAACACTTTGTTATATATTGCATGCAGCAGCTGTTCTCTCATCTAAGGATGGCAAACCCGAAACTGCATGCCAAGCTGTCATTTAAACACTGATTTCCACTGATTATTTATTACTGCATGTATTAAATGGGCAAGACAAAGGTGATGGTGACGAGAATAGAATCTGAAAAGGGAATAAAGAGGGGCAGGCTTGCATTGGTTAATTATGATTGATTATGTGCCATCAAGTCTGTGTTGACTCTTAGCAACCACATAGATAGATTTTCTCCATGTGATAGGTCCTTAGCCTGGTCCTTCAAGTCTTCCAATAATACACTCATCATATTGTAACTGAGTCCATCTTCCTTACTCCTGGTCATCCTCTTCTCTTTCCTTCTACCTTTCCCAGAATTAGAGCCTTCTCCAGAGAGTTAGATCTTCACATAATATGCCCTAAGTAGGATAATTTGAGCCTGAACATTTGTGCCTCTAGTGAGAACTTGGGGTTGATCTGTTCAATGATCCTTTTTTGTTTTGGAAAATGTCAAGGGTACTTGCAGGGTATTGGAGGGTATTGAAGGAAACTTCTCCAATACCAAAGTCCAAAGGTTTTCAACACTCTTTCTATGTTGCTTCTTCAAAGTCCAACTTTTGCTTCCATACAATGTCATAGGGAATGCAATTGCTTGTACTATTCTGATCTATGTAGGCATAGACACATAGCATGAGTATGTTTTTCCAAGGCCTCCGTGGTTGCTCTGTTGAGTATTTCTTAAGTGCTTCTTCCTTTATGTTGATAATCAATCCTAAAAAATCTAAATGCTATTTCAGTATTTTCATTCCCAATTGTAAGGCTGGTTGTTTTACCTGTCATCATTGGTTTGGTCTTCTTTATATTTAAATTTAGTCCCATTTTTTCACTGTACTCTTTGAGTTTTATTACTAGAGCTTGTGAATCTTTTGCATTTTTGGCTGTCAGAATAGCATCTTCAATATAGTGCAGGTTATTGATGTTTTTTCCTCCAGTTTCAAAATCATGTTAATCTTCTTCCAATCCAAATTCCCTGTATATACAGCATGTAGGTTTAATAAATAAGAGTGGGTAAAACTTTGTCTCATTCCTTTGCCAAATTGTAACCAGTCTGTTTTATCAGCTTCTATCACTACTGTGGCTTCCTGACCTGTATGTACATTTTGACACAATTGACACAATTTCTATAATCAAAGACATACTGATTTGTTTTTAATATTATTTGGATCTATCGGTTATCCAGCAAGCAACAGCAATAATGTTTTCTATTCCTCTGCCATTTCTAAGGCCAGCTTGAATACTCTTTTTCTATGTAGGACTCCAATCTGCATTGCATGCAGCATTATTTTGCTAGCATGTGAAATTAAGGATATTATATAATAGTTTGAATACTCTATTAAGTATCCTTTTTTGCAGGGTATTGAAATGTAGATGATCTCTTCCAATCTGTTAACCACTGTGCTATTCTCCAGATGTGGTGGCATAGATTGCTTAGAACTTATACTGATTCTTCTTCTGTTTGTCATATTCCTTTGAGTAGTCCAACAGTTCCTGTAGTAGTTTGAGGGTGGAAACCGGGGTGAAATCCAGCAGGTTCTAACAGGTTCTGGAGAACCGGTAGTGGAAATTTTGAGTAGTTTGGAGAACCGGCAAATACCACCTCTGGCTATCCAGAGTGGGGTGGGAATGGAGATTTTGCAATATCATTCCCCCAGGAGTGGGGAAGGAATGGAGATTTTGCAGTATCCTTCCCCTGCCATGCCCACCAAGCCACGCCCACCAAGCCACACCACGCCCACAGAACCGGTAGTAAAAAAAATTGTATTTCACCACTGGTGAAAACTCCTTCTGAATTCAGAGATGTTTTTAAATATTTTTCTTGTTTGTCATGTCGGTTTCCATCTTCAGTTTCTTTACAGAAGTTGAAATACTGCTTCTTGGTTTTGGATTCTCTTCTTTTGTTGGCAATTTCCATGGTTTGTTCTGACATCCAGTTTGCTTTCATATGTTTTTTTCCATCTTTGGCAGTCATGTTCATCTTTAACAACATATTTAAGTTCATTCCACAGTTCCTGTAGCTCTCTACCAATGAGATTCAGGACTTCAGGACAGTTCTTGAAAATGATGGGTATATGTTCAGGATCATATTGTGGAAACTGGTTGTTTTCTTATTCTTATTTATTAAATGTTTATGCTGCCCATCTCCCCTATAAGGTGACTCTGGGTGATATTTATTGGACTGTTGGCAGTATTTATTTCTTGTTCTTTAATTTAATCTGAAAGTCACACAGCAGCACTTGGTGATCTGTTCCACACTCATCACCTGGTCATGTCTTTGATGCTACAATTGAACTATTCCACCTCCTTTTAGCAATAATATAGTCAAAGTGATTTCTATCAACACTGTTTCTCAGTAGCATGTTGATTGCCATATGATCGGAGGTGCCCATTATCTGGCATTATATTGTCAATCATTTTAAATTTTCTATCTATGTAGCTTTCTTGGTAAACATAAAGGAAAAATACATTCCTTCTTCTGCACAGTATGAACTGATGCCTTTGCCATTTTCAGTAAAGTCCTATATCACTGCTGCCCAATTCAGTTGCCTGCTTTCTTTAGCTGAGCAGCTGAGTGACATTCATCCTTTGAGTGACATTGTTGGGAATTTTATATTATTAGTGTTCAGTCCCGATGAGATGGCAGATGCAGAAAGTGTAGACCTATGACAAATCTCAAAATACTGCATTTTGTATCCGCATACTATTGAAGAAAAGTAGGATTGTGAATTTCTTATGATGCAAAAAGAGAAAGAGAAAACAATATGCAGATAGTCTGTCATTTTTTCCTATTGACCAGTGCAGCCTGTAATGCTGATATTTCCTAATGGTATCTCATCCAAATATTAAGCAAACTGACCCCGATAAGCATTTCAGGATCAGTCAGATTGAAGTCAGGCATTTCATGCATATTGTTTTCTCTTTCTCTTTTTAAAGTTTCCATTTTACATATTTGGCTTACTGTTACATATCTAGTATTTGAGAACCTGCTCTTTTTCCTTCCATCTTCAGAAATGAGATAGGTGAGCATATTGAAATAGGGACTCAGTTATGAAATGCCTGACTTCAATCTGACTGATCCTGAAATGCTTATCGGGGTCAGTTTGCTTAATATTTGGATGAGATACCATTAGGAAATATCAGCATTACAGGCTGCACTGGTCAATAGGAAAAAATGACAGACTATCTGCATTTTGCCAAGAAAATTACATGGATGTGTCTCTGAAATCACCAGGAGTTGAACTTTACCTGAAGAAAATTTATTTATTTATTTATTTATTTATTTATTTATTTATTTATTTATTTATTTATTTATTTATTTATTTATTTATTTATTTATTTATTTGTTTGTTTGTTTGTTTGTTTGTTTATTTGTTTGTTTGTTTATTTGTTTATTTAGTCAATCTCGTATTAGATAATACATACCGTATATACTCCAGTATAAGCCGAGTTTTTCAGCCCACTTTTTGGGCTGAAAAAAGCCGCCTCGGCTTATACTTGAGTCAGTGAAAAATTTGCCCGAAATGGAGGAGAAAAAGGGGTGGGGCCATGCCACTGGGTGACGCTCGTGAATGGCCCGGCGCCCCTGTGAGTTTCCCCTTCCTCTGTGTCAGTTTGCCGCGCAGCGCGCACCGCACCATCCCCCCTCCTCATGTTCTAATGTAATGCAGGGCTGTCTTACGATTCCCCTTCCTCCCCCTCCTGCCGCTCTGCAACGATGTCCCACCTCCTCCTTAGTTATTGTTGATACCATATTGTTTTTATTGACCCTCTTTTCCACTTACAGAGCTAGTTTACTGTTTTTCTTTGAAATAAATATTCAAAAACATTATTGGTATCTATTTTTATTTTTGAAATTTACCGGTAGCTGCTGCATTTCCCACCCTAGGCTTATACTCGAGTCAATAACTTTTCCATTTTTTTTGTGGTAAAATTAGGTGCCTCGGCTTATATTCAGGTCGACCTATACTCGAGTATATACGGTATAAGCATATACATAATTTGAATACATGAAATGAATAAAAGTAAAAGGGGACATTAGGACAGGGACGGTAGGCACGCAGGTGCACTTATGCATGCCCCTTACAGACCTCTTAGGAATGGGGTGAGGTCAACAGTAGGACAGTCTAAGGTTAAAATTTTGGGGGTTTGTGGATGAAACCATAGAGTCGGGTAGTGTATTCCAGGCATTGACCACTCTGTTGCTGAAGTCTTATTTTCTGCAATCAAGTTTGGAGCGGTTCACTTTAAGTTTGTATCTATTGTGTGCTCGTGTATTGTTGTGGTTGAAGCTGAAGTAGTCATTGACAGGTAGGACATTGTAGCAGATAATTTTATGAACTACGCTTAGGTCATACTGAAGGCGGCGTAGTTCTAAGTTGTCTAAGCCCAGAATTTCAAGTCTGGTGGAATAAGGTATTCTTTGTGAGCAGAGGAGTGTAGGACTCTTCTTGTGAAATATCTCTGGACACGTTCAATTGTATTAATGTCTGATATGCAGTGTGGGTTCCAGACAGATGAGCTGTATTCGAAAATTGGTCTAGCAAATGTTTTGTATGCTCTGGTTAGTAGTGTAATATTACCGGAGAAGAAGCTACGCAAGATTAGGTTTACAAGTCTTAATGCCTTTTTAGCGATGTTGTTACAGTGGGCTTTGGCACTTAGATAATTAGATATGAGTACTCCAAGGTCCTTGACAGAGTGAAGGTCGTCTACAAGGTCGTGTCCATTTAGTTTGTATTTTGTGTTCTGATTCTTTTTGCCAATGTGTAAGACAGAGCATTTGCTGGTTGAGATTTGGAGTTGCCAGTTGTTTGACCATTTTGTACATTTTGCCATTTGACCAGTTGTATATGCTTATACAAATAATGTAAATTACTTTACCACCAGATTTAAATGCTGATAACCCATTTGTTATTTTACCACCTTATTCTTTTGAGGTTTCTGTTTCTGTGCTTATTCATTGGATTCCTTTTTAAAACAATCATAGTGGTTTGTCCTTTTTCTTTATTTCTTTACATTAACCTGTCCTGGGGATCCTTTAAGTGCAAATACAGGATGCTAAATAAATCTATCACAACCAGAAAGTCCTAGGTTTATAATCATCTCCAGTCATAGTTAGAAAGATTCATATCTGAAAGCTAAGAGAACAATTGACAGTCAGGTCAACAATACTTGACTAGATGAATCAAAGGTCTGGCCTAAACATAAGATAGATTCTGACATTCCTAATGAATACAATAATCCATCTGAACAATGGTCCACATTTTTTAAAACTACTTTATAATCAGATAACAGAGTTTTTGTTTCCACATTCAAGATGGAAGTAAAGATAGTGTGGGTGGAGAAAGAAGTAAAGATGGTAAGTGCCTGCCTAACACAGGGATATGTCTTTAATAGCAGCCCCATGTAAAGTGTGTTGTCTTAGTCCAGTTGTGAGGTGACCATGACATGAGTGATTGCCTGAAGGGCCTCCCGATTTCATATAAGCAAAGCTGAAAAACTGTGGCTACCTGACTACCTCTTAGAAAGTTTTCTTGTGACTGCTTGAATATTTAAAGGTACTTCTGATCATTAACCTAATATGAAAACCACCCTTTTGAAAAGTTGACCCTCTCACCTAAACATACTGCAGTCATGGCTTATGTTAATCCTGGAATGGAAGCACATACTCTTCCTGCATTTATTGCTTAGCATAATAGCATTAGCAGCAAAGGTGCCTTGAACTACTTAACAAAGAATCCATATATAATCTCCATAATATTATTCTCTGCTAAACTGTTACTGAAATATGTCTAAGATATAAAATATAAGAAAGGAGATTTTGATGGAATAGCATTTTGTGGTGATAGATTTGTTGTTGCTTGCCTGTTTTGCCATAGGATCTAAAACTTATACTTCCTTGATGGTGAGATTTTAATTCAGTATTTTTTTGGAACTGATATAATTAATCTTTTCCAACTGTTTTGGAATAGAAAAAGCCTACCATGGTAAAATATTGAAAATGAAGTGGTTATGAGTGGAAGCTTTTCCCACACAGTGATCTAGAATATTGTGTGTCCTTGGCAGTGTAAAAGATATGGTGCCCAGAAGGGAGTCAGGCTAAGGCCTAATGTTGACATTTATATTAAATTGAAAACCATCAAAGAATATCTTGAAAGAAATCTTCTCGAGGCGAATTTTTTATAACAAAGTCAGTGGGGAATGTTGCTTCTTCTAGTAAAGAGGTAAAGAGTTGCTTCTTCTAGTAAAAGCTATTGGTGCCTACAAATAATATAAAGAATTTTGAAAGGCAGTTTACATGTTATCCTCTTATACTTGAACTCATAAAATACTAGGAGAAAATTTTGCAAAAATTGCCTGTTAAAATCCTTTAGAAATATGACATGGGGCGACACATCCAGACAACCACTAGAACATTACTCTTCTCCAAAGAGAATAAGAAAGCCGTAGCTATTTGCTGCTATCTAGAAGACACTCATGTTTTTTCATCCCAGATGTGGAAATTCTAGTCCAGCAAACCATCTTGATCCTACTTCATAAGTTCTGTGTTTCGACTACTCGCTTTACTTGTTTCTGAGGGATGCTGCCTTTTCTTCCTCTACTGAGAAAGCAATGCATTATTTTATAAAAAAAAATCTGGTTGCTTATTCTGCAACAGGCAAGTGAACAAGACTTCTTAAGTGTTAGAGTCAATGCATTGCATTGTCTGCTGAGCTGTGGAATCTTTGTATCTTATCACTATAGATAGATGATGGATGGATGGATGGATGGATGGATGGATGGATGGATGGATGGATGGATGGATAGATGATTGGTTATAATTTATTTATTTATTTATTTGTTTGTTTGTTTGTTTATATTTCTATGCCGCCCAACTCCCGAAGGAGAATTGTTCTAGAATTGTTCTAGAATGTGATTTCCCAATTTCTCATGTTTTAGACTTTAAAGGAGGCTTCTATTTTTTTCTTAAGCAATTTCCAGCATGCTTTAACATTTCTTTGGAATCATTTGCCAATTTTTTAAAAAAATTGTCATTATTAAGAGATGGCTATTGTTGTTGCAGCCTTCTTAGCTTCTCCAGCTTTCCGAACTGAAAAGCCACCATTTGATTGCTTGTTTATTTCTCTATTTATTCTGCCACTCGTTCAAATGACTCTGGGAAGGATACATTTAATATACCAATGGAAGATCAGTCTTGTGACATTTTTTCCTTGTGATTTAATTGAAGCATCAGAAATAGGGAGTCTTGAAAGATGACTGTGAAAGAAAGAACGTTCAGGCATACCTCTTACCAAATTCAGTGATGAAATGCAGTTCCTTGCCCATAAAATTAAAAAAAAATTCTTTGAAAAAAAATGACTACAGCAGTAGTTCAATGTTTTTCCATTAAAGGGGAAGCCAATAAAGAACAGCATTTTTTAAAATGTTGAGCTACAACCAAATAAAAGCAGGTTCAAGTCCAGCTATAATCAGCCAAATCCATTGGCTAGCTTTGGAATAATTTTCCTCCCTCCCTCCCCCCTCTCTGTCTCTCTCTCCAAAACAACAAAAAGTGTTATTGTGTGATAACACAAAGGGAGGTTTCCCATGAAAGCTACCATGAAAGATGGAATATAAAACAAACACATAAATAAATGGGAGAAAATGCAGAATAATTTTTAGAAAATATGCATGTAGTAATCCGTTAATCTTTAGTTTCTAAAAATATTTCCATGAAATTTATTGCCTAAGATTTCTAAGGAATTTTAGAAAAAAAATGATTGGACAATCAGGTTTCATGAGTAGACAACTAAGTTTTGAAAGCAAGTAGGACTAAATAATATCTGCAATAGAGAGAAAAATAAGTAGAATTCCCTAATGAGCCTTAATAAAAAGAATGCCATTTAGTTTAAAAATTAATTGGAATATGCCTGATTAACAAAGTAGTAGATTGTATTTCTAGCTATCCATCCCATTAAAGATCTTTAAAAGTGATAAAGGAGGGGGAAGGAGTTCAGCCTGCCTTCTCAACAGCATAGAGATATTAGGAATTTTTTTAAAAAAACGTTTTAGTCAATTGCTCAAGAAAAAAAAAACATCCAGATGGTTCCAAGTGGTAACAGATGGTGGTTGTAGAACCAGTGGGGAAAGTTGGGATGGAACCAGATGGTCCAATGCCTTCAACTGCAGAGACTCCCAAATATATTTATAGTGCAAACAGCATCTTAATAAGATGATGGTGTCATGGAGATGTCCTTTGTAGTTCTGCAGGCTCAGCTGCTTAATCTTCTACATGATCACAGAACAGCTTGCTTCACTGTGGCACCCCAAAGATACGAATTCGCTGATTAACAAGATACCCCTTCTAGCTTCATGCACAGGTTTTCCGTGTTCACACCTCCACATGGTAGAATTCAAAACCACATCATTACAGATTGTAAGAGGGTGATGTTGCGTTTGTTTCAATCCTCTTTCATATAACAACAGTATTCTTCCCATCTAAAATATTTGCTTGCTTGTTTGTTTGTTTTATTTATTCGTTTATTGAGCTTTTAAAAAGCTAGGGCACTTTTGAAGAAAAGAATTCAGTGTACTCCCTTTGTTATGTGATTTTTTTGATCTAACGGGATAGTCTGATCTACACCCTTTAGCTTGCAAAGTTTTATTTTAAAAGGAAACTTTCTTTTCTCTTTAAACTGCTGGTTTTATGTTTGGACTCTATTTGTTTATTTTTAAATAGGGAGGAACATTAAAAATTAGCCCTTCATCTATTTTCTGAAATGGAACAATTAATTCTCTGGTCCTATTTGCCTGCATTCTTCCTGGATGGATAAAGGTGGATAAAGAGGTAAACCCAAAGGTGGTTTTTTTTCCAAGAGGCAACTGGACTTTCTGGTTTTTCTTTGAAGATGTTTTGCTTCTAATCCAAGAAGCTTCTTCAGTTCTGAAGAAGCTCTGAAGAGAGCTGAAGAAGCTTCTTGGATGAGAAGCAAAACGTCTTCAAAGAAAAACCAGAAATTCTTGAAAAAAACCACCTTAGGGACAGCCATGACCTGGATGACTGAGAATCTCCATAGACAACAAGAGGTAAAGAAAGAATTTTCATACATGCCAGCAGTAAATTTAGAAGGGAGGAACAGAGGATGAATTTGTGAAGGATGGTATGTGAATACTATAATGTTTCAGAGCGGAGATTATAACATAGTTTGATCAGGCTAAATAATCATATGCTCCATCCAAAGGATTTAAAAATGTTTTCAGTGTTACAGATCAATTTTGACTAGATTTCAGTTCTGGAACAGAAAGATGCATTAATATGTTAATCTATATAAAAAAGAGATCGCGTGTGTTCTTATTGATTTTTTTCCAGATTAGTTGATACATTTTTCAATACTATCTTGATATGCTGCTGAATATGTTGCGGCTGGAAGATGGAGATATCAGAATTGCAGTTATGCATTCCTACTTAGAATGATGCTGTGGGATTATTCCTATGAGGACTATGCAGAGCTTTGAAAGGGTGCTTTGCATCACCATAGGATGAAGCAGGGTATCTTCTTGGGGCTGCTTTTAAAGCAAAGCCTCTAAGAGTGAAGGGACAAGTTATTCTGTTTTCCTTTCCCCTTCGCAGCTATCACTTGCACTATCTGGAAGAACTACTGAGCATTTACCTATAAATGCCTTTTTTAGCTGGAGGAAATATGAGAAGGAGGAGGCTATGATGTAAAGGGAAACACTTTGTCAAGGCAAATTGCATTGCCTGTTTGCCTCAAGGTGGTGACCTATGGCACATCAAGTCTTGTTGAGATGAATCAAAGCCACGTTGCAGAAGTTTTAATTCTTAAGATGTATACTCTTGGTTTCCATATGGCACCTGCCAGGGGTGGGTTTCAACTTAACTCGCTGCCGGTTCGCTCCTTCCTTGGGTGCGCCTCAAAACAAAGCCAAAAAAAAAGATGGTGACTGCTTGCACAGTGCTGCAACTCGGCTTCTGCTCATGCTCAGAAAGAAAGAAAAAATTTAAAAAATTAAAAAAATTCAAAAAAAATTCAAAAAAAAAAAGATGGTGGCACCCACGGACCTGCACTAACCGATCTGGTTTGGTAACATCATTGTGATGTCACCAGCGGGCCGCTACCAGTTCAGGCGAACTGGTCCAAACCGGGAGGAACCCACCACTAGCCAGAAGTTTTGTGGCTAACAACTCCACGAAACGTCTAATAGATCTTCTCTGGCGATATGGACTAAGAGGTGTCAATATAATGACATCTATCTTAACCTCTCTTTTTAACGATGCTCAAATCAATCTGTGGCTGAGGGATTTTGTTCCCCCTAAAGGATTGGCTCTATAAGAGATTATTAAAAGTAGTTCTATCTGTAGAGATATTGATGATCCGAGGAGCTTTAATGCCCTTTATTTCCTTAGGCTTATAACAGACAGATTATTCTGTCTGCATACTGGGACTCTTACAATTTTAGAAAACTTATAGATTTGTTAATCTTATAAATCTTATCCATGCAGTGGTAAACTCCTGGTTGAATTGAATTATGCAATGAATTATACATGGGGCTATCTTTGAAAACTTCAACTAAGGTAGAAGACTGATAATGAAGACTGGCTAATATGTTCACATGACAAGATGACAAGAACTTTGTCATCTATATTGGCTTAAAATCCCTTTCTAAAGTGCTGGTATAAATATTTAATTCTCTAAATAGATTAATGTCAGTTTAAAAGAAAGTTCATCTCTAGAGAGCCTAGATCCGTGGTGGCGAACCTATGGCACGCGTGCCAGAGCTGGCACGCGGAGCCATAGAAGCCGGCACGCGAGGGTTCCCACCGGCAAACCGGAAGTGCGAAAAAACGCACTTCCGGTTTGCCGGTGTGCTGTTTTTTGCACTCCGGAGGGTTCAGGGAAGCTCTCTGAAGCTCCGTAATGCAAAAAACTACAAAACGGACAAACCGGAAGTGCACTTTTCCGCACTTCCAGTTTGTCCGTTTTGTAGTTTTTTGCATTCCGGAGCTTCAGGGAGCTTCCCTGAACCCTCCGGAGTGCAAAAAACAGCATACCGGCAAACCAGAAGTGCATTTTTTTGCACTTCCGGTTTGCCGGTTTCGTCGTTCCAGGCTCCGGTAAGCCTTTGTGCGGGGGTTGGGGTGTGTGCGCATGAGCAGGGGGCAGCATGGGGGGGTGTTGTGCGCATGCGTGGGGGGGAGGGAATGGGTGTGGGCACGCGAGCGTGCACGAGCGCCCCCCCTTTTTCGGCACGCGAGCCAAAAAAGGTTCGCCACCACTGGCCTAGATGGTGCAGTGGTTAAATGCAGCACTGCAGGCTACTGCTAGTTCAGCAGTTCAGCTGTTCAAATCTCACCGGCTCAAGGTTGACTCAGCCTTCCATCCTTCTGAGGTGGGTAAAATGAGGACCCAGATTGTTGGGGGCAATATGCTGAACTCTGTAAACCGCTTAGAGAGGGCTGTAAAGCGCTATGAAGCGGTATATAAGTCTAAGTGCTAT
Source organism: Diadophis punctatus similis (assembly GCA_023053685.1). Taxonomy (NCBI): domain Eukaryota; kingdom Metazoa; phylum Chordata; class Lepidosauria; order Squamata; family Dipsadidae; genus Diadophis; species Diadophis punctatus. Next base: position 22,344,570 of record JALIGW010000003.1, read on the forward strand.
TGCTATTGCTATTTGAAGATCATGTCTTTTTGGTACTCTCTGTTGAGAATCTTGATTCTGATGTTATTTTACTATTAACAATCTATAGGATGTTTTGTTAATGGTTATAACCATTAATAAGGTAACCAATAAATAGCCATTAGCCATTCCATAAAATAATAATTTTGTTTAGTTCCCATACCTAAGGTCTCAAAGTATCCTTCATTAGAATATATCGCAATCAAACTCACTTGAAAGTAGTTTATATTTGCAGTTCTATTGTTACATGAATTTTACCAGGGGTGAAATTCAGCAGGTTCTGACAGGCTCTGGAGAACCGGTAGCGGAAATTTTGAGTAGTTCGGAGAACCGGCAAATACCACCTCTGACTGGTGGGAATGGAGATTTTGCAATATCCTTCCCCTGGAGTGGGGTGGGAATGGAGATTTTGCAGTATCCTTCCCCTGCCATGCCCACCAAGCCAAGCCACGCCCACAGAACCAGTAGTAAAAAAATTTGGATTTCACCACTGGAATTTACCAATTTCATCATCTTTGCCCTACCAGCGTTCCTGTTTCTGGGATTTCTTGACCATACATGTTATGCAATTTCCGCTTATGTTGTCAGAGATACACTGTTTGCTTGTTTCAAAAGCTCAATTTGACATTTTATTTTATAGATACACTTCAACTGAAACTGGATTTGGACAAAAGACACTATGATTTCTTGGTGATTTTCATTCCTCAACTTTGTTTTTCAATCATCCATGTTGCTGCTTTGGTTATATTATTTGAAGCAGGAATTTCTGCAGTTATAAAATTGATTCTTTAAATCAGTGTTTCTCAACCTTGGACACTTGAAGATATGTGGACTTCAACTCCCAGAATTCCCCAGCCAGCAAAGAATTCTGGGAGTTGAAGTCCACACATCTTTAAGTGGCTAAGGTTGTGAAACACTGCTTTAAATGTTTTCTCTTCAAAGTCCTTGAAGGGATGCACATATAGAAAAAGCTATGCTTTCCCCACCCCTTCCAAGTGATAACTAATGTGCAATAACAGTGGCATAGCCTCTGCTGTTCTGAGAGAAGTCAAATTAAATAGCTTGTCATATGCAAAGGAGGTTCAGGTAGGGTGCCGCAATTAAAAATGTGTTCATAAATGGAGGTATTATTAGAATTAGCTACTCTTTTTAAAGTAATCCTGTGTCTGCTTACTCAGAACTAAGTCCCAATAAGTTCAAAGAGGCCCAGGAAATTCATGTCTATGCAGCTGGTCTCCAACGTGATGTGCTGTATTACAACAATGCCCCAATTTCTTGACTTCTAAAAGCCTTACTCATCTTACAACATACTTGAAGGGCCCCCAGGTTTGGAAAAATTATTCTGCTCAAACCATGATGCAACATAAATAATTTTACAATAGAAAAGTTGCACAGTTTTTGTAAGATTGTTGGCAAGGATCACAGGAGACAGACTTCAGAACAGCTCTTTTACTCAGCTCACTCAAGTAACCAGCAAAACATGGTCTGACAGCTAGCTCTTTTATAGAGGGCTGTCATACACAACAACCAATAGCGTTTGAGCATTCAAACGCTGGACCTGGGTGAAAACATACAGTTCAGCTAGAGTTCAGCTAGAACATAACAAATCAGGGTTCAGTCAGAGTTCAGCTAGACATAACAAGTTAGAGTTCAGTTAGAGGTCAGTCAGAACACAACACCTTTGCATTCTCCTTAACTGTGTGGGCAGCTATTAAGATATTTAGACCACTTTAATTTCTATGATATGTTTCCTAAACAATGTCATTTGTAAATGAATGCAAAAATGGGTAAAAGCTAACTTAATGTTGGAAAAAGTCTAACTAAACTTGATTTATGTAACCTCTTTATAGCCACAATATTAGAAATATTCCTTGCTAGTCCAAGAAGCAGAAGCGGTTAAAAAAATAATCATGCACAACTGTCCCCAGAATAAATTCCTCCCATAGTAAATCAGAGCATTTATAAGATTAGATGATACATTGTGTTCTGTGCAGCTTGCTAAGTGTGCCCTTTGCATCAATGAATTTGAGACCCCCAAAGGGACCGGGAAGATTTCAGCAAGATGCTTGCCTGAAGATGGTACATTTTCCAGCAAATTGCGGCTGTCTTCCTTTTGACTGCCAAGAATAATATCAGCAGCAGCACCAACAAAACAGCAACAACAAATGAATGAAGTCTTGAAATCAATATGTGGACATTGTCTGAGAACACAGAGTGCCTACTGCAATGAGGCTTTGTATCAGGAGAGAAAAGCAGAGGTCCTGTTCATACAAATGATCTGGGTATACTCTGTAGATGCACAGGAGATGGAGCAGGATTACAGCAGCAGGCCAATGATAAATCAACATGTATTCAGAACACGGTGAAAAGAGGCCACCTGTATTCCAACTGTATCTAGGATAGTTATGTATGAAATTATATTATAAATAGCCGACTATTTATAAGAACAAACTTTCTGACAAATCTTTTAAACGGAACACCCTTATGAGGGTGTATTAAAATGCCACACATTCAATTCCTTGCTAGACAGTTTTTCCATGTCGCTCAAGAAGAGGCTAAAGTCATCAGCAAAGCTATTTTCACAAATCTGTGTTCCTACTGCAGTTTTTGTGTTGGTTTCTTCTGGGAAAGAAAATCTCGGAGTATTGGAGGACAAAGAGGGAGAATTCATTTTTTCCCCACTGTCACGGTCCTCCTGACTGCTATTAGGAGTAATGGTTTTATTAATACCAATGCAAGCTTGCCTTCAACTAGAAGCAAGACTTGCTTGTTCCGTCAACTTGTTTACATGAAAATTCTTTCATTTGTTTGCAACTGTCGTACTACAACTTGATTTTTGTTTGTGCGATTGCTCCGTTGGCCAAATCTATCAGGGATGAATTGTGTATCATCGTGTGGTCTAGATGACCTTTTTGGCACTATGGTGAACTGTCCCACATACCCCACTGTTACGTCTTTTAAAGGCAAATCAACACTGCAAACATTTGGCTGCATTATTTGACTGTCCCATTCATTTTCCTAGGAGGTACTGATCTGTAGAATAACAACCTTGTCCAGCTTCACACAGGACAAAGAAAATCCTGACAGGCTTGAGCTTCCTGTGCCAGCTATTTATTTAAGGGGCTGGGGGTGGGGAAAAGCATACACAGTATGAATACTGATTGCTAATGTGAAGACTGATTAATTGCCACATAGTAATCCATTCATAAATCTAGGCACTAAGTGAAAGTCTATTGATTTCTTCCTAAAATCTTTCTTTGTACCCTGAAGTGCTTTGAATTTTCATCCTGGGCTTTTCCTACTTGGTTTCCTATCCATTATAACTAGTGTCATTTTTTATCCATTTTATTTTTGAAATTTACTATTGTCTAAAGGCTCAAATTCATTTATATGTATATATTGGCTCTTCCTCTTTTGCCACTTTCTCTGCAAAAGATCTTGGGTTTTTTTTTTACATTGCCAAAATCTGGTGTTCTGTGTTTTCCCCCCCATATTAGATATTCCTACAGTTTAGAACAAAAATAATACTGACATTAATTAGGCTGTAATAAAGACAGCTTTTCCCAGGCCTACAGCACCACAATTTTCCAGCTGCTCCAATCACTGGAATTGCTATCAGTCATATCCACACATTACCACCTGTCAGGTCTAATGGACTAACAAGCTTGGAATGATTTCAAATCTGGCTCTAACCATGAACATCTGTAGATCACCTTGGGCTAAGCATTACCTCTCTGTTGAACTTCCCTCTCTGGGTTTTTAAGTAGAAAAGAATGGAAGAACTTCTAGGAAAGCTATTGTGAGTACCTTAGAAGAAAAGCCCGGATAAAGATAACATTTGTTGCAGCAAATATTTGCCTGTGGATATTCAGGATTGTTTAGGTGGAGAAAATGAGTCTTGTCTAGAGAATCCCCAAGAAAATATTATGATCATTAGTAGTGAAGTTCCACTTGAGAAAAAGGATTTACCTTTACCATACCAGATTTGGGTCATTTAGGGCATCTACTTGCAAAATGCCTGTTTCCCCCCAGATTTTCCACAATATATACCTAGAGTAGACTTTATGTGCATTGGGACAGCTCTTTTCAGACAGAGGGTGAAGCTCTGCTAGCTTCATCTATTTATTTATATTTCATATTTCTTAACCGCGCATCTCCCTTGCATCTGATGCATGAACAGAAAGCAGGGAGGAGGGAATGAAAGGCAACAGAGGTATCTTCCCTTCCCTTCCCCTGCACTTTGCAGCAGTTCTTAAAATCTTTCATCAATCCCCAAGCAGAGTTGGATTGCTGTAATATAAAGTCTCTCAATGCTCTGATGTTCTTATATCACACAGGTAGTTAATTATATCTTAATTAGTGTGGTTAATATATCCCATGAAATGGTCACATTATTCAAATTTACAGCATTCAAAATGATATTTCTATGCAAAATGGGATAACTGATTCCAGCTCAACAGAAATAGACAATTCAAATTTATAAACTTAAATTTCTGCATGTTTATTAATGAAATTCCATACAGGTAATCTTCAACTTGACTGATTGCCTAGTGACTATTCAGAATTATGATGAATACCCGCATCCCCCGAAAAGGTGCTTACAACCTGGATTTAAAATTCCAACATCCACTGCTCTCCTACCAGGTCACATGAAGTCATTTTGGGTTCTTGACATTTGTAGCATCCCATAATCATGTGACTGCAATTTACAATGTGGTGTCCAGCAAAAAAGACCCATTGTAGTGAACAATGGGTTTGCTTAACGATCATGCATCAGCATGGCAACTACTGCATTTGCTTAACAACCACCACAAAAGGGGTTGTAAAATTGGATCCAGTCATGTGGTGACCCACTTAACAATTGACAGAACGTACAACTGTAATTGTGTCAATTACGGTTTTAAGTCGAGGACTACCTGCATAACAGTAAAAAGCATAAACCCGTATTCAAAGCATACATAGTATCTGCATTCTTCCACATTTTTCAAAATAAGCCTCTTTTTATCTTTCCTTGAATGGAATGTTCCTTTCCTCTATTTTTCATAATCAATTATTAGTATCTTAAACTGAACTGTGTTTTCAGACCGGTCACATGGGTTCCTCCCGGTTTGGACCAGATCGCCCGAACCGTTAGCGACACGCTGGTGATGTAATTTTGACGTCACAGATCCGGTTCTGTCTGTGCCGGTCCGTGCTCGCCACCATCTTTTTTTCTGAATTTTTGGCCGATTTTCCTGTGTTTGGATGGCTTCACAGCGTTCTGTGCTTTGAAAGAAGCCCTCCCGCCCGCCCCCGGGTTAATACTGACCTTTATTTCTTTGCCCGAAGCACAGCTGATGAGCTCCTCAGCTGTGTTTCGGGTTGAATCCACCTTCTGAGCATGCACGAAAGTGAAACCGTGTAAGGGCGCACGCGCAAAATGTCGCGACACGAACTGGTGGGGAAGGTAAGTGAAACCCACCCCTGGGTCACAACTGTGCATGTGCTAGTCTCAATCATACATGTGCTAACTTCATACTAACTGAATTCTGGCTAGCATTAAACACAATCCGCTATGATTTTATAAATTGCACTAAATCAGATTATGTACTATTCAAACTCACACTAATTACGACCAACCTGTATTTTATTTGATAGTCCTTTAAACTAATCATTTAATGCTTTTTTTTTATTCCAGCCAACATCCTTGAACTAACATGTGGAAATAATCAACTTACAGTAGTACTGAGTATTTACTGTCTTAACAGGAGTTGATGGTCATCTATTTGTTGAGATCAACAAAATTAGCTCCAAGAAGTGCCACAAAATTGGTGATGTTCCCCAAATCTGGACTGTTCTGCAGCCAAAGGGGGTGACCCATTTTGCACCTCCCTCTGTCAAGAGCTAGCATATATCATGCATTAGATTAGCTTGTGGGAAACTCTTCAATTCTTACATATATGAATACATCATATGGGAAAATAAATTAATACATTTGCTACATTCCCATCATATTGGTGAGACATGGAGACAAGAGCTCTATATTGGAGACCTGCTACTATGGCTACTTGATCTTGGGCAAGCTGGGACAAAGGACTTGCCAGTAGGATATATCCTATCCAATATGCTGGTTGAGTTTTCCACTGCCTGGATTTGAGCCTTCTAGGTTTGCCACAAGGTTTTGATATAGGAGCATGTTGCTAGCAACCTGATCTTCGGTCAATAGCATTTTGGAAAAGCATAAGTAGCCATAATTTTAATGATAAAGTCTTGAGTATGTTTTCCCCTCCCATATCACATATCACGTCGTGATGCGAACCAGTGGGGAAGGTAAGTAGAACCCACCCCTGGTACAAACATAGTATCTGTCTGTAGCTCTTTAAAGCAGCTGCATCTTTTCCAAAGAGAGCCTTCAAAGAGTTGCCGAAATGTGGCATTATATCTCTTCTTCCTCAACTGCTTTGAAGTATCAGTTTATAACTGAATCCAATGCTCTACAGAACTCTAGTAAATGACATTAGTGTTTCTCTCTCTTTTTAAAAAGTGGGATTATGATATGACTAAAATATGTTGAAAAGGTGATCATCAAAATCATAACACACATTCACTATATTCTATGCAGAGGGTTCTCTCTATCTTTCACATATATAATGTGTGTGTATGTGGTATATATATATAGTATGTATATATGTGTATATAGTGTGTCTCTCTGTGTGTGTGTGTGTCTGTCTGTGTGTGTGTGTGTGTGTGTGTGTGTGTGTGTGTGTGTGTGTGTAGTGTTTGTTATACACACACACATACACACATACACTGTGCACACACTGTACACACACACATACAAACACAGAGCACACACAAAAATATATATACCAGAAAATATATTTAGTGATAATCTTAAGATTTGGGGTATAAAACTGCATCCACTCTTATGTTGCTGCAACCTTTGGCAATTATGTTATATCCACTAATATGAAGTGGGATACATATACAGTAGAAAGAGAAACCATAATAGTGATCTTGTGAAGTGTCAACTGAATTCTTACACTATTATGTAACTTACACTATTATGTAAGTTAATTGTAACTTACATAATAGTGGAGAGCATAAAAACTCATAATTTTGATTATCTTATCAACCATAAACATGCCATCTCTTAATTCTCCATTGTGGCTACATTGCATTGCATTTGTCTATTTTTTAGACAAAAGACAGATTTGCATGTGTCCATTGTGGAAAATGTTGGGATATACTATAATGGGTACAATTAAATACCCGGCATATGCTGTAAAATAGGATTTTTCTAAAACTCTGGAGGGACGATTATGTTGCTGTTAACAGTAAAGTTCCTATCCACCTCAGGACAATATTTCCTTTCTTTAAAAGCAGCATGAAGATTCAGTGTATCTTTTTTTTTTTAGATTGCTTAGCACTCTCTGATTTTGTGAAATAAACATAAGTAGTAGCAACAAAGGCAGGAGTCAAGCTGCCTGCAGAAACCATCTTTGAGAAAATTCATAATCTTAAGAGACACGACTAATTGCTCTGCCTGGCTTTTGCAATTCTTACCCAAACAAACTACAACTATCTTTAGGATTATAAACTGAAGCTGGGCTAGAAAGACCAATTGCTTACCATGTGGTTCCATGATACAGCTTATGTTCTGCAGCATGGACAGTATTGTGTTGCTTTGAATAAATGTCACCAACAATAATTTCTGAGTTTTTTCTGAATGGTTGTTAGCCAGGGCAGTCACACACAGTCGCTTCAGTATCCTGTTCCTAATTAATGGATCAGATAGTAATTTGTAATCTTTTAGAACGCAAAGGTTTCCGTGCCTAGTGCTGTAAATTGCTCTGGCTTTGATCTGTACAAACACAAAAACTGTGATTGCCCCCATGGGCACTAGTTCCAGATAGAGGGAATCACAGAGGACACATAGAGGACAGACCACATGCAGCCTTTTCAATTCACAGAGGAGGAGTTGATATTTGCAAATTCTCAGCATCTTAAATATCCTTTCACACATCACCATATGCTTTTGAAAATGTGAAATTATAGGGCTGTTAACAGAGATTTTGAGGTACATAGAAATAAATAAATACGGTACATAAACAATCAGAGGATTACATGAAATGTGCTAAATCAGGTTTGAGAACCCCAGCATATGGGACCAGAACAGGTAGCAAGAAAAATGGGAAATAATTTTAAGAAAGCTTAAGTGAGTCAAGAGGGGCAGATTTTAACTATAAAACTGCATGCAGGGGTTCTCCCTTCCCCCAGCATCTTGCAAACTATATGGGAAGGCCAGAAAATTTTTTTTAATAGTGATCTCTCCAATCTCCCCAAGCCTGCATCTTTAAAGATTTCCCATATAGAAGGAATTACTGTTAAGCAGCTGCAACTCACAGTATAAAGACTTGATTGCAAATCATACATATGTCAGCAAAACGAATTTGTGCTTCAGATTATGAATAATTAGGCCTGGGTAATCTACTTCCTTTTATGTTTTAGATTTGACCTACATAAAGTAAATGTGGAGGACAATCTGGATATAAACAGATGACAGTGGAAAGATGATAGATATGGTCGCAGATGAGGCAGAGATGAAGCAATGCAAAGACAGGAGGTATATGTAGAATTCTTGGGATCTTCTGGAGGAATTTTAGGGAGCAGCTTTGGGGCCTGGAAACTCAGGCAGTGCATTCCTGCAATAATTCAACTTGAAGGGGCTAAAAGCAAATTTGAGATCAAAGTACGGCCCCTAGCAAGCAGAGGTCATAATCGAAAGAATGAGCTGCATTGTGGTTGGACTAATATGTTCTGATTGGTTTGGAAAATTACCACAATGCTGACTTCCAGGGTAGAAATTGTGAACTTAGCACTTAGCACTTAGACTTATATACCGCTTCATAGTGCTTTACAGCCCTCTCTAAGCGGTTTACAGAGTTCAGCATATTGCCCCCTACAATCTGGGTCCTCATTTTACCGACCTCAGAAGGATGGAAGGCTGAGTCAACCTTGAGCTGGTGAGATTTGAACAGCTGAACTGCTGAACTAGCAGTAGCCTGCAGTGCTGCATTTAACCACTGCACCATCTCAGCTCTGAAGCTCAGAACTGAAGATGGTTCCGCTAAAAGTGTAACTGATGAATTCAAGAGGAATGAAGAGCCAGTGAACAGACTGGATCTTTGTAAGTCTCTTCAGACAAGGGGATGATTTGAGATCACCCACAAGTGCTCCAGACAGTTGCTTCCTGTTTGGGTCTGGATTTAGAGCTCTGGGAGACAAGCGAACAGCCATTTTGCTGAAACTGCAGTTAGCACCTTTAAAAGGACATTGGGTTCTAATCAATTGAGAACCTTTGTGATGACAGGTTTTACAGCAGCAGATAAATTTCATTCAATTGTTAGTGAAAGTAGTTTAAAAACAAGTTTAAGAACTTTTTAAAAATGTGGGGAATAAGCAGTCAAAATGTGATTAAAAGTTTGATTTTAAAATATTACAAATTGACTAGCCATCCAGATAAATTTGAAATAAGATTTTGAAATTAATTATAAAGAACCCTTCCGATTGGAAAATGCTTTTGTTTTCCATTCTTAAAAAGAAATAATAAAATAAGACTTAACTGTAAGATTACTGTTAAAGAAAAAACATTAATATTTACTAATACAGAATGAAGGAGAATAATTTAACATTGGACATGCTGAAGGATATTGTTGAACAATGGACCCAGAAGTTAATTTAAAGAGTATTGGCCTCGGTAGATGGACTGTATTTAAAAGATGCTATGAAGAGGGACAAGCATTACCTGACATAATTGATAATGATCTGAAAATGAATTTAAAAATGGCTGGCTACAAGAGAACATGACAAATGTTACACTAGATGTACAAAAGGAATTTGGCTGATGTCTTAATAATTAAAAGGGATATACAAATAACAAACCAAGAGAGTGACCTGGATAATATTCTTATTTTGGATTTACAAAAGAGGCTTGTTAAAGCTTCAAATAATTTTGTAAAAAGGACCAAAGGGGAAAAAAAGTTCTAAGACATTATATAAACATCAAGATTGTTAAAATTCAAAGGGAAGAACATTATGTTGATTTGTTTGATCAAGGTTAAAATATGTTGTAATCTCTGGTAATACTTAATAGACTTCTGCTCAGGGGTGAAATTCAAATTTTTTCCCTACTGGTTCTGTGGGCGTGGCTTGGTGGGCATGGCAGGGAAGGATACTGCAAAATCCTCATTCCCTCCCCACTCCTAGGGGAAGGATATTGAAAAATCTCCATTCCCACCCCACTCTGGGGCCAGCCAGAGGTGCTGTTTGCCAGTTCTCCAAACTACTCAAAATTTCCGCTACTAGTTCTCCAGAACCTGTCAGAATCTGCTGAATTTCACCCTTGCTTCTGCTGATATCAGAACTGAAATGATGTGGTTTTATGGATTTGTTTATAGAAATAAATGGGATATGGAAAGAAGTTGTCATTTGTTGAAGTTTAGGAGAATGTTGGAGAATTACTAAAATTGTTTATACTTATTGTGAAGGAGGTGGCAGATTCCTTTCATTTTCTTACTATATTTTTGTTTTTTCTTTCTTTTCTTTTTTCTTCCTACCTTTCTTTTTTCTTTCCTAAAACTTCTATTTTTCTTTTCATTCCTTTGGTTTTTTTAGTCTATATTAGTTTTTTATTGTTGTAAGTTGTAATTTTTAATAAAAATTACTATTTTAGAAAAGAGAAATTACAGTGATGCTTAAAAGTTTATGAACCTTTTAAAATTTTCAATATTTTTGCATCAATATGGCCTAAAATGTGTTCTTTACACAAGCCATGAAACTAGTTCAGGACTAAACAAACAACTCATACACATTATACTTATTCATTTATTTATTGAGAAAAATAATCCAAAACTACATATTTGTCTCTAGCAAAAGGGTTCACAAACCTTTAGGGCTTGTTGCGCTTGAGATATTTATGCTGGAAAGCATGCTGATTTTTCCCCAACCTAGATGCGTATGAATGAGAAAGAGTGGAGAAGGATGGAGGGAAAAGAAACTCTTTTCCCCTTCCCCCATGAAAAAGTTCATGTAGAATTATTTCAGGATAGAGAAATTGACTTTATTTACAGTGAAGTAATGGTTTAGTTGTGTTTAGTGATAAATGGAAACATATTTTCACAGGGTTTTTTTTTTTTTTTTTTGTTAAAACAGCAGCAGAAGAAGGCTGACATGACAAACAAAAGCTGTTTTAGAAGGACCAGAAAGGAGCATTAAATCATGGGGTGTCCAGTATCTGCCAAAATATTAAAGATACAGTAGTTGTAAAACCCTGAACAATGGTGTGAAATGTATTTAACAGATGTGACCAGAAATGCATACAACACACCATGTGTCAGGGTTCTGACCAGTGCCCTAACACAACCAAGAGTCTCAACCCATCCGACAATAAAAATCCAGTCTTTTATTAGGAGCACCATGTCAGCATTACCTAGGTCAGGGGTAGGCAAACTATGGCTCTTTGAGGACCTATGGACTTCAACTCCCAGAATTCCTGAGCCAGCCATGCATGCATGGCTGGCTCAGGAATTCTGGGAGTTGAAGTCCACAGGTCCTGAAAGAGCCATAGTTTGCCTACCCCTGACCTAGGTGAAGCCAACTCTGTCTTCACCCCCTTCATGCCTTGCCTCTGACCCTGTTTCCCCCTCCCCCCAAAGTGTGTCACTCGGTCACATTCCCCAACGATGTAATTTCACGGGTTGCAGAAGTCACCCCCTTCCAGGCATTGCTGGTATCCACAGAGATGGCCTTGACTTGGTCAGCCCGAATACATCTCGTTATGACTGAGGAGTAAATTCCTTGGTGCAGCTGTGAGGCGCGATTTCCCATCCCCCTGCCTATGGCAACTCAGGAGCAGGTCAGGGAAGCAGGTCATGTCTTTGACTTTCAACAGAAAATGAAATGCAAAGTGCAAAACAGCCAACATGCAAGCACAGTAGAGGTAATTTCTTCACTGTGATATTTTGTAAATGTCTAACAAACAGTTTCTTCAGCAAAAAGCACTAGGAAAAAGAAGCCAATTAAGCATAGCAAAGAAAGTATAGCCAATGCATTGAAGTCAGCTTTCGGCTGTATAGAAATGAGCTCATTATCTCAGTTGCTGTATAACTAATGCACAAAGGACCTAAAAGAAAACTGACCAGTGCCAAAATGAAGCTGTTAGGACAATCTTAAGGATTATTGCTTTGTAGATGGACCACTGAGATTTATAAATTGATACAGCTGCTCATTCAGTTTTTTCTGTGAAAATTTTTATTAAGTTTCATTACAAGATGAAACTATGGAGGAGGGGAAACAAAAGTTAGAAAAACGAGAGAAAGGAAAAGTGCAAAGATAGCCAAAAAAGTGATGATTTCTAACTTTCTTCAGTGCAGAAGGATGCAAAAAAAAAAACCCACCCCAATCTCAATCTTTTGCTTTACATTTTACAGCATTTCAAGCCATTTCTATCATTACAAAATTATTCTAATAATCAAAACCTAAAGTCAAAGTTTTGAGCAAAAAACTCCAGAAGTGGTTTCTAAGTAGAAACAAAACTAGATAAATACTTTTCTTTAATTAAAACAGTTGATTTTGCGATCTCTGCTAACTCCATCTTCTTTACCACCCACTCTTTCATTGTGGGAATTTATTCATTTGTTTGTTTGCTTGTATCCCATGTTTATTATTTTTACAAATAACTTCAGGCAGTAAACATAATCAACACACCTCTTCCTTCTATTTTCCCCATAACAACAATCCTGTGAAGTAGGTTAGGCTGAGAGAGAATGACTGGCCCAAAGTCACCCAGCTGGTTTTCACAGCTAAGACAGGACTTGAAGTCATAGCCGCCTGCTTTCTAGACTGCTGCCTTAACCACTGGACCAAACTGGCTCTTGTTAGAATTAGTGTATCTTTCCAACTTTGTCCATATAGCACTTAGCACTTAGCACTTAGACTTATATACTGCTTCATAGTGCTTTACAGCCCTCCCTAAGCGGTTTACAGAGTTCAGCATATTGCCCCCAACAATCTGGGTCCTCATTTTACCGACCTCGAAAGGATGGAAGGCTGAGTCAACCTTGAGCCTGGTGAGATTTGAACAGCTGAACTGCTGAACTGCAGTGCTGCATTTTAACCACTGCGCCACTTCGGCTCTTATAATATTCCAGCCACTGTTAACATATATAATATCAAAGTTCCAAATTTTCTTTCTAATTCTTTGTCCATCAAACCTAAAATAAAAATTTCTGCTTTGCATTTTATGCATTTTAAGAATCTTCTGAATTAAAATAAAAATCTGGTGCTCATTCAATTTTTTTAAAAAAATGGGGAAAGGCATTATTATTTAAATGTCGAACAAGTACTGTAGAACTGTGATGTCTGGTGAAATTAAACCAGTTTCTCAAACTTGACAACTTTAAGATATGTGGACCTCAATTCCCCAAATTCCTCATTCCCCATATCTTAAAGTTGCTAAGATAATTGAGAAACACTGGATTAGATCAGTTTATGGTTTAATAGAGGTTTTCTACATAATGATTTTGTGTCTTTATCAAAATTGAGCCAGTTGTCTCACCTCTTATCCTTGGATTCAATGAATCCCATTCCCTGGCTGAAATTTGAAATTTGTTTCCAAATCCTCTCAAAGAACCTTGAAGTTCTCTAGTAAGAATTTACCTTAAGGATTCATACCTCTCTGACAATGGGAGTTTCCAATATTTCTTTTAAATAAGGATAGATTATGATGAAATCAGTTCCAAATCAGATCAGAGTTAGCATTCTTGGGTCCTTAATTGACTCTATCTTGTACCCTTGATGGGACTGAGAAAGTTTTTGGATTGAGATAAATCCCATAAAGAAATGAATGAAGAAATAAATACATGCTCAGGGCGGTACTATGGATGGCAGCAGGGAAGTATGTGATTATCTCACCTTCTGCTTTCTAGACTCTAGCTGCCATGTTTGTGAAGTATTAGGAGGCAGGAAGCCATGTGAGGTCTTGCACGGACATAATGGTCATGAACTCTATTGATGTTTATAGAAATGTTCCCTTTTGTAACTAAGTTTCTGGCAGCATTACAAATATCCTGTGGCTGTTTTGCAAGCATCCATTTTTAAAAAATAATCCACTTTACTGCCATGTGTCCTTTGTTTTATCTTGTAATTGCTGTAAGTGCTGGCTCTATTATGTCCTTCATATCTATGTGCCTCTCGGAAAGTGTCTCTTGTGCCTCCTGAGAATGCATTGCAAAAATGAGTCCAGGTCATGTCCCCCAAATCCTGTTCCCTGATAATGATTCCGAGGAAGAGACCATCTGAACTGGGCCAGCAGCACTCGGGGGAATGAAAGAGGTGGTGGAGAATTTGTACTGCAGCTTACAATTATGGGCAGATTCACTGGCTTAAGATGTACAGAATAGCAGTGGTGCTACAGATTTGGTTCTCAGATACGGTAAAGAGTGACAGTTTTATAGGGTTATTCCTCTTTAAAATGTGCAAGAATACTCCCGGATCCTTCTGCTGAGTATGACTGGGAGGAAGTTACATAATGTAAACTTAAACAGAATGGCTGAATTAACTTTTCAAATGTTCCAGTTTTAAAAGTAGCCTGAATATATGCATGTTTATTGTGTTCAGTGAAGCTTGCTCATCAGTAATAGTGGTTTGGCTGCCTGTTAAATCGGATGTTTAAAGGCTAAACTTGCATTAATAGTGGGGCTGTGCAAAAGTACTATAGGGTGGTTCGATCTGAAGATAATCCAGTCAAATCAGTCTGTCAACACAAATATACAAGTGGCAGTCTTGCATGTCAGATGTAGAACCATGCTGTTGGCCATTTCTTTATCTCAAGTTGTCTTCTATGAATCTGGAAAGGATATTTCTAGCATTTTACTTCAAGGGCTAAGTTGGATCATCTCCAACACTTGAAGTAAGGGGCCAAAGGGGATAATATGAATGTTTTACCACCCTAATAAATATGTTAGTTTCCTCAGAACAAACTATAATAGGGGCTTGTTTTAAATTAAGAGGACATGAAATGAATGAATGAATATTCCATGGTTTTCCCAGTCCCAATTCAAGCAAGAAGAATGGAAGAGAAAAAGATTATGTGCAAGGCCAGCCCTACAATGAGGCAAAGTATGACAAAACAAACACAGGAGTGTCAGTGTTAACAGCTGGATCCACAACCATTGCTCCTGAAACAGCATTCCAGAGCATGTGTTTGGGATTTTAGGTAGCCCTCTTTCACAGGGACAGAATTAACTTACTGCTTTGGGCCAAATAATATAACAAAAAAAGATATTGAGACTCTAGAAAAAGTGCAGAGGAGAGCAACCAGGATGATCAGGGGACTGGAGACTAAAACATATGAAGAGCAGTTGCAGGAACTGGGCATGGACATTCTAGCGAAGAGAAGGACCAGGGGAGACATGATAGCAGTGTTCCAATATTTGAGGGGCTGCCACAAAGAGGAGGGAGTCAAGTTATTCTCCAAAGCACCCGAAGGACAGACAAGGAATAATGGATGGAAATTGATCAAGGAGAGATTCAACCTAGAAACAAGGAGGAACTTTCTGACAGTGAGAACAATCAACCAATGGAACAGCTTTCTCTTGGAAGTTGTGGGAACCTCATCACTTGAGACTTTCAAGAAGAGATTGGACTGCCATTTGTCAGAAATGGTGTAGGGTCTCCTGCTTGAGCAGGGGGTTGGACTAGATGACCTACAAGGTCCTTTCCAACTCTGTTAATATGTTAATAACAAGTTTTGTTTTCAAAAACTAGCAGATAGCCCAGAACGGACTAGAGTGGGTGGCCATAATAAATTTAAAAACAAATAAATCCAGGAAAATGTTTCTTTAGTTCCCAGAAACTAACTTGGCACAATTATCTGGAAAAAATTACCTCTCCAGCTTTAGATATCAAACTGTGCATATTCTAAATAATTTTGTGTACTATTTTTATGGATTTCTTTTTAATGGACAGCGCTCTTCAGCTAGCGTTATAATAAAAATGAAATTATTCACAAGGCAGGGTAACACTTCTGAAATAATTCAGAAATGACCAAGTGGCACAAATGTGATAGCTGCCTGCATCTCTGCATTGCACAGCTTTTTCTCTGCAGTAGGCATGTTCCCCTAGAACAGAGGTCTTCAAACCTCTGTTGTGGACTTGTGGACTTCAACTCTCAGAATTCTCCAGCCAGCTGGCTGGAAAATTCTGTGAGTTGAAGTCCACAAGTCTTAAAGTTGCCAAGTTTGAAGACCTCTGCCCTAGAAGAAGACATGGCTGCTTCAAAGAGTTGCTGGCAGGTTCTTCATTTGCAGCCACTTAACCCCCAAAGCACCTTTTTGCAATCAAATCTAAAGCACTGTACAATCCTAACTGTCATACTCATTTTAAAATAGATATGGAAAGCAATAAACAAGAAATAAAGTAAACAGCAAAGAGATACTGTATAGCAGGACAGTGAGCACAAAAGGTCACAACAAGAAATAACATGCTTACCCTGTTTACTGAAGGCATGATGGAAAATGTTGGTGTTTTATTTTTACTTTCCTTTGAACTTGAAGAAATATGACTTCTGAATTTTCAACAGGAGAGTGATTCAAAAAGTAATACCAGTAATTAGAAAGGTTTATAAATAGAGTTGTATTATAAAGTGATCCATAAAACAATAGAATAACTGACTGAAAGTATTTAAGGTTTTCATCATCTTAAGTGATGCCCTTTTTGGTAGCTTTTATATCTATAAATTTCCCTCTAGTAGTTCGCATAAATAAAAAGCATCAGTAACATCAATATAGTACAAGACATAAAACACTCTCAAGAATAAGGAACCTCCAAGCCTAACTACAGCTTTGGGGTCCAACGACCTTTAGAAGTTAGGAAATTTTATGTTTCTTCATAATATGATTCTTGTTATGAACAAACAGGCTAATATCTACTACTGATTGTGAGAAGGATTCAGCAAAATCTCCAAACAGGCTGCACAGAACTGATTATTTTTGAAATTGTAATCCATCATGATGGTTTTGAACTATGAAGATCTTTAAAACTGCAAGAGTATTAGGAGTCTAATGCGGATACATTATTTCTTTTGGGTAAAATTTATTTAGTGATTATCTAGTTTTACAGTGTTTATACATCGAGTCTAGGTTAGGCCTGAAATTTAGTTATTCGTTCTTTTGGGCAGTGGGCCAGCACCTTAAACATAGGCAGGATGTTGTTGCTATTATTTTTATATTATATATTATTTAAGTTATAATCTTCAATTCGATTCACAGGTAAAAACGTAATAGTTCAAGTTCTAATCAAGGACCTAAGAGCTATTAAAATAGCGCCTGAGTATATAGGCAGTTCCGAGTAGGGTGGGTTTTTTTGCAAAGTCAAGATATTCAGGTCTAATAAGTTCAAAATTTACACGTATCTAGGCAGCCCTTTAGGTATTGCTCCAAGGGCTCCTATTACTATTGATTTCTTTCTCCATAGTCGCTCAGCTTCAATTTCCAAATCACAATATTTTGTTATTTTTGTTACTATTAGTATTAGTATATTTTGTATTATTTTCATTATCTTTGATGATGAAAAGATAAACACTCTCATATAGATGTAGTTATTCAGCGGTGAAATCTACTTACCTTCCCTACTGGCTTGGAATCACGTGCTTTGCGCTCGCGCGCCACCATCACACATGCTTTTTCATCCTCTGCGCATGTGCAGAAGGCTTTGCGCATGCGCAGAGGGTTAAAAAAAGAAAATGGTGACGTCCAGGTGGGTGGGCGGAGCCTCACAATGGTCTCCGAACCACTGGCGGCCACCACTACCAGTACGCCCAAACCGGGCCGAACTGGTAGCATTTCACCCCTGTATTTATTATTATGAATGGTCTTTAGCTTCAGTTACAGAGACAATCTGGTATAGTATAGGCACCAGCTTAGAAACCAGAAGGTGTTGAATTCTAGTCCTGCCTTAGGCTGAAAGCCAGCTGGGTCACCTTGGGCCAATCATTCTCTCTTAGACCTAGAAAGTAGCCAAGGGCAAATCACTTCTGGGAAGAAAAAAAACTTGCTAAGAAAACTTCAGGGACTAGTCCAGGCACCTTCCAGGAGTCAATACTGACTTGAACATGCATTTGCACACGTGTACACACCTACACACAGATAGCTTCAGTAAATATTCTAAACCTTTTCGTTTCTAAATTGTCTCTTTCAGCAGGGAGAAAAATAGCATATCAATGGCTGCAAATATCAACTCCATGTTTTCTTTTAGTTCTAGTGCTTTAAAATTCTTTGTGGACAGCTGCACAGAACATGCTGGTCAGCCAGCAGAGACACTTTTTTCATTAGCCAAGGTGAACAACCAGAGAGCAGAAACACAAAACAAGAAAGCCATAAAGTTAAAATCTGCTTTTCTCTTGATTCTGAAATTATTTGAGAATTGAGATGCTCTGAAAACACAAAGCAGTCCACTATGTGTAAATCTGGGGTAATGTGACAAACTTATGCAGAAAGCACCCACAAAAGGCATAGGTTCTAAAATGACCTCTAAAGGCTTTAGCCTCAAAAATCATCAGCCACGCTACCATCTGCCACTCTTGTGAGTTCATCGAAGCCTGGCATTTCACAAGCAATTCCATCAACAGGCACATTGACCTACAACCAGCCTACAAACCCCTCAGAATCAAAATCAACCACACAGCCAACCAGAGACAGCACCAACCCTCAAGCAAACCATGCCCCCCCACCAGTTCACTTAGCAATAGCAGTAGCACTTAGACTTATATACAGCTTCATAGTGCTTTATAGCCCTCTCTAAGCAGTTTACAGAGTTCAGCATATTGCCCCCAACAATCTGGGTCCTCATTTTACCGACCTTAGAAGGATGGAAGGCTGAGTCAACCTTGAGCCGGTGAGATTTGAACAGCTGAACTGCTGAACTGCAGTGCTGCTCTTTAACCACTGCGCCACCTCGGCTCTTCACTTCCCAATGACCTTGACCTAATGTAATCTGCTTATCCCAAGACACATCCCAAGACACGTCATACAGTAAGACTCCCAGTGACTCCCAGCTGACCCATCACAAGACCCTCACTTGACACACCCACACCTGGAGCCTTTATAAACAGAAGAACACTGACATCCCCTAAACTCCACTGAAGATGTTACCTAGCCTGGTAATGAAATGTTTGGAAGCCAACCCACTAGCTCGGAGAATGAACCATCACCCTCATCCTACACCCGAGTTACAGATATTTGCCACTATGGCTTTAGTTGGTGTTTAAATAAGGTAACAGTCTTTACTCAGATAGTAAAATGGAAGAATCTCTCAAAGTCCTCTACAGATATTTTTGGTTTGTAATATCTACAAAATATTACATCACTTCTTAACATTTACAATGAGTTGTAACAGCTCAAATATCTTGAAACCTGTATTGTGCCAGGGAAATGAAACCCCTTAGGAAGCATAACATTCACTGGGTAAAGGCATTGACTACATAAAACGAGCCTCACATTATTAAATTTTGCACATGCATATTTAGGATTTGTTTTGCTTTAGAAAGTTAAACTCCAAAATGGCCTTAATGTAATGCTTATTATTTCACTTATGTGTATTCACTCTAGGAACTTCAAGGAGCAAAATGTCGATAGTCACATCAAACATACTTCCATGGTAGATTTAAAGGTCAGGCTAATGCTCTTTAGGATGTGCTGGGACATCCAGTATTGTAAATATTGAAGGAAGAGAGTCATCATAATTTATGGTAGCCAAAAATTGGGGATCTGTTAGCCTCTTTTCAAACAAACACATTTTATTAAAAGGCATAAACTTGGATGAGCTATAGATCACTACATCAGATGCATGAAGTGGCTAAATGTTTGCAAGTTTTAAACTGAGATGATATGCAAGAGGGGTGGGGTGAAGACTTGGTGGGTTATACAGATGCATGTGAGACAGATTCCTTATCAATTAACAATTGTAATGTGTTAAAAATTGTTTTTGTGAAGACCTCCTGAGATTGCCTGAAATCTTTTGAAGTATTCTGACTTCATCTTAATTGTACTGGTGAACTTCTTTTCTTCCAAAATAGTTACTTTAAGATCTATAATGGTAGTTCTTGGGAAGGAGAAATACTGTGATATTGCATTATCCTTCATTTGAGTCCTGATCTCAAACTTGTGTCAATTATTTTGTGCAAAGTTTGCTTCGTTTGTCTTGCATAGAATCTAGAGGGCTGTCATGGGCTGATGGTTACCTATATCACCTTAGGGGAAGAGAACACATGAAAATGACTCTAATCTTGGGTGTGAAGAAGTTGAGTGTGTGTGTGATGCTGCTGTTGATATACTGTAAATGTGGAGGCAAAGTTTGGGTTTGTTGCAGAATCTGGTTTCATTTAGCATCATCATTCTGTTATTTTTTTGTTGCTTTTGAGAGTCTGCTTCCGATTGAGTAGTTATGTATATGCAAGGATGGGTCTGCCTGAATCTACCTTGTGTATTCCAAAGTAATTGTTGAGTAAATGGTGCTCCTTACTTGTTCAGCACACTGTGATTTGCAACCTTAATTTTACTGTTGCAGCAGAACTTCCAGAGAGGTATAGTTGCTCAGCAATACAGAAATATAATTTCAAAATAACTTTAAAAAAACTCTAGTTGTAATGGTGCTGAAGAAAAAAGAATCCCAATTTTTTTCTAGCCATTTTGTTTCTAGTTGATGACATAATTGATTTAGAATATCTTTTTTTGTGTGGGGGGGAAGGAGAATGTTGGTGAAGCTTTTGTGGGTGAAATATAGTGTTTTTGCAGTTATTTTGTAATGAAATGCTAGGGCAAGGGTGTCAAACTCGTGGCCCGCAGGCCAGATGAGTCACGTGCTGGCCACGCCTACCCCCGGTTTAGCAAAGCGGGGGGAAGACACAATACGTCACGTGATGACGCGAGTTTGACACCCCTGTGCTAGGGGATATTTGGGAATGGCCTCTCCTCCATTCTGCCTGGCTTCTTCAATTTGATCTCAAAGAAAAGCATTGTGAGACAATTCCTTCCACTGGGGGTCCCCAGGAATAGAGTTGCTATGGTTGTGTGGCCTTCTAAGGTATAATGCCAAATGTCCAGGCCTTTATTGTGTATTCCATTAAAGTTTCAGCCAAGTCTATGGCAGAGTTCAGCTGGTCTGTTCTTAATAATTAAATGCAGATTAGGCTGCAATATTTTGCAGCACAGCATGTTCAGAAAAGCAAAGCTACTAGTGCAAAGAACTTCCTGTGGATATAGCAGCATGACTAAACCAAAAGGAAATGTGTTGGGGACAAGATCAGTAGCTATAAATTGCCTTTCAAGAGCTGGAGATGTTTCTCTGAGAAGAACAAAATACTTTCAAGTGTTTCTATGGCAATCCTGTAGGAGGCTGAGCTGTATCAGGCCTTTTATCACGTAACACGATGGAAATTCCCCAAGATTAAATTTTCTCATTCTCCAATGTTCAACAGAAATATATGAAATTGAAAGAATTCACAAGGGACCCCTGTCATATGTAAGACCTTACTATCAACATGTAACATAAAAAATAAAAAGATGGCTATACCATTTAAATCTGCCATCCAAGTACTCCAAGGATACTTTTCGTTTTTTAACCTCATCCCCAGGATGTTTTAGTTTTTTCCTCCTCCTCCTCCTCCTCCTCCTCCTCCTCCTCCTCCTCCTCCTCCTCCTCCTCCTCCTCCTCCATGTCTCTTCTACCACTGTGAGTTTGGTAGACAAAAGAGAATGTGTATGTTGAAGAGATCTTTCAGATAAGAGACAATGAACTGTATTAAAGCTGCACTCATCCTTTGGAAGAGGTACTTCACAAAGTGTACAGCCTATGAATTAATTAATAGTCTTTACTGTACTCACTGAGCATTGAATTTTGCAAGTAAAATTATAAATTCCAAATAAATAAATACAGAGAGTTTTACACAATGATATCACATAAAATACAAAGTATATGGTAATAGTGTCACCCCAAAATATATGCTAATAGTGTCACCCAGAGTCACCTTGTAGGGGAGATGGGTGACATAGAAATTTAATAAATAAAATAAAAGTGAGATAATAAGAACACACATAGATCAACAGGAATGAAAATACACATCCCATTCAGTAAGTTATTGTGCTATTTTATATTAACTCATTGTTAAGTGCATTGTAAGCAAAATCTTAAGATTCTAAAAAAAGATATATCTGAACTAAAAAAAATGTTTTAAAAAGTAGCTTTGAAGGTTCTCCTGCGCATTCTGAAACATCTTTTTCAAAGGATCTACATTTACATCTACATCTACATTTAGCTCTACATCAGGGGTGTCAAACACGATTTCATTGAGGGCTGCTTCAGGGTTGTGTTTGACTTCAGGGGGCCAGGGTGGGCGTGGCCAGCTTGACGTCACTCGTGTCCAGGGTGGGCGTGGCCAGCTTGACGTCACTCGTGTCGGGGGCACCTATGGTGGCTTGAATGCTCTGCCAGCAAAAACAGGCTCCCGAACTCCATTTTTGGCTGGGACTGCCTCCTGCAACCCTCTGCCAGAGAAAACAGAGCTCTCAAGGGCCGCATGTGGCCCTCCGGAGCTCCATTTTTGCTGGTAGAGGCACCACGGGCCAGTCCTTTGCTGTTTCCAGGGCGACTCCACAGGCCAGATCTCAGCACCATGCGGGCCAGATCCGGCCCACGGGCCTTGAGTTTGACACCCCTGCTCTACATGATGTCATTTCTTAGTATAGTATTCCGACATTTCAATAAACATGCACATAAACTAGAAGCAAAATTCACCTTCCCCAAATTACTTGTCTTTCAGATATGTTGACTTCAGCTTCCAAAATGCTGACTGGGGAATTTGAAATGATAAATTCCACGTACAGATAACTCTCAAATTACAGCCACTTCTTTAGCTACTGTCTGAAGTTACAATGGCACTGAAAAAAGTGATTTACGACTAATTCACATACTTACAACTGTTGCAGCATCCTCAAGGTCATGTGATCAAAATTCAGAGGTTGTTTCCTGGTTTGGACAAGCAGTCAAGTCAATGAAGGAAGCCAGATTTGCTCAATGAACTCATTATTCACTTCACTATTGCAATGATTCACTTAACAACAGTGGTCCAGAGGTGGGTTCCTCCTGGTTTGGACCAGGTCTATAGAACCGGTAGTAACTTGGTGGCCTGGGTTGCTGGAACCACGAGCGACCCAGGCCTGCCACGCCCCTGAGCCGGTTCTCTCGGCGGCGCCATAGGCACCGCCATCTTGTTTTTTGCTTCTGCGCATGTGCAGAAGCTTTTTTTAAGTACTGTGCATGCGCGCACACACACGCGGTGCATCCCTGAGCGAACTGGCAGTAACACAATCCGGAACCCACCCCTGCAGTGGTCATAAAATTGGGTGTGACTCACTTAACAATCACCTTGTTTAGCAGTGGGAATTCTGGGTCCAACTGTGATCATAAGTCGAGGACCAGCTGTCTCTGGCTGCACAAGGCTGGTAAGATATTTCCAGCTCTGCGTATAGCTTAAGTTCTAGAGATGTTCAAGAAATGAAGTTAAATTGAGGCATGACAACTACAGTATACGGTATAGGAACTATGCTTTGCTAGGGAACAGGGGCAACAAATAGGGATTGCCTGTATTGAATAGGGACAATTGGAGAGTATATTTTTGTAGAAATTAATTATTGCTTCACTGCATTTTGATTTAAAGTAACTTATTCTGAATTCATAAGCATGTTTCAGAGCAGAACTCATGGCATCTATTTTCTGAGACAGCTATATTTAGTTTGCATCTGCCAGAGTTCACTATCTTGCTTTTTTTTTTAAAAAAAGAACAGATTAATGTAGATGCTCTTTTTTCATAGCTGGGAGGAATCAAGAAGTGTGAGGGTGGGAGTGAGGGTGTATTTTTAGGCCAACATTTGAGCAAGGAATTGTGATCAAAGCAGCCTATAGGACAGTGATGGCAAACCTTTTTCTGGATGCGTGCCAAAAGTGTGTGCGTGCTCACGATATCGCGGGCGCGTGCCGGCACCCACAATGCAATGCGTGCCTCACCTGCGGATGCATGCATGACTGCCCCACCGTGCATGCACGCTTTCCCACACATGCGCCACCCGCACATGCCCACCCCATCCCATTTTGGGCCTAGAAAGCCTCCTGCACACAAACTTTGCCAGCGCGAACAGTCTGCCGCCGCTGCTCCTCATCCTCTTGCCAGCCTTGCGCTCTGGGCAGCATCCAGCATTCCTGCCGGCAAATGTTGATGCCTTAGACTTCTTCTAAGGGAGCATTCCCAGCCAGCGCACCTCTTATCACTTACCGCAGCCGCCAGGGAAGCGGCAGTGTCAGAATTGCTGCCGGCAGGCGCAAAGGGGTGGGGATGACAGGAATAGTAGGTTGGGGTTTCCCTCCCTCCCCGCCAGAGGCTTTTTTCCTTTCCAGGCCACCTCCAAGCAAGCTGTGCACAAATGTCAGCAGCTCTTGCGCTGCCACCTGCACCGCTTGCTTGGAGCTGGTCTGGAAAGGAAAAAAACACAGCCGAATTAGGCGGGACTCGCCCCACCCAGGTCCCTCCGAACAAGTCTCCCTATGTAGCCTCCACGCTGAATTATGCGACCCGACATTGATCGCCCATTCAAAAGGAGCTGAAGATGTTACCTAGCCTGCTAATGAAACCAACCCACAAGCTCAGAGAACGAAACTTCACCCTCATCCTACACCCGAACTACAGATATTTGCCACTATTGAAATCCCATATTTACTTCCCCTTCCAATTAAGAAGGAAATGCTCTTTAGGTATTTGAAGCTGCAGAAAGATGCATTATTACAGTTATCAATATCTCTGCTATGTCAGCTGCTTTGAAACAAACTCATCCTTCTAACAAGCTGTCCCCTGTTATGGCTGCAGACCAAATGGGCCATTCAGCCAAAGAGCCAGCTGAGTGGCTGCCAACGAGTACAGCAGCCAACTACGGTAGGAGCTCACAGAGACCATCGTCTTTGCAACTATCACCAGGGCAATAGTCACAAGTAGAGTGACTTCCTTCCAAACTATTGAAAGATCCAAAGCTGAAGAGCCTTGAAGAGGTTAGAGTTTCATAAGAAAAAGCCAAAATAAAGATAGATATTATCACCGAATCCTTCATTATAGAAGCTGTTGCCATATATCACCTCAGGGACTACAGAAGACGTAGCAACTTTATCTGCCATCTTCACTGGCTTATATTAAACTCAGTGATTTGGAAGAAAAAAAACAGAATCCCATTGTACAGTGAAGCAAAACTTCAGCACTAAATGAAAAACTGAGTCGATAACAAATCAAAGTAAAATTAATCTTAATCAGTACAGCTTTGAAATGGTTTTTTTTTACAGGAGCTATTCAATGTCCTTTTGGTTGGCATCGTTTCAAAAAGGCGGAATAAAAAAAATTCCTGCCATTCTGCTTTATTCCACATTTGGTCATAGCTGCAGTTTCAATGCAAGCAGAAGCTGTGACTCTAGGACAACTCATTGATCATGGATCTTCAGGGGAAGTGCAAAGCCATCTAGAGCCAATATTGGAGCTAATAATCAGCCAGATGGTTTCTGGAGAAAGAGCATCCCTGTGTTGTTAGGATTCAATTTAAGTTTGTTTTCCTATCAAATTCCTTACAGCCACTAGAGAACATCAAAGGTATCTCTAATACAGTCCAGGATGGAGATACATTGCTGGGAATTATCAGGACATTGATGATACTTTAAGGATGATGTTCCCAGGATTTCCTTTCCTTCTCTTTTTTAATATTATAATACAAGAGAGACATGTAGTACTTCACAAGAGAAGAGATTAGGGTTCTTTTCCCATTAATGTTGCCTGAAATTGCCTGCTCAGAAAGGACGGAACCACCATAAAATGGTCCATTCTATCCTTGCAGGTAGTCCAAAAATATGTTCAATAGTATTTATAGCTGCTGAATCTAATAAAACCAGGAGAGCTGTGCTCCTTCATTCCGATTCCCCAAAAAAGTCATCCACCAGAGAATCCATGGCATTTCTGTTCTGCACCAGCTCTGAACTTGGAGTGAAAGGGATAGAGCAATGTTTCTCAACCTTGGCAGTTTGAAGATGTGTGGACTTCAACTCCCAGAATTCCCCAGCCAGCGTTGCTGGCTGAGGAATTCTAAAAGTTGAAGTCCACACATCTTCAAACTGCCAAGGTTGAGAAACACTGGGATAGAGATTCACGCACCAGAATTCTCTGTAGTTGATGTTCCAGAACCCTCTCCAAAGTCTTCCCAAATAGGTAATATTGGGGAATAGGCAGATATAACCTAGTATAGATGGATTGAAGTATGGTTCCAAGTGGGATCTAGAAGTTCAAGAAGGGAAGTTTTGATCCAAACACAAGAATTCCCAGGTTTTCCCCTATAACTCAACTTCAGATGTAGGCACCATGCAGTCATTTGTGGACCATATATCTTAGAGCAGCCAAGTTATTATGTGGGATCATTGTTACCCAACCTCTCTGGCCTTCAAGTCACAGGTGCTGAAAAGACCAAAATCAGAGGGTTAGAGAAGTGATTTCAGAGAAGGATTTCATCCATGCTCATTGAGTCATATCTTCTTATGCATGTTCAGTCCACATACTTCTCTGAATTGTAAAGGAATAATCTTACTACATATGGATCTGGTATTTAGTAACAGCAGCCTGAAACTAAGACACCCAGCAATATAGAATCCCTGAGATGGTAACAATTAGGTTAAAAGAGGGAACTCACAGAAATTTGCCCATCTTCCTTCTTCTGTGTGAGCTATATTAAAATGTTTAAAAATAGTATTCTGTCAATAAATAAATAAATGATGAATTCTTTCTTTATGCAGCATTGATTTCCATTCATGAATTATTTCTCCAAATGAAAAAGACATAATTATAACATACTGTAAACTGGTGCACTAAGTATGTCCCATGAGCAGAATAAAAGGAAATGTATAGACCACCGTATGATTGGTGGGCTTCATTTTGGGCTAATGCGCAGTCTTGACTCAATGTAAGTATCAGAGAAATTGCAGTGAACACCAAATATAAGCAAGTCAGCAAAGTTTTGGTTTCAGTGTAATGGTGTGTCCAAGCTTTTATTCATTTACTTCACTAGAAACTTTCACAATTTAGAGGAATCAGTGGGAATTGTTATGGCATTTGTAAACATAAATTCAGTTTTTAAGAAAAATTGCCTTATGCCACCAACTGAAACATACATAATATCAAATAATTCAATCTCCAGACGATCTAGGTATCAAACATGTACATTAAGGCTATTTACACAGACGTTAATTGTGTTGTCAGTAGTGAGTCACCAGAAATCATTCTTGTTTTGCAGATAAAAAGTTCAAAGAAAAATTAATAGTTTCTCAAAGTAAACAAGAGTCTCTGTATGTGATATTAACATAGAATTACAAATAGTTTTACCAAGATTGAAGTGGAAAATTTGGGGGAAAGCAGAGCAAGTTTTAATTAGCTCTCCCCTGTGTGGTTTCTTAATTTGGGAAGTAAGTTAGAAGTAAGCAGCACATTTTCTTTGGGGAGAAATGCAGGCAAATAGCATCAGCAGACTATTAATATGGCAATTTCTCAGCAATGGGGAGAAAAACAACAGTGGAAGTCCCATAATAGTTATCCTGAGTCATCTATTCATTTTCTTCTTTTGGAAGACATGATGGTGGGGGAAGGGAGCTTATCAAATAACAGTATTAAGGTACAGTTCCACCGCCAATTTTATCTACTTTTGCACCTGAAGAGAGAGGGCATAATATTTTGTCCTCTCTTTCTTGAGGAAATAAAATTTATTGGGATAATCCTGCTGACAGTCCTGCTCAGTTTTCTAGTACAGTATCTCTTGGAAAAATCGGTGTCATTCTGAAGTACACGTAGTCCTCAATTTACAACCACAAATGAGCCCAACATTTCTGAGCCGAGATGGTGCAGTGGTTAAATGCAGCACTGCAGGCTACTGCTACTTCAGCAGTTCAGCTGTTCAAATCTCACTGGCTCAAGGTTGACTCAGCCTTCCATCCTTCCGAGGTGTGTAAAATGAGGACCCAGATTGTTGGGGGCAATATGCTGAACTCTGTAAACCGCTTAGAGAGGGCTGTAAAGCACTATGAAGCGGTATATAAGTCTAAGTGCTATTGCTATTGCTATTCTGTTGCTAAGCGACACAATTGTTAAGTGAATTTTGTCCCATTTTATGACTTTTCTTGCCACAGTTGTTAAGTTAGTAACACGGTTATTGAATGAATCTTGCTTCCCCATTGACTTTGCTTGTCAGAAGGTCGCAAAAGGTGATCATGTGAACCCAGGACATGGCAACCGTCATAAATATGCCAAGCATCTGAATTTTGATCATGTGGCAATGGTCGTAAGTGTGAAAAAAGGTCATGAAGGTTTTTTCAGGGCAATTGTAACTTTGAATGGTCACTAAACAAACTGTTGTAAGTCGAAGACTACCTCAAAGAGGACTTCTCATAGAGGCACAAAGATGAGGCAGATCAAGTAGAGATGAAATCAAATGATATGAAAAGAAGACTAATCAAGAAAAAGCAAAGATTAAATAAAAAAAATTTGAAAGAAAAAAAGAAAAAACAAAGATGGCAGCTTTTGAGTTTAAAGTAATAGGGCGTTTACTGAAAGTACCTCTCTCTTTCCTCCCAATCTTTGTGACTCACCCGCTCCTCTTTTGGGTGCCATATTTCAGCAATGAGCCCTTAAAGGTATTTATTTTTATTTCACAGCTGGTTTTTCTTTTTGTGGCACACAGCTCAACATGGGCTTGGGGCAAGCAAAACAAACATTTCACCTTTTTTGCTCATACAGTACTTTGTTCCTATTGCCCAGATTGTGTTTGTTTCAGCTTAATACTTCCATTAATTTAAATTGTAAGAGAAGATTTGTACAAACTTGGAAGTACAAAAAGAAAGTTGCCAGATTTGCCAGATGGATTGAACAGCCCGATGAGGCATTCAGATAATGGCAGGGACACACAACCAACACCCTAAACAGCTGCTTGCCAGTCTCTGGTTTCTAATCGTCTCAGTGCCTGCCTAAGCTCAGCGTTCTCAACTCACAAATGGCCAAACTCCATCTGGATGATTAGCGATTGTCACAGGCTGTGCCATGTTCTATTAAAAAAGCAATTTGCACAGTAGACACAAGTTGCAATCTCAGAGTTGCTGATGGACTCAGTTGGTGTTACCTGCCAGGATTTTGCAGAAAAACTAGGTCAGTGATTGTTAGACAGCTGGGAACATTTGATTAATTCTGTTAAGTAATAATTTCAACCTTTATGAGTTACTTGATTTTTTAATAATTATTATTATGAGATTTTTAGCCCACCATTGTACCGGTCCAATGCCATATAGCTGGCTTTCATGGCTAAGGATGCTCTAGAATCCACAGCCACCTGGCTTCTAGGCCAGAGCCTTAATCACTCCACCAAAGTATCTCTTAATACAATTGTAGAGAAGATGTGGAAAGTTCTGGCTATAACCGATGACTATTAGTTTTATAAGAAGATTTATGAACATCACGGGCCACGCCATCACTCTGCTAAACAAATAATTCCCTCACCACTGTCAAACTATTCACTAGGCTGCATTACTATTACTATTAGTTTTTCTCATTGTTCCTATCACCCATCTCCTCCCACCTATGACTGTATGACTGTAACTTGTTGCTTGTATGCTTACGATTTATATTCATATTGATTGTTTCCTGATTGCTTACTTGAACCCTATGACAACCATTCTTGACAAATGTATCTTTTCTTTTATGTACACTGAGAGCATATGCACCAAAGACAAATTCCTTGTGTGTACAATCACACTTGGCCAATAAAGAATTCTATTTATCTTGGTAGGAATTTTATTCAACTTTCTGAGCTTTATAAGAAAAGGTGGTCTCAAACCATCTTTTCTCTTGTTATTCTGTCTCATCACCCTCAAGGCCATAGAAATACTGGACTGTTTGTCAGTATTAACACTGACAAAATTGGTTCTCCTATTTTCTATTATGCAAGAGTCTCTTTTTTTTCTATTTCACTTCTGGCAAGCGTTAGAAATTCTTTTGAACTTTTATTATTGAGCCTTTATTATTATTAGAAGGTAAACCAGGCTGTTGTTTCCTTATCCATCTGTAGCTCATTATGCAGCCTCCATGGCTGTGACGCTTTCTAGTTTGAAAAAAAGAGTTCTTATGTCTGAATGTCTTAGAAGTCAAGGAAATTGCAAATTGTTGGAGAGATTAGTGGATCCCATAACAAATGGCCCAAATGCATATATATTAGTCACCATGCAACTTATGAAATAACTTATTTTGAAATAAAAAATGAAATATTTTTCCATTAAATTGAATGGGAATGAATGAAAAACACAGAATCCATTTTCAGCTCATTGCTACTTTCTAATCTAAGCAGACAGGAAATATCAGACTGCCGACAGACCTAAATGTTATGTAATGTTATGTAATACATTTGCATGACCACAATCAGTGTTGTAGACTTATTTGCATGGAACATAAGATGGGCTGTCTACTTCAGTATTTACTAGAGCTAAAGCAGGTAACTGTGATCACAACAACTGTTATATAATTCCATGGTTCTTTTCTACTTATTATTCAAGCTACAGTACATATGATGTAAACTGTAATACAAAATACTTTTGAGGGTATCATATCACCTTCTTGAGCCTACGAAAAGCAGCACTTGTTTTGAAAGTTTCTTATTAGTGGCTTTCCAAAACCTACATGGAGATGTTAGAAACCGGTATCTAGTTTGAATGGTCATCAGGTGTTTGGCTACCAAGTTAGAGTCAGTGGTGGGCTGCTGCATGGTCATAAGGGTTCAGGCGAACCCTTAGTTCTGATCGCTGTTGGGCCCACCCACTCGCCCCTGTTCTATGTTATCCATTTATAACTTACTTTCTGGCTTGTTGGCTGCATTCCGTGCCACCCCTGCTGTTCTCACCGGAGCTGCCTGAGCTGATTAGGAGCCTGTTTGAAGCTCCATTTCTCTCCCAAAGGGGTGCATGCGAGTGAAGCAAGTGCACGTGTGCGCACGCTCACAACCAGAGAACCCTTTGTTAAAGAAAATGCAGCCCACCTCTGGTTAGAGTAATTTTAAAAACTCGTTCTCTGGATACTTCGGTAACATTCCAAATAGTATTATACTTTGTATATGCTATTATAAGTTAACAATCACCCTGCATTGATATTTATTTGGTCATTGGAGTTTTATAGAACAGGGGTCTCCAACCTTGGAAACTTTAAGACTTGTGGACTTCAACTCCTGCTGGCTGAGGAATTCTGGGATTTGAAGTCCACAAGTCTTAAAGTTGCCAATGTTGGAGACCCCTGTAATATAGAAGATTTTAAAAAAACTACTCTTGTAGCAGTTCCATACAGCGGCTTCACTAGGGAAGAAACAAGCATAACTCATTTCCTAGTTTGGGGAATCCTGATTGTCAGTTTAATTTCTATTCAGCTGCTTTTCATGAAAGATTTATGCAAATGTTTTATAATAAGAGAGGGCAAATAAAAAGATGAAGGCAGCATACAATTATGGAATTGAGAGGGTTTTGTAGGCCATCCAAAGGAGTGTGCAAGAGGTTGTCTTGACTTTTGAGTAGAATGCCAGGGGCCACACTGCAAAAGTAGGCAGATCTGGGACACATCAATGGTACTAGGAGAAAAAAATCTAACACATTTTAATTTACTTTTCAGTAAGTAACAGTTAAATAGATGCAATTTTAACTATAATATTAGGGCTATGCAACATTTAGGGTTCAAAAGCAAAAGGGTGCAGGGGTATGCACACTATTCTTGACTGATATTCCATCAAAGAGCTGATGCTTTTTCCTGGCATCACTCCATGCGCTCTGGGAAAAGCAGTTTGGTTCAAGTCTATTATAAGCACACACCAAAGCATCTTTTGATTTCAAATCTGAAGCATTATACAGCAAGAGTTAATATAATAATAATCCCCCATCTATTACATTCCCAAATTATAAAATAGCAACAACTGTTAAATGAACCTTTAGATGTCCTACATCTGGTTTCAATTATACCCTCATATATACAGTTGCTATAGAAATTAACAGTTTACTCAAGGCCAAGAAGATAGCCACAGACAAGGAACATAAACAAATGCAGAGTCTCTGAAAAAAGCTTGCCTAATTTTTTTTTACTTTTAATAGGGCCACGCAGAAGAATAGTCAAAATCCAATCCAAAGTTCCATGATCAAGGTTGT
Source organism: Diadophis punctatus similis (assembly GCA_023053685.1). Classification (NCBI taxonomy): domain Eukaryota; kingdom Metazoa; phylum Chordata; class Lepidosauria; order Squamata; family Dipsadidae; genus Diadophis; species Diadophis punctatus. The sequence goes on from JALIGW010000003.1 coordinate 22,376,910, forward strand.
CAGCCAGTCCAGAGGTCAGAATTTTACAAGCAAAATCTACACAAAAATCACATAAGAGCTGAAGATTAGACAGTTGATTCAAATGAAGGATCATGGGCAAGGGCTGCCACTTAAATCAAGCTGCAACCATCTGCCCTTAATCAAGGGATTTACTCCCTTGTTTTGCAAGGACCCTCATAGAACATTTTTACTTTGCTTTTCACAAGGTGCAGGGAGTTGGGGGAGAGGAGAGCTGACATCATCATCATAATTTGACTGCTCCAGTTTTCAGATGGTGCCTGCATTTGATTAACTACAGGTGATTCTTGGCTTTGTGTTTCCTGATGCTGAGATGTAGTGTAGGCTCTATGACCATCTGTTGGAATTCTATAGTCATGGGGTTGCATTAGACTGGACAATTTCCAGAATTCCTCCCAGCCCTTGCATTCAACAGTGGAAAGAGATTGCTCCAAAGTTATCCAATGAATCCTGCAGTTAGCGGAGACTTGAACCTGAGTCACTGTTTTACAAGTCTGGTACCTTAACCACTACGCTATACCATGTCTGCAATAAATTTAGCAACATCTGAGGGGCCACAGATTTCTTTATTTTCTTGTCTGTGCTTTTTCTTAGGCCTCATTCACTTCCTACCATTACATTCAGTTTGCTTCTCTCCTGTCCTGTCTACCTTTTGAACTTTTCTTCCACTGTGTAATGGCACTACAACATGCTGAAATTCAGATCTTATTATCTCCAGCCAATATGGCCCCTGAAATGTACAGTAGAGTCCAACAGGCTATACTGAAAGGCTATCTTTTCTATTTTACTGCTTTCTGCTTCATGCAGAACACGTTGGCTTGTCAATGCTTGCATAGAGTTTTGACTATTTGTCTTAATTAGTCTGGTTTAGGGAGTGTGAAACCTAGAAAGTGACAGTAGCTGAGAGTGAAGAAACATCACCCCAAGCTAGAGGGAAAAAAATTAGAGCTCTGGCCTTTCAAATCTCACAGATATATTGTTGCAATGTCAATCAGGCTGACTTTTCTAGGTAATTTGCTCTGTTTTCAAGGGGGGAAAGTAGACATCAATATTCAAAGAATAAAGTAACAATGCATTTATCTAGCTTACTTTCATTAAAAACACCTTTTCAATGAACAGAAGCAGAGTATATTCACGGTACAAAATGTTTGAATGCAGTCAGACAGCCACGGGCTTCTTCCCATAATGCTGTGCTCTGAATTGTAAAATTAAAGGCTTGCTTGAATCGTGTTTGTGCTAGTTGATTACATGTCCATGGAGTAGTTTGCCACTGATGTCTTTCAAGATAAGACCACACCTGGAATACTGCATGGAATACTGCATGAATACCCAGGGTGTGGCACGAAAGCAACCAAACCAGAGAACAGGTCTAACTCCCCTTTATTGCTTCAACTGTGCCCCCAAATGTTCCCACATTCACCACAAGTCCTGGAGCAAAGCTCTCACATGCACCTTCAGAAGCCTCTGGCTGAAAGTAGTCCAGTAAGTCAGGTTAACCAAACAGAAACCAGGGCCAGCAGTCCAATAAGCCAGGTTAGCCCAAACATTAACCAGGGCCAGCAGTCCAATAAGCCGGATTAGCTAAACAGTAACCAGAGCAAGAAGTTCAGTGAAGCAGGCAAACTGGCAAGACCCACAAGACAGAGTACAGCAATCTCCAGGCTTTGGCAAGTGCACATGAGGCTCCACAGATTCAACACTTGTTCCCGACAAATGCCCCTCCCACTGGCACCTCCTTACATCTCAGTCCCCAGGTGTGCCTTGTGAAAAGGGGCAGGGTACTCCTCCCTCGTAGCTGGCTCAATCTGTGTTAATCTCACCGTCTCTCTTCCCTCCTTGCTCTCGGATCATGAGTGGGTAGTCCTTGCTCTTCTCCTGAGCTCTCCCTGTCTGCAGGCCTTACTAATTCAGAAAAGCCTTGCCTGGACTGACTCTGCCCTTCCCCAGTTTCCTCCAAGGCCAATGGAGCTGGCCTCTCCATCTCTGTCAGCTCTTGTTTCAGCTCATCTTCCCCTGTAGATTCAGACGGGGGCATGACACTGAATCCAGTTTTGGTCACCACATTATAAAAAAGATGTTGAGATTTTGGAAAAAGTGCAGAGAAAAGCAACAAAGATGATTAGTCGCCTGGAGACTAAAACATATGAAGAATGGTTACAGGAATTGGGTGAAAAGGAATTTAGTGAAAAGAAGGATAACAGTGTTCCAATATTTGAAGGACTGCCACAAAGACGTTGGGGACAAACTATTTTCCAAAGCACCCGAAGGCAAGACAAGAAACAATGGATAGAAACTAATCAAAGAGTAATCCAACCTAGAACTAAGGAGAAATTTTCTGATAGTGAGAACAATCAAACAGCTTGCCCAGAGGTTGTGGGTACTCCCTCACTGGAGGCTTTTAAGAAGAGACTGGGCAGACACCTGTCTGAAATTGTATGGGGTCTCCTGCTTGAGCAGAGAATGGGATTAGAAGACCTCCAAGGTCCCTTCCAACTTTGTTATTCTGTTATATATTTTTAAGCTACCCAGTTGGCTAGCTTTGTGATTCAATATATGTGAAAGTGTTTTATATAAAAATACATTAAAGATAGCTTATTTAGAGTAGCATTGAACAATCTGTTATCCTGTAAGTTTTTTATCAAACTGCAATTCACATCATCTTGTACTTTGGCTCTCTTTGGTTGAAAATACTGGGAGTGTAATTATATTCCAGTATACAAAAGGGTACCCACTCCAAACTTAGAAAAATCAATACATACATACATACATACATACATACATACATACATACATACATACATACATACATACATACATATATATATATATATATATATATATATATATATATATATATATATATATATGTATGCTAAAATTGTGGCAAGGTACAAAGGTCAAGAAGAAATGTGTACTAATGAATCAAGAATTTTTTTTCTTAAAGAATATTTGAGTGAAAAATAATGAAACCAGGCTTAGCTGAAAAAGAAACCCACCTGATATTTGCCAAGATATAGAGAATAAATTAATTGTTTGGCAAGTCTTTGTCTCAATGTGTTATATAAACCCAGACAATGGACTAATTTGATCCACAGGTTACATGTGCTGTTAGAACATAGCAGAGAGAAATCTTTCTCCAAACAGCTAATGAACATTAATTAGAAGATGTAAGAATTAATGTTGTTCTTATAATGGACTAGGCTAATTTCATTATAATGGTTAAGGGGTTAGGGATATCAAGCAAGAATTGCTAGAAGTGGATCATGTTGATAGAGTTATGGAACAGAGGAGACAAATGCATACATTTTGTATATTTTACAGATGTTCCTTTTGTCCTTTCATCACCCTGATTCTGGTCTTATTATTAATACTGGTCATTAATCAGCACTATCCAGCAACCAACTTATTCAGGTGCTTCAGCATGCTGTGTAAGGAAAATGGAAGGTACAATCAAGTACTGAAAGCAAATATTTGCATTTCATTACAAAGCAAATCCTAACTGCCTCTCTTTGATCACTGTCTCAGTGTTAAGAAACAGGCTGGTTTCCATCTTCAGTAAGGTTTTACTTAAAATAATAGTATGCCTTCTTTTTTCAACCATCTCAAGATTAAATATATTCAGATGTTCTCTGAGTTTTGAGTCACACAGATCTGAAAAGCATTTGAATGCTGACTGAGGTTCTATAGGTTACATGATAAAACTGGTGGGCGTTAATGTTTTATTTCAAAGATTTCTTTTTCGTTCTGTTTCTGGATATCATTTTAGGCATTTTTCTTTGAAATATAATTGAATTCATTTTTAATGATAACTATAAAGGTGGTGTGGTTGTTGCAGCACAAGCCCAAATCTTAGTATTTCAATGCACAACAATTATCTATTTAAGCCACTGTTGATAAGACTTTTCAAGCCTTTAGAATTCTTATAAGAGAGATTTCAAGTGATGAATAAAATACAGAAGTACAACAATACAAATATGTGTACAAACTACGATATATATTCTCCACAGATAATAGCAAAATCACTTCCCCATAAATAGCATTGACATAGAACAATAGGGTTGGATTCTAGTCCAACCCCTTGCTTCCAGAAAAATAGCTGTCTAGTTTCTTCCTGAAAACCTCCAGTGACAGACCATCCACAACTTCTTAAAGTACCGGTAAGCTGTTCCACTGATCGTTTTCACTATCAGGAAATTTCTCCTTAGTTCTAGGTTGGATCTCTCTTTAATCATTTTCCACCCACTACTTCTTGTCCTGTCCTCAAATGCTTTGGAGAATAGGTCACTCCCTTCTTCTCTGTAACAGCCTCCCAAGTACTGGAAAACTGCTATCATATCATCTCTAGTTCTTCTCTTTGTTACACTAGACATGCCCAATTCTCTTCAGACTGGAATTTTTATAAATATAATTTTTTTCAATTAAAAATCATGGCTAATGGGATAATCATGTGAATCTATTTGCAAATCATATAGACATTGTCTTCGCCTTTGGGTGGAAAAAGGCTTCAGTTAAACTTTGCAGCACATCACTAGATAACTTCTCCAATTTAATGTATCATTTCAGACTAATTGATTTATAATTTGCTGGATGTTCTTTCCCTTCATTGTGAAGTTCAGACAACATTTGCTCTCTTCTAGTCACCTGACACTTCATCAATCCAACAGTATTTCCTAAAGGTAATGTTTTATATAATACAGGGGTGTCAAACTGGTGGCCCGCGGGCCGGATGCATCATGCATAGGCTACGCCCACCCCAGCTCCACGAAGGGCAACGTGACACAGCGAGTTTGACACTTGCGATATAATACATTAGATTTGATATATTAATGTATTTATGGTGTAATTATTAATTATATAATTATGCATTTATTATTTGTTGACATTTCAATATAAGTGTTTGCCTAGACAAATAATTCATTATTCTAGAAAGTACTTAATCGTGGATATGTAAACTAATTCAGAATTCAGAATATAATGCTTTCCAAGGACATTATATTTCCCATATAATGTCCTTGTTTCTAGCTTCAACTTTTGCCTTCATTACATTCTTTATATGTTCATAGTAGAAGATATACTTTCTCTTGTTGGAGAAAACTAAATTAAAGTAAGAGTTAATTAACTCTGCCTTTGTATTTTTACTCCCACCTGATGGAACACTGGAAATAAATTATGTAAAGAAATTTGGGACTCCCTGTTCATTGATCAGATTGGACACCTCTCCAAAAACAGAATTGACTGAATTTGTGTGATGAGAAAAACTGTTCCCATTCCCTAAAGATTGAGTTTGGAAATGGGTCTGATGCTGCTGGGAGCTGTGGAAAAAAGCTTTCTAGTGTTAAAAAATAAAGTCTCCCTGATGAATCCTGAGGAGACAAGCAGTAGGGCAACTGCTTGGAATGTTGCCAATTGCTCCATTCTAAGCTCCTCCCTCTCCCTTCTCTGATCACATGATCTGCAGTGCAGAATATGCTGATTACCTTGTGTTTTCCAGTGCACACACAGCATAGACACAAATCAGGGGCGGGTTGCTTACTTACCGGTGCCGGTGTGCTGTGCGTGCATGTCCATGCACGCCCCCTCGTGCGATTTTGCTCTGCGCGAGGGGGCGCGGAAGCAAAATCTCACCGAAATCTCACGAGGGGACGTGCACGCGTGAGAGATTTCAGCAAGATTTTGCTTCTGTTCATGCGCGGAAGCAAAATCTCGCTGAAATCTCACGCGTGTGCATGTCCCCTCACGAGATTTTGGCAAGATTTTGCTTCCGCGCATGCGCAGAAGCAAAATCAGCCAAAAATTCACCGAAAAAGATGGCGACGCGCGCGCCAGACCGGCAGAGAGGGCTCCAGAGCGGTCGCGCGCAAATTACGCAATCGGCCACTCCCTACCGGAACTCCGTATCCGACAGCTCCGGCAGGAACCCACCTCTGACACAAATGCATAAAACTGCATAAAGGGAGAGCAGAAATATATGCATTATAGTTCTTGACATAGAAAAAGAACACAGGTGCCCCTTTCTGATAATGTGCCTGGAAAGAATTCTCAAAGCCATGCTTTGCTTACTTTCATATCTGTATTTAGTCATATTCTTTGAACAACTAGTGTAAGGAATCTTTCCCCTTTTGTTTTGGACATCTACCAGTATATCCAAAGAAGCCCTGTCTCTTATTGTTAGCATTATTCACTAATCCCAGCTGAGCTGCTTTCCTGACAGCAGCTCCTCAGTGCCTTTGCAACCTGGCCATCTATCCATTATAAATCCTTGGTAGTTTCAGATCCCCACAGAATGTTTTGGGTAGCTGGTTCTTTTCTTCTGCTTTCTTCTTTTTCTCTCTCTCGTTGAATTATTTGCAGTTGTATTTCTAGCTTCTACTTCTTTAGGAATTCTCATCCATCCAGATGAGAATTTCTTTTCTCCTTTTCATTTTGCCTTTATTTATTATTCTAAACTTTGGAACATCTTTTTTTCCCAAAAAGTTTTTTATTTTTCTCCTAAACTTTGGAACATCTTGCCCTCCCATGGGGGAGGAGGTATGTCTGCTCCTGCCCTCCTGATCTTCTGTAAGGGCCTGAAGACATGGCTTTGCCAGTTAGCTTGTGGCCCCAGCGGGGGAGTTTCATGTGGGAGGTGGTTGATGGACCAATTTCAGATCCCACCTCTCCTGCACATCCTGAAAATATATGTTATATGGTTTTATTGCTTTTAATGTTGTAACCCACCCAGAGTCACAATGCGGTAAAATGGGAAACAAATAGAATAATAAATAAATAAATAAAATAAACTCTTTATCCAGATTATTGTATATCTGATATATTGAAGAATTGCTTTCAATCCTCTGTTTTGTGCTCTATAAACAATAATTACTTCCTATGTGGTCGCTGTAAATCAGTGATATACTAGCTTTAAGCCAGGGGTGTCAAACTCAAGGCCCGGGGGCTGGATCCGGCCCCTGAGGTGCTTAGATCTGGTCCGCGGGGCCACCGTGGAAACAGCAAAGGACTGGCCAGCGGTGCCTCTGCCAGTGAAAACAGAGGTCAGGAGGGCCGTTTTTGCTGGCAGAGGGTTGCAGGCTGTCACAGCCAAAAATGGAGCTCAGGAGCCCGTTTTCGCTGGCACCCCCAAAACAAGTGACGTCGAGCTGGCCACGCCCATCCTGGCCGTGCTCACCCTGCCATCCCCCCCCCGAGGTCAAACACAACCCTGATGCGGCCCTCAATGAAATCGAGTTTGACACCCCTGCTTTAAACAGTATGCCAGGATCACATATCAAAAAAGAGTTAAATCACAGAAAGAGAGTTTAAAACTAGGTGAAGAATAACATTGATAGATTAAATATAAATATTATTTAATTTAATGATTTCATAGTTATACCTTTATATACATCATTTTTGACACTCCTGTCCCAGATCTAAAGTGATTCCCAAATAGAAAAGAAATATATGAACAAAAACCAAATAACTAAACTCTTTCCTGATATATGTATTCTCCCATTAAAATACTCTCATTCACACATATACAGTAGCAAAGGCAGAAAGGAGTCACAGAAAGATGGAGAGGCTGTTAGCAGTTGTTACTGGTGACCAATAGAATCTGGATTATTCTAGATCCCATCTGGATGGGGGTGAACAAGGAGATTCATTTCATACTTTCCCTTCTATCACAAATAATTCTCTTTTCATCTGCTTGTTTGACTTCACCTTTCTAATCCAGCTGTCTCTGCTTTATAAATGACTTTACATAAACTGCACAGGCTTTATTTCATTCATTGCCAGGAGAAGATAGGGAGATTGGAGCTGAGCACACACAAATATGTGATAATTAAAAGCAAATGAAAGCAAATGCAGGAAGTTCCACTTGCATAAAGGCTAGCTTGAAAAGCAACTCATTTGACTCCTCTTCCTGAATATTGCATAAAACGTCTTACTCCTCAAATGTGCTTGTACAAACTGTTGTCAAATAATACAATATTCCCTATTAATCCATCAACATCATCCACCGTGAGACATGACTCCATCAGGGGCAGGTTGCTCACTTACCCATGCCAGTGCGCTGCACGTGCATCTCCACATTTTGGGTGCACGCGCGCTCGCTATGCGCACGTGCCCCCTCATGTGATTTTGCTTCTGCGCATGCGCGGAAGCAAAATCTCACCAAAATCTTGCGAGGGGGTGCGCGCACGTGAGATTTCAGCGCGATTTTGCTTACGCGCATGCGCAGAATCAAAATCTCGCCAAAATCTATCATGGGCGCACGTCCCCTCGTGAGATTTTGGAGAGATTTTGCTTCTGCGCATGCGCAGAAGCAAAGTCGCCCAAAAAATCTCAGAAAAAGATGGCAGCGCGCGCGACGGACCGGCGAAGACGGCTCCGGTGTGGTCACGCGCAAATTGCGCAATCGGCCGCTCCCTACCTGAGCTACACACTGGACAGCTCCGGCAGGAACCCACCACTGGACTGCATGCTCTGGTTGAAGGTTACATAATGTTAAAAGCATGCAAACTTTTTTGTCCTTTCAAAGGGGCCAACCATGGTTTCAGCAAGTTGAGTGGCTGTGGATATTGCCTCCTAAGGACTTGACCAACTGTCCCTCCTTGGTTCTTGGGGGGGAGAAATTAGCTCCCTCAGAACGGGTCCGCAATTTGGGTGTCCTTCTAGATCCACAGCTTAAACTGGAGCAACATCTTTCAGCTGTGGCTAGGGGGACCTTTGCACAAGTACGTCTTGTGCACCAATTGCGACCCTACTTGGAGAAGGAGGCACTTCTCACAGTCGCTCATGCCCTTATCACCTCACAGCTAGATTACTGCAATGCGCTCTACATGGGGCTACCCTTGAAGAGTGTCCGGCGACTGCATTTGGTGCAAAATGCAGCTGCACGAGCTGTGGTGGGTGTACCTAGATGCACCCACGTAACACCGATTCTCCGCCAGCTGCATTGGCTGCCCATTAGTCTCCAGATCCAATTCAAGTTGTTGGTCGTTACCTTTAAAGCCCTACATGGCTCAGGGCCAGGTTACCTTCGGGACCGCATCCTGCCGCATACCTCCCTACGACTGGTTAGGTCCCACAGAGCGGGTCTCCTCCAGGTCCCATCGACCAAGCAATGCCGGCTGGCGGGGCCGAGGGGGAGAGCCTTCTCTGTGGGAGCCCCCTCCCTTTGGAACCAGCTCCCTCCAGAGATCAGGACTATCCCCACCCTGCTGGCCTTCCGTAAAGCAATAAAAACTTGGCTCTTCCGGCAGGCGGGGTATGAATGAAACTTATTTTTAAATTATGGATAGTATTTTAATATGGCTTTTTAACAAAATTGTTTTTACCTGTTATATGTTTCTATACATGCTGTGAGCCGCCCAGAGTCCCTCGGGAGTTGGGCGGCATAGAAATTTTAATAAATAAATAAATAAATAATAATTGATTATTCCCTCTAAAGCTATCAGAGGCTGCTCTCTTGAGTTCTCCTTGTGAGGACCTGAAGAACTTATAAGTGATTCAAGTCTTCTCCTTTAAAATCCAGAGATGTTTTAAAAAGCCAGTCTACTCATCGGTTCTTCATTCTGATGCAGTTGTTGGCTCTGCTTTTCACAGAGTTATCTTCAGTCCTTACTTTCTTCCTCTGTAAATAGATAGATTTTGACATTTACATAGGACAGGCTCCACCTCCCAAACTGTTCTGCAGTTAGATGACAAAAAAACTCTCCATGCTAATTTCAATTGCTGTTATCACAGTGACTGGATAAACAGCATACAAGATCTGATGTATCTAATACTCTTCTAGGCACAGTTCCTTTTTCTGAGGAGCTGAACTTCCTTTTGAGTTCTAGACTAATAAAACAAGAAGCAACAGATATGGAAAGTTTAGCACATCTCTCTTTCTTGACGTATCTTTGTTTCAAGTTGGAAACGGAATGAAAATATTCTACTGTAGTCAGTTTGCTCTGTTTTCTAACTAGTCTGCTTCTCAAGTAATATGAAGAGTACTTTCAGATCATCAGTGTTAAAGTGAGATTGAATTGCCAGATGGGGTATCTTCTGAGGGTGGGATGGATGAAAAAAACATGTGGTTATTCTGTAAATGTGTCATTTGCCCAGCGTGACATTTAAAAACTGCCCCAGAATATCCAATCTATTTTTCCAATCTGGCCAAAATGTTAACACAGAGAGACTATTAATTCGAAGATGCTCCTGTGATTTAACTGTGAAATTGTGAAACCTAGCCAAAAATATAACCAAGAATTGTGCAGTACAAAGAACTATAGTTGTATTTCTGTCTTTGTGACATTTTTTATCTCCTTGGGTCAGGGCAAATTAATTCCGGCATGTTGTTTTCATTTTGGTTTTCTTTAGAGGCAGTTTGCCATTTCTAATCTTATTAGTATATAAACCGGCCTTTAAATGCATGGAAAAGCATCTCTTCATCCATATCATGAGTGGAGGGATCTGATGCTTCTATTAGCACTCATTCCCATTCCAATTATCGTACCATGACTCTCTGTGCTGTTGACAGACTTTCTGGCTAGTGTCTTTATTTAAAACTGGAAATATATTTCTTTCCATCTGAACTGTCTTTCCATCTGAAATTTCTCCATCATCCCTGCACAGAAGCCTCTCTACATTATGGAGTAGGGAGTAGGGTGGCATAGAAGAATTCCCAAATAAAATAAATGTAGTAGAAGGAAGAGACGACAATAGATAGATGGAAGGATGGTATGAAAGAGTGTAGCAATAGCAATAGCACTTAGATTTATATACCGCTTCACAGTGCTTTACAGCCTCTCTAAGCAGTTTAAAAATGTCAACATATTGCTTCCATCAATCTGGGTCCTCATTTTACTGACCTCGGAAAGATAGAAGGCTGAGTCAACCTTGAGCTGGTCAGGATCGAACACCTGGCAGTCAGCAGAATTAGCCTGCATTCTAACTACTGCACCACCATAGCATTCGCTCTTTCAAAAGCTCCATTAGTAGCAGGATGGAAGGCGGAACTTAGTCCAAGATTTACTAATGATAAACCCCCAAATTACATACTGCACTTATTAAACAATGCTTTTAGAAACACCATAGCTCCCAGGTGCTTCAACACCTGCAGGAAATGAGGGAAAATACTTTTCTGAAAATTTGAATAATAGTTACAGGTAGTCCTCATCTTACGATCACAATTGAGCCCCAAATGTATGTTGTTAAGTGAGACATCGGTTAAGTGAATTTTGCCCCATTTTATGGCCTTCATTGCCACACTTGTTAAGTGAACCACTGCAGTTGATAAGTTAGTAACTGGGTTGTTAAGTGAATCTGGCTTCCCCATTGATTTTGCTTGTCCAAAGATCACAAAAGGGGATCACATGACCTTGGGACACAGTAATGGTCATAAATATGAACCAGTTGCCAAGCATCTGAATTTTGAACAATGACCATGGGAAGGCTGCAAAGGTCGTAACTGTGAAAAAAGATCATAATTCACATTTTTCAGTGCTGTTGTAACTTTGAATGGTCACTAAATGAACTATTGCAAGTCAAGAACTACTTGTACCAGCACTGAAAGTACCAGTAGAAGAACAATCCAACTTTCTGCAAGTTATTTTATCTTTTAAGTCTCAAGCAGTGATTCTGACTACAGCCCCTTTCCATAAATCACAATATTTATTTCAATTACTAGGAACCCTAAATATAAGCATAAATGCATATAAAATAAACCCACATATTTTTCTGGCTACAATTACTTTTCTTCCCCTGTCTTTTCTATCACTCTGCTGTTTCATTAAATTTTAAATTATCATCACCATGTGGCAAGGATCCATTAAGTGATGACACATATTGATGATATTACATAAATCATTTTTTTAAAAAATATATCTGTGTCTCAGTTTTTTCATTCATGTTTTTCTTTCTCTCCTTAGATTGAAAAGATTTTCAGCCTACTAATCACTGACAAACTGTGCTTCCTCGTACACCATTTCCATGTGGGAAGCAACTTGATCAGAAGCACACCTTAAAAGCAGGATCTTTCATGAAGGGAAACTGAACTCCTGGATGATTTATTTGAGAGTGAGTCATGCATTCTTCTTGATGTACAAAACTGTTGACTTCCCCCCCGCTTAAAATCATATCAAAAAGGTTGACACCACCATTATGGTCTGACTTACATAGTTGGATTGTTTTGCTGTGTGTTTATGAGTTTCAAAAAGAACTAAGTGAAAGGATAATTTCATTCTTTAATGTATTCCAGAAATGTATAATACAGAAGAACATAGTTATATTTGGTTTCATTCTTCTAGCATCTTTGAAGTTTGATTTCGGAAGTTGGGATGGTTGCTTGAAAGCCTCTGACGCAAAGGTGATTTATTTCCATGTAGCACACAAGAACCAAGGTTTTATGTATTGTATAGTTCAGAAATTTTTATCATTTACGTGTTCAGATTCCGATGGAATTTAGGCTATATTCATAGCGATTTCTGAGTTGAATAGGAAGGGCTGTGCATATTTTAAAATCATTTGGAATAACAGTTTCAGACTGGGTGCATATTAATCAACTGTGTGGTTCTTAAAACAACTGCATCTGTTTGCAGGCTCATGTGAACCCTCCAAAAACATGGTTCAATGAAAGAGAGGGGCTGTGCTTGCGTGAGGCCCAAAGCATTTCTTAAGAATTATTTTTCTTTTGTTTTTATTGATTGTTTTCAAAGTGAGCACAGCTAATGAAGGAAGATGAATGCAACATATCTTTTAAATATGAATGCATTTTAATTAATTATTTATATAGTGGACATAACGATTGGTTTGCTGATACAATAATACATGGATGGCTTGTTTAATGTCCAGAAGAAATGGTATTCTACAATTTTGGGTTTTCTTTAGTGTTTTCTCTGCTGTAGTAACTGACAGACTAGCTTGAATTGTCCTTCTCAGTGAACAATGGATGTGGGTTACATGTTGATTTATCAGCACCTCGGCAGTATTTATGGAACAATCAATACATAAGGTAATGAGGATCCATTTCTATCTTTAGCAGAGAAGCGGAGACAGCTTTCATTTGTTGTTAATACTATTTCTCTGTTAGAAGCAAGAGAGTTCTGAACTGCCATTGTTATTCAGAGGATTTGAGGGGGGGGCGTTGTATGATTATTGCTATTGCATACAGAAACAATGCAGACCTTTAAATCTCTGTGCAAAATAGTCAGTGAACATAGAGAACGTGCAAGCTTCTGCCATAATTAAATGTGTGCTACGGTACCTCTGGATAGGGAGTGATAATAGAGCTAGAGGGCTATGAATGGGAAAGCTGTACTGTATTATTGCCTGCTAGTGAAACCAGAGAATTGCCAGCTCAAGGTGTAAACTAACTGATGGCACCAATCTCATATAGTCTCTGAACAGTGCTAATTACTCTTCTCTCCTAGGATTTATTGAAAAGTAGTGGGAGAAAAGGCATTCGCAAGAGGGGCCAAGGCAGCCAAAATGCTGGGTGCAACACAGGGGTGGGTTCTAACTTACCTCGCTGCTGGTTTGCTTCCTCCCGCATGGCATGGGCGCGCTTCATAGGCGCGTGTGTGCATGCACAGTGCAAAAAAATCCAACCCCCCCCCAAAAAGCTGAAAACAAGATGGTGATGCATGTGTAGAAGAAAAAAATCGTAAAAAAATTAGAAAAAAATCGAAAAAAATCCAATTTTTTTTTAAAAAAAGATGGCGGCGCCCACAGACCGGCATCGACCGATCTGGTTTCGTGATGTCATTGTGACATCACCAGCGGTTTGCTACTGGTTTGGAACCGGAAGGAACCCACCTCTGGTGCAACAGTAGTTTGAAGCCCCACCCCTATCTATGGAATTTGAATGATGGTTGTGTCCACCATTTTGCCTCACCTGGCTCCCACCATTGCAGATGCATCTGATGGGCACTAAAATGGAGGAACATCAACCAACGTCCCCATATTAATGAGGTCACTGTAATATTAATTACAAAATACCTGATTGCCAGATCTGCATATAATTACAGGGGATTTGATTTGCAGCTCCAGATCAGGATTTTATTAATGTCCAAATCAGAATGCAATTTTTTTTGTTTTTGCTTTTATGCTTCTCAGGATGTTGCTAAATGTCCTTGATTCAACATTAGGTTATATGTAGGGCATTTGCAGAAGTCAAAAAATGTCAGGATTATGGTTTGGGTACACAATCTAAGCTTTGCCTCTTTATGTATGTCACATGAGCCTAAAATAGCTCCCTTAACATAACATACCTGCAAAGCTGAATAAGAAATATATGTGTATGGAAATTAATACTTTGTGAAAAAATGTGCTGAAATAATGTGTATTTTACATAATTTGTAAAAATGTAGAATGTAGAAAATAAAAAACAGTAATTTTATGAATCAATACACTTACTGATCTTATCTGGAAATGAACGTGGGAGATTAATATTTTCAAAGTTATAGGTGAATCATCTTATATGAAAGCTGCTCTTTCATTATTTTCGGATCAATAGCATAATTCCTATGTTCTAGAACAAAAATGCAGGAGCAAATATAGTAGGTATCTCAAAGCTTCTGAGATCTGTACTGAGGCCCCTTGTCACTTATCTATTAATCAATAGGTCTTTAAGGAGGGGCTGATAGCCTGAAAGGCTCAGCCATGAAGATGAAAGGGGGAGAAAAAAGAATTAAAAAATGTTAAAAAGGGACAATCCGCAAAACTGCCCTAAGTCATAAAAGTGAAGGAATCACATCTTTTAAAATGCTTGTTATAATGATAGGCTCGACTGCTCATTAGGGACATTATTTTAAATTGATATTCCTTGCAGTTCATCGCTTTTTTAAAAAATTAGCCATACATTTCTCAAGCAGTTTGGAGAGGGGTGCTTTCACGTAGCTTTCACAAGTTGACCTTGAAAAGATGCAAAATATTCTTACTACTCTGTTCCCGTTTGCAACCCAGATATGGTGGTCTTCGTTCTAATCAACTAATAATAATAACAGTAATAATCTGCTGAGCTTCTTTTCTGTTAAGGCTTGCAGTGTGTTCTTCACTCTCATCTATTTGTGTAGACTAAATCAGTGTTTCTCAACCTTGGCAACTTTAAAAACACTCAGAATTCCCCAACCTGCATGCTGTGGCAGTCACATATCTTAAAGTTGGCAAGATTGAGAAACACTGGGTTAAATGAAAGCATGTTTTTGCATGCTCATCTGTGCATGCTCATCTGTGTTCAATACATTGATTTAATGACAGATTGCATGTATGTAGTATGTAGGACTCATTTTCTGGGGTGGGGGAGAATATTTAATATACATTTTAGAGTTTCTGCATTTTCTCTTTTAAAATCTGCAGAGAAGGAGAAGCCTCGTTGTCCAAATAATGCAGGTTTCCTATGTATGCCTCTCTCATTAACATACTCTCTAACAAATGGATTAAGTAGCTTCTTAAGCATTTCCAAATGGCATGAAAAGTTACCTTCCCCTTTCTTGTCATCCTTTTAGAGATTTAACATTTGCTGGCATGCCTTTGCTCGTTTGTCTTCTGTCCCCTTGCCTTCAGCCTACCTACATATCTAATGTGTTCCAAATGCTTTATTGCAGTGGCTGCCCCCTTCCTATTGCCTGTATGTTTGTAGCTTTTTAAATAAAGAGCTATGTACTTTATTCAGGTATACCACTGAACAGATCTACTCATAGGGTTCAAAAAATAATTTTAAAATATAAACAAACTTATGACACCTTGATGGTTGACATTTCCATTCAAATGGCAAGAGATAGGCAATCCAGATCAGTGGTGGGTTCCTACCGGTGTGGCCCACTCTACAGTACCGGTAGCGGCCAGCAGATGGTGCTATTTGAGCGCGGCTGCTCTGGTGCCGAATTTTTGGGCTTTTTTGTTTCTGCACATGCGCGGAAGCAAAATCTCGGTGAAATCTTGCGAGGGGACACACGCGTGTGTGCGATTTTGGTGAGATTTTGCTTCCGCGCATGCATGAAAGCAAAATCGTGCGAGGGGGCGCATGCGCGTAGCAAGCGTGCATGCGCACCAAACATGGCGATGCGCATGCAGAGCTCCGGTAGCGAGGTAAGACAGCAACCCGCCCCTGATTCAGATGTTTGCTTACAGTTCCTCACATCCTTTGTCAATGGCCATTCTAACCAGTGCTACTGAAAATAAGAATACTGCCGGAATGAGTACACCATATTTGATGTAAGATTTCATGGTTTAGATACCACAACAGACTTTAGACACCAGAAAAATGTCTGCCAATACAAGACATAGACAATGAAGAACATTCATATCCACTATCCACCAGAGCTTTCAGGCATTTTCATTGAGATCCAAGAAAATGCATACTTAATGCTATGTATCCAAGAGTTATTGGGAACAGCATTCCTTAAAGAGGAACATATTTTTTATGGGGAGATTTAGCAAGCTCATTAAAATTCTGTTGGAAGTAAAAGAAAGGAAGTCTTCAAGTTCAGCTCAGCTCCAGGTGACATTATTGCTATATCCCTGTAAAGGTTTCTTTTATTATTATTATTATTTTGCAGTAATAAAAGCATACTTTGCTATAGTGTTCTTTAATAATACTTTATCAACTTCTCACTTTAGTTTATAGTCCTGTGATTCCCCGATGATCTCCTGTGCAGGTATTATCCATAAGTATTAACTCTACTTTCAAAATTAGTCAAGAATGGATGGGTACTATTATAATAAATTCGGACTGACTTGAGAGAGTCCTAATTATTAGAGAACCTGCCACATTTTATTTGCCAGATTCATAGCAAAGAAGACATTTATAGAGGGGATGGTGACCACACAAAAAAAAGCAAGCATATTCTCAAAAATATCTTTTGATCAAAGCATTTTGAAAAACATAAAGTGGGCTGAGCCAGTTGACAATTTCTTCAAAAGCTTTAGTATGTTCTACCTGAGGCTACCTTGAAAGGTATCCTGATACTGCAGCTGGGGCAAAATATTGGGATTGCATGAAAACTGCAAGCTAATTGTCACTTACCTTTTGGATAGGATTTAAATGTTGATATTAATGCAAAAAAACACAGTTTTGTATAGTGGCTATGGCATCAGGCTAGAAACCAGGAAACCATGAATTCTAATTCTGCCTTAGGCAAGAAGCCAGCTGGGTGACTTTAAGCTAGTCACTTTCTCTCGGCCCTAAGAAGGAGGCAGTGGCAAACCACTACTGAAAAATCTTGTCAAGAAAACTGCAGGGTCTTGTCCAAAGCAAGCTCCGAGAATTAGACTCATCTGAACAGAAGGAAAAAGATGTGAAAGACCTAGGACCTGACTCAGGTCCTTTTTTTCTATAAATTAGAGAAGCCTTTCAGGAGATGAAGGATGAATGGAATGGAAAACCTTCTACTGCAGGGGTCTCACACCTTGGCAACTTTAAGACTCCGGGACTTCAACTCCCAGAATTCCTCAGCCAGCTATGCATATTGGGCGATGCTGGTGGGGAATTCTGAGAGTTGAAGTCCACAAGTCTTAAAGTTGCCAAGGTTGGAGACCCCTGTAATCTACTGGACATACATTTTCTTAGTCAAACTCTGACAACATCATTGTGTGCTCTGCTCCAAATTGTCATAGATGTTGAGCTACAGCAGGTAATCCTAAAATTATGAATAGCCATCCTGTTGCTACTTCATTACAGACCTTTCTTTGAATTTTAAAATCCTCTATAATCAGATGTTATTATTTGGTTATTTTCAGTAATTTTTGTCCTGGTGACATTTTTAGAATTTCTTGGTGTTATGCTGATGCCTGTTATTTTAGTTGTTGATGCTTTTAATGCATTGATGCTATTGTACATCTCCACGAGAGCAATTTGCCAAAGAGTGACTAATCAATCCTACAAACAAACAGTGCTGCAGACAAAAAAAAAAGCTGGAAAATGACTGATATCTGAACATCCTCACCCGGCTTAAAAGACAGTATTCAGTCTTTTCAGATGAGCTGTTTAGAAGATGGCTAGTCATCCATTTGCCAGGGGTGGAATTAGGAACAGCCACCAGTAAGATAAGAATAAATCATTGAAGCAAAATAGGGAGAGCCAGATGTTTGATTTCTCTTTCCTGGATTATTCTATTTAGTATGCTGCAATTAACTCCTTTGCCTTTTCTGGATGCCATTAAGGATGAGAACAAAATCTGTAGGCGTTGTATTACACATCCTCATCTATGCCTGATTCATAGATGAAATGTGGGTCTGTCACACTTTTAGCTATGCTCATGACTTCATAAGCTCAAGCTGTACAGGAACATATGCATTTTATTAAGGCATAGTCCAGGGGTGAAATGCTACCAGTTCTTCCCGGTTCAGGCGTACTGGTAGCGGTGGCAGTGGGGGGCTCCGCCCACCTGCCCGGACATCGCCATTTTCTTTTTTTTAACCCTCTGCACATGTGCAAAGCCTTCTGTGCATGCGCAGATGGTGAAAAGCGCACTTGACAGGGGCGTGTGTGTAAGTGGAGCAACCGCGCACGCGCAGAGCGCGCACTTGCGAACTGGTAGGGAAGGTAAGTAGATTTCACCGCTGAGTGAGACCCATTGGAAAGTGAGTGCAGTGAAACATTAGTAATCTGGATCTTTATGCTCGGGACCTTGCATGCGGTAAACCAAATTCCATTGCAGTTTCTGTTTTCTATATGCAAATAGCATAACTAATGCAAATAATGTAATTTGCCTTACCAGCAGTTCTAAGATGGGGTATTATTTTATTTACCAGGGTCTGGCAACAGACCTGTCCCCATTTAATCCATTAAAACAATGTTTCATTATAACAACTCTAAGGCGCTGATCCAGGTTGGTAATCTGACTGCATACCCCATGGTACCCCATAATGTACCAAGGAGCTCTAGCAGATGAAGTAGCAGAAATTAATGCAATCAGAGTCCTGTTGTGACAATGAGGATGCCAACATATCAGTACTTCTCCAATCTTATTCTTCCAGTGGAATGTCACCCAGTGGTTTATTTAAATTATCCCATAGCCTATGGAAGATCTGCTGTTTGGTGGCTAGAAGGGATGAGATAAAATAAGTTAGGATTAATCCAGGCAAGGCAGAATGGCTCTTCCTACAGAAAAATTTTTATCAGCCCCCATGCTTATTCTGTTTGTGGTGGACCTCCCTCCAAAGGATCAGGCCCACAATTTGGGACTTTGCTGGATTCACAACTCTTACTGGAGCAGCAGGGTGGAGTTTGTGGCCAGATGACCCTTTGGCTAACTTACATATTAACCCACAGATTGCAGCTCATTTTAGAATAGAGGGTAATAGTGATTCACATTCTTAGTGCAATAGCAATAGCACTTAGACTTATATACCGCTTCACAGTGCTTTAACAGCTCTCTCTAAGTGGTTTACAGAGTCAGCATATTGCCCCCAACAATCTGGGTTCCCATTTTACCCACCTCAGAAGGATGGAAGGCTGAGTCAACCTTGAGCCTGTTAAGATTAACCTTAGACTGTCTACCGTTGACCTCACCCCATTCCTAAGAGGTCTGTAAGGGGCATGCATAAGCGCACAAGCGTGCCTACCGTCCCTGTCCTAATGTCCCCATGAATTCGTAACCATCTCATGTACTCATAACCATGCTTATACATCTTATGTATTCACAATCATTTTTATTTATTTATTTATTTTATTTGTCAAAATGTGTACAAGATAACAGGTATGGTATAAACATAAACAAAAGCAAAGTAGGTATAGGTAAATTTGGACAATAGGATAGTAGGACAGGGATGGTAGGCACGATGGTGCGCTTATGCATGCCCCTTACAGACCTCTTAGGAATGGGGTGAGGTTGACTGTAGACAGTCTAAGGTTAAAGTTTTTGGGGTTTGGGAAAGAAACCACATAGTCAGGTAGTGCATTCCAGGCAATGATTACTCTGTTGCTGAAGTCGTATTTTCTGCAGTCGAGTTTCCAGTGGTTTACATTGAGTTTGAATCTATTTTGTGCTCATGTGTTGTTGCGGTTGAAGCTGAAGTATTCATTGACAAGTAGGACATTGTGGCAGATGATTTTATGAACTACATTTAGATCAGATCAAAGGCGACATATACTTTATACTTTGTCTGTAATCATATATAAGCTTGACAAAATAAACAAATAGATAAATAGATAAATAGATAAAAAATAAAATAAAAATAAAAATAAGATTCGAACTGCCAAATTGCAGGCAGCCAGTAGTCACAGAAGTAGCCTGCAGTACTGCACTCTAACCACTGTGCCACCCCGGCTCAATACTGAACTACTCTAACTTACTCTTTTTACTTTGAAGACTACTCAGAAACTAGAATTAGTGGTAGAATGCAGCCACTTTTATGTTTGGCAAATGAGAGCACTTTATAATATTACACCAATATTGTGCAACATTGCTACCAGTAAATTTTCTGAACTTGCAAACAGTAGTACTTGCGTAATTCTTCAAATGATATATTTCATCCAGATGCCAGGAGCTAAAAATTTTGATACTGCTATAATAACAAATGAGGATGTTGTAACATGAAGATTCTAAAATTATGATTATCACTTCTTAAATGGTGCTGGTTAGTCTCCAATCTTATGATCTTTTATATATCGCAACTATTTATGAATAAATATGAATTGGTACAAATTTCATGTCACAAATTACCCGGAAATTAAATAGATTCAATCTAAAGATTTTATCAGTTTCTATAAAAGTGTTAATGCATGCATAAAGATCCATTGAACCTTTGGATAGGTTTGGATAGCAAAGTATCTGCTTCAATTTGACATATTCAATCAATTCAATGTTTCAACTTGAAGATTCAGTTGGGGAGAGGTTGATTGAAGTATGTCCAAATTTAGTCCTATCAATTTGTATTGCTGTCTTTTTTGCACATAGGGCAACTGCTCTGTGGTAGGATGTAAAGAAACAAACCTGTGCTGTGCTCTCTGTGTATTGTTAGCATTAATTAAAGCACTTATACAAAAAATATCAACAGCTAGAAGTCCAAAACATATTGCATTTAACCACTCACCAAAGTGTTAGACTTTTTCTGCAATAAGATCCTCCCTGAGATCCAGATGGCTCTTACCAGGATAGCATTCATGGAAATCCTTAAAGACCTGACTATTCTCCCAGGTCTTGAGATAGGATGGATGAAATCTGCCACATTAGAGATGAATGTTTTATGTTTGTTTGTGTTGTAGTGTTAATGTCCAGACTGCCAATGTGTTATTTCTCTCATTGTATTTTTAAGTATATTATTGCATTTGTATTCTGTTTATATTGTGAGTGTCTCTCGAGTCAGGCAATGCCAAAATCAAATTGAATAAATAAATACGGAAGTGGAAGGCCCTGAGACAATATCTATGCAGTCCAATTACTGTTTAAAATATTCAGTTAAAGCTTTTGAGTCAAACATGCTTCCAGCATGCATACTTATTTTTTTTTTTAGCGAGAGTGTCAGTTTGAAGCCAAGGCTGGCATAGATGGGACAATGAGTAAAATAGGCAGGGCTACATTATAAATTTAGACAGAGCCAAAATTGTTGTTTCTTCCTGTTTTGGGGAGTGGGCGTTGATTGGGAATTTGCTGTTTTGCTCTTAATTCATGTTAAACCTATTTATAGAATACAATTTTGTGCCACCAATTGTAGTCTGAGAAGAACCTAGGGATGCAAAAAAAAGTGTTTGGGGTTGCATATTGTGTTGGATTCTGGACTTGAGATTGCCCATTCTTGGTGTTTCATTTCCAGATATAATACAACAGTGTTTTTCAACCTTGGCAATTTTAAGATGTGTGGGCCTTCAGCTCCCAGAAGAGTCCTGCCAGCATTTGGAATCAAACAGTTCTTTCAAGGCTATTATATAGGAGCAAGATTGAATTTATCATCAAGCATACACTCAACAGTTAATAATAATAACAGAGTTGGAAGGGACCTTGGAGGTCTTCTAGTCCAACCCCCTGCTTACGCAGGAAACCCTACACTACTTCAGACAGATGGTTATCCAACATCTTCTTAAAATGTCTAGTGTTGGAGCATTCACAACTTCTGGAGGCAAGCTGTTCCACTGATTAATTGTTCTAACTGTCAGGAAATTTCTCCTTAGTTCTAAGTTGCTTCTCTCCTTGTTTAGTTTCTACCCATTGCTTCTTGTTCTACCCTCAGGTGCCTTGGAGAATAGTTTGACTCCCTCTTCTTTGTGGCAACCCCTGAGATATTGGAACACTGCTATCATGTCACCCCTGGTCCTTCTTTTCATTAAACTAGACATACCCAGTTCCTGCAACCGTTCTTCATACTGTATGTTTTAGCTTCCAGTCCCCTAATCATTTTTGTTGCTCTTCTCTGCACTCTTTCTAGAATCTCAACATCCTTTTTACATTGTGGTGACCAAAACTGTATGCAGTATTCCAAGTGTGGCCTTACCAAGGCATTAGAAAGTGGTATTAACACTTCACGTGATCTTGATTCTATCCCTCTGTTAATGCAGCCTAGAACTGTGTTGGTTTTTCTTGCCTAAATTTTTTGCCTAAATTCTTCTAAGTTGACTTTGAAGAATTTACCTTTATGGTAAAATATGTATTAGCAAACATTCCCTTTGTAAGTCACAAATATTTGATTCTTATGCATGATGGGAACACATGAGTCAGAAGATGTATTACTTGTCCACTTCTGATGAATACTTTTTGTTTCCTTTATATTTCTGCGTGTTAAATAATTTTTATAGTTCAAACTCATCTTCATTTGCCTAGCCCATTCCATTCACTTTCTGCCTGAATGAAAGGTGATGTCCTTATATCTTAAAATGATTTTCCAGCATGGAAAAAATGTAATTGTCAGGAGTTTTAAACAATATCACACTAATTTGAATGTTTCTCACAAATAATACAAATGACTCATATGTATAAGTGTGGTTTCAAACTTGGTACCAAAAGAGTAAACGGAAAATATCCCTATGCAATTTAGTTATGTTTTTGTGAAGGTAAAATAAAGTATTTTTGTAAAAAAAAAATTGACATGTTACCACTCTGATTTTACCTTTATTTGGATATGTTTTTATTCCAATAAGAACACACAAACCACCAAGTGAATATTGTGTGTACACCGAGGTGGCGCAGCAGTTAGAGTGTAGTACTGCAGGCTACTTTAGCTGACTATGATCAGCAGTTCAGCTGTTCAAATCTCACCGGCTCAGGGTTGACTCAGCCTTCCATCCTTCCGAGGTAGGTTAAATGAGGACCCAGATTGTTGGGGGCAATATAAATATACATTGCTTAATGGTGTAAACTGCTTAGAGAGTGCTTGCACTATGAAGCGGTATATAAGTCTCATAAATAAATAAATAAATACATACATACATACATACATAAATACATACATACATACATACATACATACATACATAAAGTTAGAGAAATTTCAGACTTGTGGAATCTTCTGTTTTTGCTAGAATACAACCAAGAAATCATCAGCTGAAGCTAGATTTAAAATGGTGATGCAGAGATGGAATTATTTAAAGCTTCCCACTTGCCACACTCATTCATAGTAACATATAAAGTAGTACTATTAAACTCAGGTATATCTGAGTTGTTGAAAAATCTGTCTGAATATCCTAACACAACACATTTAAACTGCCCACCAGAGAAATGCAAGGCAATAAACTAATAATCAAATTTTACAAGGATGGAATGCTGAGGCTGGGACAGAACTGTTTTGATTAAATTTCTGGTAGTCACAAATGCTCCAATCACCCAGAGATCTATTCAGATCTATTCTTGGTCCACCTTGGTGCTAAAATACCATGCATAGTACCTCATGCTCTAGACCAGGGGTGTCAAACTCACGGCGTCATGGCGTCATCACGTGACATATCAGGACTCCCCCCACTTTGCTAAACTGGGCATGGGCGTGGCTAGCATGTGAGGCATCTGGCCCGCGGGCCAGGAATTTGACAGACCTGCTCTAGACCCAGTGTTTCCTAGCCTTGGCAACTTGAAGATTTAGGGACTTCAACTCTCAGAATTGAAGCTATGCCAGGTAGTGAATTTTGGGAATTGAAGTCCACACATTTTCAAGTTGCCAAGGTTGAGAAACACTGCTCTAGAATTCAAATTTCTGTTGTTTTGTGCTTGGGATATTGATGGGATTTTCAGCCCAATGATTTGCTGACTGGTTTGAAAAGCATTCTCTAAGGAAGAACCTCTTTTCTCAAACAGCATCTCCTAGCTAGTAGCTTCAGTATCTTTCTGCTGTAATCACACATATATATCTTCTTCTTAATTACAATCATGTGATTTGTTTTGGTGTATTTCTCCCCCTCCCTTATTTATATATTATTATTTAGGCGACATGCTTGCTTCTAAGCACTTAATTATCCTCCTGGGATGTGTTTCATTTATTCATTAAGGCAAGATACTGAGCTGCTGTTTTGCTTTATTTCCCTATGCATTCTCATTTTAACAATATTGAAACAAATGAAACAGGCTTGTAAAGTCTGTCCTGATTTGTGGCATCTTTTCATTTGACTGCTTGGATGCCCTGACACCATGCTGAAGAAAGCTTGCAGGAAGTTGTGAGGAGTTATTTGTTTGGCAAACAGAAGATCCTTGAAAATTGGAAGGTAAATCATGTCACTGGTTCAAGCCAAGAGAGCATGCCGCTGACTTGAGAACAGAAAGCCACATGGAATCAGCAAGGCCCGTGCCAAGTCCTCTGGCATGCAATGTCTTGCAGCAGCCTGCAGACTCCTCTGGATATGGAGCTGGCAAAGCCTATGCAGTCCCACTGCCATGCTGCTTGAGGCAGGACAGCTGTGCCACATGCCTGACTTATAGCAGGTCATCTGCAAAAAAGAAAAAAAATGGTCAATCACTTTCCATTGCATTATGTTCTCTGCATTGTGTGACACAACCAACAGCTGCGAGTAGTACTGTCAGTGAGAAAGAAGATAAACAAAAGGGGGAATTGGGCAAACCAGGAGTGGAATGAAAAGTTTCAGAATTCCTCATTTTGCATTTCTCCATATTATATGTACATTGAGAGCTTCTGCACTGGAGACAAATTCCTTGTGTCTAATCATACTGGGCCAAATAAAGTATTCTATTCTATATTCTCTTCTTTTTATTATTCTATATTCTATTCCATTCCATGTATGATTGTTAACACTTCCAAGAATTGCCCAAAAGGTAATGAATGTGTAGTCCTATGTACAATTATGGCTCCTTTGCAGTTCAACCCTCTCAGAAAGTTTTGATTTATGACTTTATAATTCCTGGCTTCTTTCCTTAATTCTTCCTAGATAAAATGACATCTCTGAATTAAGTTCAGTTACTGATTACTTTATTGACATGTTGATGTAACAACATAGAAATGGTTTGCTATTCCTTCTTCTGGCATACTTTTTGAACTTCTGAATATGTCCTACAGTTATGGTGGTCTCCCCTCCAAGCCTTAACCATGGCTGAAACTGCTTAACTGTTTGAGGTTTGACAAAATCAGCTAAGTGCTCCCATTTATTTTAGATCTTCTCTCTATTGGTTCAGAAATATCACTCCATGATCTGTGACAGAAGTCAAAGCAATTGCTGACAGCCAATTTTAAACTACATTATTCAGCAAGAACAAATGGTTAAAATGGAGGAGCCACAGGCAACCTTTAAGGCCACCTTGGAAGGAAATTATTTTCAGGGAGGCATTTACATTTCTCAAATATTTAGTCTCTCTCTCTCTCTCTCTCTCTCTCTCTCTCTCTCTCTCTCTCTCTCTCTCTCTCTCTCTCTCTCTCTCTCTCTCTCTCTCTCTCTCTCTCTCCCCCCCCAATTTCCATCTATTTTCATCTCTTTTCCGTGCATTGCTCTATAGCTCTAAGGAGAAGAGGAAGAGTATGGATGAATGATACCATGTCCTGTAATTCAAAATAGCATCAAATCAGTCTGCAGAGCTAGCAAAATCTAACATTGAGTGCCCTTCATTTCAAGCCTGAAAAACTGCAGAGTGTCATCC
The DNA here is from genome assembly GCA_023053685.1 of Diadophis punctatus similis. Lineage (NCBI taxonomy): Eukaryota > Metazoa > Chordata > Lepidosauria > Squamata > Dipsadidae > Diadophis > Diadophis punctatus. The sequence goes on from JALIGW010000003.1 coordinate 22,402,895, forward strand.
ATGAAATTCATTCTGAGTTTGTTAAATATGTTAAGAATTCCATCCATGCAGTAATTGGTGATAATCAGAGAATGTTTGTTAGATTTTCATAGGGAGAGAGATTAAGAGCTCCTCAAAACATTCAAGACAGAGAATGCCTTTGGTTCTGGTACAATTGTTCTCTGGAGCCCTCACTGTTTTTATTATTTTCCTGGAGAAGGAAGGAAGGATGGAAGATTGAATTTATATACATATTTAATTGTTTCCCATCTGTTTAGAGACATTCTGGAAATATAAATAGCTAAGGTTCCATCCTTCATGTTTCCAGTTTTTTTCTGGTGGTTGCTGGATCTGCAACCATGACATATACTGACATTTCTTGCAAAAGCTCCTTCCAATTTTGGCAAATCCTTCCTGCCAAATTCGCAAAATATCTGGATAAGGAAGTACAACAATCACATAAAAGGGTCACATTAAATAGTGAGATGGGTGGCATATAAATTTAATAAGTAAATAAAATAAAAAGGGAAGGGAAGTGTGGGTATAAAAATATGACATATTGTATCTGGTAGTTACAGAATGATGCATTTATCAACCTTGATTTGAATTAATCAAATGGACCAGGATGGCTGACATGCATGAAAGGAATAGAAAATTCAGCATCCTAATCACTTTTGCATCAAATCCTGCCTGTCTGTAATGTGTTGTATTTCGGGAAAGCTACTGTCCAAGCATGATAATTGCTCATCTATACTAATTTAAATTGGGAGAAAAATAATAATAAAAATCTTTCTGGAACAAAAAATAATGGAGGCACTTGATGAGATTACGTAAGGGTGATTTCAGGGGTGAATAATTTACCTCTTTAAAACATTTTTGTTTTTGCTTTAAATCAGAGAATTGAACCAGGTTGATTTGGTGGCTGCAAATAAAAGAGAAAATTATAACAAAAGCACCTTACAGCTTGCCTTTCATTTGTTCAGTTTTGTTTTTAAACTGAACCTCTAGAAGTAGACCATCAAATTATGTCAAATATGTTTTTCTTACAACAACCTAGCCACCGATATTGAAAGTCTAGATTCAGCAGTACTGAACACTCCAAAACTCCAGAATAAATAGTATAGAGAGAATAAATCATGTGTCAAATAAAGCTGTTACAAATGCAGACTTTTGTAAAGACTCATCAATAGGCTCCTCCCCCTGTAATTATGTCAGACTTCTTTTTTCCTAATGACAGCAGAACTGTTTTATTGTACCAATATATTCATATGCATGGATTGAAATAACATATTAACAGATTAATAGAATTGGAAGGGACCTTGTAGGTCATTTGGTCCAACCCCCTGCTCAAGCAGGAGACCCTAAACCATTTCTGACAAATGGCAGTCCAATCTCTTCTTGAAAGTCTCAAGTGATGAAGATCCCACAACTTCCGAGGGCAAGCTGTTCCATTGGTTGATTGTTCTCACTGTCAGAAAGTTCCTCCTTATTTCTAGGTTGAATCTCTCCTTGATCAGTTTCCATCCATTATTCCTTGTCTGTCCTTTGGGTGCTTTGGAGAATAGCTTGACCCCCTCCTCGTCACTGGAATAATGTTTGCCTCTCAAACCCTCTTTCATGGGGCCGAAGAGATGATAGTCTGAAGGTGCTAAATCTGGTGAGTATGGAGGATTATTATTCCAGTGACGAGGAAGTGAAAACTGCAGTGAAGAAGTGGCTCAAAGAACAGTCAACAAAATTTTACGAGACAGGGATACATGCTCTCATTCGAAGGTGGAACATTGCTATTGAGAGAAATGGACCTCAACTATGTAGAGAAGTAGAGATATGATCCACAGAGGACCAGCTTCATTTTGATGTATGCTACATGTTCCTGTGTTGGTAATTATACCTATACTAAAGAAAATGCCATTACCTTTTGACTCACCCTCGTAGTTCCACCCTTTCTTTAAGTCTGTAACCAGCCAACTAATTCATCTGATTTTTCATCATCTGCCCACCATGAGAGCAGACAGAAATGCCCTTCAACTTCTCCTCCAGCCCATCCTACTAGTCAATAATATATGGTTTGTAGGTCTGCTAGCCTATAGGGATAACCTCATAAACTCAGTGACAAAAGGAATCCCTTCAGTCCTCAGTGACAGAGACACAGTGTTACTAATCTACAGTAGTTCCTATGTATGGTGAGATGTTTTCCTTGTTTTTTCCACCATCATTTTCTCATTATATAGCCCAGAGGTCTTCAAACTTGGCAACTTTAAGACTTGTGGAGTTCAATTCCCAGAATTCTCCAGCCAGCATAGCTGGCTGGAGAATTCTGGGAGTTGAAGTCCACAAGTCTTAAAGTTGCCAAGTTTGGCGACCCCTTATATAGCCCTTTAACACGGGAAAGCTATTACTTTCTCACAATTTGCTGGAAACAAAATTGAAATGGAGGATCCTCATATAACATACATAATATAATGCTGTAATTTCTACCAATGTCTGTTACATTTACTTCTAAGTACTTTAGAATACTTCTAAATTCTGGACAAGAAAGTTCCCTGTACACAAATTAAATGCTAACTTCCTACAGGTTCTATTTTATTGCTTCCTGTTCAACCCAGATTAATGTTGAGCTAAATTCTCAGCTTCTACTGTATGTCTCATTGATGACTGGTTTCCTTGCCTTTTCATCCTTTTCTTTCCTATCTATCATGTTTTGCTGTATCAGAAACAAATAGGGGAAACAATGCAATCAAACTATAATTAAATCTGCATCTTGCAAGGGACATAAACTGAATAATTAATCCCTGAACTACATTTAACAAAAAGCAATAAAATGGACAGAAGCTGCAAGGAGGACTTGTTGAATTAATATTGCACAAATAGACCTTTGTGGACTGCAACCTGCTTGTAATTGCTTGTAAGTAAACATTAGAGAAAGAGCCTTGATACAGTGAGGACAAAGCTTCTAGAATAATAGCCATTAAAGCCCTCAATACTGCTTTGCCAGTCCACACTGGACTGGCTGGCTTTTTAATTAACTTCTATTAAGAATGAAAGAAAAGCCACAGAATACAGAGAACAATGGAGAAATCTGGAATGCAGCAACTTGTCAATGACTTCATCTGCATTCAATATAAAAATGAGCGAGCAAATAATTGCAAAGATCATCCCTTCCAAAGAAAAGAGCTGACACACGATCAACTCTGGAGCAACACATAATGTTCAACTTTTATGTTCCAACTTTTTCTTGCCTCTTATGTGTTCCCTACTTGGTCCTTAGTCTTTAAATTGATACTTGAATGCACAAGGAGAACACTGCAAGTCTATTTTCCTAACTATGTTCAAAATAAGATGTACAGCTTTCCAGTCCAGAATGAAATAAAACTGATTTGAAAAGATTTGTGGGGGAAAATGAATGGATGAAAAAGGCTACTTTTATAGATCCAGTCTGAATACAAACCCTCCTGTAACATTGTTAGTTATTCAGAGATTCAAAGCAACTGGCTATCCTTGAGCAATTGACTTTCTGGGATATAGAAAGGCCTTCCAGTTTCTGAATCCCAGATCATAATAAAAATGAAGATTTATTTTATTTATTTATTTTATTTATTTGTCAAGCATGTATTAGATAACAGATATAGATATAAACATGGTTATTAATACATGAAATGTATATGAATAAAAGGGGACATAAGGGCAGGATTTTCATCTTCAGTGATCTTATCACAAAGCTTAGTTTTTCAATGTTTGCTAAGAACCATTTAATACTACCATGCAGGCAGACAAACCGAAACATTATACAGAAAATAAAGAACTACATAAGAAAAATTGCAGTTTTCTGGTAACTGTAACAATCCATTCACATATACAGTAGCTTATCCCATTCCCACAGCATTAAGTGTGCTGAATTCATTTATCTTGAGATTTAACCCGATACAATCTATCAAGTTGCTCCAACTCTATTCTTTGACTTTACAATTTTAAAAACCGGTTTAATTCGATCTATATTTCAAACTGTCTTGTAGATAAGCATCTTTTCTGCAAGGCTATATTTGGTTTGTAAGGACATTTGTGTTAAAGAAATTGGTGTCATTATTTTATGGGGAAACAATGGTAGTGTAGCTGCACACCTGAATCTTAACTCTGGCCTCAGTGAAAAATGCCTCTCAACCCTTCCAACTATTTGACAGATGTGACAGCAGATCTCTTTTATTTATTTTGCAAACATGATTATTGATCATGTCTGCAGCACATTTGATGTATGCTGAGTTGCTGAAAATCCTTATTTCAGTCATGCTTGGAGCAGTCCCAGAAGACAAGTCTTTGCTATTCTCTTTTTAGTAATGGGAAAATGAAGCTGAGATATGCATCCCTTGTACACATCTAGAAAAAAACCTGAATTTCAGCTGAGAGCCTAAATGTATTATTCTTACAGTGACTGTTTTCATCATTGATTGTTAATAATGCCTAATATTTAATGTTAGTATTTATTAAAAGTAGGCAGATCCTTAGAGTGTTATTCTAAAGCGTGGGTGTGGTCTGAACCAGGCATCTGGAATACTACTATAAAGGGAACACTGCGTAATTCATTTAAAGCAGTAGTAGAGATTCTGTGGTCCTCCACATTAGTGGGCCACAGGTCCTCAAACACCTTACTGTTGGCCACAGTGGTTTGGCACTGGGAGTCATATTTAAACACATCTACATAGCTACTGTATTTTTTTGGAGTATAAGAAGCACCAGAGTATAAGAAGCACCTTAGTTTTGGGGGAGGAAAATAGGGAAAAAATCTACCTACCAGGTATTCATCTGGCTAGCGTCCTTAGTCTGTTCAGCTTCAGCGCATTGTTTTATCCCCTGGTTAGGGCTGAAAAAAATATTCTTTGAAGGGAATAGGAATGAAAACAAAGAAAGCAAAGACTTAGGGCTGGAAAAACTACTTCAGAGAGAGTAGGAATAAAAAAATGCTGCAAGCTGGTAAGATCGTTAGCACCTCGTTAGGGCAGAAAAGACCTTTTTCAGAGGGAGTAGGAATGAAAACAAGCCTGCAAAGACTTAGGGCTGGAAAAAATTTCTTTGGACGGAGTAGGAAGCCAGAAAGATCGTTAGCACCTCGTTAGGGCTGGGGAAAAAAAGCTTAGAAAAAGCTATATTCGGAGTATAAGACACACCCAAATTTTCAGCCTCTTTTAGGGAGGAAAAAGGTGCGTCTTATACTCCAAAAATACGGTATTTGTTCTCCAGCTTTGTTACTTACTTACTTACTTACTTACTTAATTTAATTTGTATCTTGCCTTTATTATTTTTGGCAATACAGCTGTTAAGATGCTGGGCTTGTCAGCTGGAAAGCTGGCAGCCCAGGTTTGAGACCCAAGTGCCACAGGATGGAGTGAGCTCCCATCCTCGCCCTAGCTCCTGCCAACCTAGCAGTTCAAAAACATGTGAGCAGATAAATAGGTACCACTTCAGTGGGAAGGTAACAGCACTCTGTGACTTCATATTGGCCACATGACCACAGAATTGTCTTCAAATTGCGCTGGCTCAATGGCCTCAAAATGGAGTTGAGCACTGCCCCCTGTGTTCAGCAACTATTAGTGGAGTAAAATCTACAAGGACTCCTTTATTATTTTTTGCAAATAATTCAAGGCAGCAAACATATTCAATGCATGTTCCTCTTATTTTCCCCACAAAAACAACCCTGTGATGTGGGTTGGTCTGAGAGAGAATGGCTGGCCCAAAGTCACCCAACTGGCTTTCATGCTAAGGCGGGACTTAAACTCACAGTCCCCTGCTTTCTAGCTCGCAGTGCCTTAACCACTGCAAACTTCCTGAATCCCTTTTAAGGACTTTTGCATCAGGTTCTATAGCTGATATACAGTATCTGTAGAAGACCTGATAACATTTGTGCAAAATCTTCTCAGAACAACAGTGTCCTCTTCAGCACAAAAAATAAAACTGCTGATTTCTTAATCCATTCATTCTGTCTTGCAATAGCTTTATGGGTGGAATCACAAATTTGGCAGGAATGTGAATCTTGATTAGGATTTCTTGCTTCTATTGCTAAACATGTAAGGGTTTGGAGTTTTTTTGTTTGTTTTTGTTTTTGTATTGGGATAAGCCTTATGGGTTCAGAATAACTGTTGTTTTAGCCAGGAAAGAGAAGAAAAATACAATTGCAGGAGATGATATATAAAGAAAAATCTGTTTGTGAACTTAGAAATGACTAAATCAAGTCAGCAGTTCAAAAGGGGTTTTATTTATTTGTTTATTTATTTGCTGTTCTTATATGCCGCCCTACTCCCTGGGGACTCAGGGCGGCGTACAACAGAATATAAGAACAATATAAAAAACAGTAACAAAAAATAATAAATGATTTAAAACAGTAATTAATTAAAAAATTAAAAAGCTAAACAACATATTCATATCTGGGGGAGACCTAAGATGTTCATCGGTCACATCACCCCACCTGCAGGAAGAGCCTTGTCTTAATAGCTTTCTGGAAGGCCAGCAAGGTGGGGATAGATCGGATCTCTGGGGGTAGATGGTTCCAGAGAATCAAAGCTCCCACAGAGAAGACTCTCCCCCTTGGTCCCGCCAACCGACATTGTTTGGTTGAAGGGACCTGGAGGAGACCGACTCTGTGGGACCTAACTAATTGTAGGGATGTATGAGGTAGGATGTGGTCCCAGAGATAACCTGGTCCTAAGCCATGTAGGGCTTTAAAGATGATAATCAACACCTGAATTTCACCTGGAGACCAATGGGCAACCAATGCAGCTGGCAGAGAATGGGTGTTACGTGGGTGTATCTGAAGACACCCACCAAAGCTCGCGCAGCCGCATTTTGCACCAATTGCAGTCTCCGAATACTTTTCAAGGGTAGCCCCATGTAGGGTTGAACAGGTCATGGACTTACAGTGTTATACTTCTGTTTATTTGGGATTGTCTTTTTAAGGAAACAAGACTCCAATCTTCCTTTCCTGCTTGAATGTAAATCAAGCATAACTCTCTTGACAGTGTTGGAGTCACAGTTATTACTAATATTATACAGCAGCATGAAGGAGCACCGACTGAGATCAAAGCTGTATCATTTCTCAATTAGACTTTCCACCAGGGATAACTTGTCACATATCCTGCCACTGCTGCTGCCTATAAAATCCTATTAAGCGCTTGGTCTCAATGATATCTGGAGGCCACAGTTTCCACAGGTTAATTATGTGTTCGTTGTAAAAGATTTTTTAAAAAAGATGGGGGGGGCGGGGAGGGATCTTTCTCATTCTGCAGTGTAAGAGACAGGTTTTTTAGCAGTGTAAGGAATGTTGTTTTTGGCAGAACACAATTTAAGTTTTGGGATTCTGTGCAGGTTGATATGAGAGTTTCTTATATGGTAAGAAAACTTGTGAAGTAGCTAATTATGGCAAGTTCTGAATAATTCTGTGAAGATGGAAAATGGGCCATTTGTATTTCGCAAGGATAGATCAACTGGTGTCTATGTGTTTACATGTGTGGCTGGGTATATGGCTACCTTTTAAAATGTTTTTTAAAAAAACTATAATAGTAATTGTAATGTGCTGTGTCTAGTAAAACTTTAATACACTAAAGTTACTATGTTTACAGTCTACTTCATAGACAACTTTCTACTATGACAAATATCCAATCCACATTTTAAAAATTGTACAGAAATTGACCAAAACTGTGACCAAATCATCATATGATGATAAATTAGATTTTTTTATTCTGACCTTTTTATATATCAAGGCAACAAAAAATCCTAATACTCCTGTCTCCTATTTTCCCCATAACAGCCCTGAGAAGGGTGGGAAAGAGTGACCAGCCCAATGTCAGCTATCTGGCAGTTACCACTTGTTTTATAAGCTTTGTGAGATGATTAAAAAAAGTTCTATCTTCTTTTTTTTTAACTTCTCCACCCACAACCATATATCATCATATACTGTAGCTACGGAGGATTTATATGAGAAGTACCAGAAAAGACTTGTATTCTTCAAGGGGTTCTAGCAATTTTTTAAACTAAAGTATTTGAATATTTAAAAAATTAAAGGAATTTTCCAGCTACATTGTCAAACTTAACAAAATTAAGACCCCCATACAACCCGCTACAAATATATTCTAGAAAAGACAAAATGCTAACCAGAATTTGCCCTGCTTAGTATCTACTTCATTTGGGATTTTTCTGAAGCAAAACGCAATTGTTATTCCCACAGGATTTTCTACCCATAAAACCAAGCACTGCAGTGAATACAGTGAAATCTGATAGCAACAAAGACTCGTGTTTTCTTTTTCTTTCTAGAACCTTCTTTGCTTTCATATTATATATTTTTAAACTGTAAACCTTATAATAGGGATTTGCTGACATTAGCTGTTCTTTAAAAAGCTAAGAAGGAAATTACTTGTATCAGAAAATACTTCTGGGAAAAATTAATGAAAAACTAACTAGTTGAAATTAAAAGACAGCTGTGTTAAAAATAAGCTAAGTTAACTTGTAAGCTAAAAATGCACTTTCATCTGGTTAATAGGCAAGTTTTAAAAAAGAGCAATTACTGCAAATCAGTTAATTCATAACAAATCCCTGAAATGTAATGCTTATTAACACTTCCATCCCTAAAGCAGAGGTTTAAATATTATATGAGGTTGTTTTCTATTAGTTCACAAAAGAAAATTATTTTTTTCTAAAAACTTGTGTTGCTTTTCTTGAAAAACTATGATATACTTTTCTTTTTTCTTTTCTTTTTTAATTTTTATTATTTTTTAAAAAAATAAAAGAATTTCCTTTTTACAACATTTGCATATCGGTATACATTCACAGTTTTTCTACTTCCCCCATCCTATTAACATATCTATACATATGGTTCCCTTGTCCTATACATGTTATACATGCTAATATATTCATGTATCATTTTACAAACATCCTATATGTTTATACCATCTTACTGTTAATTCCTCGTTTCCATCTGTTAAGTATTTTCTTATTTGTTGTTCCTATCTTCTAACCATTTGTACCATTTTTCCCATACTAAATAGTACTCCGTTTCATCTTTATTTTTTATTTCTTTCGTCAATTTATCCATTTCTAGAACAATTTAACCCAATCTAGAACTTTTCTTATCACATTTTCATCTGTTGGTATAATGTTGTTTTTCTAGTTTTGTGCGTATGTGATTCTAGCTGCAGTTATAATATGTAATATTAGATATTGTATTTTTTGTCGTATTTTCTTGTGATTATGCCTAGTAAAAATAGTTCCGGTTTCAAATCTATTTGATGTTCTGTTATCTCCTCGCCATTTTCTTATTTTGGTCCAATATTTTTTCACTATTGCACATGTCCACCATAGATGGTAATATGTCCCTTGCGTTTGTTTACACTTCCAACAGATTGGTGATGTATTCGGGAACATCCTAGCCAGTCTCGCTGGTGGGAGGTGCCACCTCTAGAACATTTTGTACAAGTTCTCTTTATAAGCCGCTGACATAGTTAATTTATAATTTGTTTCCCATAATTTCTCCCATTTCTCCAATTCTATACTATATCCAAATTTTTGGCCCATGTTATCATTGTTTCTTTGACTACCTCCTCCTCCATTTTATATCTTAGTAAATAGTTGTATATTATCCTAATCAATTTTTCTTCTTATGATATACTTTTCATAGTATTCTAAAGGCATAAAAATATTGTATTAGATTCATCTTACATACTTCACATAGCATACTTTATAAAAATTAGTGAATTACCTGTTTGTCTATAATGTTGTCTATGTCTACCAAAATAATCAGAAAAAGGCTGTTTTTCTTTATAGTAACACTTTTTCCCATACCATCTCCTCTGCCCCAAATCCTTCAAAGTATAACAAAGGGCTAAGTAATACATTTGAATTAAAAATAATAAAATTTCTCATTAAATCAAATTTGATTGGAATGCTGCGATATTCAGTGTGTGCATCTTTGTTTGTTGTGAACACACATTGCACTTTTTTGGGACAGCGAGGCTCTTAAGTCAGAAAAAGAGGCAAATTGTTAAAAAGAAAAAAAAATACAAAGAAAGAGAGAAAAATGCCAGAAGAGACCAAAGAGGAAAATTCAAGAGAGCCTTTCTATATTCTGCAATGTGACTTTTAAAATACATATATTTTAGTACCAAAATATTAAACCTTAAAATTAAACATTTGGCAGTAGAACTCTAAAACCAGACATAGTATCTGAAATAACTTTATCACAAAATTCTATAGGCATAAATTTCTGATACATTTCGAGAATAATAGTTTATTTTCTCTTATATCTGGGATGATGAGGTTGATGTAGCAATAAAAGGGATTGCATTCCTAAGTGGATTGTTGGCTCTCTATTTGCTGGTGTTTCTTCCCTTTCCTGTAGCTAGTGTTGATTTTTGCAATTAGAAGTGTACATACACAAGGACACTACTTGTTCCAGGAGGCAAAAACATATTCTGTCTCATTCCAGTGCAGAACAATAAAATAATGCAGGCTCTACCAGAAGGTTCTGAATGATATGACCAGGGGTCTCCAACCTTGGCAACTTTAAGACTTGTGGACTTCAACTCCTAGAGTTCCTCAGCCAGCTTTGCTGGCTGAGGAACTCTGGGAATTGAAGTCCACAAGTCTTAAAGTTGTCAAGGTTGGAGACCCCTGAATTTATGAACAGTTTGACAGCATAAGTAATAATCTAGAGAGGGGATTTACTGGAGGTGTTTGGACAGAGCCTTGATAGTGATCTCTCACAATTCATGGCTTCAATAACTACCCTACCAGCTCTGTGATTCCATGATTTTTGTTTAAATATTAAACATAAATAATATCACTATTAATGTTTCCTTTAAAAATACTTAGTATTTTCTATTGTATAAAAAGTAGTAATATATACAGGTAGTCCTTGACTTACGACCACAATTAAGCCCAAAATTTCTGTTGTTTAAGGGAGCCATTTGTTAAGTGAGTTTTGCCCCATTGATTTTCCGTGTCAAAAGGTCTCAAAAGGTGATCACACGACCTTGGGCCACAGTAACGGTCATAAGTATGAGTCAGATGTCAAGCATATGAATTTTGATCACGTGATTAGGGGGATGCTACAAAGGTCGTAAGTGTGAAAAGTGGTCATAAGTCACTTTTTTCAGTGCTGCTGTAACTTTGAACGGTCATTAAATGAACTGTTGTACGTTGAGGATTATCTGTATTAGCAGTCTCCAACTTTGCTGGCTTTGTGGGGGGAGGAGGGATGCTTCCGCATGAAGAGCAAGTGAGCATGTGCACAGATCCATTTGCGCAAACGGCAGGCACACATGCACACTGCTCTAACAAATGGAGCTGTGTGCGCAGTCTCGCCTGCTGCACACATAAGTGAAGCTGCACACGCATGTTTGTATTTGCCCACCGCTTCTGCGACCCTGTTCTAAATGGGCCACAGCCAGGTAGTAGGCCACAGACCAGGGGTACATTATTTTTATATAGAATTGTATTGTATTTTAAAAATGTATATGTTACAGAGAAAATACAATAAAATAAAACCTTATATTCAATGACATGAAGGAAGGAAGGAAGGAAGGAAGGAAGGAAGGAAGGGAGGGAGGGAGGGAGGGAGGGAGGGAGGGAGGGAGGAAAGAGGGAAGGAAGGAAGGGAGGGAGAGAGGAAGGAAGGAAGGAAGGGAGGGAGGGAGGGAGGGAGGAAGGAAGGAAGGAAGGAAGTTCTAAGAAATAATGAAAAAATGGTGAGGGGAACTACTATGACCTAAACCTTCAAATGCCTAAACTGTTTCTAATTCATTATATGTATGTGCCTACTTAAAGAGAAAATTCAGTTTATTAAAATTATATAATTTTCTTTTTTCAATATTATGATTCAGTTTTAGAGCAATGAATTGAATCTAGTCTATACAGAATCATGACCCTATGATTCCATATTGTTTGAAGATGATAATTACAAATTAGTCTGCCTTTTGTGCCTTTATAAAAACCCCGCATAATTCCTATCTGTGTCATTGCTTTATGCTGTTCAGTTGATTCTGTTGAGTGTGTATATTTGGAATATTGCAACAGTATCTAAAAATGAGCACCTTCTATTTTACTGCAATTGGTGCAAATCTGGCACTTTTGTGAGAAAATGTTGGGTTTACTATATTTGTTCTGATACCAAAATACATTTTCTGTCCTTGTATAGAATCCAAATCTCGAGACATTTTTAATAACAGATGAGTTCTCTTTCCCCCTTTTACTAGTCCGATATTCTCTATGATAATTATTTGGACAAAGATTTCAGTGTAAAGAATTTGATGGGTGTCATTGTCACTCCACAAGTGAGATGGGTAAAATAGAGTCCGATATAGAGATGGATGGTTGAAGAAAAATTTGATGAATGGATGAATCTTCAGACAGATTTATAAGAAAGATGCACATTCTTGCTGATGATAATTTTTTTGCGACCAAGAAAACACATGATAACTGATAACCCATGGCAATGCAACACTGAAGGCTTAGGTATGCTAATTAGAATGTAAATCCAACTGAACTCCTTGGGCATTATTTCTGATTGGTCTTTGCTGAGTTACATGTAACTCAGTATAGAATAGGATGCTCTCCAAATGTTGCTAGACTGTATTTTCCAGCATCGCTCATAACTGGCTGTGGTACTAGCTGAGGATATTGGGAGTTATAGTTCCTCTAAAGAGTTAGACCGTATTTGTTCATAAGATATACTTATTGACAGGAGCAGCTATTACATCATCTTATTTTCTGGGTATTATTAATTAGCACTCCAGTGTGTTGTTTAAAGAAATATGCAGCTTATAATTCTTGAACATTTTAACTCCTTATGTGTGCCTGAATATTTGGAGCCAAGTGGAAGAAGAAGCCTTATTTTTATAAAATTCCCTGATCCAAATATTTTTTTTTAATTCCTTCACTAGGACATGTGGAATTTTCATGGCATACAATTTTGTATTCCTCTGTTTTCCTTTGTTTATACAACATATCTTATAATAGCTGTACAACATCAACTATAAAGAGATTGACTCTGAAAAGGGAGTGGCCAGTTTGAATTTTGCAAGGAAATAGACAGCAACTGATCCAATTGTCATCAAATGTGAAGACTTTCTTTTTTAAAAAATTGTAAAATTGAATGTCTTTGAACTTTCAAATAATCAGGCACACTGCACTGGGTCATCCACAGATGAGGTTAATTTATTTATCTATATATAACTTGATCTCTTCAGAGACTTGGGTTGCAATCTTACACAATCAAAATTTGTGACTACTATAAAGATATTTCTCTTTTGTCAGATATCTAATGGATTGTTTATTTTAGTTTTAATTTTAATATATCTTAACCTTTAATATTCCTTTTTTAAATGTTAACTGCCTTGAATACTCAACAAAGCAGGAAGGCACAATATACATTAATTAAATGAACAAACAGTGAATATTCTCAGGTAGATTTGGAGCAAGCTAGGGGTATAGAGGTTAGACAGTAAATGTATTTATGCAATTATCCAGATTCAATCCCAAAAGGTGCTAGCTTGGAAATAAATGCAGTTGCTTTAACCAGGTGCTGACAGGTATATCCCTGCACATTGCAAAACAACTTTCTGATATCAAATCTGAAGCATTTCACAGCACTTTTATCTAACATTACTTGACAGTTCAATTGAAAAGCATGTCTGAATTGGTACTTCATGATATTAACAACAGCTACCCTACTCACTACTTAATCAGAAGCAAAGAGACATTTGAATTATATTGCTAAGCATTATCAAAATATTTAGCACTCTTAACCAGATCTGAAATTGTTTACCATGTGTCTCTTGAAATATCTCCTTTTCCTTGCATACCTAGATATAGTAACTGTAAGAAGATCCTCTATTGGTTAAATATAGAAAATATACAAGAGAGAGAGAGAGGGAGACAGAGACAGAGGCAGAGACAGAGAAAGAGACAGACAGACACACCCAGGACCTTTACATGACATTTCCTGTGCTACTACTCCCAGGCCGGCTTACAGATGAAGAAAGTAATGGTCAGTCCTCAGCAATGTAATATAATTGGTAGCCATAGCAACTGGAAGATATTTGAGCCTGATGCAAAACTTTTTCTTCCTACTGCTGAAATTATGCAGTATAAACAGAAGCTTCAAATCAACTTCTATAATGTGGATCCATTCAGATGGAGTTGCTTCTTCCCACCAGTCTTGAAGACCAAAGTAGCTATCTTCTTTTAAGGGATGCCTTTGTTCACCAACTGCCCTAATCTTTAGACTTTGACAGCAACTCCCTAAAATCTCTTAGTATGAAATAGCTATAAGGCAGTTCTAAATAAATTTACTAGTAGTTCAACCTTTTACTGATAAAACCCTGTTATTGTAATAGATGATCTGAATATGTAGATCACGGGTGTCAAACTCACGGTATCACGTTGCTGTCACATGATGTTTTGCATTTTTCCCATTCGCGGTGGGGTGGGCGTGGCTTGCACGTGATGCATCCCGCCTGCAGGCCGCCAGTTTGACACCCCTGAGAGATGTCAGTCTATATATCCCTTAAGGTGCCTATCAGAGTACACTAGGTCAGGGTTTCTCAATCTCAGCAACTTTAAGATGTTTGGGCTCCATCTCCTAGAATATCTCAGCCAGCATGGGGCATTCTGGGAGTTGGTGTCTACACATCTTAAAAGTTGCTGAAGTTGAGAAACACTGGATTAGGTGATGCACTTTCTAAACAGAGCTGGCCCATCCTGCTATAAGCTTCCCTCCCAGCCCTACGCTAAACTGTCACACAATGCAAGCTCCACATTCAGACAAGCAGTCAATATGGAGTGAAGCATGACTCTTGCTCACATATCTAGGGAAGCAGATTGCCCTCCCCCCTCCCACCTTTCTTATAAACCCCCAGAGTTACATTTTCAGGGAAAACCCCCAGAATTACAATTCCAGGGAACAAGGCAGTAAATTGTGTTTGTTTCAGCGGTGGGTTGCTCCCAGTTCGGCTCAGTTCTAAGAACCGGTAGCGCTGGTGGCGGGAGGCTCCGCCCACCCACTCAGGAAGTTTCTGCGCATGCAGAACTGGTAGTAAATGGTTTTAGAACCCACTACTGGTTTGTTTGTTTGTTTGTTTGTTTGTTTTTTGTTTCACAAAGAGATCAGGAAGCCTCATCTTCCCAATAAGTTTGATCAAAGGCTGGCAGTATTCCAAGAAGTTGGTGCAGGATCCAAGGAAAAGGAGCTAAAATTTTTCATCAAGCAGGTTATAATTTAAGAATAGGTACCTGATTTAGGCAAAAGCAACATTAAATTTAAATTTTCTTTGCTGAGTGTGATAAACAGTCTTTAGATGTCTGTATACAACTAGAGCAACTGTATGTTTTAGGGCAGCCCTGCAACAAGCCTCAAGTAATTTCCAGAAGATCTAGTATTTAAACAATGTTATAACAATTCCTACTTGTAGTGGACCAGTGCCATCTTCTGATCCACTTGGAGCATTGCATCATCAGTTGAATGTCTTCTCTTTTAAAAAAAAATCAAACTGAACCTACCTCCTTTAATACTGAAAGTTTACATGTTGGTTATTTAAAATGATAATATACATTAAAAAAATACAGTTTTGATTTGTTGTTGCCTGTGAGATTCATTGGTTCTCCAAAAGGAAAAGGAAGGACTGAAACCTCTACTAGGTGGCTAGGGGGACCTTTGCACAGGTTCGCCTGGTGCACCAATTGTGACCCTACTTGGAGAGGGAGGCTCTACTCACAGTCACTCACGCCCTTATCACCTCCCAGCTGGATTACTGCAATGCGCTCTACATGGGATTACCCTTGAAGAGTGTCCGGAGACTACACTTGCTGCAAAATGCAGCTGCACGAGCTGTGGTAGGTGTGCCTAGATACACCCACGTGACACCTATCCTCCGCCAGCTGCATTGGCTGCCCATTAGTCTCCGGATTCAATTTAAGGTGTTGGTTTTGACCTTTAAAGCCCTACATGGCTCAGGGCCAGGTTACCTTCGGGACCGCATCCTGCTGCATACCTCCCTACGACCGGTTAGGGCCCACAGAGTTGGTCTCCTCCAGGTCCCATCGACCAAGCAATGCCGGTTGGCGGGGCTGAGGGGGAGATCCTTTTCTGTGGGAGCTCCCTCCCTTTGGAACCAATTTCCTCCAGAGATCAGGACTATCCCCACCCTGCTGGCCTTCCGTAAAGCAATAAAAACCTGGCTCTTCCGGCAGGCGGGGTGAAAGTGAGACCAATCAGACTATACTTGGGTCTCCCCCCTTTAGTTATGAATGTTGGAGGTTTGCTTTTTAAACTTTTGTAGTTTTTAATTGTTATATTTTATACTTATAAATGGATTTGACATGTTGTTAGCTGCCCAGAGTCCCCCTGGAGTTAGGCGGCATACAAATCTATTTAAATAAATAAATAAAAATAAATACTGTGTCTTTTATAAATGGTAACTAATGTGGCAGGCAGCCTTCCACATTTATTTGGTCTGTCTGCTTGTCCAAAAATGCTGCTTTAGGGGAAAAGGGTCAGTCCAATTGTTCAAAGGGTTTTTGCTCCTCTGTCCATGAAGATTTTGTTCTAGTTTTAGCTTGACCGCCAAACATCCATCCCACTATAGCTGAAGTAAACACCCAGAGAATGTCCTTCCCACTAATATAGCAGTGAGACTCCCCCTCTCCCTCCCCCCCCAAAAAATCTCTCACTGCTGCCTGTTGTCTTGAGAAAGCAGGGATTTCAATCTTGTTCACTGTGTTTGGTTTTGTTCTACTGGAATTAAAATAAAGAAAAATATGGTTTACAATGAAAAAAAAATACTCACATACGTGTTCATACATTATAAGGAAGATTACATTATAAAAATTATTTGAACTAACAATTAAGGTTTATCACTTTTAATTTGTTATTGCCAGAGTAGTAGTAGTAGTAGTAGTAGTAGTAGTAGTAGTAGTAGTAGTAGTAACAACAACAACAACAACAACAACAACAACAACAACAGAGTTGGAAGGGACCTTGGAGGTCTTCTAGTCCAACCCCCTGCTTAGGCAGGAAACCCTACACCACTTCAGACAAATGGATATCCAACATCTTCTTAAAAACTTTCAGTGTTGGAGCATTCACAACTTCTGGAGGCAACTTGTTCCACTGATTAATTGTTCTAATTGTCAGGAAATTTCTCCTTAGTTCTAAGTTGCTTCTCTCCTTGATCAGTTTCCACCCATTGCTTCTTGTTCTACCCTCAGGTGCTTTGGAGAATAGCTTGACTCCCTCTTCTTTGTGGCAACCCCTGAGATATTGGATCATACTGCTATCATGTCTCCCCTGGTCCTTCTTTTCATTAAACTAGACATTAAGGGACCTATCTCTCTCATACATTGGAGGTAAGGATTAGATGCCAGGTAGGGTGCTCTCTGGAAGATGGCAGCAGTAACTAACAAAGCTACTAATTCTGTAATTCTCATCCTGAGGTTTAAAATAAAAGCAGATGAAAAAACCTTCAAGCTGCTGAATCAAGAAATGAAATCATCTCTCAAGAACAGTTCCATATCACTGCAGTGCTGAATATTTTTCCCATTTCCAGGGAAAATGAAGATGAAATCCTTGAAGTGTGCATGTAGCAGGTACTGGACTTGCCATGAACTGAAACAATAGAAAAACTAAATTGCTCTAATCTCTCTCTTTTTAAAATAATAATAATAAAAATTTTAATGTTACTTGGCAGAGTAGCCTGTCAGTGATAATGGCACTGAAAAGAACAGATTATTAGTACTCTTCAGTCCTACAAAAGCCCCAGTGGAAACAACCAATTCTGCTATCAGGGTAAGGTGTTAGGTTTTATATATAGAGAGAGTCCTGCTCAGCAGAATGAAAATAAGGGCTTTCAGGTGTGATAAGTTGGATAGACATGTTTGGAAATATAAGAAAATATGGGATCCAAGACCAGAAAGTCCAGTGTTTAAACTTAATATTACTGAAGTGGGCATATAGAAGCAATGCTACATCTTAGTGAAACATCATGCCAAGCATCACTGGGGGCAGGGGAGCAGGAGAAGGAGAAGGAGAAAGAAACTGAGAGAGAGAGAGAGAGAGAGAGAGAGAGAGAGAGAGAGAGAGAGAGAGAGAGAGAGAGAGAGAGAGAGAGAGAGAGAGAGAGAGAGAGAGAGAGAAAGAAAGAAAGAAAGAAAGAAAGAAAGAAAGAAAGAAAGAAAGAAAGAACGAACGAACGAAAGAAAGAAAGAAAGAAAGAAAGAAAGAAAGAAAGAAAGAAAGAAAGAAAGAAAGAAATGCATCAGATTATAGGCACTTTGATCATCTGTAACGATTTAAGTGTCGGGTCACTGCATTTATTTATAAATTAAGATCAGAATGTAACGTTGTGCAATATAACATGTTGCAGTGATTTATAATGTATTAAAAAGCAAATATATGGAGCCATTACCTCCAAAAGAGTAATACAGAATATTCAACTTTCACTTTAGGTCAGCATCTTCCAGTTCAACATACAGTATGTTTTTTTCAGGAACTTCCACAAAAGGGCACTGTGGGTTGATATATGCAAAAGAGTGCTCTAGTTCCAGAAAGACATTTTGGCTGCTATAAATTAACATAGCCTACATCCCATCTGTTTCAATTCTATAGAAGAGGAAATGGTTTCCTTCTTTCCCCATCCAACCTCTGAGATGACATTTCCAAGTATGAATAAAGTCTTCGAAATAGATTTTGAAAATAAATTGGCTTAAGACTCTTGATATTCAGAGTGAAAATAACATTTCTCACTATTTAATATTCCTATGGGTAGTACGCTGTTGATGAATGCCATTCATGCAGGAGGCTGCCCTATTTCTGAACAGGTACCAGGAAATACGCTTGTATGACGTACAGGAAAAACTTGCAGTGTGGGTATTTTGCTACCTAACTGTAGCCACAGTGTTTCTTTTAGGGAATCAATGCACTATAATAAGAAGCAATAATATGAAGCAAATGGAATTTATCATCAAAAATGAAAAAGAAAATGCAGTGTGTTTTGAATTAAGGTAAGACTAATTAAATATGCAGTTCTACTTTCATACAAATACATACAAAACATTCACCAGACCAATCCTTGAATACAGCTCATCTGTCTGGAACCCACACCACATATCGGACATAAATACATGAGAAAGTGTCTAGAGATACTTTACGAGAAGAGTCCTCCACTCATCTACTCGCAACAGAATACCTTATGCAACCAGACTTGAAATCCTGGGCTTAGAAAGCTTAGAACTACGTAGCCTTCGGCACGACCTAAACATAGCTCATAAAATTATCCGCTACAACGTCCTTCCTGTCAATGACTACTTCAGCGTCAACCACAACAATACACGAGCACATAACAGATACAAACTCAAAGTGAACTGCTCCAAACTTGACTGTAGAAAATATGACTTTAGCAACAGAATGGTAAATGCCTGGAACTCACTATCTGTGGTTTCAGATAGGGGGTTTCACCAAACCCCCAAAACTTTACCCTAATACTGTCCACTGTTGACCTCACCCGATTCCTAAGAGGTCAGAAAGGGGCGTGCATAAGTGCACCAGCGTGCCTACCGTCCCTGTCCTAATGTTCCCTCTTATCAGTACTCATCTTATGTATATAAACAATGTTATATCTATGTATATTACTGACACATACTTGACAAAATAAATAAATAAATAAAATTAGTCTGGTTTTCCTCAATGAATGCAAATCTTTAAAACATACCAGAGTCTCTTCTGTGTAATATTGGCAAGTTGTACCGCCAGTGAAAAAGAGGATCATGAAAGGTCTCTAGAGTAAAAACAATTATTTCAAGCAGTTGGAAGATACATTATCCCTCACCCACTTTTCTTTCTTCTTTCAGGGAAACATCGGCTTCAGTGGGCCAAAACAATATTGTTTAGATGCAGGGAGAAGTGTCTATGGATATTCTCAGTCATCCAGGTCATGGTTGTCCCAAAGGTGTTTTTTCAAGAGGCAACTGGACTTTCTGGTTTTTCTTTGAAGACGTTTCAAAGTCTTCAGAGCTTGAGAAGCTTCTTGGATAAGAAGCAAAACATCTTCAAAGAAAAACCAGAAAGTCCAGTTGCCTCTTGAAAAAACACCTTTGTGACATGAAGGGAGAAGAAAATTCAAGAGAACCTAAGCAGGATCAAAATGTGAAGCTATTAGAAGAGAGAAGCTACAGTCATTTGCAATCACAACTTTTCTGCATCTGCAACCATATTTTTAGTTCTGTTTATTCTGATAGAAGAAGCAAAAAACTTAATGGAAATAAATAAATAAATAACTAAATAACTAAATAAATAAATAACTAAATAAATAAATAAATAAATAGATAAATAAATAAATAAATAAATATAAATATAAATATAAATATAAATATAAATATAAATATAAATATAAATATAAATATAAATATAAATATAAATATAAATATAAATATAAATAATATAAATATAAATAATAAATAATAAATAAATAAATAAATAAATAAATAAATAAATAAATAAATAAATAAATAAATAAATAAATAAATAAATAAATAAATGTGCATAAGTGCACCAGCGTGCCTACCGTCCGTGTCTTAATGTTCCCTCTTATCAGTACCCATCTTATGTATATAAACAATGTTATATCTATGTATATTACTAACACATACTTGACAAAAAAAATAAAAAAAAAATAAAATAAATAAAAAGGCAGAATCAGCCTATAAAATCCCTCCTCTTCTGACAGTTCAGAAACAGCCCCTGGAGCTGTTGAGAGCAAGTTATTTGTTGACTACATGGTAGTAAGAATTAATATTGTAGAAAGAGAGTTACATCTTTTTGAACTTAATGCAGGAATGTGGAACATTTATTAGGAATCCTGAATGTATTTTTGAAAAAAATTGCCTGATTAATTGGGCAGCAATTATTTGCAATTGTCCAGAAATGTAATTTTTAAATTGATCCACTTCATTAAGTAATGTAGTAATGCTAACTTATCTGGAAATATGGCACATGAATTTCAGTGGATAGCATCTGTATCTGAACATATCCCATGCTGAAGAAAAACTAATGAATGCCTCACACTTTTACTCAGTCACTTTTAATGATGAATTGGTCTCAGCAGTCCCTCTTCACTGCATGATTTCCTTTTTTCAAATTAACAACTTAGTGTTGAAGACATGAGTTGTATGGGTGCAGATACGATGCATGTATTTCCTGAAAGACAGGAACTGAGATCTCTATAGATTTAAAGGCACTGTAGAAAAACTCTGACATTACTGATGTTGTTTTCTTTTTAACAATGTAAGTATTTGCTGCTCCAAGAACGGAAAGAAAAAGTGGAACATTTTTTTACATGTGAGGCTAGTGCAGGGGTCAGCAACCCGCGGCTCTGGAGCCACATGTGGCTCTTTCATCCCTCTGCTGTTGCTCCCTGTCTCTGGTCGGCTCCACAATTGATAGGGCTTTCGATTAGGAGAGATAGAGGAAAAAGGATGCCACACTAGGAGGAGACTCTATGGTGGGGGGAACCGGACTTCCGGTCGGCTCCAGAATTGAATGGGGGGCTTCCAGTTAGGACCTTTGTGGCTCTTTGAGTGTTTAAGGTTGCCGACCCCTGGGCTAGTGTGTTAATTGGCAATTGCAGTCAGGTTGAGAGGCTCTGAGGAACCAAGCACTGATGCAGAGAAGGAAGAGCTGCAAGCTGCAGGCTGAAATGTTGCTTCCATCATTCCAGCAGCATCCCCAATTAATTCTTGAAAACACCATTCAATTATCAACTCTGGAAACCAACTTTTCTTTTGATTTATTAGAATTAAGAGCACCCTCTCCCTTTCCTATTAAAAATTCAACATTGGCTCTTTCATACTAGAAGGAAAAAATATTATTATGGGAAATTATATAATGAAAGCTAAAGAAAGTTTCTTGCTATATGTTGCTTCTACAGTTTAAACCATATCTTGGTTTGAATTAAACTGAGTTTTATATATCTTTATTTGCTTGTTGCTTCTTTCCTGTTAATTATTTTATTTTATTTTATGTTCTAGTTATATGGTTACATTTCTTGTTTTTACAATTTAAAATATTTTAATAACTAGCCAGGGAACTCCAGTTGGAGGGGAGGGAGGGAATAAAAACACAAGTAATCGATTTAACTGTAGAAAACTTAGTGCTCTTTGAGCCTGTTGGTTGCTTGCTTGCAAAAGTTTCATTACTGGACTAGGTAACATCATCAGAGCTACTGAGTGTGGGGTTTGCTCCCTGTTATATGCAGGCCTTGCTCTGTCAATGTTTGAGGGGGTCTAATTTTCTTCTTGATGATTTCTTGATCAGGGTATTGTTTTCTGCTTGATTGTTTGGTATTAATCCCTGATTATTTGGGTGTTGCCTTTTGGAGAAGATATGTTGTGGTCTTTTTGCTTCCTTCTTAGCTTTTTTATTGTCCCTTTTGAAATGTGTGTGAATGAGATTTCTTTCTGTGTCCATTGATGGCAAATTTGTCTGAATGCCAAACTTCCAGGAATTCACTAGCATTTTTGGATTTAACTTGGTATAGAATAGTTTCCCAGTTGAAACTGATTGAGTCTGTCCATGTGTTGTGAGATTAAGGAGTTTTCATTGTGTCTTCTGATTGCTAGTTATACTCTGCCTTTCATATTGGCTGTTACAGTCCTTACACTGTATGTTGTAAATGACTCTTGTTTTTAATTTTTGGGCTATTGGGTTTTTTGAGTTACTTAAAAGTCTTTGGAGGGCTTTAGTTAGTTTGTGTGCTGCATGTCAAGGGAAGCATCCGTCTGAATGCTACCATGTGAGAATAAATCTCATAGAGTCGATTTGGATCTTTTCTTGGAATTCAGATAGTTAGAAATAAAGCCAAGATTAAAAGTCTAATAGAAAATATTTATTTCGTTACAAAAACAATAAATCCTGATTAATTACATCTTTGCTAATAAACGTGACCGTTCCGGTCAGAGTCAAAGTCAAAAGTGATTAATGGTGGATCAGGAATGTAGACATGCATACATGAACATCATATCACGTGTTCTGCCTGTATTGGAATGTACCATAATATTAGAAAAGGGATGCACCGCCCTGCATATACATACAACTGGCAATATTCACACCGTGACACTGCAGGTTGCTGTGTGGTTGTAATAATCTTTTGGTTGCTTCTAAGATGTTTTTGATTTATAGTACTGTTATGCACTGTCTTTCAGTGCAGTGGTGAATATTCAAATGAAAAAATGTTCAGATCCCAACATCCCACAGACAAGAAAAACAATGCAGGCAGTCTTTTCAGTGATTTCCTTCATAATAATGCGACATGATGCAGTGTCACAGTAATAAAAATAGCTAAGGGAATGCTTAGAAAAACAATGCACTGATAAGTAATTACTGGGTTATTGTGCATTATTTATATAGCATCAGCAATGCACATCATATTTTAAGAGAGTGCTAGAAGTATAATTATTTATAGATTACTTCTTAGTTATGTGCAATTGTTTTGGAGCCTGATCAGTAAAAATGTTACAAAAATCAATAAAAACAAAGGAACAAAAGCAACATAATTTGAATATGCCTAAACTTTGTATCATAAACAGTTTAACAATATGTATTTTTGTTCCTTAACTTAAAACCTGTCAGATATAAAACAGTGTTTTATATTTTATATTGAGTAATCACTAGAAAGAACTAAGTAATGTGCACGCGCGTGTGCGCGCGTGCACACGCACACACATATTTCAATCCTATGTCCATTAATCCAGAATAAGGTTCAGTAAACTAATATGACTCATTTTTGAATAATCAGGGATAGAATTGTTCTTGAAGCACTGATTGGAGATTAGCATTGACCAGAAATTTTGTAAAATACACGTTCATTTTTCAGATTTTATTTTATGACATCATCTGTTGAATGTTTCATTTTACACCTTGTCTTAAGAAGTAAATTTTAATTAGCTAGTTTAAGCAGAGTGCATGATAGATACAATTCATCTCCAAGGACAAAAGCACCCTATACTGAAATTTTGGCAGGATCAATGGTGGGACCACTCTTTTTATGACAATACTATAATAGTAAAAAATTATGGCAATTAAATAATGTATTTTAAAAGCAACCTTCCCCATTATCAGTACACTATGATGGGTATTGTATTAATCAGCTTATATACTTAGAAAAAGTACCTGGTATAAACACTGTTTGAAATAAAAATGGGATATATTTGATATATTTTTTTGGATTGAGACTTGGAGTCCAGATACTTTTGCCCATGCTGGGAAGACAGAAGGAAACATTCCCGTGAATCTTACCTGGGAAGAATTGAAGCAAAAATAGCAGGATCTCTAGATGGAAATGAATGCAACAAACAGTAACAGAGTTGGAAGGGACCTTGGAGGTCATCTAGTCCAACCCCCTGCTCATGCAGGAGACCTGTACTAGGGATTTGAACCGCCAAACTGCCAACCTTTCTGATCGACAAGCTCAGTGTACCTGCAGTTTCAAACCTAAGCCTAATCTAACAACCCATCTTTTCCCCTTCTCTTGTTAAAGTTCAGAAATGCCCACTACATAGTGTCTCATGAGGTCTCTTTTATTTTGTTCACCCACCACAAGAAACAATCAACATAGCAGATAGCAGGCTAGAGTGGGAAAAAAGGCAACTTTTTCCAACTGTGGGAACAATTGCATAATCTCATACAATGTACCAAAATGGCAAGCTAAAATAAATGTAAAAATGACTGATTCTTACTAGATTTCAGAAAAATCTCATGCCAGACTGCTGGTAAAATGTCTCCCAACATTCTCCATAGTGGGCGGAGCGAGCCTCCAAGAAAGGGATGATCCAATCCATCAGCCAATCAGGACTGAGTCTGACTCTATATAAAAGCTGTCACCCCGAAGGGCACCCCCTCTTTCGACTCAGTCCTTAGTCAAGGATTTGTGTTTCCAACCTGCAGGTTTCCACAACCTATCTCCTTCTTCGATCTTCTATCTTCAACAACTGTGCTGTGAGTGCTAATCCCTACTTTCGCCCTGCCTGGCTCTGTGGGGGGGAAGGCAAGTGAGGCCTTAGGCCTCTGTGGCAGCCCATAAGCCACCCTTCAGGTGACAAGCTACCACTGGAGCGAATAGCGGCCTGGCCACCACCACCTGGGACATAAGTCACAAAAGCCTCGCGCTTAAGTGACCACCGGCCAGGGCGGCCCAGCCGCTGACCGCTAGGGAGTGGGGCCTCCTGGGACTCCTAACTACCTCCGCTGAGGCCTGTGATCCGTGGATTCAGCCCTCCCCACTCCCCGTTCGGCTACCAAGGCTCCCAGCTCGACCCTAGCCGTCCGCTCCCAACTCACGCTGCGCGCATCGTCTGACGGCCTTCTGTCAAGTGTTCTCCTCAGCGGGCCTTCCTTTGGCGCGAATCGCCATCTTCTTGGTGCCGGGTGCAAAGAGGCCGCCCTACAGCTGTCGGGCGGGGGAGTCTCCCCCGCGCATGCGCAGAAGCCGCCTGCCGCCGCCACATCGCCCGCCGTGCCATCCGCGCCGGACCATCCAGGACTCGGCCCTTGATCTTCCGACCCTCCCTGGTTCTCCCGGCCCCTGCTGGAGGCTGATTTCGGTGGCCTAGGACCGCGAAGACTCGCCGATCCGGCCGCCCGGCTCCACAGGAGGCCCGATCCCCAGCTGACGGCCGCACGTCACGCGCGCATGCGCAGTGACTAGCCGGCCTGGGAACGCCCCCACAGGGCCGAAGACATCAGCGGCAGTTCTCCTCGGCCTCCTCCTACAGCCCCGCCCTCCAGCTGACGGGCGCAGGCTGCCGAACCGCCCACGCCGGCCCGATCTCCGAGGGAGCCAGCAATTCCGGCGTTTCTGGGCTTTTCGGCCTGATGCAGCCATGCCAGAGCCGGGGGCCAAGGCCAAAGCAAAGCCACCGAGAGAGGCTCAGAGGCCAGAGGGGCCAGCCAAGACATCACATGCCCCCTCGGCCGACAGGGATCGTTCCCCCCTACGTCGGGAGGCCCCTAGAGACAAGTCTACAAAGGGCAAGGCCACTGATAAGGCCACGCCCTCCACCTCTAAGGGGGCCAGTGCTTCCCACAGCAAAGGGGTGCCTCACCCCCCTCCCACTCCTCCTCCCAGGTCACGGTGCCCCTCGGAGGCCTTGTCCCTGGATAACCCTGACCTCTGCCTGGGGGAGGCAGACATTTGGGAGGAACCCCGTGCCTCTGGGGACAGGGTACCCGCACCTGCGCCCCCTGCCTCAATTCTCAGTAACCCAGAGGTCCAGGCACTGATCCGCGAGGCAATTAAGGAGGGCATAGCCTGTGGCATGCAGCAAGTGGCGACCCCTGCCCCCTCCTCGGCAATCTCCAAGGCATCCTCGTCAGCTCCACGCACGCGCGCATCGGAGTGCGATCGCCCCTTGGAGATGGAATCTGATTCGCCTGCGACCTCCCCTGCTCCGGCTCCCGAGGCGGACGACCAGGATCCAGACTTAGACTTATCAGCAGATGAAGACCTGGCTCCTGAGCCACCAGCTTCCAAGGGCCTTTTCAATCCGGCCCTATTCAAATCCCTCCTGCACAAAGCGAGGGCGGCGGCTAAAATGCCCCCAACGGATCCTAAACCAGCGGGTGAGGAGCAGGGTGATCCCCTCTTTGAGGAGGCCACCTCACAGGAAGAGGACATTCCGACTCCCAAACTGTTTGTCGAATCTGTCACCAAGCAGTGGCAGACACCGATCATAGGAGCCGCACCGTCCTCTTTGGACAAAAAATATTTCAATGTGGCGCAAGGCCTGGCGCAACACCTGCCAGTACCTCCGGTGGAACCACCCATCAAGGCGCTCTACTCTGCTAACCCCCTCCCGGGGGATAGCGAGGAACTCCTGCGCCCCGAGGACCGCCGATCCGAACAGGCCATATTGCGGGCCCACCAATCGGCTGCCTGGTCCGTCAGGGCGTCAACAACTGCCTTGTTCTTTTGCAGAACGTCCATCCGCTGGCTCAAGGCGCTACAGGAGCAGTCCTCTGATGCAAGAACTCGCCAGGACATCAACAAGCTCATTGCGGTGGCGCAATTCACGTCTGACGCCACCCTACAGAGCGCCCGCTTTGCTGCAAGGTCCATGGGGGCATCCGTGGTGGCACGCAGGATGCACTGGCTCCGTGGGTGGCAGTCTGACGCCCGCCATAAGTGGCGACTGGCCACCGCCCCTGTCCAGGGTCAGTCCCTGTTTGGAGAGGCATTGGACTCCTACCTGGTTGAGTCCAAGAACAAACGGAAAGTTTTACCCAACTGTACCCGCAAGGGGCCTAACAAACTTTCCTCCTCCCCCACCCCCCCGCCACGCCGCCCCTACCGCCCCCCAAGATACAGACAGGGTAGATACCAAGCGGGGGGAAGACAGAACCAGGGGCAGGATAAACCCAAGGCGGAACCCCCGGCCAAGCGCCCTTTTCGGGGTGCAGGCGGGCGCTCCTACCACCGCTACAAGTAGATCCCTCAGGCCTTCCCATTGGGGGTCGCCTGCGCTACTTTGCCGGGCGATGGGAAGATACCACCACGGATAGTTGGGTGCGAGAGACCATTACATCGGGACTCGCACTCGACCTCCTCTCCACCCCACCGGGATATTTCATGAGGTGCCCCCAGTCCTCCAATCCCGAGAAGCGGTCACTTATGCGGGATGCTATCCAGCACCTGTTGGAGATTGAGGCCATCCAACGGGTTCCGGAGGACCAACGGGGGCAAGGCTTCTATTCCAACTTATTCCTTGTCAAAAAATCCTCGGGGGGGTGGAGAGCGGTCCTGGACCTCAAGCGACTCAACAAATTCGTCGCATATAAGAGGTTCAAGATGCACACGCTGCAGTCCATCTTAGCGTGTGTGAGAAAGGGGGACTTTATGGCCTCTATTGATTTGACAGAAGCTTATCTGCATGTACCAATTCGGCCTTCCCACCAAAAGTACCTTCGCTTCTGTTACATGTCCGACCATTATCAGTATTCGGCACTTCCATTTGGCCTCTCCTCCGCCCCGCGGGTCTTTACGAAGATCCTGGCAGCCCTTGCGGCGAGCATGAGGGACATTCCCGTTCGCATGCACTGCTATCTGGACGATATTCTAGTCCTGTCGTCCTCATTTGCGCAAGCGGAGGTGGACCTTCAGCTAACCATGGAGTGCTTGGAAGAGCATGGCTTCTCCTTAAACATCGAAAAGAGCCAGCTCAGGCCCACCAACAGAATTACTCACCTAGGGGCTATTGTGGACTCCCTGGAGTGCAGGGTGTTCCTTTCCCAGGAGCGACAGGACAACATCACCACTCTTGTCCAACAGGTGCTCTGCCTGCGGAAAGCGCCTTTGAAGCAACTCTCGTCCCTCCTGGGGAACTATCCATATCACTCCCTGGGCACAACTGCACTCCAGGGAACTACAATGGCTCTTGCTACCCTTCCAAAGGGCGGGGAAGAGCAATTCGTCAGCTAAAATCTTAATCCCATCCTCTGTCCGTCGCTCTCTCCAGTGGTGGCGGTCCCCGGCGGTATCCAAAGGGTCCAGCTTCTTCGAGCCGAGCCGGGTGACTGTGACAACCGACGCCAGCCTGCAAGGATGGGGGGCCCACGTCCTTTCCCATGTGGCCCAGGGAACGTGGTCTCAGTCGGAGACCACCCTAAATATCAACATCCTGGAACTGAGAGCAGCATTCCGGGCCCTTCAGGAATTCCAGCCCATCCTCCACAACCGACATGTCCTGTTGATGACGGACAATGTAACCACCAAGGCGCACGTCAACTGCCAGGGTGGGACGGTCTCCAGGGGATTAATGTCGGAAGCCAAGGCCTTGGGACTCTGGACGGAGCGCCACCTGCTCTCGCTCAGAGCAGAACATATCTCGGGTGTCAACAACACAACAGCGGACTGGCTCAGTCGCAATGCGGTGGACTCGGCGGAGTGGAGCCTGCACCAGGACATCTTCCAGCAGCTGGTGCAGCGATTCCGTCTACCAGTCATCGACCTCTTCGCCACTCCCTGCAACGCCAAGCTCCCGAGGTTTGTATCCCGCTACCGGTCTCAAGGGGCCGAGGACATCGACGCCCTTCGCTGCCCCTGGCCGAGGGGTCTCCTATATGCATTCCCTCCTCTGGCGGTGCTCCCACAGGTCATCCGCCGGATCGTCACCGAGGAGGCGGAGGTGATCCTCCTCGCCCCACACTGGCCCAGGAGAGCGTGGTTCGCGGACCTCCGGTCGTTGTCGGCCAGCCCACCATGGCGGATACCACCGATCGCGTCTTCGCTCTCCCAGGGGTCCTTACAACATCCGGACCCACACTGGTTCAAGCTGACCGCTTGGCACTTGACCGGTGCTGCCTAACTCATCGCGGGGTGCCCGACGCCATTGTGGACACTCTTATGTCATCCAGACGGGCGTCGACGGACCGCATCTACGCTTCTACATGGAAGTCGTTTTGTTCGTGGTGCTCGGCCGCCTCACTTTGCCCGGTGGACCTTACCATCGTAGGTGTTTTACGCTTCTTACAAGCGGGACTGGACAAGGGGTTAGCCCCCAACACCTTGCGTCGCCAAATGGCGGCACTCTCCACCGTACTCTCCTGCGACACCGCAGACACACTGTCGGGGCATCCGCTGATCCGGCGATTTCTAAGAGCGGCCTCCAACATCTCGCCACCTGTCGTACCCAGATTCCCGACGTGGGATCTCCCGCGGGTTCTTCTTGCACTGACAACGGAGCCCTACGAGCCGCTACGCACCGTATCACCACGACACCTCACCCTCAAGGTTGCCTTCCTGGTGGCCATAACTTCGGCTCGCCGGATTTCGGAGCTGGCGGCCCTATCGGTCCGGGAGGACTTATGTATCTTCCATCCCGATAGGGTTGTACTACGTCTGGATCCGACTTTCATTCCAAAAGTGAATACACTCTTTCACAGGACGCAGGAGCTGGTTTTGCCCTCCTTTTATGCCCAGCCCTCGACGGACTTGGAGCGCCAGTGGCATACCATCGACGTACGTAGGGCGGTTAAAATATACAACGTCCGCACCGCCCCCTTTCGGCGCTCAGAAGCGCTGTTTGTTTGTTTCCATCCGAAATCCATGGGCAACAAGGCTTCGCCAGCGCTTATTGGCAGCTGGATCCGGTCAGTCATTGCAGACATTTACTGTGCGCAGGGCCTTCCGCTTCCGGAAGGGTTGACCGCACACTCGACGCGCAGCGCGGCCACCACGGCAGCGTGGTCGGCCAGGACTTCCTTGGAGGAAGTGTGCAGAGCGGCCACCTGGTCTTCTCCGGTGGCCTTCATAAGACATTACAA
The DNA here is from genome assembly GCA_023053685.1 of Diadophis punctatus similis. Taxonomy (NCBI): domain Eukaryota; kingdom Metazoa; phylum Chordata; class Lepidosauria; order Squamata; family Dipsadidae; genus Diadophis; species Diadophis punctatus. Next base: position 22,433,214 of record JALIGW010000003.1, read on the forward strand.
AGTGGACCAATTCGCCTCGGCTGAGGCCGATTTTGGGAGGCATATTCTTCAGTCTGCCTTATCGGCTGAGGAACAGCATGAATAACTGCCTGCCCTCCCTAGGGACTGAACTGCTTTGGCATGTCCCATTCTTGGGGGCTCGCTCCGCCCACTATGGAGAACGGGGCGTTGTTCCTTACCTGAACGCCCCTTCTCGTAGGGCGGAGCGAGCCTCCACGTCCCTCCCTGTTGGTTTCCTGCATGCAGTTAGAGTTATGAATTCCTGCTGTTTAATAAAGTTTGGTTGGGTTGTTACACTATGGGTCTGACTCCGTCCTTCGTCTCAAGAGGGGGTGCCCTTCGGGGTGACAGCTTTTATATAGAGTCAGACTCAGTCCTGATTGGCTGATGGATTGGATCATCCCTTTCTTGGAGGCTCGCTCCGCCCTACGAGAAGGGGCGTTCAGGTAAGGAACAACGCCCCGTTTCATATGCTTTCAGATATGAGTGATTTTTTTGAGTTATGAAAACATGCTATTGTTGATCTTTGTCAGACATTTTGCCTAGAAAAAATGCACGGTATGTTTTGTCTCTACCCAAGCAAGATATCCTGGGCTTAGACCAAGTTTGTCTCTAGATTGGGTAATACTTTCCAGTGGAGAGCAGTTTCCAACTTGGAGTTATCCTGGATTCATTGTTATTGGCTTGTAATAACTATTGCAGAAACTACAGTGGTTGCCAGTATGTTTATGACAGCAATTCAAATGGCTGATGGTTATTTATAAAGACCTTTGTGCATATCCTGAAGATCTGTGAGACCTTTTCTCACACATAAGCTCTGTTCAGCCAGCCAGACCTAACAGAAAATGCCTTTGAATTGACCTATTTAAGATGCAATGGACAATGTCAAAGAAGCAGGGATTTTTTGCGAGAACTTGCCTTCTGTTCCCAAAACAAGAATGGTTCTACCTTGGTTATTTCAGAAACTGATGCTGGTAGTGAAGAGGAAAGTTATTCAAACATTATCCTAAGTAAATTTGTTTTATATATAAGGCACTGTTTTTATTAATATTTTGCATTAGTGTTTAAGTTATAGTGTTGCTCAAGAGTACCCCTCTAAGAGTCATTGATCAAAATAAACAAACACTTTCCAGCATTCTTAAACAAAACTAAGAAAAATACATGTCTAAAATGACTGGTGCTACATTTTTTAAAAAAGCAATTCCATAAAAAAGGATTTAATGGAAGATTGTTCTTTAATACATTTCAGTGTTTAACTAGAATAATCTTGAAATTCTGTCTTTAAAGAATGGTTAATAAGATTATTTAGGAACTGCGGACTGAAAGTTATTCCTTTAATTTTTGTAACATTTCTGCTTTACTTCTTGTTTTGGAACAAACCCAACTTGTGAGACACAACTAGCTTCTATCTAAACTTTTTTGAAATGTTGTAACAATGTTGACATGCATTGTGTATTTTTTCCACCATTGATACTTTTATCTGGAATTTAATTAATACTATTAATTAAAATAGGGAAAGTGACAAAGCAATTATTATCATAAAGTACATTGTATTATCATTAAACTACTTTCCCACATTTGTGAGAATTTTTGTATTCAGTATGTCAATTCTCCTTTCTCCCAAGGTCTTTGAATATTGTGAGGGTCTTGCCAAGTACTTGATATCCCTTATTTTACATATGCATAGATTGTACATACTTTTATGACCACAGTATTGAAATAGAGTTGCCTGCACTTCTAAACAAAGGTTCATGAGGCTGGATATAATAGTTGCCAGTTTCATCTAAATTATTTGTTACAGAGGTGACAAGTGATGAAAACTTATCCCTTGCCCTTGTCAAAATGGCTTTAATCTTTTTTTTTAGAAAAGAAAGGACAGAAATACATTTTGCCAAGTTTGTCCCTGCTTTTAGGGAATGAGACTAGGAACATTTTATTATTTTAACATGCAATAGTTTGCTATTTTATCTTTAAGAATATAGTATCTTTTCTTCTCCTTTCCTTTCCCTTTTGTCTCTCTCTCTCTCTTTCCTGCACTCTTTCTCTTTTTTTGCTCATTATATTCTACTCTTTCCTATGTTTTGCATAGTGTTGCTTATCTCAAAACAGAATAGTGGGATGGGTATAGTGGGATCTATATGTGTATGTATTTTCCTTTATTGGAAACTTAAAGTTTTGTCTTGCAAGCAAAACTTTGGGAACAATACAGGTCCCTCTGCAATTAACAGTTCCAGCATTTTATTATTTGTGGAACATTCCAGGTTTTCATCAGCACCAGGATTTTACTATTAAAAAAGAGAAGGAGGAGGAAAGAGAAAGAGGGAGGGAGAAAAAGATATCATGCTCTCAAGATTTTCTAATCTTAGGAAAAAGGGAAATATTCTTTGATCAGCAGGATTTTGGGAGGGAAGGGTGCAGTTTATCTGATCTGAAATCTAAATCATTTTAATAGACTTCACTGCAAATGAGTACACAATGGATACATACTGCAGAGGGTGGAATCTTCCTCTAGGACAGTGATGGCGAACCTATGGCACGGGTGCCACAGGTGGCACGTGGAGCCATATCTGCCGGCACGCAAGCCGTTGCCCTAGCTCAGCTCCAGCGTGCATGTGCATGCATGCCAGCTGAATTTGGCTCATGCGGAGGCTCTGGGAGGGCGATTTTGGCCTCCAGAAGGCCTCCGGAGTGGCGGAGGAGAGCGTTTTTGCCCTCCCCAAGCTCCAAGAAAACCTCTGGAGCCTGGGGAGGGCAAAAAACGGGCCTACTGGGCCCACTAGAAGTCGGGAAATGGGGGAGTGGGGGGTCACACACTCATGCGCAGGGGGTTGGGGCAAGTGGGGGGCTTTAAATTATGGGTGTGGGCACGCACGTGCATGCAATAGCTCGTGCGCGCACTGTTTCAGCACCCGAGGAAAAAAAGGTTAGCCATCACTGCTCTAGGATGTTCTCTTTCCTTTTTTTATGGGAAAAATCCTACATTATCCAATATCTCATCATCCTAGATGAGCCTATAATGCTACAAACAAATGGATATTTCATTTCAATATCCAATAAGTGTTCTAGAAAAACTCAGGTATAGGTCAAATTTAAAAAAATCATTGTGCAATATGAAACTTCTTGTTGGCTTTACACTATGTGAAAATTCATCATTTGTAAAATGTGTACCTGCTTGCTGCTTCAATCTGTCTAAAAGTACATCAATTCCTTTGCATGAAAATTAGAGATAAAATTGAACTGGCTGGGAGGGATACTAAAACTAGAGGAATACACATTGGAAAAAGTAATGCTCATTCAATTTAAAAATGTTTAATGCATCTGAAAAAGTGAGTGACAGATTCAATTTATTCATCACAATCCCCACAGCTGGCCAGGAAGGAGTTAAAGGGCAATGAAGTGTGAATGATCTTGCATTAATCTCACACTTGTAGCCCTGGTAATTATAGAAATAATCCAATCCAAATAGATTTCATTTTCAAGCTGTATAGATGATGCAGATGTCATTAATTCTGATGATATCTGAGCTGCTTCAGACACTGCATCCCTTTGAAACCACCTACTTGGACATTACCTTTGCATTAACGCACAAGCATTTGAATGAAATTTGAAATTCCATCTGTCATGACTACTCAGTTGTAGGGTCCTGCTGGAAACTAGGAAGGAAGAAGAGGACAATGTGTAATTGGTCTGCACATGTATCCCTTTATTTCATTGGGTTTTTTTAATAAATGGTTTATAAAGAACATTTTAATGAATATTTTACCTGTTATTATTGATAGTGTGTGCGTGTTTGTATAGATCAACCTGGGATTATTATTCTGGAGATCTTCCCACCCTGACTTCCTCCCCCCTTCCAGTTTTTGAACTCCACCTTAAATCACTAGCACGTATAAGTAAGGCATCAAGGCCAAATAGAAAGACCAAGAAAAAAATTCCATTTAGCAACTAAGTTAAGAAATTGTCACAGAACAACTATCGTCAGCATATTCTTCAGTACCCTGGACAGATTCCAGAAAAGGAGTTTTAACAAGGAAATTAGTTCTATTTGGGGTGGGGGAAATGTTCCAGAAACCACTGGATTATAGCTTTAATCATTGTTAATGTAATTAACATGAAGTATTCTAAAATTTAATATATTATTAGTTTGTCACATACTACTCTTTCTTATAATACTAGAATATTTGACTTTACTGTATTCAGTATTACTTTTACATTTCATATAAAAGTTTTCCATGATAAAGATGTTTAAAATTAGTTAAGAGCTTGTAGATTATTTTTGTGTGTTCATTCTCAGCAATACTTTACAGCTGTTTTAATATATACATATTTTATTTCCTTGTTTTGATACATGCTCAGATTTCTAAAACTATTCCTTCTCATCCTGTCCATATACTGTTCAATAAAAATCACTCTGAAGCGAGTTACACGCCATCAAAAAATCATAACATTAAATACATAATACAATACAATAACATAACACTATGTAATCATATAATGATGCTGTCAGTCATTTCTTCATAAGTAATAAACATCACATAATTTCCAAATGCCTTCCAAAGAACCTATTGTTAATCATATTCCAAGACACTAGCAAGAATGGGCCCACCTTTTTATCTGATAATATTATTCCAGAAGAGGGACTCATTCATGTGATACCAAGTAGGGGCACTCCCTAGGGACCAGAGTTAACAACAAACCTTCCTTCCCAGATTTTGCTGCTGTGTTTCCCCAAAAATAAGACCCTGTCTTATATATTTTTTAACCCTGAAATAAGTGCTTGGCCTTATTGCCATGCACTCAAAAGCCTGATTGGGCTTATTATCAGGGGATGTCTTATTTGGGGGGAAACAGGGTAGATAGGATTCCACTCAGACTAGGCAGTCTCAAAGTCATGTAGAATTGTAAAGGGGGAAAAAAAGCATCATGAATTGCACTCTACAGTAACCAATGCAGCTCCTGAAGTAAACATGTCACATGGGCAAATCAAGTGGTTAGAGGGTAATACTGCAGGCTACTTCTGCTGCCTGCCGGCTGCCTGAAATTTGACAATTCAAATCTCACAAGGCTCAAGGTTGATTCAGCCTTCCATCCTTCTGAGGTGGGTAAAATGAGGACCCAAATTTTGGGGGGCAATATGCTGACTCTGTAAACCGCTTAGAGAGGGCTGTAAAGCACTGTGAAGCGGTATACACGTCTAAGTGCTATTGCTATTACTACTTGTGACACTGCATTCTGGACAAAGTATAGCTTCTGAACCATCTTCAAAAGCAGCCCATGTAGACTGAATTGCAAAAGGAAACATAGCTTCCCAGTTCATGAACAGCCATTGATGGTATGCAGCCTGGAGTGTTGCTAAGACCATTCTAGCCGTTGCCTTCACTTGCTCTTCCAGCAGGGTTTACTTATAGTTTGTGTGAATTATTCAGAAATCTTTCTCTATAGTTCTTTACTCTGCAATCAGGCAGTTATACTGTATGTTTAAATATTTTCCCATAGAAGAAATAACAATCCCTGCATCTTCAGTTACAACATGTTAATTTTATATATATGAAGAACTTGTGTGCATATGAGTAACATGCAACCATCTCTGTGCTTGTTAAATTCTCCCACATGTACCCAGTAGGGGACCATAGATGCAGCCATGTTTTGTTTTATGCACAGCCTGTGGCAGGTAGAGGTAGTGGTAGAGCCTTTTACTGAACAAGGAATATGTCATTAGTCTGGCAGCAGCAGTTGAGTTCCCACATTGCTAATTAATGATGGAGAAGGAGGAGGAGACTCCTAGGAATTCATCTTTTTCCTAATTTTACCAGAATGTTGCCTTTCAGAATAAAATCTGGAAAGAGCATGCTGTATAAAAATATATTGGATTGTCATACATGATATAAAACATCTGTCTTGCAGAAATAAAATATAAATTGAAGCTATTTAAAAATATTATCATCCTATGATAATAAGGCAAATTCTTCAATTTAACCAAATCTTTGCTGCAAATTTTTCCTGCACTGGAGCATATTTTTTCTGTACTGGAGTATAATTTGTGCTGTTTTAACTATAAGTCACTTTTTCTATCTTGCAGTGATATGTAAATATCATCTTTTCTACTCCATCATATGACAGTTCTATAGGTATTTATATAACACTACATGTTTCCCCTTAGGCATTGCATTTCTAAACCATTCAAATTAAATTCTCTTAGTTTTAATTTGGATGCCATTGGGTTTGTTTGTTTTATTTTTGAATCTCTACATTCTTCAGAAAAAGTCTGCTCCTATCACTTTGCTTTTAGTTTTTACTGCTACCAGAAGACACAAGTATAAAAACTGTATATTATGATCTCTGTGTGCACCTGCTATGCTAGGTTAAAAATAGTATTATATGCTGTCTTGCCCAACAGGCAGACTTTTTGTCTATTTACATTGCTAAGATTTGTCAAAGTCTTTTGTGAAGGCAAAATAAGACTGTCAAGTCATTGCCTTTTAAACGTCAATTATAGCCAGTCACTTCTCTTTCGGATTTGCTTTATTCTGATTTACTGAATCACGATCTCACTATAGCCTTTCCTGGTTTTGCACATGTTCTTTTTAACTCTGATTTAAAAAGAATTACTAATTGTGATCTTTGTTGATTTACTTTGACAGAAGCCAACTTGACTCATGGCTGGCTGCAGTAAATTTTATGAATGGATAGCATATTCATATCTGTTCCTTGGGTCTATGTTCAAAATGTGTTTGTGGTCTGTTCCAGGTCACACGGAAAGAATCCTGTCTTCCTTTCATAGAAGATTACTTTTGGTAGAGAACATTTAGGCCATGAAGTCCAACCCCTGCTCAGGCAGGAAACCAAATTAAAGCATTCCAAACAAATGGTCATCCAACTCCTGACTGAACTCATTCAGTGAAAGGAAACACATAACCTCTCTCTGTAATTGATATCCTTTTTACACTATTCTTACTGTTAATTTTAAAAACAAGTATGCATCCCAGAAATGTATGCAATGTTCTACATGGGGAGTCAGACTAAAGCACAAAAAGGTAGAATATGTAATAATATGAAATTGCATTCACTTTTTGTTGTAGCTACATCACCTTGCCAGCTCTTATTCATTCAATAAGTGAATCTCTTACTTTGGGGTATAAGGATTTTCCTGTTTACAGAAAAGGTAAATATACAGATAATTGTTGAATGGTTTCTGTTGCGACTTTTCCTGAAATCACAGCTTAATATACTGGGAAATCTTATTAGAAATCTTTGTTCCTATCCCAAGATGATCATTCTTCTATAGCAGGGGTGTCAAACTTCTGGGCCATGGGCCAGATGCATCACGGCTGGCCACGCCCACCCCCGTTTTAGCGAAGGAGGAAAAAGTAACGATACATCATGTGATGACAACGTGATGATGTGAGTTTGACACCCTTGTTCTATAGGTAAATGAACCAATCATGTTAAAAAGTCATTAGGGCTTCCATTTAAGTCCGCGTTGCTCAATCTCAGCAAGTTTGAACTGTGTGAACTTCAACTCCCATAATTCCCCTGCCAGGCTAAAAAACCGCTGATTTAAGTAACATTCAAAAGTTCCATTTAAGTCTTGTGTTTGGCAAGGCTAAATCAATCCTATTCCTCCATTTCTGTCTCTTCTTTTATTAAAGCAGCAGGATAAATAACAGCTCTGGAGTTCCTCTTAAATTCCATCAGCATGACGCTATAGTTTCTCAAAATGTCAAGCCTTCATATTCCAACAAACCAGAATAGTGCCGTCAGCCAATAATTCTATCTGCTGCTGTTCTGAGGTTTGCATGAGATTCATATTTGACTGTTGCTTTATCGAGCAGTGATATTAGATCTGGAGGAAGGTGACAAGATATTTTTAATGTTTATCCTGAATCATGACAACTCGGGAAGAGGAAAGCATTTCGAAGCAGCTGCATTTCATAGGCCATGTAAATAGTGTATGGAATAGAAATCGTATCATATGATAGTTATAAAAATCTAAGCAGCTTTGACATTCTTCTTCTCACAAGATCACAGAGACATGGCAGCCTGTTCATGACGACTCCAAATATTACCAGGTGGTTATTTAGAGATAGCAATTAACTCCTTTTGCTCAGGAAGATATTTTCATAATTAAGGTCAGAAAAATACCACAAATAGTGTGCAACACAAATGAGCTGTGCCTGAATCTTTGCAAACAAACTTAATGGATTCATCTGGATAGAATTTTGAGTTGTGAATATTCTAGCACTGGTGATGTTACCTAGTTTGAGTAATGAAATGTCTGCAAGAAAACGACCAAGCTCAGAGAGCACCAAGGACCCCTCATTTCAACCCCGAGTTACAAATATTCTCCTTTATTGGTAGTTGTGAATTTACTACAGTCAGTCTACAGTATATGAGGTCCCGCAGTGCTTAAATTTCTGAACTAGAGAGTAAAAAATATTAATAGGGGGCATGAATTTGTCAGTTTGCAATGCTAAATTCTTTCAAGTGAAGAATTACTTTTAAACTGAAAAGCATGTTATGAACTGAGCTGTTGCTTCCACCATAATCCTGTATCATCTCCATGTTTGAAAATTCAATTTTGGGGGTTGCCACGTGATGGAAGTGATCTCCAGCTAGTCCACCATGTATTATACAATCTAGTTTTTTTTCAGCTACCATCCATGTGGCTAAGCATAAATAAGATAGGATGTGAATTTGTGTCTAAATAAATGAAGATAACTTTATAAGGAACTGTGAGCTACTCAGTTCCTGCTCCCTCCTGTTAAATAAATCATACAATACACGGGTGTCAAACTTGCAACGTCACATTGCCGTCACGTGACGTTTTGCTTGGGTGGGCATGGCCTGCGCGTGATACATCCTGCCTGCGGGCCGCCAGTTTGACACCACTAATATAATAGTATAGATATTGTAAGAAGGTCGGGTGGAGTATTTAGTTTGCATTATCATGCAAATAATGTGAATTACATACTTGCATTATTTGCATGATAACCTCACAATGTATGCAAGGTCTTTTTGATGTTGTCTTGGCTTCTACTGGATTCCAAGATAAAGCAAAAAATTAACCTCTGCACAACACTTATAAAACTGTTACCAATTAAAATGGAAAATGCTGGGATACAAAAACAGATTGTTTTTGTGAAAGGCAGCTTCCTATGTTTCTAAGAAGGAAACAGGCAATATTGTCAAAAGCTTCAATAGACAATGTCACAAGTAAAAGAGATAAGAAACTATTTTCATTTGTATATTCTTCCGTAAATATTATACTACAGATGATCCTCATTTAATGAGCATTAGTTCACAACCATTCAAACCTGGGGCAGCACTAAATGAGTGGTCATTATGACTGGTCCTCAAAATTCCTCAGTTCCTCCACATTCTGGCTGACAAGTAGTATGGATTTCCAACTGTTGCAGGGTTCCATAGTCACATGATCACAATTTACAATCTTCCCTGCTGGCTTTCCACAAGCAAAATCAATGGGGAAGCCATAAGAAATCAGAAGTTGTGATCATATGAGGTGCTCTTTGCTGATGGTATCTGGAGACTGCTGGAACTGCATTTACTAAGCGTGGTCATGTGATACTGTATTTTATTATTATACCACATAGCGACAGAAATTCCAGTCCCAATTACTGTAGTTAAGTGAGAGCTATCAATACGAAATACACAAATCCCTATACTTACATTGGGGCAGAGATGAGTGAGTATTTTTGTATAATTTTCAATAGATTTTTCCTCACTTCCAAATTCAACCAGTACCAGTTTCAGTACTTAGTGAACTTAGTGACCATATTCTTCACTATATCATATACTCTGGCTAATTTTTGCTGCAAATGGTTTGGTTCTCAGCCAAAGCAATATCTGCATACAGAACTACATGTACATTCACTTCTTCAACCAACACATTTCTATAAGCATTCCTTATACATTTATCCATAAATATTTTAAACAGTGAGACATTCATCCTTGCATTATTCCCTGCTCAATGTTGAATCATTCACCAACTATTCCATTTATTCTCATACATTATCTAGCTCCTGTATATATTTAGTAATAATATAATATACAGTATCATAATTCCTTTTCACCCTTTTCACTGGCATGCATCTTCTTCAATATAAGATATTCTACAAAAGGCTTAGGAATTTGAGGTTCTGCACAAGTATCTTACCTTTTCTAGCACTGCACTCTTTTGGACAGAGGACTCTGTTGCTGTTCCTGAGATCTGGTGGAACCACTCTCCCAGCTTAGGAATCACAGCCTTGTTTGCTCCTACCATCTCTGAGACCACTTTGTCCTTTGCTTTCCACATCCTCTCTAGTTTTTCTTTTGGGTTCTGGTCCTTCTCCAGCTTCTCATGTCTCTTGCCTTGTGGTTATCCCTTGTCTTGTCTCCACATGGATAAGACAAGAGACGCATGAATCAGTGGTGGGTTCCTACTGGAGCTGTCCGGTGCGTAGCTCCAGTGGGGAGTGGCCAATTGCGCAATTTGCGTGCGACCGCTCCGGTGCCGTCTCCTCTGGTCCGTCGTGCGCATCGCCATCTTTTTGTGAGAATTTTTGGGCTTTTTTGCTTCTGCGCAGAAGAATGCGCAGAAGCAAAATCGCACTGAAATCTCCCTCTCATGCACGTCCCCTTGTGAGATTTCGGTGAGATTTTGCTTCTGCACATGCGCAGAAGCAAAATTGCGCGAGGGGCGCGTGCACATAGTGAGCGAGCGCACGCCCGAAATGTGGAGATGCGCACACAGCGCACCGGTATCAGTAAGTGAGCAACCCGCCCCTGGTATGACTGTATGGATAAATTGATGTTTGAGTCAGCAACCAAATTTTAATTCCATATTTGCACAAAACATTCCATAACTCAAATATTTTCAGTTTATCATATGCTTTTTCCAGTGGTGGGTTTCTCTTACCTTTCCTACTGGTTCCGAAGTGTGCACGTCGTGTTGGAAGTGCTCGCTTTGCGCGCGTTACATCCAGGTACTTACCCTCTGCGCATGCTCAGAAGTCTTTGTGCATGCGCAGAGGGTTCGTTGCTAGCAGCTTTCAAACAATGGCGACCAGGGAACCGGTTCAGGGGCATGGCAAGCTGGCCATCACTATCGGTTCAGCGAACGGGGCCAAATTTCCACCACCGGCTCACGCGAACCGGTCCAAACCGGTAGCAACCCACCACTGGCTTTTTCTAAATCAACAAATGTGCAATACATCATCTTTCTTGTGTTCATATACTTCTCAATAACTAACTGAATATCAACTCTGTTAAGATATTCATGAACTGGGAGAGCCAATGGTAACAAGGTCAGCCAATGAATAGGCATAGCAACTAAGTCAGCCAATGGGAGCTAAACACATCTGAGTCTGTGCAGATAATCGAAACTGAAACTGGAAGAGTGGGCGTGGCTCAGTCCACTCTGTACTCTCTTGTCCACTCTGAACTCTGCTGAAATGAAACTAACTGTTCTCTGCTGCCTGTAACTGCTTGAAGAAATAATCTACTTGTGGCATTGTATATATATTTATGTTTATCTTTATGTTTATAAAGAAGTTAATGAATCCAGCTGAATCGGTTATCTGTGTGTGCTTCTGGTTTTGATTTTTGCAACAAACTCTAATAAACTCTTTGAACTATACATCCCCTATTAAACATCACGTCATATTGCACATCTCAGATTCTATTTATTATCACTTGTGCCCTTTCAGTTAGAATTTTGCCAAACACCTTTTCAAGGCACACAAAACAAACTTAGCCCTGTAATTTTTGCAATTATTAACTTCTTCTTTATGTAAAGAAAAAGCAAGAGCTTTTTTCAGTCATCAGGAAAAGGTCTTATGATCCCTTAAAGATTAGCCTAGCCTAGCCTAGCCCTGACTTGCCTAACCTAACCTAACCTAACCTAACCTAACCTAACCTAACCTAAAACATAACATAGCACAGCACAGCACAGCACAACACAACACAACATAATATAACATAACATAAATCTGTTCTGTGATATTTTCTCTTTTATTTAATCAAGTATGTATTGACTATAGTGGTCAGGCAGACACAACCTTGTGACTGTTGCCATAAGAAGCAGGCAGGGAAGTGAAGAACCTTGCTAGTGGACATCATTTTGTGCCAAAAGGAACAAATATGGCATCTACCATGAGAATTAGTGAATGGCCAGCAGCATTCAATGCACACAGCATTAGTGATATAACTTTGTCAGCTAACTTTTAACAGGGTTTAATTATTCTGGCTGCCTTAAAAATTTATATGTGATTTTTTAACATTTTAATGTTCAAATTTTAACTTCAGCATTTTAATTTTTATATTTTATTGTATTGTATTCTGTCCAAAGTCCCTCTTTGAGGAAAATGGGTAGTTCAGAAATGTGAAATATAAATAAATAATAAATAAATTGACTGCACTGGCTATGAAGCTCTACATAGGCTTTTATACATCAGATTCTTTTTCTCCTCCTCCTTGACTGAAGAAGAGGAGTACAGTGTAGTCATGAAAACCACACTTTGCATATTTAAAGTCCCAGGACTTCATAAAAGGTATCTATCACATGCTGTTTGTAATTTAAAAAAAAAACCAGAATTAGCCTAGATGGCATCATCAGTGCAAAATAATTTCATAGGTATTATTGGACAACTTTATCTCGTTACCCATACTGATAAGTAAAATAATGGATTTTCTATCTACCTTAGATAACTACACTCAGCTGCTCAGTAAATTCATTTTTAATGAGTAAAGGACAAACACAAAGCTTTAATTGAATGCAAGGTTTTAATTAAAATGTATTAATATGAAAGTGTTTTTTTGCAAATATAAGCGATCTTTTAGCTACAACAATGAAAATTTTCATGGAGGAAATGTATGCACTGAATAATTACATTTGGATTTGTTAGCATTTATCATCATAATGTTAAATTCTGGCTTATGTTCTATGTACTTCTTTTGGCCAATGTAGAACAAAATTAACCTTTATATTATGAAGCCTTTCTCTGAGATTATACAGACTGGGAAAGCAAGTCAAGGATAATATTAAAACAAATATGTTGCCTGTGGCTACATGGATTCATTTTCTAGTCATTCTGCTTTGAAGGCAAAGCTAAACTATGGGAATTGTAATTCATAAGTGTTAGGAAGGAAAAGTGTATCTTCATCTTTTTTATATAAAATAACTTCTGCAACCTATATTCTTATGCTGTGCTGAATTTGATATCTCAGTATGGTGCTGGAATAAAAGCAAATATTTTCTGCCCTCACTGGATCAATCAAAAAAAATTGTAGCAATTAACCTGGGGAAATCTAAGGATTAAAAGAAAGTCAAAAATAATGATAGGGATAGAATAAAGTACACATTATTGTACTGAAGAAAATAGTCAACAGCAGAGACATGATATCATATAGACAGAGCTAAGGAGTGAGAGAGAAATAATACTATTTCCCCCCTCCGTTTTTTTAATCCAGTAAGAATAAAAAAAAACCAATTACATGCCTATTTTAATTTGAATTTACTAAATCACATTTCTAATGCTACGATTGAAAAATGATAACTTCTGAATGTTTGGCTGCTAGCAATATCCATTGACACAAGTTCTCTTGGCCAAAATCTTTCCATTATCTTAAGATTCCAAGACTGTAGATTTGATTGGTCATTCATTCAATCTTATTTACAGCTAGAAAGGTCCCACAGCAAGTTATAAATATAATCTAAACTTAGCATTAGATAATACCCTAACTCATTGATCTGTTACTAAAAGCCTTGTCTTTATAGCCATAGTAAAAATCTGGCTGCTGCCACTGTAATCTTAGGATTTTCATTTGTAACTATTTTTTTTATATACAGTAGTCAAAAGTATCACTTCCTGATTTGGATTTTAAATAGACCAGATAACTTCCTGCTGAAGAGTCTTGTAACTTATTTGATGGTAACACATTTAATCTGGCTTTGAAAAGACTATTCTGTATTTACTTAAATATAAGCTATTCAAATATTTTGAGAATTGAAATATATATCGGTAGTTAATTCCAAAATTTATAGATGAATATGATACTTTATCCATTAATTCCTGTACTCCATAGTCTTTTTGATACAATGAATTGCTAATGACATATCCCTGGAGAATAAATAATCAGGATCAATGCCAATCTGACTAAGCATTTGAGTCACTTGTTTAAACCATGAATCTATAAAGGATTCATCTGGGTTTTCCTGAAATAGAATAGAATGGAATGGAATAGAATAGAATGGAATGGAATGGAATGGAATAGAATAGAATAGAATAGAATAGAATAGAATAGAATAGAATAGAATAGAATAGAATAACAGAATTGGAAGGGACCTTGGAGGTCTTCTAGTCCAACCCCCTGCTTAGGCAGGAAACCTTACACCACTTCAGACAAATGGTTATCCAACATCTTCTTAAAAACTTCCAGTGTTGGAGCATTCACAACTTCTGGAGGCAACTTGTTCCACTGATTAATTGTTCTAATTGTCAGGAAATTTCTCCTTAGTTCTAAGTTGCTTCTCTCCTTGATTAGTTTCCACCATTGCTTCTTGTTCTACCCTCAGGTGCTTTGGAGAATAGTTTAACTCCCTCTTCTTTGTGGCAACCCCTGAGATATTGGAACACTGCTATCATGTCTTCCCTAGTCCTTCTTTTCATTAAACTAGACATACCCAGTTCCTGCAACTGTTCTTCATATGTTTTAGCCTCCAGTCCCCTAATCATCTTTGTTGCTCTTCTCTGCACTCTTTCTAGAGTCTCAACATCCTTTTTGCATCGTGGCGATCAAAACTGAATGCAGCATTCCAAGTGTGGCCTTACCAAGGCATTATAAAGTGGTATTAACACTTCACGTGATCTTGATTCTATCCCTCTGTTAATGCAGCCTAGAACTGTGTTGGTTTTTTTGGCAGCTGCTGCACACTGCTGGCTCATATTAAATGGTTGTCCACTAGGACTCCAAGAGCCCTCTCACAGTTACTATTGTTGAGCAAGGTACCACATATACTGTACCTATGCATTTTGTTTTTCTTGCCTAAATATAGAACCTTACTTTTTTCGCCATTGAATTTCATTTTGTTAAATAGTGCCCAATGTTCAAGTCTGTCAAGATCCTACTGTATCTTGAGCCTATCTTCTGGAGTGTTGGTGATTCCTGCCAGTTTGGTGTCATCTGCAAATTTGATGAGTTCCCCATCTATCCCCTCGTCCAAGTCATTGATGAAGATGTTGAAGAGTACTGGGCCTAAAACAGAGCCTTGGTGTACTACACTGGATACTTCCTTCCATGTAGATGCAGTTCCATTGAGCACTACATGTTGAGTGTGGTTGGTCAGCCAGTTTCAAATCCATCTGGTGATGTTGTGGTCTAACACACATTTTTCTACTTTTTCTAGTAGTAGGTTATGGTTTACTTTATCAAATGCCTTACTGAAGTCCAAGTAAATTATATCGACAGCATTCCTCTGGTCCACTAATTTTGTCACTTTGTCAAAGAATGCAATAAGATTAGTCTGGCATGATCTGTTTTTGACAAACCCATGTTGGCTATTGGTTATCACTTTGTTTGCTTCTAGGTGTTCGCTGATTCGTTGCTTGATTATCTTTTCCAGAATCTTCCCTGGTATTGAGGTCAGGCTGATAGGTCTGTAGTTTCCTGGATCTATTTTTTTCTTTTTTTGAAGATGGGAACTACATCAGCTCTTTTCCAGTCCTCTGGCAGTTCCCCGGTGCTCCAGGATCTTTGAAAGATATAGGTTCAGTGGTTCTGAGATCTCGTCTGCCAGTTCCTTCAGAACCTTGGGGTGTAATCCATCTGGTCCTGGTGAATTGAACTTGTCTAGGGTAGACAGATGTTCACTTACCATTTTCTTCCCTATTTTATGTCTCTGTTTTTCTTGTTTTTAATATGTTGGAAGAAGCTTTTTTTGTTATTTTTTAATTTTGTCACAAGCCTTTGTTCATTGTGAGCCTTAGCTTTTCTCACTTCATCTTTACAGGCTCAGGCTATTTGCTGATATTCTGCCTTAGTTATTTCCCCCTCTTTCACTTTTTATACTTGTCCTTTTTGTCTTTCAATTTGTCAGAGCGTTCTTTATGCAGCCATGCTGGTTTCTTTTGAGACCTATTATTTTTCTTCTTCATTGGTATTGTGCTAGACTGGGCTTTTATAATCTCACTTTTCAAAATTTCCCAAGCTTCTTGAGTTGTTTTTCTTCCTTGTTTTTAAAAAACGTATCTTTATAACCAAAACTTAATAATGCTTAATCAAACCTTTGTTATCAAAGGGCATTACTCGGTTTTATAACAGAATTTGGAATACAGCTTGGAACATTTAAAGGGGATCTTAAAATTTTCACCTCTAGTTATGCTATGCTTTTGTTAGCAAATGTGATGGAAGTTGGATTTGCATTTAAATCTGAGATGCAATTCTGCCATTACAAACTTTTCCTGTACGAACAAATCTTCCTCCTTTTGAGTAAAAATATTGACGCAAGGTCAGCATAGTAGATTTTGTTTTCAAAAGTATTGTCTTATAAGAATGTTGTCAAGTTTGGTCATGGTTAAATAAAATGCTTATTGCCTAACTAAAATTCTTTGAATACTCCAGAAAACCATGGGAATGAAAATTATTAGTTGTTCTGAAGGTGAGAAGCATGCCCTCACACCCTTTTCCATTCCATCTCATGATGAAAGGAGTCCTTCAGTATGCTTTCCCTGCCTGTCTGGAAGATGCAGCATGAAGAATCGACCTCAGAAAGGCAACCTCTAAGATATAAACCTCCACCATATACAGGTTTGATTAGCACTTGAAAACGTATGACTGCCACAGTGGTATAATAGAACAGTCATGGCCCTTACTCAAAGAATAAGAGTCCCTCCTTGAGGAAGATGGGAGGCCTAGAAACATGAAATATGAATGAATGAATGAATGAATGAATGAATGAATGAATGAATGAATGAATGAACAAACGAATGAACGAACAAACAAAGAAACAAACAACCTGCTCATAATCAATCAATCACAATAGAGCTGGAGGACCTTCAAGGTCTTCTAGTTCAACCCCGTGCTCAAGCAGGAGACCCTATACCGTTTCAGACAAGTGACCATCCAGTCTCTTCTTAAAAACCTCCAGTGATGAAGCATCCACAACTTCTGACAGCAAACTAGTCCACTGTTAATTGTCCTCACTGTTATGAAGTTTCTCCTTAATTCCGGGTTGCTTCTCTCCTCGATTAGTTTCCATCCATTGTTTCTTGTCCTGCCCTCCGGTGCTTTGGAAAATAAATTAATCCTCTCCTCTTTGTGGCAGCCTCTCAAATACTGCTATCATGTCTGTCTGTCCCCCCCCCCACCCCAGTCCTTCTTTTCTCTAGACTACTCAAACCCAAATCCTCCAACCATTCTTCATATGTTTTTATGTCCAGGCCTTTAATCATCTTAGTTGCTCTTAATAATAATAACAACAGAGTTGGAAGGGACCTTGGAGGTCTTCTTTGAGCTTTTTCTAAAGTTTCAACATCTTTTTTTTTAATGTGGTGATCAAAACTGGATGCAATATATCCAGGTGTGGTCTTACTAAAGCTTTATAAAGTGGTACTAATACATCATGTGATTTTGATTCTATGTCTCTGTTTATACGTATAACCAAGGATTGTGTTAGCTTTTTTGACAGTGTTTTAGTTGAGGTTATTGAAGATATTTCTGTAAGATTCAGACAGTTCCTAGAGGTGTCAGGAGCAATAGATGTGACTTGAGGGAATTCTATTTTAGATTTCCTGAACCAAGAATTAAGAACTAAAGCGACAATATAGGCTTTGGTTTAAGGCAGTGTTTTTCAAACTTGGCAACATTAAGATGCGTAGACTTCAACTCTCAGTATTCTGCAGGCCACACCGGGTAAAAGTTGGGAAAGCTGGAAAATGTTGGAAGGGAAAGCAGGTATATACATTCAAGAGTAGAAAGCCTACCCACTGGCAACTCATCTTATAAATTTTGATGGCTCAGCCCAGGTGACATGAAACCTAGAAAGAAGCATTTGAAATAGCAATAGCAGTAACACTTAGATTTATACAGTATAGCAATAGCAATAGCACTTTTCTTATATACCGCTTCATAGTGCTTTACAGCCCTCTCTAAGCGGTTTACAGAGTTCAGCATATTGCCCCCAACAATCTGGGTCCTCATTTTACTGACCTCGGAAGGATGGAAAGCTGAGTCAACCTTGAGCCTAGTGAGATTTGAACAGCTGAACTGTTGAACTAGCAGTCAGCCTGCAATGGCTGCATTTAACCACTGCACCACTTCAGCAGTATACTGCTTCATAGTGCTTTACAGCCCTCTCTAAGCAGTTTACAGAATCAGCATATTTATTTATTTTATTTATTTTGGTTTTCTTATATGCCGCCCAACTCCCGAGGGACTCAGGGTGGCGTACAGCAAAAAAATACAAGAACAACCAACAATAAACATTGCTAAAATCAAATATAAAAATTAAAAATTCAATATTAAAAACACGCAACAACTAAACATACCCGGGGGAGAGCTCAGATGGATTAGGCTCTGCCCCCTGCCTGCAGGAAAAGCCATGTCTTAACGGCTTTTCGGAAGGCCAACAGGGTGGGGATAGTTCGGGTCTCTGGGGGAAGTTGGTTCCAGAGCGCAGGGCCCGCCACAGAGAAGGCCCTCCCCCTAGGGCCCGCCAGCCGGCATTGCTTGGCTGACGGGACCTGGAGGAGGCCAACTCTGTGGGCCCTAACCGGTCGAAGGGAAGTATGAGGCAGAATGCGGTCCCAAAGATAGCCTGGTCCTAAGCCATGAAGGGCTTTAAAGATGATGATCAACACCTTGAATTGGACCCGGAAACCGATGGGCAGCCAATGCAGCTGGCAGAGTACAGGTGTCACGTGGGTGTACCTTGGCACACCCACCACAGCACGCGCAGCCGCATTTTGCACCAACTGAAGTCTCCGGATACTCTTCAAGGGTAGCCCCATGTAGAGTGCGTTGCAGTAGTCCAAGCAGGAGGTGACAAGGGCATGAGTGACCGTGAGTAGAGCCTCCTTCTCCAAGTATGGCCGCAACTGGTGCACCAGGTGAACCTGTGCAAAGGCCCCCCCTAGCCACAGCAGTAAGATGATGATCCAATTTTAGCTGTGGGTCTAGGAGGACCCCCAAGTTGCGGACCTGATCCGAGGGAGTCAGTTTCGCTCCCTCGAGAACCAAGGAGGGACAGTTGTCATAGTCCTTAGGAGGCAATATCCAAAGCCACTCAGTCTTGTCGGGGTTGAGTCCGAGTCTGTTCCTCCCCATCCAGATCCTAACGTCGTCCAGGCACCGGCACATTACATCAACTGCCACACTGAATTGAGACGGGGTGGTGATGTACAGCTGGGTGTCATCAGCGTACTGGTGAAAATACACCCCATGTCTGCGGATGATCTCCCCCAGCGGTTTCATGTAAATGTTAAACAGGATGGGCAAGAGAACCGACCCCTGAGGCACCCCGCATGACAGGGGCCTAGGGGACGATCTCTGCCCTCCTGTTAACACCGACTGCATCCTATCGGCGAGATAAGAGGAGAACCATCGCAAAACAGTGCCCCCAACAATCTGGGTCCTCATTTTACTGACCCTGGATGAATGGAAGGTTGGGTCAATCTTCAGCCGGGGAGGATCAAATAATTCAAAGACAGTCTTGTCTTAATTAATTCATTATAAAAGAGGTTTAGTCATTCCTTTTACATTCTGCACATACCAAGACTCCTATTAATGATACCATATGGAAATCTGTGTAGTTTGGCCTTCCTTAATCTCACCCAGTTAGGTGTAGGGGGTTTGACAATAACTTTCAAAGATTAAAATCTTATTTAGTTTCTTGTTGTTTATTTCGGATTCTTTACATTCTTATGATTAAATTTTTCTTTCATCCAGAATTGAAGACAGAGCCCAGTTTTTTAAAAACTTGTTGTTTTGAAGGTCTCTAATAGCTTAGAAGTAGTTTGGTGAGCAAGTTCAAAAAGTGATTAGAAAGTGAGATTTGCGAATTTAGTGTCCTTTAAAAGTCTTCACTCCTAGTTGGGAGCAAGATAGCTAATCCCACATTTGCCTCAACATATACTAACCTGGGAAAAACTGCTGTCTTATGAAACCACATATGCAGCACATGTGGACAATTTCCTGTCCTCTTCTTTTCCAGAGAGGTTCCAAGGAACCAGTCCACTCATGGTTCATTGATGGTTTGCCACAGTTGTTGGATCTGCTTTCAGAGACCTGTCTTCAATTTGCCACACCTTCTCTAGAAGCCATCTTAATTCCTACATTATCAAAAATTGAAACATATCTACAGGCACTATTAAATCTAAAAAGCACCATTAAATTTCTAAATTACATGAATAACTCAAGCAACTTTGGATATAGTCCAGCCAATAAAATAATATTTACACCTTTTGATTGCAATTCAAATATTATTATCCTTTAAATGAACCTGATAGAGTTTAAAGAATACTACCTAATATTATATAGAAACTTTTTCCTTCAATCTTCTTAAAATTCAAGCATTTAAAAAAGGCAGCAATAAAAGGTTTATGACTTTTGCAGTAAGTTTTATTCCAGTGATAAACATTTGGGATCAACTCCATTCTAATGACAACAGCTGTTACTTAAATATACGGTAGTTATTTTGTTCTTCCACATCTCTCCTTTATTTCTGTATGGCATCCATTTACTTTATGTTTTCAGTGGCAG
The DNA here is from genome assembly GCA_023053685.1 of Diadophis punctatus similis. Classification (NCBI taxonomy): domain Eukaryota; kingdom Metazoa; phylum Chordata; class Lepidosauria; order Squamata; family Dipsadidae; genus Diadophis; species Diadophis punctatus. The sequence goes on from JALIGW010000003.1 coordinate 22,453,971, forward strand.
AGGGATGCTAATGATGCCATCTATTTCAACTAAAATAAAGTTTTATTTATCTATTTCAACTAAAAATAGATAAATAGTTGAAATCTATTTCAACTAAAATAAAGTTAGACTCAAAGGACCTAAGAAAATATGCTAATATTGGGCAGTTTACAATCAAGTTCTGAAAATCCAACCTCTGGCAGCTCTATGAATTACCAAAAAGAAAAATTCACCAACCACAGACTGCTTGATATACGCTCTGCTCATAGACATGCCAAATCCATATATAGTAACATAAGATTACATGCAGGAATCTTACTTGGATAGGTTGGATACTGGTTTAGAACTCTTTAACATGTGCAGTTATGGTACTTCTTCCATTTTTATGAATTAGAGAAGAAACCTGGAGAGAAACAATCATGTTGACTTCAACAAATATAGAAAAGAAATGAAAAAACATATAGTTATCCATTACAGTAATAACAAGGTTTCCAGCCAACAGCTCATATATTTCTTTTCCCAGATTTTTTTTCACTATCTGCTTTCATTAAAATTGTTTCTAGAGTGTTGCCCGCTCAAGGGTTGTCTAGTAAATTGTTCTTTCCTTTGGTGATTGGCACCTGTATACAGTTCATTTTACAAGGCTTGTTACCAAAAAAAATCTCATCAAGAGTTATAATGGATTGTAGAAGACAAATTAATAGTACACTGTGGTGGTAACATTCTTTTGAATAAAGCAGTTGAAATTGTCCCAAGATGCATGGCTCCAGAGTGATACAAATAGACTGATTTTATTAACATGTATGGTGGGGTTACCACATGGATAATTAAATGCTAATTAATTAAAGCATTCTAAAGCACCTGATAGAACAGATTTATGATTTAAGGGCTGTAACATTCTAAAAATTAGAATTGCAAAGCAAAGAAAACAACTATTGCATAGGTTTAGTGCTTGCTATACTATTGTTTCACATTTAAATGGTTATTGCTGTAACACACATACACAGTTGGAAGTAACAGCAACAACTGCATCATTAATTCTTTGGTTTTAATCAGTTTTCCCAGAGAGTAAATATAGAATTAAACTATATGTGATAACGAGAGTACTTCTGAAAATAGCATTTTTGTATCTCGTTCTCCTTGATTCCCCCAGCAATAAAAAGTATTAAGTTGGGGAAAATCTCTTCTTGTTATAGGGTATCATCATGCCATTGGTTTCCCCATCACTATCAGCATTGGACAATAAGTGGTGAGCAAAGGAAATAGCAACAGCAATAGCACTTATATACCGCTTCATAGTGCTTTACAGCCCTCTCTAAGCGGTTTACAGAGTTCACCATATTGCCCCCAACAATCTGGGTCCTCATTTTACCGACCTCAGAAGGACCCAGAGAACTATAATATCACGGCACAGAACATGATGAACTTTATTACATTTCAAAAGAATCAAGAATGATCCATGCCTCTGATGTCATGTTGCATTATCGGTGAGATTTAGCCAATTAATGAAATTATATTTCATATATTCTAGTGTTCATAACATGAATCTGTATAAAACAGATGATTGGAGAATAATAAAACCAGATTGGAATAAGCTACAAACATATTCTCAATTATAGGAATGTTTATAAATTCTCTTCATCTCGTCACCATCATCTCTATTCTACCCTAATCTTAATTTCTTTTTAAAGGCATATCTGCAATATATCATCCAGTCTTTTCCCAGATATACTACTACAGAATAAAATATTTATTTAGCAATTTCTGGATTGTCAAAGGCTACCAAATCATCTTGATGGCTGATAAGGAACTGAGCTCAAATCCCTGACAGACCATCAAAGCAAAAGTACCTGAAGATCCTGAAATCTTGCTCAGTTTATTCTGAATATACTTCTTTGTTTCTTTCTTTGCATGGGCACTGGGAACAATTTATCCTAAATGAAAGTAAATCAACCCCCACTTTGCAGGCTGAAGTTCTGATCAAATGAAAGTTGCTGATTTATTTCTCCACTTCTATAAAGCCAAAAGTCAAAGATTCCTGTGGTTTGCAACAATGAAAATATAAACAACACAAATAGTAACACAAGTACTATAAAAGATAAACACAGATCCTTTGGATCCAAAGCACCCCTTATCCTGGCATGCTGTATTATTTTCCTTTTCCAATATCAAAGCTCTAAGAAAAGGACTGTGAATTTTTTGTGAGAGACAAAGAGATGATCTGAAAAGAACTCCTCCTTCAACATTGGAGCTCTCTCTCTCTGATTTCAGATTAAAAAATTCAAAAAAATCCTCTGATCCTTGGGATGCCTCTATTATCTGATACATCCACTGAATAAATGTTCATGGAATGTTTCCTCACCCAAATACCAAATCCTAAACATTTTGGTTGATATATCAAGAGGGTTCAAGATTCATGTACTAGCCAAGAATTACATATAGAACAACCATTATGATATGCCAGGGCTGTATTATAAATTCATTTGTTATTGATTGATGGCTGGTTGTGGAGAAAGGAGAACCGAATAGAATTCAGTCAAATCTTCTTCCCAGTTTTATTTCTTATCTACAGTATATCTGGAAAGTAGATACAAGAACAAAAACTTCCCAAACTGTTGCTTTATTGTTTCCCTCCTTTTGATATCTGTCAGCTTTGGTCATATTTAACTTGACATATTCCTCTGATGTCTTTTGTTGTTCAATTATTTAGTGACATTTTGGACTATTTTGAAACCAAGAACAGCTTCTTTGATATTTACTGAACTCTCCAAAGGAGAATGAAAGAGGTTCCTCCTGAAGCAAGTGAGCTGTTTTTAATGGACAAGATTGGGTTAAATGAAAGATAATAGTTGGAAACTAGGGAACAAAGTTACTGAGACAGAAGGCAAACCATTTCATATGCTTTGAAAGGTCTTGACAGGAATTATAATACCACATTCATAGGTGTTTCTTTGACAGATGTTCAGCTTCTCTTAAGAGAATAACCGCAGAAGATATTTTGGGCTTTGCAAGGCTCATGGCATCAATAGGAAATGAATATTCTGAAATCAATTGAGTTCAAGGTCAACAAGGCTTGGTCCCTCTTTGCAATATTCATGAGCAAACTGTGAATATAATGTGCAGGCCCAACTTTCTGCCAAAGACTTTATGGACAAATCATAACATTAGTGAATACTCTGCCCAAAGGACTTAAGCACAAAAATGTTTTCCAACAGTTAGAAAAAGTATCGTTATTTATATTTCATGAAGACAAGAGGATGACTTTCTCTCATTTTAAATCAGAAGATAAGATTTTCAACAAGACCAGTTGCAAGGCAATTTTATTTATTTGACAGGCTGGTTAGTTTCTCTTTTAGCTTGCTAATCAAATGAATACTTTAGGCCAGGGGTGTCAAACTCATGTCATCACAGCGGTATCACGTGATGTATCAGGACTTTTTTTCCCTTTGCTAAACTGGATGTGGGCATGGCTAGCACATGACACATACGGCCTGCGGGCTGGGAGTTTGATAGCCCAGCTTTAGGCAATTAACAAAAAATTAAAACAGAGAATGCAAAAGATTTAAGAAATAAAATTATTGCAATTAAAATTTTAACACATATCAGTTTATTTCTTATAAGGTGCCATTCTTCATCTCATAACCATATTATATGCACATCTGCCAATTTTTTTTCTGTCCATTTGAATCAAGCCACCTTATTATGGATTTTCCCACCATGATAAAATGGTGCATTTTTTTACCATAAAGGTAAGCAACTTGTGACGTCAAGGTTAAATGTTATCTCTGAATTCCATTTTTTATGACCCCAAGGAAAATCTGGCAATTAAAATGTAATTTTCAGAATCCAATTAATGATATATTTAAAAACCTGGGGGAGCTTGTAGAGGTCATCTCAGAGGATCTTTCTGTGATCCTTGAGGATTGAAAAGTGGCAGATGTTTTTTCCAGTTTCACAAAATAGGAAAAAAGAGGATCTGGATAACTCTAGACTGCATAGCTTGACACTTATACTAAGAAAAATTGAAGACATTTGTAACCAGATACTTTATTGATTGGGTTGATGCTATGTTGGGTAACTGCTATTGACTGACAGATGGTAATTGGTGGAAATGAGATGTACCTCATTAGTTGTCTTAATTATTATTTTGCATTAATTTACCATGAATGTTTTATTTTCCTATATATGTTGGGAATGTTTTAGCATGGAGAAGACTACAGGTAGACATACTAACTACCTTCAGTAATTGAAAAGCTGTCATGTAGAAAATGGGGCAGACATGTTCAGCTTTATTTCAGAAGACATGACAAGAAACAATGAATTTTAATACGAGGGAAGTGGGTTTCATTTGGATGTTAGGAAAAAACTAACAGTAAAAGCTGCTCACGAATGAAACAGATTGATGGATGGTGGACTCTCCTTCACTTACGTATTCTAAAAGATGTCTTGATGGCAAATTGCTGAGGACAGTATATTACTGGATTCCTGCACTGGGTATGGATTTATCTCCAATGTCACTTCCAATCCTTACGTTCTATCATTCCACAAAGTAACAGCATCATTTGGTGTATGTTTCATGTAGTGCAGTGATGGCAAACCTTTTTGGCTCGGGTGCCAAAAGGGTGCATGCACGTGCGATAGCATGCACGCGGGTGCCCACACCCATAATGCAATGCCCTCCCCCCATGCATGCGCACAACCTCCACGCTGCCTCCCCCCTCCGCGCGCATGTGCACAGGCCTCACTGAAGCTGTGGAGCTGCCCTACTACTTACCTTCAGATAGTTGCAACCAGGCCTCCCACACCTCGGCCCATTTCTTCTGCAGCCTGCAAGGCTTTCCTGAAGGCCTCTGTAGCCGATAACAGAGCTCTGGATCGATCTAGAGCTCTGTTATCAGCTTCAGAGGCCTTCAGAAAAGCCTTGCTGGCTGCAGAAGAAATGGGCTGAGGTCTGGGAAGCCTTGCTACAACTGTCCCAAACCGAAGAAGTGACAGCGAAAAGGAGGCTGGAGGTGACCACACAAGTAAACTTCTGGTTGGGCGGTTTTTCGCCACCCCCATGCTTCAGGAGGCTTTCCTGAGACCTGGGTAGAGCGAAAATGGCCAAAAAGAAGGCCGAAAATCAGCTGAGCTGACATAGGGCAACACCTCACGTGCCCTCTGATATGGCTTTGCATGCCACCTGTGGCATGCATGCCATAGATTCGCCATCTCTGATATAGTGCATGAACAAAATAATCCAACCTGCATTGTTCCAACATAAAAAGTAATCTATATACTACTAAAACTCTTGTATCTGTTTGATTGTTTGTAACTTTCAGTTGGGTAAGATTGGAAGCTCTAGGGCAACAATTATTCAGCTAACTCATATGGACTACCTACAGAATGCCGGGACCCATGACTGCCGTGGGAATGAGAAAGTAGTTGCTGCTTCAGAACCACTGCTCTGGTGCTGTTCAGTGCTGCCACAGTCAGATGCAGTCATGTGATCCTCGTTTCCAACATTCAATGACAGCTTCCCGCAAGGCTAAGAGGAAGCTGGCAGGAACTATAAAGTTGATTGTGATTGCTGATGCTGTCTGCCACCTTCCCACTAGCAAAGTCTTTGCTTGTAGGAAAATGGCAGGAAGCATCAGCAATGAAGAAGATGGCAGGGAAAGTTGCAAGTTCTCAGGAAGTTCTCCTCCACTCGTACAAACTACCCAGTCCATCTGCTCTCATGCTGTGCCAGCCACTCATACATGACCTGATTCCCTCCCCCACATGGCAGCAGTCATTTACCTGCTGGCAGGGCAGGGCAGGGCAGGGCAGGGCAGGGCAGGGAGGAACTTCCAATAATTCCTGCCAGCGTCCAAGAAAGAAACTCAATGGGGAAGCCACTGAAATTGAAATCAGCTTCCACTGATTTTTTTGCCTGCTTGTAGTCATTCTGCTTCTCTGTTTAGGTAAGGGCTATCTCTGAAACAATGACCCAGTAAATCACAGGTTGTCTACTTCCTCTTAATTCAATCATCTCAATTAAATGAATACGTACAGTCAGTTCTTAAGTACTCATTAGACAATAAATTGATCTGTTTACAGTCTATGATTAATCATTTTTAAAATGGTGCTATGGTTTTCCATCATTTTGAGGCAGGAAACAACAAAAGAGTGTAAGTTTACACAATTTAAAAAAAGGTGGCCCCCAAATACTGGAATCGGAAGGAAACAGTTCTGTAAATCTGTCTGCATCAATTTTTGAATCATTTCTCCACCCATTATAGCCCTCACGTTGAAAATACACAACACACACACACACACAGAGAGAGAGAGAGAGAGAGAGAGAGAGAGAGAGAGAAGGGGAGGAGAGATACTTTTTAAGTGCAACTACTGCTCCTAATGCTGTAGTTACACATTCTGTTTCAAAATAGTTCTTTCTTCAATAGCTTTTTCATTAAAGCTAAATTAACATATGGAGATTTTGTTCTTTCCTCAGTGCTGCATAAATGGCCAGCACAATTTTCATTCAACTGAAAAACAGCTATGGTAGAGCTTTAAATCATTTCTTACACAGCTCCTAGCCTTTCCATTGGAGCTTATATAATAGAGTCCTACATCAAATTCTAACGAAAGGACAATATTTTTCTCAGAGTTGAGCTCCTATACATGTTGTTTATAAATGCAGTGAAGTTTATTTTTTCCATAATACTACCCATGCTCTGTACAGAACCGTTATCTGGACCCTCATCTTAACAAATTCTTAAAATAAAATCAATAATTGCTTGGAATTATCCATTTTCTTCTTCAAATTGATTTTCTACACAGCAAACGTTCTTTGAAAGATAGCTACTTAGTCTAGATAGAAATTGATTAAAACCACACAAGTAATAAGATTGTGATTAGTTGAAATATCCCCCTTTCTATTTGTTCTGCTCCTTACAAAGTATTAAGGGGATTTTATTCTAAATAAGAAAAAAAAATAAGCAGTAGTGCTGAAGCACTGCAAGGCATGGCAAAATTTAAAAGAAATATCACCTACTGTAGAAGAGATACATAATAAAGGGGACAGGGAATAGAATAGAATAGAATAGAATAGAATAGAATAGAATAGAATAGAATAGAATAGAATAGAATAGAATAGAATAGAATAGAATAGAATAGAATTGTATTGGCCAAGTGTGATTGGACACACAAGGAATTTGTCTTGGTGCATATGCTCTCAGTGTACATAAAAGAAAAGATACATTTGTCAAGAATCATAAGGTACAACACTTAATGATAGTCCGGGTATAAATAAGCAATCAAATCATATTAGGAACCAATCAATATAAATTGTAAGGATACAAGCAACAAAGTTACAGTCATATAGTCATTTGTGGGAGGAGATGGGTGATGGGAATGATGAGAAGATTAATAGTAGTGCAGACTTAGTAAATAGTTTGACAGTGTTGAGGGAATTATTTGTTTAGCAGAATGATGGCGTTCGGGGGAAAAACTGTTCTTGTGTCTAGTTGTTCTGGTGTGCAGTGCTCTATAGCGTCGTTTTGAGGGTAGGAATTGAAACAGTTTGTGTCCAGGATGTGAGGGGTCTGTAAATATTTTCACAGCCCTCTTTTTGACTCTGCAGTATACAGGTCCTCAATGGAAGGCAGGTTGGTAGCAATTGTTTTTTCTGCAGTTCTGATTATCCTCTGAAGTCTGTGTCTATCTTGTTGGGTTGCAGAACCAAACCAGACAGTTATAGAAGTGCAGATGACAGACTCAATAATTCCTCCGTAGAACTGTATCAGCAGCTCCTTGGACAGTTTGAGCTTTCTGAGTTGGTGCAGAAAGAACATTCTTCGTTGTGCTTTTTTGATGACGTTTTTGATGTTAGGTGTCCATTTTAGATCTTGCGATATGGTCGAACCTAGAAATTTGAAGGTCTCTACTGTTGATACTGAATTGTCTAGTACTGTAAGAGGTGGAAGTATGGGCGGGTTTCTCCTAAAGTCTACCACCATTTCTACGGGTTTGAGTGTATTCAGTTCCAGATTGTTCTGATTGCACCACAAGGTTAGTTGTTCAACCTCCCGTCTGTATGCGGATTCATCATTGTCTCAAATAAGTCCGATCACTGTTGTGTCATCTGCTGGATGGATCGTTAGAGATGCAGTCATTGATATATAGAGAGAAGAGAAGTGGAGCACACAGCCTTGGGGGGCCCCTCTGCTAAGTGTACAGGTATCTGATGTGATTCTTCTGAGCTTCACCTGCTGCTTCCTGTTTTTAGGAAGCTTATGATCCACTTACAAATGTGTTCAGGTACCGCTAGCTGGTTTAGCTTAGTTAGAAGAGTGTCTGGAATGATGGAAATGAATGCTGAAGTAAAGTCTACAAAGAGGACCCTTGCGTAGATCTTTGGAGATTCAAGATGTTGTAGGATGTAGTGTAGAACCATATTAGTGGACCAGGTCTTCTCCCACATATAGGATACCCATACAAAATAGGATAATGATTTTCTGAGCCTGATGATCCAGAAGAAAGTTCCAAAATAAAATCTTGATCTTTCCAGGAGACTGCAAGTCCATCCAGAAGAGGCAGAATTCTCAATCCTGTGACCACATCTCTGTTGACTAGTATTTTATCTGTTTTTATCTAGACTGGTTCTCATTTTTTAGTTCATATCTAGTCCATCTAGTCCATTTCTAGTCCAGACAAAGACTCCACAGTCCACAGCCGAATGGTCTCACTTTAACTCAGAAATCACACTAATTCTCCCTCTGTGACTGTGTTAGCCAATTTTCTTTAAGAAAGATTGATCGATGAGGGATGCTTTAGTGAACCTCATGCATGATTATCTTAACCTTTGGGGTTTGCTTTGCGAAAATAAATGCAGAAGAACACCGTGAAATTGAGTAGTAATGGACTTTTGTTTTGGATTAATAAAAAGAAGTATAAGTAACTTGTATTTGCTGCCAAGATACATCCTGGAAAGGAATTGACACATTCACAAATAAGACCTGCGGCAAAATGGAATTGTTCCTATTCAGAATGCTAATTAGCTAGCCATGCTTCCTTCCTGGATGTTCTATTCCAGGACATTCTGTACTTCTGGAATATTCCCCACTTTTCCATTTTCTTTTCTCAACTGTCAGCATCCCATGCTTATCAAACATGCTCAGTCTCCTTACTGAGTGTTTTGTGTCCCATTCATGCATTCTTATTTTTCCTAGAGTATTTTTGTTCTCTAAATCTCCAGGATTCCCTGAATCTGCAAATGCTTCCCTCCTGGGCTTAGATAGTGCTTTTAATAAATGGATTGATTGATATTTTCTGCTTCTCCCATTTTTCATTGTTATCTTTTAAAGTAATATATGCAATTATAATGACAACAGAATGCGTATAGAAGCTGTTTTTCATGAGTGGCTAAATCTGGGTTTATGTCTGCGTTTTCTGATCTAGATCCCCTTCAGATGTATGGACTTTAAGCTACAAAATTGTCTGCAATGTCACACTGGGAATTCTGTTAACTGAAATACATACTTGAGGAACCTAAATTGGGGAAGGGTGCTATAGAGAGTAATATTTCCAACTCCTAGTGCAGTGATGGCGAACCGTTTTTGGCTCGGGTGCCAAAAGGGTGTGCGTGCGTGTGATAGCATGCGCACATGTGCCCACACCCAAAGTGCAATGCCCTCCCCCCGCACATGCACACAACCCCTGTGCTGTCCCCTGCGAATGTGCACAGGCCTCACTGAAGGCTCTGGATTTCCGGTAGGCCCGTTGGGCTGTTTTTCGCTCTCCCCAGAGTTCAGGAAAGCCTCCTGAAGCCTGGGGAGAGCGAAAAACGGCCAAATGGGCCAACTGGAAGTTTGGAAGTGAACTTCCGGTTGGCCCATTGGGCCGTTTTTCGCCATCCCCAGGCTTCAGGAGGCTTTCCTGAAGCCTGGGGAGAGCAAAAATGGCCGAAAAGAAGGCCGAAAATGAACTGGCCAGCACCACATGCATGCTGGAGCTGACATAGGGCAATGCCTCACGTGCTCTCAGATATGGCTCCACGTGCCACCTGTGGCACACGTGCCACAGGTTCGCCATCACTGTCCTAGTGGATTGCATGCAAAACATACATTTACATTAAAGACACCCTAACTATAAGAAGAGTCCCAATGTATTTGTTTTAATAGGTATGGATTTATTTTATAAAATGTAGAAGCACTCATCCATCTGAGTCTCTGCCTATAGAGCCTCTATAACAAGGGTGGGCAATTAATTTCCCCAAGGGGCCACATGAAAAACTGGGATTGTCGCAGAGGGCTGAAGTCCAATAGGGCTGTACAAATATATGTAAACTGAAAAAAAATAGCAGTCACCTTCAAAATAAAAGCAATGCTTTTGTAATTGTGTGCATGGTATACATTTATTTATATTTGATTTTTAATTTCTGATTGACTTCACACAGGCCAGACAGGATCAAAGGGCCAGATGGGGCCCAGGCGGTACAAAATACCCAAATCTGCTCTATACAAATATCAGTAATTTCAAGATTCTGCAATCTTTAAACTGTTCTTCCCAGTCTCTTGCAAAATATTTTGTGTTAAAGCAATTGAATACATCAGCTTGTGATGCAGTGGTGGGTTGCTACCAGTTTGCCCCGGTTCAGGCAAACTGGTAGCGGCGGGAAGCTCCGCCCACCCACCCGGACATCTCTGTGCATGCGCAGAAGCGTCCAGCTTGTGTGCGCGGGCACTCCCAATAGCAAACCGGTAGCAAAGATAATTGAAACCCACTACTGTTGTAATGGGAAGATTTTTCCAGAGATTCTTGGCAGAGGAAGAAGAATCAGATTCCAAAAGCCATTAGCTTTGTCTTTTGAGCTAAGAGTATATATTCTTGTCAAGCTCAGCCACTGGAGTGCTTGAAGAAGAATGAAAGCAATTTAATGGCACCGGTTGCATTGGCTTCTAAAATCTTTATTTTTTTTTTCATGGATGCAAATTACATGCTGCATCCAATTAAATTTTACAGCCATCTAACAATTTAATTCATCTTTAATGTCCTTTGCAAAAAATCACAGGTCTTATGAATATTTTATTTCTCAGGCAGCAGAGATGGTTTGGAATAATTAAGGAGAATGCCCATCTTCTTCATTTCCTTCTAGTGCAAGCAAGCAGTCCTTGCTGCTCTATGAGCCCAGCTAAAAAGACCACAGGATCAGACAGCTGCTTTCCATTTGCCTTCTTGTATAATGTGTTGAAATTGCTTTTGCGGACAGTAAAAGAGTTTTATTAGATGCTGATGTGTTTGAAGAGGGAGAGGCACAAATGAGAAGGTTATGGCTGCTCTTTTTTGAAACTCTGGATCTGTACAGACCAAAGCAGCACCTGATTTATTTTCCCCCCTAATATGTTTTGAATTGCTGAATGAATCACAGCCCATGTGTGCTTAGCTGACAATTTCTGTTCTGTTTTGATAGAAGAAACTTTTTTTTAAAACCCAAATTTCATGTTATGACAGCGAGAGCAGCATCAGCAGCGATTAGAATAGAAGCCCAACAGATGAAAGTTCAAGTGAGAAAGAAATGTTTCTAGTTATTATGGGATGGATCACACATAAACTTATACAAAGTCCCTAACCCACGACAAGAATGGCTGAAATGACTATCGGTTCATTTTTGGTGCCAATATTAATAAGTGCCTTGGATGCAATCCCAAAACACTTGGAGCATCACTTAAACACCATTGTCATTCATAAGACCACCATCAGCCAAATGCAAAAGGCAGCTTTACTTGGAACAGCTTACATCCTACAATGTTACATTTAATAGCATTAAGCAGCAACACCATCTATCCAGGTACTTGGGAAAGACTTGATAGGTGGACAAAAATGCCAACTCCATTCCAAACATATGGCTGATACTGCGACCATGATAATATACATGCATAAATATAAGAATTCTCATACAAGTGTCCAGATAAAGGCAAATAGATACAAATAGAAGAGGTAAAACTAATTATATTGAGCTTTTAAAAATTAATTCATGTTATGCTAAAATAATTTATTCCATCGGTTCTTCTGACAGGAATATGGAAAGCCTAAATTTGTTAGAATCTAAACCCATCAGAAGAGACACACATTTTGAGTATACAATATTATTATTCCATTCTCTATCACTTTCATTAAAAGCCTGAATAGTCTGCGATAATTTGAATAGCAGAAACAGTGAGCAGTAAGAAAAAGGAAGCCACCCCAGAGCTAATCCCCAAGGCCTCCCCTCCCCCACCCTAGGTGGCTAAATTCACATTATGCAAGTGCAGAAACATAAGGCAACAGTCAATTTTGCAAAAACAAGGGGGAGGATGGGATGGAGCAGCTATACAAAAATATTTTTATGAAGGAGGGACTTGGGGTGCAACTCTAATAATGTGTTGGGAATTTTCACTACAACATAGGCAAATGACATGACTAACTATTGTTCATGTTTTCACTGATGGTAAATAATAATGTTCCCTCTTATGGTTGGTTTGTTTGTTTGTTTGTTTGTTTGATTGATTGATTGATTGATTGATTGATTGATTGATTGATTGTTTATGAAATTTAGAAACCACCCATCTCTATCACAAAGGGACCTGTTGTTGTTTTGCACTTGTAATCAGTGTTAGATAAACTAAGATCAGAATGGCAGAAAAAACAATTACTGCCAACCTGCCTTCCATTGAGGACCTGTATACTGCACGAGTCAAAAAGAGGGCCACGAAAATATTTACTGACCCCTCACATCCTGGATATAAACTGTTTCAACTCCTACCCTCAAAATGATGCTATAGAGCACTGCACACCAAGACAACTAGACACAAGTACAGTTTTTCCCCGAATGCCATCACTCTGCTAAACAAATAATTCCCTCACCACTGTCTAACTATTCACTAGGCTGCATTACTATTACTATTAGTCTTCTCAGTGTTCCAATCACCCATCTCTTCCCACTTATAACTTGTTGCTTGTATCCTTACGATTTATACCAATATTGATTGTTTCCTGATTGCTTATTTATACCCTATGACAATCATTAAGTGTTGTACCTCATGATTCTTGACAAATGTATCTTTTCTTTTATGTACACTGAGAGCATATGCAGCAAAGACAAATTCCTGGTGTGTCCAATCACACTTGGCCAATAAAGAATTCTATTCTATTCTATTCTATTCTATTCTATTCTATTCTATTCTATTCTATTCTATTCTATTCTATTCTATTCCATTCCATTCCATTCCATTCCATTCCATTCCATTCCATTCCATTCTATTCTATAGTTTGGTGTTTGGTGCTGAAGGCAGCAGTGGAGAAAACCAGAGTAAAAATTGGATCCCATTCTTTTTAAGCTTCCGCTTTTTCTTTTCTTTTCTTTTTTTCAAAAAAAGGTCTGATATCTTCCAGTTTTTTTTCCATCAGTCTCTCTATGATGCCCTTTTTCCCGAAGAAGAAAGGGACTTGTATATCTTACCATAGGCATGAAGAGATCTCTTGCTGTGGCATTAGAAGATAGAGAATAGCCAGTTTGGTCTAGTAGGTTAAGGCACCAGGCTATACTTGGATCAACCTCTCTTAATGGACATCCATCTTCATTAAAATATGACAGATGACCCTCTTATATGAGTTACTTTTTAATGTAAATGAAACAGGATTGGATTTCTATTTAATAATTGTTTTAATGCTCTTCCAGTTTAGAATCATAGAGTTAGGAGTGGGTTTATCCATAAACCTTTTTTGATTGTAGCATTTATTTCAGTGCATGAAAGCAAACAATAAAAATGATATTGATATAGGATGCACCAAGACGAAAGATGAGAGCAGGCCATCCCAGCACTTTGCTAAAGTGATTAAAACTGCAGGGTTGGAATCAGATGGGAGGATTCATGGTTGAAATTAATATACTGTAAAAAATTGTAACCCCAGCCCAATCTTAAATTCAAGGTAAAGAACTAATTTGCCACCAAGTTTGAGAAAGTGTTGCTGAATTGATGCAAGAATTTTCCCGAAGGCATCTCTGCACACAGCTGAACAGCATTTCTCCCTCTGACTTTCCACATGATAGTTTCCTTCACTGTCTAAGACTCCAGGAGCAGAATTAGGAGAAGTGAGGCATATTCTACTTCACTCCTAAAGCCAACTTCCCTTCAAATATTCTGAGTGATAGCTCATCTTAATCTCCTTCCCCATGTAAAGATGACTTGTGTGGAAGGGCATGAGGGGTAGACTGAAGTAACCTTTCTACCCCTGGGCATCTCAAAATCTTAAAAAAGATGCGAGTATACAGGCATGCTGGTGATGAAGCACTAAATGAAGCAAAGATAAAGAGGAGGGTAATGAAATGTGACATGCACTGAATATTATGCAGAGGATACTAACAGCGACAGTCACTAGGAATGCAATGTCATTGGATGGATAACTCTTACAAAATAATTGGATACTGTACATGTCTTTTTCATAAGATGTTTACAATGTACTTCATGTTTTGCATTCTGAGTGTACACACGTTTATTTATGTCAAAAGAATGACATCAAATTCATTATGGAAAGGAATGCTTTGTGTCTCTTAAATTGAATGCCATACCGAAGCTGAAAGAAATACATATTCAGAATGTTTGGGAAGATTGAAAAGTGATCTTGGAAGAATGGCAAATTATATTAAATTAGTCAACAGAGTTTTGGCCAAATATTATAATACTTGGCTGGACAAATTCTACCCAGCCATGTGATTGAGAGGGAAAGCTGCTTTCATTAATGTATAAAGAGAGAAAATATGCCATATATTGTTTGTCTCTCAAGAGGAAAAAAGTTGGCAAATGGGAGATTATTTCAGTAGTTAATGTACTTCTGAAATGAGTCATGCGCATCTCACCAATGCATCCAGAAACATAATTGAAAGTTCTGGAGTCTGTTGTTATAAATTGAGAACCATATGTTGTGAAAAGACATGAACTGTTTTTTATGGTTCCAAAAAAATTAGAACAGCATAAAGCCCCAACTGTTCCAATCCTAACATCAGCCTGCACAAATAAATCAAAATCTTTTTTTACAATAACTCAAAAAAATCAAGTAATCAGAAAACCATAGGTTTTTTTCTCCATATTTGACTTCATGATGAATGATAAATACAGCTGTCTCTCGATATTAATATCATCAAGATATTCTTTCTTCCACTCTTCCCCTTTTTCTCCTTCCTTCCTTTGCAATTCAGATTCTCTTAAAACATTGGCTATTTCCAACACAGAAAGCTCTGCCAATCCTGACTATTGGCTTTCACTCCCACTCTCATTTAATCACTGCTGTTTCTCTATGATTATGTGCAAAGCTGTATCTGATGGAAAATTAAAGCTGCAAATCCCATACCTACTGACCTCGGAGTAGGTTCATGGGATTCGGAATAGAGATAGCTAGCACTGTACTTTTTCAGCATACTCTAATGCCCATCTACTCTGAAGCAAACACTCAGAGAGACTTAGTTCCTGGTCTTAGATAATGGGGTATACGAAAGATTTAGGATTAGTTCAAAGGGCTTTTTTTTCTTTTTTTACAATTTTAGAATCCAATATAAATCCAATATGTTATATGTAAACTATTAAAGAGTCAAGTAGAACATAATCAAGCTATGTGGCTCAGAACTGCAGCCCTTGGCTGCCAGAAGCATTGTGGGTGTTGCATACATCAGGCCTTTCAATCAAGGGATCCCACAAAGACTCCGCAAAGTGTAGCAGGACATAGTGGTATCTATTCCTTGCTCACTTGAATATATTGCATTTCATGCTGTTTACAATTATTATTAGCTTTTAAAATAATCAATGTAGAGATTCATAAGTGTATTATTTTTCAGCAACCAAATTATCCTTATTTTAGCATAAAATATATTTATCTGGGACAGAGAATAAGTTCATAGTTCAAAGAACCTAGGTGCACTACTGTGCATTTCTCAGCTCTGCAGGGCAAAATCAATATTGCAACTTGGGGTCCCAAAAGTAAACTATTAGTTTCTGCTTGAAAAGCAGGTAGTCTACGCTAATCTAGGTCCCCATTCCTGGCTATTAAAAGCAAGGTTTACAAAGTTTGGAGAAAAGTATTTGACTTGCCATGAGTACTTTGCCAACATAAATTTATCTTAAGATATTTCAGAGGACAATGATTTTTTTACAAGTTCATGTAATGTAGCTGTCACTGTCATATACCAATAGCAAATATTGTAACAGTAAATATATAATAAAGATTGAGATGTTTCTCACTTCCTTTAAAAAATTACAGTTAAACAGTTCCAAAGAAATGGAAATGTCTTACTAGTAACTGCCATCCTTATCTGTTGGGTATTAACACAGTTATACAAGAGGAGGGCCACAAGAATAATTTGAAAAGTGGTGAACAAGCCTTGTAGTGGAGAATTTAAGCAAATGAGTTAGCTTAACTTATCAAAAGGCTAAGAGGTTAAGCCTTGATTATGGGATATATGGCAAGTACTAAAGAGTCTCAATGTTCTTTCTGCGCCAACTCAGGAAGCTCAAACTGCCCAAGAAGCTGCTGATACAGTTCTATAGAGGAATTATTGAGTCTGTCATCTGCACCTCTATAACTGTCTGATTTGGTTCTGCAACCCAACAAGACAGACACAGACTTCAGAGGATAATCAGAACTGCAGAAAAAACAATTGCTACCAACTTGCCTTCCATTGAGGACCTGTATACTGCATGAGTCAAAAAGAGGGCCGTGAAAATATTTACTGACACCTCGCATCCTGGACATAAATTGTTTCAACTCCTACCCTCAAAATGATGCTATAGAGCACTGCACACCAAGACAACTAGACACAAGAACAGTTTTTTCCCCAACGCCATCACTCTGCTAAACAAATAATTCCCTCACCACTGTCAAACTATTCACTAAGGCTGCATTACTATTACTATTAGTCTTCTCATCGTTCCTATCACCCATCTCCTCCCACTTATCACTGTATGACTGTAACTTGTTGCTTGTATCCTTACGATTTATATTAATATTGATTGTTTCCGGATTGCTTATGTGTACCCTATGACAATCATTAAGTGTTGTACCTCATGATTCTTGACAAATGTATCTTTTCTTTTATGTACATTGAGAGCATATGCAGCAAAGACAAATTCCTGGTGTGTCCAATCACACTTGGCCAATAAAGAATTATATTCTATTCTATTCAATGCTAGCAATGAAAGTCATAATACAAGCCACACTTTCCTACTCAAGCAGATATAGAAGAACACATTTACGATTATTAAACATTGCCAAAGAGAGTGTGTATGGCCATTGAGCAAGCAAAGTGATATCAAGATTACTAAGATGTATATGAAGAGGATTCATGAAAACGAGAGGGGAAAAATAAATTCAAAGGCTAAATGGGTATTTAGTACTTTCACCTTCAGATTATTAAAATGAATAATAAGTTGTCCTCTGAAAGCTTCAAGTGAAAAAGATGCAGCATGGAATGGCTTTGAAACAATTTTACATTAAGGTTGGTGTATTTTCAGAGTGCAGTGGCTATTTAGAAAGTATTTTGCTGCCCTTCTGTGAGTCTAAATTCTAGCTAGAATATGATATGGAGAAATAAAAAATTCAAATGGAAGTTATCCACCTGAAAGAAAATGTGGAATCATTTCTTGTATCATTTGTGGAATCATTTCTTGTATACTTTGTGTACTGTCCAACGGTGAGGCCTATTCCTTTGGTAGACAGAAGAGAACCATCTCAATGCTCATAAAGGAGGTGTCAGTGGGGGACTGACACCTCCTTTATTTTCCTCCATTTGGGGGAAAAATGGCAAGATTAACACAATTAACACAAGGATGGAAAAAAAAGAGAAGCAAGCAAGCCTAAATGGAGAGGAGAACAATCTAAGAAGAATTAAGTCTGTGGGACCAATCACTTGGGAGAAAAATATTGAATGGTATGTCAGTGGCAGACTTGTTTGGGTGACAACATTATGCAATTTATACTGCACTATTTTGTTCAAATCATTGCTTTCAAAAGTTGATGATTTTACAAGAGGGTATGCCTCTTCAATTCTCAATGAATTATGTTGAGAACAAGAAGGGGTTTCAGCACTTTTTCGGGAACAGCAAGTCCATGAGATCCTGACCAGACTTAAAACAATTGAGTAGAATGAGATGGCAGGGAATGGCATAGCATAGCATAGTATCGGACATAGTATTGTTGCAGTGATGTAGGAAGTCTTGAGAGAATCCTTTAAAACATTTTAAACATTAAGACAAAAAGGACAAGTATAAAAAGTGGAAAGGGGGGGGGATAACTAAGGCAGAATATCAGCAAATAGCTCAAGCCTGTAAAGATGAAGTGAGGAAAGCTAAGGCTCACAATGAACAAAGGCTTGCGACAAAAGTAAAAAATAACAAAAAAAGCTTCTTCCAACATATTAAAAACAAGAAAAAAGTCAAGGAAACAATTGGTCCATTGCTGGGAGAAAGAGGCAAGAAGGTGACAAGCAACAGGGAGAAAGCAGAGCTACTTAACTCATTTTTTTCATCTGTCTTTACACAAAGGTAAAAAACAGTCCAAGCTATCAAAAACAGCACCACAAAAAACATATTAGGAACACAAGTTAAAATAGGGAAGAAAATGGTACGTGAACACCTGTCTACCCTAGACAAGTTCAAATCACCAGGACTGGATGGATTACACCCCAAGGTTCTGAAGGAACTGGCAGACGAGATCTCAGAACCACTGAACTATATCTTTCAAAGATCCTGGAGCACCGGAGAACTGCCAGAGGACTGGAAAAGAGCTGATGTAGTTCCCATCTTCAAAAAAGGAAAAAAAATAGATCCAGGAAACTACAGACCTATCAGCCTGACCTCAATACCAGGGAAGATTCTGGAAAAGATAATCAAGCAATGAATCAGCGAACTCCTAGAAGCAAACAAAGTAATAACCAAGAGCAAACATGGGTTTGTCAAATACAGATCATGCCAGACTAATCTTACTGCATTCTTTGACAAAGTGACAAAATTAGTGGACCAGAGGAATGCTATCGATATAATTTACTTGGACTTCAGTAAGGCATTTGATAAAGTAGATCATAACCTACTACTAGATAAAGTAGAACAATGTGGGTTAGACAGCAACATCACCAGATGGATTTGAAACTGGCTGACCAACCGCATTCAATGCGTAGTGCTCAATGGAACTGCATCTACATGGAGGGAAGTATGCAGTGGAGTACCCCAAGGCTCTGTTTTAGGCCCAGTACTCTTCAACATCTTCATCAATGACGTGGACGAGGGGATAGATGGGGAGCTCATCAAATTTGCAGATGACACCAAACTAGTAGGAATCACCAACACTCCAGAAGATAGGCTTAAGATACAGAAGGATCTTGACAGACTTGAACATTGGGCACTATCTAACAAAATGAAATTCAATGGTGAAAAAAGTAAGGTTCTACATTTAGGCAAGAAAAACAAAATGCACAGGTACAGTATATGTTGTACCTTGCTCAACAATAGTAACTGTGAGAGGGATCTTGGAGTCCTAGTGGACAACCATTTAAATATGGTTGCAGCTGCCCAAAAAGCCAACACAGTTCTAGGCTGCATAAACAGAGGGATAGAATCAAGATCACATGAAGTGTTAATACCACTTTATAATGCCTTGGTAAGGCCACACTTGGAATACTGCATCCAGTTCTGGTCACCACAATGCAAAAAGGATGTTCAGACTCTAGAAAGAGTGCAGAGAAGAGCAACAAAGATGATTAGGGGACTGGAGGCTAAAACATATGAAGAACAGTTGCAGGAACTAGGTATGTCTAGTTTAATGAAAAGGACTAGGGGTGACATGATAGCAGTGTTCCAATATCTCAGGGGTTGCCACAAAGAAGAGGGAGTCAAACTATTCTCCAAAGCACCTGAGGGTAGAACAAGAAGCAATGGTGGAAACTAATCAAGGAGAGAAGCAACTTAGAACTAAGGAGAAATTTCCTGACAATTAGAACAATTAATCAGTGGAACAGCTTGCCTCCAGAAGTTGTGAATGCTCCAACACTGAAAGTTTTTAAGAAGATGTTGGATATCCATTTGTCTGAAGTGGTGTAGGGTTTCCTGCATAAGCAGGGGGTTGGACTAGAAGACCTCCAAGGTCCCTTCCAACTCTGTTATTCTATTCTATTGCTATAACTCTGTCTGCTGGATATAAACTCATTCCTTGTTGACAAACTGTAAATATTGCAAGTTACTTCCATGAAAAGGCTGGCTGTGACACTCTATTTTGGTGAGAATGGCTTATCCAATTGATGTTGGTCTTTTCTAAACCTAAATATCAATGCTATCTGTGGGCCAAAAGAAGTTCTCAAGAACAAGTTAAATCTGTTAGCAAAACAGTTTCCTCAATTTTAAATTAAAATGCAAGTATAAAAATAAATAAGCATATGTTCTTTCTAATTACATTATTGCGAAGGGTGCATACATAGTTTTCTAAACAACTGCCTACATTCTTATACATTTCCTTTAATTTCATTACTATTAATGGAGCAATTTCAGTAACAGCTGTTAACTTATTGCACTCATATTCTCCAAAGATATATAATTGTCCCATCAATTATAAAGACTTTGGGGTGGAAATCCAATTCTTTTGACTGATTTTAGCTGAGACGTATTAAAGATTCATATAATATAGATTATTTATTTAATTATTTAATTATCAAATTTATAAGGCCACTTGAGTCCATAGAAATATGGATGGAGGAGGGGGAGGGGGAAGCTTTCCAAAGTAGCTCCAAATGTGAATTGCAATAGTCCACATGTGAAGGGACCAATGTATGGATTATATTCTGGAGAACCTCCTAATCCAGGACAACATGAATCTTTACAGAGGTTTTCCTGTCTAATTAGATCAGTGGTTCCCAAAGGGGGCGGTACCGCCCCCCAGGGGGCGGTGGGAACCCTTAGGGGGGCGGTGAGAGGTAAGGGTGGCGACAGGGGGGCGGTGAGAGGGTCCAGGGGGGTGGTAGGTGGTTCGCCGGTCCTGTCCCTGTGCCGCCACCCATGTCCACCCAATCGCCTGCTGCCGCTTTTCCCACCACTCTTTTCCTGGCGGGGACTGGGCGGGCCTCGAGATGGGCATCTTACTGGACTTTTAACAGCTCCGTGTATCTGTTGTCTGGTCTCTTTGCACTGGTCTCCAACCTTGGCAACTTTAAGACTTGTGGACTTCAACTCCCAGCAAAGCTGGCTGAGGAATTCTGGGAGTTGAAGTCCACAAGTCTTAAAGTTGCCAAGGTTGGAGACCCCTGGAAAGCTTGCAAAATACAGAAACTCTTCTCGCGAGGGTGAGCAATTAACTCGCAGAGACAAGAGTTTCTGTATTTTGCAAGCTTTTTTCCCTAGAGACTAGCCGACAGAAACACGGAGCTGTTAAACCTGTAAGACACGGGATTGGGGGGGGTGCGGGCAGGGGCTGGGTTGGGGGGTTGGGTTGGGGGGGCGGGAGGAGGAGGAGGAGGAGGAGGGAGACCTTGTGGGGAAATCGCAGCTGCCTCTTTTCCGCTCCTTTGGCCAAGAGGCACCGCGGCCGGAAAGTCGTTCCAGAAAGAGGGCAGCGATGGCAGGGGAGATTGGGAACAGTTGCCCGCCAGAGTTTCTGCCACCTTCGCCTGCCTCCCATTCCTTTCCTTTCCTTTCCTTTCCTTTCCTTCCTCCCTTTCCTTCCCTTTTTCCTTCCTACTTCCCTTCCCTTCCCTTCCCTCTTTTTCCTTCCTCCATTCCTTCCCTTCCATTTCCTTCCTTCCTTCTGTCTCTTTCCCTTCCTTCCCTCCTTCCCTTTCCTTCCCCCTCCTTTTCCTTCCTACTTTCCTTCCTTCCCTTTCCTTCCCCCCTTTTTCCTTCCTACTTCCTTTCCCTTCCTTCCTTCCTCCTTCCCTTCCTTTTCCTTCCTCCCTCTCCTTTTCACCTTTAATTTCCCTCCCTCTTTCCTTTCTACTTTCTTTCCTCCCTCCCTCCTTTCCTCCCTCCCTCCCTTCCTTCCTTCCTTCCTCCTTCCATTTCCTTCCCTCTCATTCCTTCCTTTTCTTTCTTTCCTTTCCTTTCTTTTCCTTCCTTCCTTCCCTCCCTCCCTCTATTTTTCTCTCCCAAACAACCCCAAGTTAAATCCTCCCCTTGGCCATTGTGCGTACATGTGTGTCTCATCTTCTAAAAATCATAACTCCCCACCCCACCCCAAACACCCAATACCATCCCCTTCTCCATCCCACTGATGATCCCAGGTGCCCAGCCTCCTGCACCCCCCCCCCCCCGCAACCTCTCCGCATGCCCGTCTCACGATGTGGCCTTCGACCTCGCCTCCTCTGCCCAACTAACACACTGCTCTCGTTCGTCCCTGCGATGCCATCTTCCCCTGCCCCCGGAAGGATAGCAATTTAGGCAGGCACGACACACCACCAGGTGAGGGGGCTTTCTAGCTGTGCCTGCTGGGTACAGGAGTCCCCCCCTCCATCCGGCCTCTGTGCCAAGGAAGGCAATTCGGAGGTGCCAGCGCTTCCCACGGGGGAGGGGGTGTATTTCCAGGAAGCCCCTTGAATGTGCCAGTGTGGGGGGAGGGGGAGAAGACCTTCCCCCATGTGCATCTGTCCCACCCACCCCCTCCATTGACCACTTCTGCAGTTTTCTTTCCTTTCCAAGCTCTGTTTGGTCATCCAGTTGAGCCAGCCTTGGCGAGGAACCAAAATGGCTTGTGTGTTTGTTTGTTTGTTTTTGCAACCAAATACAAACCATGTTTGGGGGAACCGGTTTCAAAACCTCCCAGTTTCCCAAACCTGGACGTTTTCGGCCACGCACACACACACACACACTCGCACACACCCAGTGGCTCAATGTGGGATAGATTTCCCACCTACCTCCAGCCCCTCTTTTCAAACATGCCCCTCTTCCTCGCAGACAGAAGCACATTTTAAATTGCCATAGGCAGAGCCCAGAGGAGGCAATGTAGTCCCGCGGTGTGTGCGATACACACACACACACACACACACACACACACACACACACACACACACACACACACATATATATATATATATATATATATATATAGAGAGAGAGAGAGAGAGAGAGAGAGAGAGAGAGAGAGAGAGAGAGAGAGAGAGAGAGAGAGAGAGAGAAAATAAGGAAAGAAAAAGGAAGGAAGGAAGGAAGGAAGGGAAGGAAGAGAGAGAGAGAGAGAAAGAAAGAAAGAAAGAAAGAAAGAAAGAAAGAAAGAAAGATGGTAGGTAGGTAGGAAGGAAGACAGAAAGAAAGAAAAAGATGGTAGGTAGGAAGGAAGACAGACAGAAAAACAAAGGAGGGAGGGAAGGGAAGGGAGGGATGTAGCAAAGAAAAAGGAAAGAAAGAAAAAGAAAAAAGATGGTATGAAGGAAGGAAGACAGTCAAAAAGAAAAAAGGGAAGGGAAGGGAGGGAAGAAGGAAAGAAAGAGGAAAGAAAAAGGGAGGGAGGGAGGGAGGGAGGGAGGAAGGAAGACAGAAAGAAAGAAGAAAGAAAGAAAGAAAGAAAGAAAGAAAGAAAGAAAGAAAGAAAGAAAGAAAGAAAGAAAGAAAGAGATGGAAGGAAGGAAGGAAGAAAGAAAGATGGTAGGAAGGAAGGAAGACAGAAAGAAAGAAAAAGAAATAAAGAAGGGGAAGGGAGGAAAGAAAGAAAGAAAGAAAGAAAGAAAGAAAGAAAGAAAGAAAGAAAGAAAGAAAGAAAGAAAGAAAGAAAGAAAGAGAAAAAGAAAGGAAGAAAGAAAGAGAAAAAGAAAGAAAGAAAGAAAGAAAGAAAGAAAGAAAGAAAGAAAGAAAGAAAGAAAGAAAGAAAGAAGAAAGAAAGAAAGAAAGAAAGAAAGAAAGAAAGAAAGAAAGAAAGAAAGAAAGAATTATGACCACAATTGAGCATAACATTTTGGTTGCTAAGCAAGAGCGTTGTTAAGTGAGTTTCACCACATTTTACAAGTTGGCCATGCCCACCCAGTCACCTGACCACTAAGCCACGCCCACCTGAGGGGGTGGGGTGGGGGGCGGTGAGGATGAGTTTGTAGCACCAAGGGGGCGGTGGACTGAAAAAGTTTGGGAACCACTGAATTAGATGGTTATTTTCATTGTACTTTGAATATGTGTTTTTTGAAATCTGGAAAATGCTTCTTTAAAATCTGTAGGTTAGATTTTGAAAAAGGCGTGTTTCCTTTCAAGGAAGTATTACGGTTGGTCACATAGTCAGCCAGAGTTTAGATTCGATTTGGCATTTTTGTCCACCTATCCAGTCCTTCACAAGGACCTAGGAGAGGCAGATGTGGATGTTTGATGGTATTAAAGATATCGTTGCTGGATGTAAGGTGTTCCAAGTAAAGCTGCCTTTTGCAATTGACTGATGGTGATTTTGTCAATGCTGGTAGTGTTCAAGTGGTGCTCCAGATGTTTTGGGATTGCACTAAAGATGCTTACCACAACTATGCTATTTTTGCTTTTTTTCTGCCACAGTTGTTCTACTTCTATTTGCAGGTCTTTGTATTTTGTGGTCCCCCACCCCATTCTTTCTCTTCTATTTAGTTGTCTCCAGGTACGGCCATGCCCACTATTATTATGTTTTTCATCAAGAAATAACTCAGTATAAAGAATAGACAACGCATGTAACTGGTATTCTTTAGAAATTTGACTTCTAGCCAAGAATTTAGGAATTATCCAAGTAATATTGTAAGATACAACAAATGCTTGATTTATTATTATTATTGTTAGACATTTTTCATATTTAAAAATGTTCTATAAATCATTGTAATTTTACTAAAATTTCTTTTTAAAAAGGTGATAGTACATGTTACCTGTTTGCAATGAACTGTAGAAAAAGTAGATGCTCCTTCCTCCCTGCTCCCCATTTCCAAAATAGTATCAGTTAGAAGATAAGAAGGTGTGACTTTTTTCATTCTGGACTGCAATTATATGCTCTCAAACTACCATGTTTTCAGCCTCACTTTTGGGTGAACACTACCAACAGTCATGAGAGCTGATAGCTCAGCCACCATTTTAGGATGATTGCTTTATCTAAACCTCTATAGTTCTAAGGCTATGAAATCTTTTTATAGATGTTATTATAGTTTAAAAATCATATACTTTAAAAGTATTAAAAAGGTAAAGTTTCCCCTGTTCAGTTGTATCTGACTCTAGGGGACAGTGCTCTTCTTAGCCAGTGTTGTCTGAAGACTTTTCTGTGGTCATGAGGCCAGCATGACTTTATGCCGAGGTGTAAGGCATGCTGTTAGATTCCCACCAAAGTGGTACCTATTTATCTGCTCTCATGTGCATGCTTTCTAACTGCTAGGTGGGCTAGGAGCTGGGACAAGTAATGGAAGTTCACTCCATCACAGTGTTCGAGTCTTGAAGTCAGGTGTCAGCTTTCTCTCACCTTTTTTCTTTAACCACCCTCTTTAAAATATTATCTGAGCTAAAACTTGCATGTAATAAAGTATTGGCATGATATTGAACATGTTTGCCTTTAACCATGGTATGAAATTGTACAAGGTTTTCAAAAGCTGAAGCAAAAATAATATAATATGAGATCTCTCATTTAAAGCAGTCTTTTCTAGAAATGTTATAATATTTCCAAGTATTTGACAAATAATTATATTTATACAATTAGTTAGACTCCTTTACATCTTGCACACTCCAGTGATCTCCCATCTATTACAGGAATAATATTTGATCAGAAAATTATAGCCAAATAATGCTGGGGTGCATGAAGGCCAAGGACCTGGACTGAAGCTGAGGAAAAGTGGAAATCACTGCTAAAGAAATAGGAAGGAAATGAAGTTTTTCTACCATTAAAATGTATACTGTTTTTATAGGTCTTTGCAGTGAAAAAATATACATAATGAGTTACCAAAGTAAGCTGTGAGAGAATCAATAACAATTGATAAAAATAGTAATCAATGGAAGAGTATTATGCTTAATTCTTGGTCATTAGCTATTCTGAAATCCCCACTGCAGGGAATATTCTTCAGTTTTTTAGAATAGAATAGAATAGAATTCTTTATTGGCCAAGTGTGATTGGACACACAAGGAATTTGTCTTTGGTGCATATGCTCTCAGTGTACATAAAAGAAAAGATACATTTGTCAAGAATGGTTGTCATAGGGTTCAAGTAAGCAATCAGGAAACAATCAATATTAATATAAATCATAAGGATACAAGCAACAAGTTACAGTCATACAGTCATAAGTGGGAGGAGATGGGTGATAGGAATGATGAGAAAAACTAATAGTAATAGTAATGCAGCCTAGTGAATAGTTTGACAGTGGTGAGGGAATTATTTGTTTAGCAGAGTGATGGCGTTCGGGGAAAAACTGTTCTTGTGTCTAATTGTCTTGGTGTGCAGTGCTTTATAGCGACATTTTGAGGATAGGAGTTGAAGCAATTTATGTCCAGGATGGGACGGGTCAGTAAATATTTTCACGGCCCTCTTTTTGACTCGTGCAGTATACAGGTCCTCAATGGAAGGCAGGTTGGCAGCAATTGTTTTTTCTGCAGTTCTGATTATCCTCTGAAGTCTGTGTCTGTCTTTTTGGGTTGCAGAACCAAACCAGACAGTTATCTGGTTTGGTTTTGAAAACAGTTTTGAAACCTATAGTTCAACTGAATGTATTAGGCTTGGGAATAGAGTGTATCTTCAATTTTCAGTCTTAATCCTTTATTCTTAAAACATGATTAAGAGAAATAAATCTCTTCAAAAGCTTCATTGATACAAGAAGACTGCTGATTTTCGAATAAAATAGACTTCTTTTAAATAAAGTGTGACTCCCTTGAGTCAAGTTGGAGTACATAAACACATCCATATAGAAAAGTTTTTTTTAAAAAAAATATTTATTTCAAACATTTATGTGGCCACCCAACCCAACCAATGTGATTTTGGGTTATACACAGCATAAAATTAGCATACCAAAAAATGAACTACCATACATGCCCTCCAAAAATAACCCGAATATGTAAAATAGTGAATTGAATTGAATAGATTAATTATGGAATACTTTAATATAACATAGCTGCTATTTACAATTCATAAGAAGGTTGGTTGTGTATACTTTCTATGATTAATGGCTTCTCTGGACCACTGATGTGTTTCCAAAGAATTAGATTTTATGTTTGGTGCTTGTGGAGGATAGATGAGAGCCTGATCTCCTTGTAGAGTTTTTTTCTTTCTGTCATGGATAACCCAAGAACAAGTCATGCTTGGCCTCTACCTGTATTTAGGAAACACCACAAGAAGGAGAATTGGTGAACAGTTCCAACTAGGGTGCACTGGAGAATAGTGATTTTCTTAGCCAGAGATAGATATGGCTGTGAATGTTAGTGAGTTAGATGTGTGTGTTATTGATGGGCTGAAAAAGTTCTAGCAGCTCTGCTCACCTCCACTGAGCTGGGTTAAAATAGTTTAACTGAAATGGATTGAATTAGTTCACACAATCAACTTTAATAGGCTGAATGGGCACTACGGCACATTTTATGCACACATTAGATTGTCGCTTGGCTTTGCCCATCAAACTCAGATCTTCAGGATTGAATGTTTGTGACTACTTTTGATCTTGTTTGCATCTGATACAAGAGCTGCTAACTGCAAATCAGTTCTGATTTAGGGATTCTCTCATAGATGCACGCACACACACACACACACACACACACACACACACACACACACACACACACACACACACACACAAGGAAAATAATAAAAGTTCACTAAAATCCTGGAAGTTTTCTTTTTAGATACTGCCAATGGAAGGGAAAGTTGAATCCTAGACAGCACCTAGAAAAATTGTGTAGATGCTTGAGCCAAAGTATGCTTTCATTAGTTTTATGAAAATTCTGGAAATCCACATTCAGTGAGACTCAACAGCCTGAGCTGACATCAACATGCTTTCAAGTGATATGAATGTATTGTGGCATCAAACAGAGTGTGAAAGGAAGGACAGACATGTCTGCTAAAGGAAGTTAAAGTGAAGTTGGCCATCACCAAATTATGTCAGACTAGATTAGCTGAATGTGTCAATATTGTAGCACTGAGGTTCACATTTTGTGCCAGCAAGTTGCATATTAATAGTCTGATGATGAAATCTGAGGGGAAACCAATCATAGGCATGAAAATATTGCCATGAAAGTCAGGGAGGACAATGTAATTCAGCATCCTGTCACAATAAATAACAACGACCTAGGATGAACTGGGGGAGAAAAGGGAAAGGGAATGAAGCTATACAATTTTGCCATTCCTTATATCTATCTATCTATCATCTATCTATCTATCTATCTATCTATCTATCTATCTATCTATCTATCTATCTATCTATCTATCTATCTATCTATCTATCTATCTATCTACCTACCTACCTACCTACCTACCTACCTACCTACCTACCTACCTACCTACCTACCGTATCTATCTATCTATCTATCTATCTATCTATCTATCTATCTATCTATCTATCTATCTATCTATCTATCTATCTATCTATCTATCATCTATCTATCTTCTATCTTCTATCTTCTATCTTTATTTATTTGAATTTATTAGCCACCCAACTCCAATTAACTCCCATATTTGATTTTATATTGCTATGAATTATGCTAAACACTAAATTGATATTAAAAGTATGGTAGTTTGAAATAAAAGCATATAGTATTATTGTAAATCACTACAAATTGCCTGGTGTTTTTAGTTATTCCCAGAATCATACTTAAATATGACATAATATAGAATATGATAACGGAGTTTAAAAATCCATGTTATAGCATTTATTTGTCACAGGGACAGACTGAATAATGAGTCCAGACTTTCTGCAGTAGATGGAGGTGCTAGAGAATTTCAGGTAACCAGGGCACAATCTAACCACAGCAAGGGAGACACCAACAGCTCCCCCAATTTTAGACCATTGCCCTGACAGAAATACCATTTCAGGCATGTGATCACTGTCCTGTGTCAGTCTCTGGAGAACCTAGAGTAGGCCCATGGCTATCATGGTGAACATGAACTCCTGAGCCTCCTCAGACCCCAACTTGGGTTCTGTCAATTCGGAAATAGAGCAAAGGAGCTTAGGCAGGGAGGTTTGCTATGCAACATGGAGGTTGCCACAACACCAACAATGAGGGGTCCTTGGTGTTGTCTGAGCTTCCCTGTTTTCTTGCAGATGTTTCATTACCCAAACTAGGTAACATCATCAGTGCTAGTTGATCAGTGGAGTTGACAACAGCAACAATTTCAACTGATCCCTAGAGCCCATCTTAATGAACAGGGATTCACATCCAGAACCTTTGGTGCAGCACAGGGTTGGGTTCCTCCCGGTTCGGACCAGTTTGCCCGAACCGGTAGCGACCTGCTGGTGACATCACTGTTCTGCTGCTTGAAAGAGGGCTCTCCCTCCCGCCCCAGGGTTTATACTGAACTTTATTCCTTCCGAAGACCAACTGATCAGCTCCTCAGCTGTGTTTCACACTGATTTTTAGCTACTGAGCATGCGCCGAAGTAAAATTGCACGTGGGGACACGCGTGCATGCAAAACATGCACTTCTGTCACAATGCGAACTGGTGGGGAAGGTAAGTACAACCCACCCCTGGTGCAGCACCCCTGAAAGCCATAAGAGTTTCCTAGGTGATAATCACCATGTCTCCAACTCTGCTCCCAGGGTCTTGGCTGATGTCACACCCAAAACCCAGCTGGACATATCCTCAACAATGACCCTTTGCGCATGTGCAGAGGGTCAAAGAACCCAAATGGCAATAGCACTTTTCTTATATACCGCTTCATAGTGCTTTACAGCCCTCTCTAAGCGGTTTACAGAGTTCAGCATATTGCCCCCAACAATCTGGGTCCTCATTTTACCAACCTCGGAAGGATGGAAGGCTGAGTCAACCTTGAGACTAGTGAGATTTGAACAGCTGAACTGTTGAACTAGCAGTCAGCCTGCAATGGCTGCATTTAACCACTGCACCACTTCAGCTCTTCTGGCGGTGTCCAGGTGGGTGGGGGAAGCGGGTAGGGGAAGTCTCGCGCTGCGATTGCTATCGGCTCTATCGGCACTACGATGACCGACTGGCCCGCCCAAACCGGGAGCAATTCACTCTTGACCAGGGGAGACATGATAGCAAATATGTTCCAATATTTGAGGGGCTGCCACAGAGAGGAGGGGGTCAAGCTATTTTCCAAAGCACCTGAAGGACAGACAAGGAATAATGGATGGAAACTGATCAAGGAGAGATTCAACCTAGAAATAAGGAGGAACTTTCTGACAGTGAGAATAATCAACCAATGGAACAGCTTGCCTTCGGAAGTTGTGGGAACTTCATCACTTGAGACTTTCAAGAAGAGATTGGACTACCATTTGTCAGAAATGGTGTAGGGTCTCCTGCTTGAGCAGGGGGTTGGACTAGATGACCTACAAGGTCCCTTCCAACTCTGTTAATCTGTTAACCTCCATGTGCCCATCACCACCACAATACTTTGGCTAACCCTCATCCTAAAAAGGTTGCACCATCCCCAAATCCAATTCCAAAAGCCAGGGAGCCAGGGAGTCCTCAAATCCATTATCTCAGGGAGGGTAGCAAGACACTTTAGCTTCACTAAAGTATTATCAAGATATTCAACAACAACCACTACCATCCACCCACAAACATACATACTTACAGTGTACACTCCTACTCACATGAACCATTCCCCTGCAGCGTTCCCCAACTGGTCAAGTACTACCTTTCCATATTTTATGTAACTTTGCCTGCTGTATGCAGTTTGTAATCTTTCATTCAGCAGTCTGGTAATCACTACATTTTATTGCACCTCTGTTTAATGAAGGCAGCCTAATCAGTGCCTTGAGAAAAAAGAATTGACAGAACAGTGTCTACTGATAGATGCAAAGACAAGAGGCAAGCGGGACACATTCTGAATTGCTGGAGTGAGTTATTTGCTGTACAATGCAACATTATTTGAAACAGGCAGTAATGACACACTTCAGTTATTTAAATATTATGCAATATCATGAAATATCGTGCAACCATCTGTAAATACAAAATGTCTCACATTAACCTTAGTACCTCCAGAATACTACATTCCTATTTCTGTCGTTATGTGTTCTAGAAAATGGTCATGATCAATGTACCTGGTGCCTTCCTGACATATTGATTTAAAATCCTCTTTATCCTTGAACATTGGATTAAGGTATGATCTAGGGCAGTGATGGCGAACCTATGGCACGCGTGCCACAGGTGGCACATAGAGCCATATCTGCAGGCACATGGAGCCGTTGGCCTAGCTCAGCTCCAGCGTGCATGTGCGCACCAGCCAGCTGATT
Source organism: Diadophis punctatus similis (assembly GCA_023053685.1). NCBI lineage: Eukaryota > Metazoa > Chordata > Lepidosauria > Squamata > Dipsadidae > Diadophis > Diadophis punctatus. The sequence goes on from JALIGW010000003.1 coordinate 22,485,281, forward strand.
TTCGGCTCTCGCGGAGGCTCTGGGAGGGCATTTTCGGCTACCGGAGGGCCTCCAGGGGGGACAGGGGAGGATGTTTTTGCCCACCCCAGGCTCCAGGGAAGCCTCTGGAGCCCTGGGGAGGGTGAAAAATGGGCCTACCGGGCCCACCAGAAGTTGGAAAACGGGCCATTTCCGGCCTCCAGAGGGCCTCCGGGGGGCGTGGAGGCCGTTTTCGCCCTCCCCAGGCATTGAATTATGGGTGTGGGCACTCGTGCATGTGCGATAGCACGCGCGCACGCACTTTCAGCACCCGAGGGAAAAAAGGTTCGCCATCACTGATCTAGGGCACATGGAAGGTGTAGTGCAAACATCTGGAGAATACTACATCAGGAAATGTTATATCATCTATCTATCTATCTATCTATTCATCCCACCAAAATTGACTGAGGATGGTGCACAATTGAATAAAACCTACAAATATAAAAACAACAGATATTTAAAAATATAAGAATCTATATTAAGAAATAAATAGTATTAAAAAAACAAATATACATATCCCTAGGCAAGGAGTGGATAAAAATGGCCACCAAAACAATGGAGCCATATAAACAAATTTCTGATTCCCTGGGAGACCAGGGCCTGATAACATAACCAGGTCTTGATGGCCTTCCAGAATGCCAAAAAGGGATGGAACTAATCTAAATTCAGGGGAAAAGATAAGGTTGGCCCCACAACAAAGAAAGCAAGTCTTCTGGGATTCACCAAATGTAGATTCCTAGCTAATGGTACCTGCAGCATGCTTTCTCAGTAAGATCTAAGCAGCATGAAAATCAATGTTAAGAGTGGACCCAGAGATTTCTTTTGGCATTGATGGGTGTTTGCTTAATGTAAGATCTTTGTGTCATTAATACAGTATGGCACAAAAGACAAACTATAATGGTATTTGTGAACCTAAGAATGATTATTCTTGGTAGAGTATTGAACAACAGTCTGCAATCACAATTATTTTGAGAATAATTGTAAAAAGTTGCCAGAATAGAATAGAATAGAATAGAATAGAATAGAATAGAATAGAATAGAATAGAATAGAATAGAATAGAATAGAATAGAATAGAATTCTTTATTGCCCAAGTGTGATTGGACACACAATGAATTTGTCTTTGGTGCATATGCTCTCAGTGTACAAAGAAACCATTTGAGAGCATTTCACTGAGGCAGCCTTTGTCAGCGCTATCTTGGATCAGCCAATTAATGTAGGAGGAAAGAGAGGCAGTATGAATATAGAAGATGGGAGGGTTATACTACAAAAAAAATCTTCCTTAATATATTGTTTTAAAAAATCTGTTTCTGGGTGCAGAGGATAAAATGCAGACATTTAATATTAATTTGTTATTATATTAATTAAATAATTTAATAAACATTATGCTGTGACCCTTTAAAGCAGTGTTTTTCGAACTTGGCACCTTTAAGATATATGAATTTCAGCCCCTACATTCCCACGTATCTTAAAGTTGCCAAATTTGGAATGTACTGCTTTAAAGTACGGGTAGACACTAATTCAGCAGCAAGGGCAGAATTGCAGAGTGTCGTTTAATGACTGTCATACACATAATTTGATTATAAGTATTTAGCTTCTTTATATGCTATTTGTGTTAACATTGTGGAGACTTAGATCACTGCGGTTGACCCTACTGCAATTATTCTGATAATCTCTAATCCAAAAACTGAGCATGATGCTTCTAAATAGGTAATAGAGCCATGATGGTGAACCCATGGCATGCGTGCCACAGGTGGCACGCCTAGCCCTCTCTGCAGGCACACGAGCTGTAACCCCAGCTCTGCTCCACTGTGCATGCACTTGCGCCTCCTTCTGGCCAGCTGGTTTTCGGGTCTCTGCCACACATGCACGGTGAGCGGGGAGCATGTGGGAGACGTGCGTGCATGCAAGGAGAAGGGGCATGGGGCGCATGTGCATGTGCATGCACATGCATGGGGGTGAGGCGCACATTAGGGGTCACACATGCATGCGTAGGTAGTTCATATGCACATGGGGCGGGGCACACGTGGAGGGTTCATGTGCACATGCGCAGGGGGCACCGGGGGGCATGCATTGCATTATGGCACGCAGCAACGAAAAGTGTAATAGAGTGATCATTGAAAAGAGAAATCCAGAAGCAAGTAAACAAATATATTCTATTCAGCAACTTGCTTGTTTTGGAGTTAAAAGTCCTCCAGGAATAAATTTTGTGAAATAAGCAAAGAAAACAACCTCATTGTAATATTATTATGTTTTCATGTTTATTTTTGCAACCATATTGATTAAAGGGGGCTTTCTTTAATGAAAACGTACATATAAACAACAGAAGGTCATGCCCTATAAAAAATATCCAATCTATAAATTATTACACATGCCTAATTTTATGTAAAGTATAATCAAGCATTGCCTGAATTTATTATAGTCAAACTTGTTATATTGGTGGATGAGTGGATTTGTTCTGGACAAATAAATTTACGTGCAGCCTAAGATGTTTTTTTCACCCTATTGCAGAAACATTAGTGAACACAATATACAATCTATTTTGACCTACTAAAGATTTTTGTGTAGATCTCAAAATTCTCTGCAAACTACTTTGTGTCTGTGGGTATATTGAGGTAAATACAATATATTGAATGTGCTGAATATTTGGAGTAACTAAATATATTTTTTCAATGTCACCTTTAATTAAGCATTCATAAATCTCATTTACTGTGTTAGTTCATATGATAATTTACATGAATAATGATTCTGATAAAAGAAGTGCCATATGAATCATATGGCAAGGCTAGGACTATGCTACATTTTGACATTAAATGCAGAAACCCTTCATGTGGCAGGCAGGCAATAATTCATATTAAAATTTCCCTTTTCTGTTCATGCTTGAAAGCAAACTCCACATAGTTACCCTAATTCTGCCCTTCAAGGAGTATAAGTAATCCACATAGTATTGGGGAATGTCTTAACCCCCAAAACTTCAATGATAAAATACTATGTTAAGATTTACAGTAAACCTAAAAGATGCCTATACAAGTATCTCTCCTGATATTTTGCTGCAACAAAAGCTGAGAATGTAAAAATGGAGAATGTCAAAATGGAGAACATGAATAACATGGGTATACTTACATGCAAGCCTCCCTCGAATATGACAAAAGGGCATTAAAAGTCAGATCTTCTCTAAATAGATATTTTTGTCCATCATCATCATCATCATCATCATCATCATCATCATCATCATCATCATCATCATCATCATCATCATCATCTTGCTTTACTTCACATGAGGTAGCTTAGAATAGAAAGGTTAAGTATAAAATGACAAAACTGACACCATATGGCTGTCACTTCCAGGGTTATTCCCAATGGCCCCACCTGGAATTTTAAGACAGGAATCATGCACTTTCGCACTGGAAGTTTTTAAGAAGATGTTGGATAACCATTTGTCTGAAGTGGTGTAGGGTTTCCTGCCTAAGCAGGGGGTTGGACTAGAAGACCTCCAAGGTCCCTTCCAACTCTCTTATTCTATTCTATTCTAAATCACACATAATGAACAAATCATACAAATGGTTGTCCTGGTGTTGAAAACAAATCTGAAGTCCAGTTTCCAGGAGGCAAACTGGTTTGGTTTAAAGAGAAATCCCTATCCTCTACCAGGACAATGAGAGAGGTGGGATCTGAATTCCAAAGCACAGCAACACATATTGGAACCTCGATGATTTCTTTAAAAAGAATAATGCACACAATGCAATAGTATCCATTCATCTCCAATGTTTTAAGGTGGATCACCTTATTTAATTCTCACATAAATTTAGAGGAACTTCTATAACTCTGGGAAAGCTGTAGCCTTTCTAGACCTGGCCCTTAGAATCACCATCAGTTGGACACAACTGAATGGATACCATCATCGTCATCTTCTTCTTCTTCATCATCATCATCATCTCTTCCAAATCCAGTGTCTAAAGGTTCTCCTAGTTTCTAATGATTTTATATTACCCTCATTGTGTTTAGAAAGATGTCCCTTGGATTCTTATGTACTCTAATGTACTAATCTAATGTATTCTGTATACATAAAAATGACATACTACTATACTGGACGAGCCGTGGTGGCGCAGTGGTTAGAGTGCAGTACTGCAGGCTACTTCTGCTGATCATAGGCTGCCAGCAGTTTGGCAGATCGAATCTCACCAGGCTCAAGGTTGACTCAGCCTTCCATCCTTCCGAGGTGGGTAAAATGAGGACCCAGATTGTTGGGGGCAATATGCTGACTCTGTAAACCGCTTAGAGAGGGCTGTAAAGCACTTTGAAGCGGTATATAAGTCTAAGTGCTATTGCTATTTTACTGGACCTTTAAGCCATTTAGTTTTCATATAATACGGAAATGTCTCAGATTTTTTTTTCTCTAAAGTTGCCTAGACTATTTCTACAATGGAACAGTGCTCAATGGAACTGCATCTACATGGAGGGAAGTATGCAGTGGAGTACCCCAAGGCTCTGTTTTAGGCCCAGTACTCTTCAACATCTTCATCAATGACTTGGACGAGGGGATAGATGGGGAACTCATCAAATTTGCAGATGACACCAAACTGGCAGGAATAGCCAACTCTCCAGAAGATAGGCTCAAGATACAGAAGGATCTTGACAGACTTGAACATTGGGCGCTATCAAACAAAATGAAATTCAATGGTGAAAAAAGTAAGGTTCTACATTTAGGCAAGAAAAACAAAATGCACAGGTACAGTATATGTGGTACCTTGCTCAACAGTAGTAACTGTGAGAGGGATCTTGGAGTCCTAGTGGACAATCATTTAAATATGAGCCAGCAGTGTGCAGCACCTGCCAAAAAAGCCAACACAGTTCTAGGCTGCATTAACAGAGGGATAGAATTAAGATCACGCGAAGTGTTAATCCCACTTTATAATGCCTTGGTAAGGCCACACTTGGAATACTGCATTCAGTTTTGGTCGCCACGATGTAAAAAGGATGTTGAGACTCTAGAAAGAGTGCAGAGAATAGCAACAAAAATGATTAGGGGACTGGAGGCTAAAACATATGAAGAACGGTTGCAGGAACTGGGTATGTCTAGTTTAGTGAAAAGAAAGACCAGGGGTGACATGATAGCAGTGTTCCAATATCTCAGGGGTCACCACAAAGAAGAGGGAGTCAAACTTTTCTCCAAGGCACCCGGGGGTAGAACAAGAAGCAATGGGTGGAAACTAATCAAGGAGAGAAGCAACTTAGAACTAAGGAGAAATTTCCTGACAGTTAGAACAATTAATCAGTGGAACAGCTTACCTCCAGAAGTTGTGAATGCTCCAACACTAGACATTTTAAGAAGGTGTTGGATAACCATCTGTCTGAAGTAGTGTAGGGTTTCCTGCGTAAGCAGGGGGTTGGACTAGAAGACCTCCAAGGTCCCTTCCAACTCTGTTATTATTATTATTATTATTATTATTATTATTATTATTATTATTATTATTATTATTATTATTATTATTATTATTATTATTATTATTATTATTATTATTATTATTATTATTATTATTATTATTATTATTATTATTATTATTATTATTATTATTATTATAACAGCGTGAAGCCCCAGGTTGTTTACATGTTGCAGTAATGGTAATTCAGCTGACATTGATATAAGTGCCTGCATGAACCCCAATGAGCAGAATTTGACCCATGTTCAGCCCAACTGTTCTTCTTTGCTAATTTCAAGGTCTATTTATCTATGGCACATTGTTGCTGAGTTCCTGATATAGAATTATGCCATTAAAGGCAAATCAGGACTTGAGATACCACTATATATGTGCAATGGATTTTTTAAGTGAAGAATCTCATAAGAGTTCCCTTCAAAATGAACAGATGTTTCTTTTCCTAAAGGAGAAGAGTCACTTTTGTGTAATGGAAGCCAATTGTTGTTCCCCTCTGCCTCTCTCCTGGTTAAAATGGGATGTAAAATTCTTGCCTAAACTGCTAGGCTTTTGTCTCTGTTTCCTTCTCTCTGGTATCATCTTGGAGCATTCAATATGGCATTTCAAAATGAGAAGTTTCTTTAGTCTTGCATGGGGTAGTTGTACATGACCTGGCCTAAATTGGAGAAACTCTCAGATCAGAGATATGATAAGGAGGACTGGAGCTAGATGAAGGGGCTGGTTTGAAAAAATTCTATGCAATTAGCACTTAGCACTTAGACTTACATACCGCTTCATAGTGCTTTACAGCCCTCTCTAAGCGGTTTACAGAGTTCAGCATATTGCCCCCAACAATCTGGGTCCTCATTTTACCCACCTCAGAAGGATGGAAGGATGAGTTAACCTTGAGCCGGTGAGATTTGAACAGCTGAACTGCTGAACTAGCAGTAGCCTGCAGTGCTGCATTTAACCACTGCGCCACCTCAGCTCTGTCTGCAATTGCAGTGCAGTTTCATTGACTGCTGTTACTTCTACTAAACAGGTGAATTCATCCCTGATTACATATCTTCTCTTCTATGTAGACCTATTTGTCCTTCTCTGTTGATGATTATTGAAATATATTGAAGAAAAGCCCAAAGGATCCAGGTAGAAATGACAATCCTTCTCTGCTACTAAGCAAATGGAAGGAGCATATTGAAAACGCAGTCGTAGAAATCTGCGGATATTATCTCTTGTTCTCTTTCTTCAAGTGGCAAATTAAATGATGACACTAGAGAATATTATCATATTGTCATGGCAAGTTCCAGATTCAGTTTTTGTCATAAAGGAAGGTGGATCAATCAGTTTATTCCCAGTCACTTTCATCTGCTCCTTTTCTACATCAGCCTGTGATTCCTTTAAAAAGAAAAATCAAGAAATCAAGAAAGAAACTTTCCAAAAGTGCAAAAACAGCAAGGTAACTGATTTTTAAAACAGGTCAGTTTATTTAAAGATGTGGACCAAAATAAATCCTTGAGCATATCTATCCATCTCCATGCATTTGGCATAATGTGAGCAAATAGCTATAATCAGGTCTGGTATTAGCTAAATAGAATAGTAGCAATAGCACTTTTTTTTTCTTACTTTTCTTAAGAGCTGAAGTGGTGCAGTGGTTAAATGCAGCCATTGCAGGCTGACTGCTAGTTCAACAGTTCAGCTGTTCAAATCTCACTAGGCTCAAGGTTGACTCAGCCTTCCATCCTTCCGAGGTCGGTAAAATGAGGACCCAGATTGTTGGGGGCAATATGCTGAACTCTGTAAACCGCTTAGAGAGTGCTGTAAAGCACTATGAAGCGGTATATAAGAAAAGTGCTATTGCTATAGTAATATGATTAGGACTGCTGCCTCGATAGATATTTACAATGGCTATCTATCTATTTATTTATTTATTTATTTATTTATTTATTTATTTATTTATTTATTTTTGTCAAGTACATATTGGTAATATACATAGATATAACATTGTTTATATACATAAGATGGATACTGATAAGAGGGAACATTAGGACAGGGACGGTAGGCATGCTGGTGTGTTTATGCACACCCCTTATTGACCTCTTAGGAATCGGGTGAGGTCAACAGTGGACAGTCTAAGGATAAAGTTTTGGGGGTTTGGTGACGAAACCACAGAGTCAGATAGTGAGTTCCAGGCATTAACCACTCTGTTGCTAAAGTTGTATTTTCTACAGTCAAGTTTGGAGCAGTTCACTTTGAGTTTGTATCTGTTGTGTGCTCGTGTATTGTTGTGGTTGAAGCTGAAGTAGTTGTTGACAGGAAGGACGTTGTAGCAGATAATTTTATGAGCTATGCTTAGGTCGTGCCGAAGGCGACATAGTTCTAAGCTTTCTAAGCCCAGGATTTCAAGTCTGGTTGTGTAAGGTATTCTGTTGCGAGTAGAGGAGTGGAGGACTCTTCTCGTAAAGTATCTCTGGACACTTTCTAATGTATTTATGTCCGATATGCGGTGTGGGTTCCAGACAGATGAGCTGTATTCAAGGATTGGTCTGGCGAATGTTTTGTATGTTTTGTAATATCTGATATATTTCAAAGCAAATACAGCCTGCTTACTATTTATTTCCATCATTAGCAATAAGTGCATTCGACTGCAGTCATTCCTGAGGGCAGAGAGAATAGTGGAGACCTGGCAAGTGTGAGTAAAAAGCTACAACCTTCAAACCAAATTCCTGCAGTGGAGTGGAGAAGATAGGAGCTGTGAGAATAGCTGTGAGAATAGCTGCAAATGCTGCTTATTGCTGTGTTAATACAGGTAGTCCTCAACTTATTATCACAATTGAGCCCAAACTTTCTGGTGTTAAGTGAGACATTTATTAAGTGAGTTTGCCCCATTTTATGACTTTTCTTGCCACAGTCGTTAAGTGAATCACTGCAGTTGATAAGTGAGTAACCTGGTTGTTAAGTAAATCTGGCTTCCCCATTGACTTTGCTTGTCAGAGAGTCGCGACCCTGGGACACAGCAAAGGTCATAAATAGGAACTGTTTGCCAGACGTCTGAATTTTGATCACATGATCATGGGGATGCTGCAAAAGTTATAACTATGAAAAGTGGTCATAAGTCACATTTTTCAGCGCCGTTATTACTTTGAATGGTCAATAAATGAACTGTTGTAAATTAAGGATTACCTGTACGAAGAATGTACCCATATTAAATATGTAATAGCAGTTCCGCAACCTCAGACACATTTTATTCACACTCCTGCCATCCTTGCAGTTCTGAATATTCCCCATCAATCAACAAGTGTTCCTCTAGCTGACCAATAATGAGCAAAACATCTTAATCCAGACAGGACCATCCCTCTCTCCTTGTCTGTATTTTGCCATATGTACGTATGGTGAAAGAAAGAAAAAGTCAAATTTATGCTCAATATAGCAAGTGTGGTGAAATGATGGTAAGGCATCATTATATCTTGATGGAAAAGCCCCATGAAAAGAAGCCCCATAAAAAGGTAGGACTGCCCTTCTCTCTGCCGTCTTCATTGTGTCTATAAGTACTGTATTTTTCGGAGTATAAGACTCACCTCCCCCCCCCCCTAAAAGAGGCTGAAAATTTGGGTATGTCTTATACTCCAAATGTAGCTTTTTCGAAGCTTTTTTTCCAGCCCTAACGAGGTGCTAACGATCTTCCTGGCTCTTCCCGGCTTGCAGGCTTGTTTTCCCGGCTTGCAGGCTCCCTCCGAAAAAGGTTTTTTCAGCCCTAACGAGGTGCTAACGATCTTCCTGGCTTGCAGGATTTGTTCATTGCTACTCCCTCTGAAAAAGTTTTTTACCAGCCCTAAGTCTTTGCAGGCTTGTTTTCATTGCTACTCCCTCCAAAAAAGGTTTTTTCAGCCCTAACAAGGTGCTAACGATCTTCCCAGCTTGCAGGCTTGTTTTCATTGCTACTCCCTCTGAAGAAGATTTTTTTCAGCCCTAACCGGGGGATAAAATAATGTGCTGAATCTGACCAGACTAAGGATGCTAGCCAGATGAATACCTGGTAGGTAGATTTTTTTCCCTATTTTCCTCCCCCAAAACTAGTGCGTCTTATACTCCGGTGCGTCTTATACTCCGAAAAATACGGTAGGGTTTTTTGAGCCCATCAGATATGATGGGCAATTAAATGAGCTTGGAAGAATGAACTTTATGAGATCCTTAATCATAGCAGCCTTGAGTGCTCACCAGAGCAGAAGGACTGGTTATAAATCAAATAAATAAATATTGTGTCATGGCAAAGCTTTATGAAGCATTTGCCTCACTGGCCAGTGTGTAAGAGACTTGAAGCTTTTCCACTTCCTTCTTCAGTCAATGTTTATTGGGCTTGACCTTTTACGAGGACTGAAGACTGTAACTTCCCAATATTGTGTTTCTCTATTTTTTTTTCATCCACAATAACAAGGAGTATGAGGCGGACAGGGTACAATTTACCTCGTTCTTTCTTTGTCCACTAGCTGGTAAAGATAAACTTTAAATGCTAGCTGCTAGTGTGATTTTGGAGAAAAAAACATGCACCCAAATGGATGTCTGGATAATGTGCTTGTGCACTGGATGGAGATGAACAAATAAATTGCTACATCTTACCATTAACAGCTATGTTGGTCTTCTGGCCTTTGTGAAAAGTCAGTTCATGATAATACTACCATAGGCAAAATTTCACATCAAATTACAGAATAATTAGTCTGTCCACTTGCCTCCTCCAGGTCCCGTCAGCCAAACAATGCCGGCTGGCGGGCCCTGGGGGGAGGGCCTTCTCTGTGGGAGGCCCTGTGCTCTGGAACCAACTTCCCCCAGAGACCCGAACCATCCCCACCTTGCTGGCCTTCCGAAAAGCCGTCAAGACATGGCTCTTCCTGCAGGCAGGGGGTTGAGACTAGTTCCATCTGAGCTCTCCCCCGGTATGTTTGGTGGTGAATATTTTTAACTGTTTAATTTTTAACTTTTTAACTTTGTTTTAATTGTTGTTTATTATCTAGTGTTCTTGCATAATGCTGTACGCCGCCCTGAGTCCCTCGGGAGTAGGGCGGCATAGAAGAACCAATAATAAATAAATAAATAAATACTTCTTTTTCATTAAAAGAAGTACCACAGTACTGAATCCAAATTTTACTGGTATATGGAAGAACAAATTAGGCAAAAATTTACAGAATAGTAGCTACATTTGCAAAATGTATGTTTGAAACAACAGAGAAGAGTTTGGTGGAAGGATAGGCTTTCAGACTCAATAAAATGTGCTATTATTTATTAAAATTGCTTATAACCCAAATAGTTTCCAAAAGTGATTTATAGTTAAATTTTCTAATTGAAAACATAATTATTTAAATATTAACTTACAAAAAAGCCCCAATTATTCTGACATCTTTTCAGATAACAATGGCTATCTGGTGAAAATGAAAGGGTTCCTCTAAGTAAGTTGCTGCAATGACCTTAATCTGACTTCTTCTTCCATGTGCCATAAGCTATTTGTCAAACTATTGGTATCTCCAGAAGGGGTGTTTGCACCAGTCCCAGGCCAGCCCCACACCATCATCTCCTGGGCAGTGGGCTAATTTATTTCCATCTCAGCTGTGGCACAGGAAGAATTGCTCAATCCAAATTGCAGTCAGAAACAGTGGAGTTATGTGGGCTCCATTATGGGATGGGTGTCACGTAGTGAATATTGTCAGTTGTATGTCTATGCAGGGTGATGCATCCCTATCCTAATATTATGGTACATTCCAATACAAGCAGGACACGTGATGTGATCTTATGTGCATGTGTGCATTCCTGATTCTCCATTATTTTTCTTCTGCCTTTGATTCTGACCGGGAGCGGTCATGATTTATTAGCAAGATGTAACTATTCAGAATTTATTGTTTTTGTACCGAAATAAATATTTTCTATTAGACTTATAATCTCGGCTTTATTTTCTAAATGTCTGAATTCCAAGAAAAGATCCACATCGCCTCTATGAGATTTATTCTTATCTTAACAATGGGCTCTTTTTATATTGATGGAAGCTCTTGCCTCCATCACCTCCTAGCTCCCAAATTCTCCTCCCTGCCTGAAGAGGTAACCTTATAGTTTCACTTTCACTGCTAGAGTCACACTTAAACTGAGAAGCCATGGAGCATTTCAAAGACTTGGAAGGTTTTCTTTCACACCATTCAAGATTGTTTAAAACTTTAAACATGCAATATATGGACTGCTGTCTACTTGGGCTTGGATTGGGAGTGGGGCACTAGGTGGAGTTTCTTTTTGGATTCCCCTTCCCTTCTGTTCAATTGCATAGGTTCTTGTACTGTTTCTGTGATGTTCTTGACCTTTCAAAGCTGGTTGTGCTGAGGAAATACTGATATTCCTGAGGAAATACTGATGTTCCTGAGGAAATACCGATGTTCCTGAGGAAATACCGATGTTCCTGAGGAAATATCGATGTTCCTGAGGCTTGAGGGATTGAACATGGTGGTGATTTAGAGGGGTATTGAACATGGTGCAGTGATCATTTAGGGACCCATCTCTGTGAAAATCTCACTGTACAGAACGGAATGCTGTCTTGGTTTCTTCTCTGAGTACTTCTTTTCGCCTTCACTGGTTTCCTGTCCACCCTTTTGCATTTAAAAACATAAAAAACACAGGTGTGGTTTCCCAGCTTGGAAAATGCCACCAAATGGCATTTTTATAGAACTGTGGAGTTTGCTGGTCATGATCCCAGTCCTATTTGATGATGTATAAATATCTCTTGTACTAATCACAGTGTTATGAATTGGCACTGCTGATTATTGTTCATGGATCCTATTCCTACAGTTTTTTCCTGACTTAGGTTGATAGATAAAAAGGGTTGACAGTTTTGCAGCTAATGGTTGTGGTGTGCAGTTCAGAATCCCTAGGGATTTCATGAAGGATAATTATTGTTGTCTGTACTGATTTAGGAGGATTTATTTTAATCCCAGGATGTTGGCATTTTTATCTATAAATAAGCCAGAGAAGGATATCTTAAAATTCTAACGATGCCATCCTGTACAGGTTTATTAAAAAAAATAAGACTGAGTTTATAGAATTGCAGCCCAAAACTGTGTTTTGAAATTTCTCTCCACCAGACATACTGCATTCATCAACAATTCCTAGCATTCCTCATTCAGCATAACCATTGGTAATTGTAGTCCAAACACATTTGGAAGGTATTCGTTTGGGAAATACTGCATCAACACCACAAAGTTAATCAAATAATCTCAAAGGCATGCCACACATTGGAAATATTCATTCTTGATCCAGTGCTGTCCCAGGTTCAAGTCCATTTGCCTTTCTGGTCCCATTAGTTATCTGATTGTTTTTGAGATTATCCTCAGCACTGCTGTTTTTAATTGCCTAATAATTCAAAAGAGGAAAGCGGGCAGATGTACATCAGAATGAGTTTAGAGGCTACAAAACAATATGTATGATCTCCTAGCTGTATTGCTCCAATTTCCCATTTGCAAATATTGGATGCACCCACAAAAATAAGGCCGTCGTTTCCCAAGTAATAGTTTTCCCAGTGATGAAACAGTTTTTCAGAGATCAGTTTATAGAGCCGAGGTGGTGCAGTGGTTAAATGCAGCACTGCAGGCTACTGCTAGTTCAGCAGTTCAGCTGTTCAAATCTCACCGGCTCAAGGTTGACTCAGCCTTCCATCCTTCTGAGTTCGGTAAAATGCGGACCCAGATTGTTGGGGGCAATATGCTGAACTCTGTAAACCGCTTAGAGAGGGCTGTAAAGCACTATGAAGCGGTATATAAGTCTAAGTGCTATTGCTATTGCTATTGCTATGAAGCACATACATCAAGAAGCAGTGATAATTCAGGCACATTGCCATGACCTCAATCAATCACAGAGAGAAGGAAAAATCTGTGAGTAGTAGGACCAGACATTGCAAGCTCCCCCACATTTGGTTGGCTGCTACTGGCATGAATGAGTGAGTAAATGAATAGAGAAATGACATCAAAAGACTTGGAGGAGAAAAATATGCAGGCTGAAATATTTGGAAGTAGTTCCTCATTTGCCATTTTATCTCTTTTTATGATTTCAGATATTCTTTTCCTTCAAATACCTTCCTATTTACACAACTATCCCATATCCTATTAGAATCATATACAGTATATGGGAAATCAAAGCTTATTGGCTCCAGAAGTTGTGAATGCTCCAACACTGGAAGTTTTTAAGAAGAGATTGGACAACCATTTGTCTGAGATGGTATAGGGCAGAGGTCTTCAAACTTGGCAGCTTTAAGACTTGTGGACTTCAACTCCCAGAATTCTCCAGCCAGCATAGCTGGCTGGAGAATTCTGGCAGTTGAAGTCCACAAGTCTTAAAGCTGCCAAGTTTGAGGACACCTGGTATAGGGTTTCCTACCTAAACAGGGAGTTGGACTTGAAGACCTCCAAGGTCCCTTCCAACTCTGTTATTCTAAAGCAAAGCTTCATTTATTGGCTTCACTCATCTGTCTCATCACCGTTGGTCAGTTCATCATTCATCATGTGTAAAGAAAGCTAACATCTTCAGTGGGAAACCTGCTGTCCTTTTTAAAGTTTCTGGCATAATCAGGATTCTAAATTATGTGGGAGACTACCAAAGTAGAGCAAGTTTCTCCTTGCAGATAGTATTGGACATTTATATGTGACATGTGTTTACTGTTGTGTGGAAGACAACAGCTGATTAATGGGAATGTGATGGAGCAAAAGTCTAACCCTAAGAGTGGGAGGGCTGTAAATATCTGAACGTCTTTGGTCTGTGATCTATCCATCTATGGTTCTTTTTTTTTTACCTGCAATTCATGATGCACACAGAGTTTGAGGCTGACAGCTTAACAGCAGAAAAGATGCCTTACTTTTGTTCTTGGAGCTTGTACAGAAATTGCTGGAGAGACAAAATGCAAGGTAATTAGAAGGAAACGGATGTTTTATGTGCAATTCATGTATTCTTTATTTCCTTGCATTTTTAATTCTGGCACTTGGACAAACATATTATTACCCAAAAAAACATTTTTAATGTGTAAGCACAGATGTGTAGGGAGAAGAGCCAGCTGACATTAAAGCTCAGTTTATGCGTTCCTCTCTTTTTCTCTTTCCTGATAACATCTGTCTTTCCTTCTCTGTCTCCAGCCATGAGCCTCAGAAACTATTAACATGACAAGGAAAAAAATCAATTTCTGGGCCCTTTAGACAGAATTGGGTGAAGCAAGCTAACCAAAAGGCTAGCATTCAATGTGAGGAAATGAGAGCATTTTTTTTTACTTGAACATTTCAGGTAGGAAATGACCAGTTCCAGGATGAGCATTTTATTCTTTCACAGTTGTTGGGAAAAGAATGCGATTGCAGTGATGAATTAGATTTTGTCATTTCTTCGATGCAATCTAAAAGTTCAGATGTAAATGTAAACCGCTATAGGCTGTGAAGCTGCATGTTATTATTCATGGAATTTGCAATGAAGCTGTAGCAGGAATTGGTTTTTGAGGACTGAGAAGGTCACACCACTTTCTCATGGATAAGTATATCTGGTTTCAGGGAAGGTTTCTAGATTTGTCTTGAGATCTCTTATACAATGAGCCAAAATGTGGCGAGGCTTACACTTCAGAAGCATTTGTCAACCTCATAAGATAGTCTAAATAAGAAGCACAACTTAGAATATGTTATATCTTTATTGTGAGCTTAACAGCATCTTACAAGTCTGAAAGTACATCTTTCCCCCCTCACCTTTATAGTAGAAGAAACTAGGGTGGGTCCCTTCTAGGATGTTTGCCACATCCTCATTATTTTTATGGGTTCAGTTGCTTCTTATCTGACTGTTGCCTAGTTTGTGGTTCTTCCTCCTGTCTCCCAAGGCCATTCCCATTTACAATTACAGCAGTAGAACTTCACACACACACACACACACACACACACACACACACACACACACAAAAGAACTCTTATCTAGTAGATTATTTGCAGTATTCAAGAAAGTACTCATAAATGCTTTGGCATTTTCCTCTTAAAAAATGGTATTAAAATGTCCACATCTGCTATGGAGAAAAAACTCCAACTGTCTGGCATTGACAGGCAACTTGTGAGATTCAAGATAGCATGAAACCTTTTTTTTTAATCTGAAACTGCAAATTAAGAAAATAAATAGCTCAGGTAGAGCTATCGTGAAATCTTTCACTTTTTCTTTTGTTGTCCCAGTAAATATTTGTAAATGAACATTTAGAGCAGCCTTACTTCTCTCTCCATTGTCAAGTTACAAGTTCCAGTAGATAACCTTCAGACAAAACCTTGGATATGTATCTCAGTCAGGTGAGGAAGAATTGTTGATAACCACAGTGTTCTCAATTTATGTCTACAAGACTGTTTAGAAAATATATTTGAAGGACAAAATATAATTTGCAGTGTGGATGGGCATGCAGATAGCACCTGTCAGGAAGGGCTTAGAGCAGTCATGTGTTTTCCCCAATCATAAATTAATATAGCCATCATTACCAGGAGTGGGTTCTACCTTACCTCACTGCCGGTTTGCTTCCTACCGCGCCGTGTGGGCGCGCCTCATTGGCACATGTGCACTTCGCGTTTGCACGCATGCGCATTGCAAAAAAATCTGAAACAATTCCCCCCAAAAAGCCAAAAACAAGATGGCGACGCATGCATAGTGCCGGAAACTCGGCTTCTGCGCATGCACAGAAGAAAAAAAACCTGGAAAAATAAAAAATAAAAAATAAAAATAATTCAAAAAAAAGATGGCGGTGCCCACGGACCAGCACCGACCGAACCAGTTCCATGACATCATCGTGACATCATTGTGACATCATCGGCGGTTTGCTACTGGTTCAGGCGAACCGGTCCGAACCGGGAGGAACCCACCTCTGATCATTACTCCATATGATCCCTTTTAAATATCTTTTTTCCCTTACAAACTGAAATAGATAGATAGATAGAATTCTTTATTGGCCAAGTGTGATTGGACACACGAGGAATTTGTCTTTGGTGCATATGCTCTCAGTGTACATAAAAGAAAAGATACATTTGTCAAGAATGGTTGTCATATGGTTCAAGTAAGCAATCAGGAAACAATATTAATATAAATCATAAGGATACAAGCAACAAGTTACAGTCATACAGTCATAAGTGGGAGGAGATGGGTGATAGGAACGATGAGAAAAACTAATAGTAATAGTAATGCAGCCTAGTGAATAGTTTGACAGTGGTGAGGTAATTATTTGTTTAGCAGAGTGATGGCATTCAGGAAAAAACTGTTCTTGTGTCTAGTTGTCTTGGTGTGCAGTGCTCTATAGCGACATTTTGAGGGTAGGAGTTGAAGCAATTTATGTCCAGGATGCGAGGGGTCAGTAAATATTTTCACAGCCCTCTTTTTGACTCGTGCAGTATACAGGTCCTCAATGGAAGGCAGGTTGGTAGCAATTGTTTTTTCTGCAGTTCTGATTATCCTCTGAAGTCTGTGTCTGTCTTGTTGAGTTGCAGAACCAAATCAGACAGTTATAGAGGTGCAGATGACAGACTCAATGATTGGTCTGTAGAACTGTATCAGCAGCTCCTTGGGAAGTTTGAGCTTCCTGAGTTGGCGTAGAAAGAACATTCTTTGTTGTGCTTTTTGATGACTTTTTTGATGTTAGGTGACCAAACTTTGCTCAACTTAGTGTCTTTCAAATAAAGTCCCAGCCAGTTTGAATTTTGGTCTTGGTGGCTGTGAATACTGGAAGTTAAAGGCACCCGTTTGACAAAAAGCTAGCTCTACCCCCAAGTGCTAGGAAGTTGGAGATGGAAGATAGTGCTGTTGGCTGTATCAAATAATGCTAAGTTCCTCTGTTTCTGTTTTTATTATTGGGTTTTTTTAATATAATGTTGATTTTATGTAATTAATGTGAGCTTTCCAGAGTTGTGGTTCTAAGATGAGTTGCAATGCAAGTGCATTACATTGCATTAATTGCATTTCATTTTTAAATAAATGAAACAAAGATTGAAAGGATGAACATATTTTCATAGGCTTTTGATTCCGTCTGCATCATAATTTCAGAATGGATAACAAACTGATATTTGTGCTAATGGGGATGGAAGATATGAGTAGAATAGATGCCAAAGTCATCTACTTTTACTTATCTTGAGATGTTTAAGTAGATTTCTTTCTTTTTGACGTGAATTAAATTGACTGTAATTACATTTGAGAATCCTTAACTGCTTTTGTCTAGACATGGCATCATCTGCAAACCATTGTCCACAAGTCAACTATGGTTCCATACTTGCCTGTTCTAAATATAGTTTTTCCTGCAACTTTAGCTGCCCCTCATCTTTCTTGTTGGGCTATAGTTCATCTCTCCTGAACTATACTGGATCTCAGTTCTGTTCACTGGGCAACTTATAGTGAAGGCACACAAGACTGCCAAGAACAGATATTGAAGTCAACCATAAGATAGATTGCCAGCCTGCCCTTTCTACCATGTTGGTCTCTTTCTCTCTAATCAATATGGAATAAGCTCTGCTATCTTAACCAACAGCAAATGCTGAAATGGCTCTCTGACATTGCAATGGCTCATCTTAAAGAAATACTTCCTGGTATTTGTTCCTGTTTTTCTAGAATTAGAATTGAGAGAGTAGATATGTGCCCAAAGTGTTCTCTTCTAATGCTGAGCTTTTTAGTATTCCTATTACTGAAAATCAAGAAGCAGATCTGTTTTAGTAAACACTGGTCCAAGCCCTTATCTTTCATTTTACTAATCTTTTAATCTTCTTTAATTTAGATGCATTGGATCAGTTTTCATAATCTCAGAATTCCTCCTGGAAGATAGATATATGTATTAAACAGACAAACAAATAATTCACAGCTAGCATGGTTATACTAGCTGTGAATTGTGGAACTAAAGTCCAGGACATTTGAAGAGCCCCAGACTGGAGAAAGCTGTTCTATAAATACTTCTAATGAGATGCTTGCTCATCCAATCTGCCTCTGGGTTTACACAGCTCTGAATAATGTCAGCTAATAATGTATTGGATGTGTGAGAAACTGCTTCATTATAGACATCTCTAGGAATATGCACAAAAATACATTAGAACCAAAATCTGCAAAACTTCCCTTGAGTTGTCACCTTGCTTCCTAATCATGTCTCTCAGAAGTCTCTTGCCCTATTAAGATGTTGTGGAATGCACTGTCTTGCTGATAATACAGGATTTCAGAAACCTAGGAACAGATACAACCTTAAGTTAGAGGGAAAAATTACTGATCCTCACTCTGTTAAACCCTTTAATGTACCAGTGCCAAAATCCAGTTGTCTGGCAGCTTTCCCTAGGCCAGAAGGGTAACTTGGTTCCAACTTTTACAATAGAACATTATTACAATATTCATTTGTCTGTGTAGATATATTCATTTTGTCTACAGTAGTTTCACCCTGGCAGTTTCCAGACAATGGTGCAATTTCTCTGTCAGCCCTCTAAGATAGACCAAATTTGGAAACAAAAGACATGCAAGCTAATATTACATTTATTATAAGGTTCTAGTAACAAACTTACAAGTCTGAATGCACTTTCCTCTCCCCCACCCTTTATTTTCATTGGAACTAGGGAGGGTCAGGTCTGAAATGCTTTCTCAGATTACACTTCAGCCCCAGACTCAGATTTCCCATTTTTGGCCATGAATTTGGTTGCAGTTCTTCCTCCTATTTTTCAAGGTTATTCCTTCCATCCATTTCAATACCAGATTGGAACAAATGTCTGTGGCAGCACTATGCTAAATGCTTAGACATTCTTCTGGCAGTATTTAAGTCCTTTGAAATACGGGCTCAATTTGTATATTGTCTGTATGGAAAATATGACTAAATTGCATATCCCTGTGTTGTGAATTCTGTTAACACAAGCCTGAATAGTTACCTTGGACAGTGCCAGACTCCTCTTGAAGAATATGGTTTGTGGCTAGAGAATCTCCTAGTTTCACAGTTCTTGCTCAAGTAGCAGGTGGAAGTCACAGCTAGGAGTAGATTTGTCCAGCTTATGATCTTGTACCATTTGTGTACCAGTTATTATCCTACTTGAACCAGGGTGTCCCGAGTTCATTAACTCATACCCTGATCAACACCAAATTGGACTACTGTAATGTACACTATGTGGGGCTGCTTTTGATGATGACCCAGAGCAAAAATTGTTAACAAGATTAGTGGCAGAACAATCCCACCAATAAATAAATCCTACTGCATTGGTTGCTGGCAAATTTCTGGACCCACTTCAAACTGCTGGAGATTACCTTTGAAGAGTTTAATGATATAAAGTTCCAGGGTATACCAGAAAACATTGAACAAAAATCCCCTATTTCTACGGTTTTGAGTGTGTTCAGTTCCAGATTGTTCCGGTCGCACCATGAGGCTAGTTGTTCAAGCTCCCGTCTGTATGCGGTTTCATCGTTGTCTCGAATGAGACCAATCACTGTTGTGTCATCTGAAAACTTCAGTAGTTTAACAGATGGATCATTTGAGATGCAGTCATTGGTATAGAGAGAGAAGAGAAGTGGTGAGAGCACACAGCCTTGGGGGGGGGGGCTGTGCTAATTGTACAGGTATCTGATATGATTTTGCCTACCTTCACCTGCTGATTCCTGTCTGTTAGGAAGCTTGTGATCCATTTTCTCTAATGTAAAACAAATAATATGTATTTCCATGATCTAACTGGTTAAGAATGTGCTGTGACAATGTCTGGGCAATCACTTTTTTTTAAGGGAAAATGTTCAATTTGGAGTCCCTTATCTTTTTGCAGGAGAAACTAATAGTATCTAAGTTGTAGATCTCTCTTGCATTTTTTGATTGGAGATCTTGCAAGCTGCTTCTAATTCCTCAATTAAACAGCTAAGAATTGGCTGATAAAAGATATGTATGTGTTTATTTGTAACAATAAATAAATAATAACATTGGGAGCAAATATCTACATAGATAAAGTGGTTTTAACTCATAGCTTTCTCTCAAATATTATTAGACGCATTGGAAGAGAAATCTGTGAGTTAAAACTACCTTACCTATGTCAATAGTTTTATCTGGGGATCTGTAGAAAGATAAGGAATATGTTTCCAGTGTGCATATTATTTGTCACCTTTGTGCTCTTCCCTTTTTTTATTGAAGAACTGGAACATTTTTGAAACTTTAGTTAAAAAGAGAAGTAAACAAATCACTAAAATAAAACCATTTTTAAAAAGTATATCAAAATGGATATAAAGAGAATATTAAAAAAGATACAAAGAAAAAAATACTAAATATTTTCAAATGGATATTTCATAAACATTATATAGACAGTTAATTAAAATTGTTAATATAGCTAATACATTTGGAGTAAATTTAAGTAAATTCATTCTTTATTGAAGAATTTCTCAAGGCTGCTATTGGGTTAGTTTTCGAGCCAGAAAAAATTCTCTCACTTTTAAGCATCACTGATCCTATACAAGATGGATTTTAGTTTTACCGGTGAAAGCTTAGCAATCAACAATAGGAACTACATCAATTTCTTTATAGGCCTTAGGAAATATAGGTAATAAACCAGCATAGGTTCCATTTGGTTTATACAATGTTATTTTAATAGAGTAGCAAATCACCTACATATTATCTTCATGGTTGGGTGACTTACTGATACAGATTTTATAAAATTGTTTTTGCCATAAAGTCTTCCAACTACACATCAAATCCAAATCCAAAATCATCTTCCAAAAATTATTTAAGACTTTCAAGAGGCAATGTCATGTTTAATATAAGATTTTTTTTATTAACAAGATTCATAGGACTGCAAATGCTGCCAATTATTACTTGATCAAGTCTAGATATTTTATTTACATATTTGCAAGTACACCAAATATTTTTTTAAAAATCCTATAATTATTTGTTCTGATACAAAGAAATTTAGTTAAAATTGCTACTGAAATTTTTCATCACAGTAAATTGAAGAATGAATTAATATATTACCCTTTAGAAGCTAGTATCAAATCAGGCCATACTTGATTATAAAAACTGTTGCTTCTTAGATATAACCATTCTTTGATCTATTCATTTCAGATTTTTCTTTAACGTGCTAGCAGCATTTTAGTTTAGTTTGCTTTATTGCCATTGCACCTCGTACAACGAAATTATTTATTTATTTATTTATTTATTTATTTATTTATTTATTTATTTATTTATTTATTTATTTATTTATTTATTTATTTATTTATTTATTTATTTGTGGCATTTATATACCGCCTCAAAGTGCAAGCACTCTCTAAGCGGTTTACACCAGTAAGCAATGTATATTTTCATTGCCCCCAACAATCTGGGTCCTCATTTTACCTACCTCGGAAGGATGGAAGGCTGAGTCAACCTTGAGCCGGTGAGATTTGAACCGCTGACCTACGGATCATAGTCAGCTAAAGTGGCCTGCAGTACCCCACTCTAACCGCTGCACCACCTCGGCTCTTTTCAATTAAATGCCATCTTCAGTGCACATTATAACTATAAAAATAAAACACAAACACACATTCTTCACATTCTATACAATTGAATTGAAAACCTGATTCTGCATTAATATAGCACTATACAGTAGAATTCAATATTGTTACTGCCCTGGGATAGAAGCTGTTTTTCAACCTATTTGTCCTTGTTTTTATTGTCCTGTACCGTCTGCCAGATGTAATAGTTCAAAAAAAGGGTGCCCAGGATGAGATGGATCTTTAAGAATGTTTTGAACTTTCTTAAGGCAGCAGGAGCTATAAAGCTCTTCCAAAGAGGGGAGAGGGCAACCAATGATCCTCTGGGCAATGACGTTAACCCTCTGGAGCACTGTCCTATCTGCCACTGTGCAATTGGCAAACCATACACAGGTGCAGTAAGTTAAAATACTCTCTATGGTGCAGTGGTAGAAAGTCACCAGCAGTTTTTCATTCAGTTGTTTCCTGAGAAGCCTCTTTCATTTCTATTCCCTCAAAAAGGAACTTGAAATTGACCCTTAGTTATCGGTTAACTCAAAATTCAGTGAGGACATATTAGTTTTTTCATGTTAACATTTTTTCTCTCTAGCCAATCAATAGCTAAGTTCAAAGAATGTAATCCAATAAATATTTTCATCCCTAAACTGTCAGAAGCTAAGGAGCATAATAAAGTTTTCACCTTCACTGAACACACAAAAATCACTCCACAAAAATGGTCTTTACTGAAAATTCTGGAAGATTAAGTCTACATATCTAGAAAGTAGTAAGTTTGGAAAGCATTGTTTTAATATAATGTTATATAGTCACTAAATTTCCTTTCAAGGAACTTGTTCAAGGTCAAAAACTTCATATAATACCAATTATCTAGATAACTGTAGATAAGTAAGAGATATAAACATTGATGCCTAGTCAGTAATGCATCTCCATCTCAGTTGGGAGACTCCAAGAGTTGCTTGCCTTTAGGAAGATCTAGAGCCAAGATCCAATTAAAAATCTGGAGAAAAATATACACCATTATTGCTAGAGTAACAAGGAAGGAGGGACTGGATTTAGGAACTTGGACAGGATTGGGAAACCATCAGGCAAAGATTCAACTATGGGGCTTTATTACCTGTAATGAAAGCCAGATCTGATTGCCTGGTGCAAATTGCTTCCTCAAAACTCCTACAAACTACAGAGAATAAACCCACAAAAATTATTCATTCATTAGTAGAGTTTCCCCTTCATGGATAATATCAGCTTTGAAAGATCAGATTTTTGTTGTGCCTTCAGTCCTCTGAAATATGTTTTGATGGCTCTCTGCCATCAATATTCCAAACCCGGTACCTTTGAAATTATTGGAACAGTGATTCCCACAATTTTCCAGTGAGGATGGTCAATTCTGGAGGACTCTGGAACTGACGTACTTGTGTATTTAGAAGTTGCCAGATTGCAGAAATCTATCCTGCATCATGATATATGAGTTTTGACGCATGTAATTTGTAGTTGGCCCAGCATCCTGTTTTTCTGCAATTGCTATTCGGATTCTTCCAAAGAGTCCAGAAATAAGACATAAAGACAATGATTCTTCTGCACTACAGGGACATGCTCTTCTAAACGTCAGGTTAAATTTAGCTATTATGTCTAAAAGCATAATCTTATTATGTTTAAATGTATAATTTGCAAACTGTGGAATGGCACCATTTAAAGTTATTCTTTTTCTCTGTCCTGAATATAACTTATTCATGGGTAGCACTGAAATTGTAATGTTATGGTAAAGGAAGAAAATTATTACAAGCACTAGAGAATATGTAACACCGGGGTCTCCATTTTGGTAAGCCAAAAGGTGAACATAATAGAATTTCAAATGCCTAAGTCAATTATAGACAACCAAAATATTATGTTTGTATGATGTAATTATAATAGCTTGGCCCACAGCCTGGTGTGTGTGACATGCAGTTTTCATATAATACTTGAGGCTGATAGAAGAACAGACTTCCTTCTCTTTATAATTTCAACAATATAATGAAAGATGAAGATATCTGCAATGGAAAGAGAGCTATTGCACATTTTACATTTTTTTAAGTTTGAGAAAAAAAATGCTTTAGGATAAGAAACATTTCTGTTTTCCCTCATTTCTAATTTATTAAACTTTTAAAACAATGTTGTGATGAATTCTTGGATTATACTTGATGGGTTAGAAATGTACTTTGGCAAGGGAAAAAGGCCAGAATAAAATGTAAACTTTTACACGACTTTAGACTGAGAGGGGGTTTGGGCCTACCGAACTGGGAACTATTATCAGGCAGCTGGGGCAACATGGATCAAAGAATTGATAATCTTAAAAAACAAAAGAATATTAGCAATTGAAGGACATGACCTACAATGAGGCTGGCATGCATTCTTATGGGAGGGAAAGAATAAAATACACAATTATTTCCAAAGACATCAAATAGGAGATGCATTAATGGAGGTTTGGAGGAAAATTAAGCAAAATTTCTATATAAAGATTCTGCGATGGATTTCAACAATGGAAGCATTGGTCTATCCAAACGTCATAGACTTAGATAAAATAGTTACATATAAGGAATTAGTAGACAAACAAGGGAAGTTAAAATCAAATCAAGAATTACAAATACGAGGAACCAACATAGACTGGTGGCCCTACATACAGATCCAAACAAAATATAAAAAGGACTTAGGGTTTCAGGCGCGGTTACAGCACAGAAACCGCCTTGGTCGCCCTGATGGATGATCTCTGGCGAGCCCAGGATGGGGGCAATTCTTCCATTCTGGTGCTACTTGACCTCTCAGCGGCTTTCGATACCATCGACCATGGTATCCTTCTGCATCGTCTCGGCGAGTTGTGAGTGGGAGGCACCGTCTTACAGTGGTTCTCCTCTTATCTCGCCGAAAGGATGCAGTCGGTGTTGGCAGGTGGGCAGAGGTCATCTCCTAGGCCCCTGACCTGTGGAGTGCCTCAGGGTTCAGTCCTCTCACCCATCCTGTTTAACATTTACATGAAACCGCTGGGGGAGATCATCCGTAGACACGGGGTGAGTTTCCAACAGTACGCTGATGACACCCAGCTGTACATCACCACCCCGTCTCAATTCAGGGAGGCGGTTGATGTGATGTGCCAGTGCCTGGACGACATTAGGATCTGGATGGGGAGGAACAGACTCAGACTCAACCCGGACAAGACTGAGTGGCTCTGGATATTGCCTCCGAAGGACTATATCGACTGTCCCTCCTTGGTTCTTGAGGGAGAAAAATTAACTCCCTCAGAACGGGTTCGCAATTTGGGAGTCCTCCTAGATCCACAGCTAAAATTAGACCAACACCTCACAGCTGTGGCTAGGGGGGCCTTTGCACAGGTTCGCCTGGTGCACCAATTGCGACCATACTTGGAG
Source organism: Diadophis punctatus similis (assembly GCA_023053685.1). Taxonomy (NCBI): domain Eukaryota; kingdom Metazoa; phylum Chordata; class Lepidosauria; order Squamata; family Dipsadidae; genus Diadophis; species Diadophis punctatus. The sequence goes on from JALIGW010000003.1 coordinate 22,510,558, forward strand.
AAGGAGGCTTTACTCACGGTCACTCATGCCCTTGTCACCTCTCGATTGGACTACTGCAATACGCTCTACATGGGGCTGCCCTTGAAGAGTATTCGGAGACTTCAACTGGTGCAAAATGCAGCTGCGCGTGCTGTGGTGGGTGTTTCAAGGTACACCCACGTGACACCTATATTCCGCCAGCTGCATTGGTTGCCCATTGGTCTCCGGGTACAATTCAAGGTGCTGATCATCATCTTTAAAGCCCTACATGGCTTAGGACCAGGCTATCTCCGGGACCGCATTCTGCCTCATTCTTCCCTTTGACCGGTTAGGTCCCACAGAGTGGGTCTCCTCCAGGTCCCGTCAGCCAAACAGTGCCGACTGGCAGGGCCGAGGGGGAGGGCCTTCTCTGTAGGGGCCCCTGCTCTCTGGAACCAACTTCCCCCAGAGATCCGAACCATCCCCACCTTGCTGGCCTTCCGAAAAGCCATCAAAACATGGCTCTTCCAGCAGGCGGGGTTCTGAGACGACTTTATATCTGATGTCTCCCCCATGTATGTATGTTGTTTATATGTTTTTTAAATTGTTTTTTAATTGTCTTTTTTTTAACAATTTGTTTGGAGTTTTTATAAAATGTTGTATGCCGCCCTGAGTCCTGAGGGAGTAGGGTGGCATAGAAAAACTACCAAATAAATAAATAAATAAATAAATAAATAAATAAATAAATAAATAAATAAATAAATAAATAAAGAAAGAAAGAAAGAAAGAAAGAAAGAAAGAAAGAAAGAAAGAAAGAAAGAAAGAAAGAAAGAAAGAAAGAAAGAAAGAAAGCAGCATGGCTTTCAAAATGAACAAGAAACCAATAAAATTTTAACAGGTACGGATGAAAAAATGATTACTAAGGTTTATAATTGTTTGCTAAAACATAAAATAGAGGATGAAACTGTAAAAGAAACAATTATTGTGCGGGCAAAATTTTTGGGGTATAATATTGAATTAGAATACTGGGAACAAATTTGGGGGGGAAATTATAAAATGACAATGTCAGCCACATATAAAGAGAACATATTTAAAATGTTTTATAGATTGGCCAAAATGTATTCATCCACACCACCCAACTGCTGGAAATGCAACCACATACAAGGGACATTCTACCACATGTGGTGGACATGTCCCAGTGCAAAGAAATATTGGAGGAAAATTAAAAATTGGATTCAGGAAATAACGGAGCAAAAAATTGAAATGAAACCAGAATTATTTCTTTTGGGAATAATAAAAGAAAATATTAGAAAAGAAATCTATTATATCATACAACACATAATAACAGCAGCGAGAATTACATTTGCCCAAAACTGGAAAAAAGAAAAGAACCCCTCGAATGCAATGATCATATAAATGGTGCTAGAAAGTACAGAGATGAGTAAACTAACGGTGGAATTGAGAAAGAGAGAGGAAACAGTGTATTAGAAAATATGGGACAGATGGTATGATTGGCTCAAAAAGAAAAGCAAAATTAATGTGTAAATTGAGATAAAAAGAAGTGCTAAAATGAAAAAAAATGTGATAAATGTAACTTTAGAGTCTAAATGGTTGTAAAATAATATATTTAATAGTGTATAATTATTAACTAATAATGTATAAAATGAATATATTCATTGTATACATTATTAGTGTTATATATATATATATATATATATATATATATATATATATATATATATATATATATATATATATAATGTTTAAGTATAAAACAATAACCATAATTATGAAGAATGTAGAATTGAGAAAGAAAATCCCGATATTGTAAAGCTGTATTAGTGGAATTATATTTTATTTGTTTGTTTTTTGTGTTGTTTTGTTTTTAACTTGAAAAACTTCAATAAAAACCATTTTAAATAAGAAATATACTTTGGAACATTTAAAAAAAAATATTTCAGTTGACCAAACATATTTGATGGGTCTGTTTATGCTTCAAAAATGTCTTGGAATGACTTCTGGTTGATGTCACAGTGATATCAGACACAAGGAACAGGGTTCCATTCCGTGTGCTGACTTCCCCCTGTTTGTGGGCTCCGAGAGGAGCCAAAGCCACCCTGTAGGGGCAGTGAAGCAAAGAGGGGCACCCTGTGAGGTTGAGGAGAGTCGCAGCTCTCCTGTCGACCCGGGGTTCTTTTTCTCTCTCAGACACAGCAAGAAGAAGAGGCAGCCTAAAGATGGCTGCCACAAAGCTGGGACAACCAAAGAATAACAACTAAGACTGGTGCTGGAGCGAAGTAGGTGAACAGTGACTGGAACTGGGGGAGAGGATTTCTTTTTGCCTTAACTTAACCCTAAGGAATAATTTGGAACTATTTGCTCAGAACTATTTGTTTAAGCGGCATCTAAGCATTCTGAGAAATACCAGACCGGAAGGCACAAGAGAGAAAAATAATAAATTTTGAAATGTATAGAAAATTGGATTCTTAATTTGGGAAGACGCGGTACTGGGAAGGCATTTTAAAATGCTGGGATTATTTACCTATAAATGTATTCTGCTTTTATAATTGATTTATAACTAAAATGATAATTGCCAAGTGGTAATACTGAAATTTAAGTTGAGAGTGCCACCTGCTGACAAAAGAAAAAACTGCAAGTCTGGAAATACTTATGAGAAGGACTGTGAAAATATTTATTGGACTATTGGATTATTCCCAGCTACCCCAGGATTACTGGAGATTTAAATATGAAAATAAGCAAGCTACTTAATTAAAGGGACCCCTGAAAGACTTCTGATAACCCCTGGGACTATTCAAATGGAATTGACTGTTTACCTTTGGGATATAAAGAACTGTGATCAGCGCACCCCTTGAAGGGCAACCTAAGGACTGAATAAATAACTCTTGGACTGTTGAACAAAAGTGGAATTCATTTTTCTTAAAAATAAAATAAGATGCCTTATAAGGAAGAAACAAGTGAAACATTGAAGGAGATTGCATTATTTTTTCAAAACACAAAGGACATTATGGATAAAGGATTTAAGGAGATTACGGGGAAAAATGGAAAATGCTATATAAGGGATGATGAGCAAAGATCAAGACACCCAGGAAAGGGAGAAGCTAACAGTAGAAATGGAGGAAAAGACTGAGACGAAGAATCAGAGAATAAAAAAAAGAAAACAAAGAGGAGACAACAAAGAAAATAACAGTGATTGATGAATTAAAGCAGGGGGAAATATATTAAGAGAGTCGAAAAAAGAATTGGAGATACAGGAACATACCTTTGAAAGGGAGATAGGGGTAGGAGCAGAAATTTTGGAAACTAGGCAGTGGAAGAGGGTAGAGGTGGGAAAAATACTCAGATTGAATAGCCAAGAAGCAGACGTAGAAAGAGAAAAAGGTCTTAAAGAGGAATATGGGAGACAAGGCAAAAAGGCAAAAAGCATAGCAATTAAAGTATTGAAGTGGACAAGATATGATGGATAGATGATTTTTTTGTTTTTGGTGTTGTTTTGATTTGATTTGATTTGATTTGATTTTCCTCTCTCTTTCCTTTCTCCTTTTTGTAGGTAGGTGACATGATTAGATTAGGTAGGATAGGAAGAAAATGTTTTTTAACAAAGGGTGACATGATTAAAAGTTAGAATAAGAGATAGAAATAAGAGAAAGGGGGAATATTATACCTTTAATAAAATAAAAGTAATAATAAGAGAAAACATGGAGTAATTGAATAATGATAGATTGCAATAGTTATTACTTTCAATCCAACATATATATTTATAATAGTAATACATATTTATATAAAATTGCAATCTGGAGACGAAAACATATGAAGAACGGTTGCAGTATTTGGGTTTGGCTAGTCTAGAGAAAAGAAGGAGTAGGGGGGACATGATAGCAGTATTCCAGTATTTGAGAGGCTGCCACAAAGAGGAAGGGGTCAACTTAGTTTCCAAAACACCAGAGGGCAGGACAAGAAACAATGGATGGATGCTAATCAAGGAGAGAAGCACCTTGGAATTTATTTATTTATTTATTTATTTATTTATTTATTTATTTATTTATTTATTTATTTATTTATTTATTTATTTATTTATTTATTTGTGAGATTTATGTACCGCCTCATAGTGCAAACACTCTCTAAGCGGTTTACACCATTAAGCAATGTATATATTTACATTGCCCCCAGCAATCTGGGTCCTCATTTTACCTATCTTGGAAAGATGGAAGGCTGAGTCAACCCTGAGCCGGTGAGATTTGAACAGCTGAACTCAAATGATCATAGTCAGCTAAAGTGGCCTGCAGTACTGCTCTCTAACCGCTGCGCCACCTCGGCTCATAAGAATTAAGGAGAAACTTCCTAACAGTGAGGACAATTAACCAGTGGAACAGATTGCCATCAGAAGCTGTGCGTGCTTCATCACTAGAGGTTTTTAAGAAGAGGCTGGACAGTCACTTGTGAAATGGTATAGGGCAGTGTTGGCGAACCTTTTCGGCACTGAGTGCCGAAACGGGGATGCATGCACAGGTGCAGTTGTGTGGGTGCCGGAAACCTGAAGAGCAGCCGGAAACCATAAGATCATCTTCCCGGTGGGTGCATGCGCACTGGGCGGCTGCTCTTCCGGTTTCCGGTGCTCCCACACATGTAAACATCAGCTGGCTGGTGCGCCAGAACCCAGAAGAGCAACGGGTGACAGCTCACGTGCTCGGAGAGATGGCTCTGTGTGCCACTTCCGGCACACATGCCATAGGTTCGCCATCACTGGTATAGGATCTCCAACTTGAGCAGGGGGCTGGACTAGAAGACCTCCAAGGTTCCTTCCAGCTGTATTCTGATTGAATTCTTTCTTTGAAATTCCGCATCCAAGTTATCATGCAGGGGTTTTTTTATTGTTGTTCTTTTTCTGTGACATGGCTAAGTAAAAGTTAGTATATATGTCCAATAAGTGAAGTTGATTTTGAAATTGTCTAATGCCCCTTATGCAGCTATCTAAATTGTGATTGTAACTGCAACTTGTAGACAAATCCCATAGTTAAACTGCCCTGGACAGTCCAGTGGCAGTACATTAAGGATGAAATTAATGGGGCCATTTTTGTTCACACCACTAAACATGTAATTTTTGTGGGTAGGGAAGGACCATCATTATATGCCAGTTTTTTTTTCTTTTTACGACCCTCTGAGTGGAGTCAGCGTGACTGAATGGAGCTGAGCGTTTACTGGTCAGATGCCCTTCCTGACGCCTACACAGCAGATATTTTCTCTTTGCACCCTGATAGAAAAACATCCGTTGCTGTCTAGGATTGAACTCTCAGCCTTCCATGTGGGAGGCGAGAGTCATCTCCTCTAGGCCACCATGCTGCTCATTATATGCCAGTAATAGTCCCTTAATATTCAAAGCATAGTGGTGCATAATTTGCTATACCTTGAGAATATATCCGTTCAGAAGCACCAATGCCAAAGGGGGCCTGGGAGGAGGAATGAGCTTTAGCATTATACTTCTTCTTCTCAAGTGGTCCAGTTCTTATAATGGAAAAGGGTCTGCTGATTGAAAAGTTGTATCCAAGGAGTTGGCATTGACTAGTTTCTGTTCCAGTATGCTTCTACGTGATTGGCTAAAATTTTATTTTGCTAAGAAATAGCCATTGCTTGGTCATGTGGCAGTTCAGAAGCTTCCATCGGACTTTTCTGTCTAAGGAAGGCAAAGATAACAAACAAAACAATTTCCCTCCTTGACTTGAACTGGAACAAGACAATTTTCCTATGTGATTTGTTGCTGTGTTCTTCTGCTTCTGTGAGGAACAGTGGGGGGGGGGGAATACAGTAAACTAAGATTAAATAGTCAGCAGTGATTAATATCACACATAAGTTCTTATTTAATTGATTTAATGCAATTCAATACTTATTATTTTCCTCTTGGGAAAAACTGACCCCATTTGGCCCTAAAGAGAAGCTTTCACTGGGGCAAAGATGTATTTTTATCCTAAATCTCCCCTCATTCAATTTTCTTTCGAAGATCCCAGTAGGTTCTATTACTCTGAAAAAGAGAGAAAAATACCTTCACACCTTGCATTCCATAACACACCACTATTAACTTTCCTCATAGTTTCCTCCCTCTGGGCTAAAAGTCAGACACTCTTGTAATACTTTGTCTCAAATGAAATTGTTTTAAAAAGTCAAATTTTCTGCAAAAACATTCAGCGTTTTTTTAACACTACATTTCCTCTCTTGAATCATCCGCTGCTATTTGCATTTTTCTTTGCACAAAGAGCCGAGGTGGCACAGCGATTAGAGAGCAGTACTGCAAGCTACTTTAGCTGACTGTGCTCATTTGAGTTCAGCTGTTCAAATCTCATCGGCTCAGGGTTGACTCAGCCTTCCATCCTTCCGAGGTAGGTAAAATGAGGACCCAGATTGTTGGGGGCAATGTAAATATATACATTGCTTAATGGTGTAAACCGCTTAGAGAGTGCTTGCACTATGAGGCGGTATATAACTCTCACTAATAAATAAATACATTTCCTCCCCCCCTTATTTACACCTAAGTATCTTCAGGAGGAAAAATGTTGATACTTTTAGGATGACATCATCACCCAAGTCCTTGGCTTATACACTTATGTCAAAACAATCACTGTATTGGGGTGATGATATCAATAGACATAGTGTATGCCATTACTTTGATATCTTTGCAGTTTGCTATAAATGTCATTGTCTCCATCTCTTTCAAACTCTTTTGGGGATCTCTCAGCTGTCTTTGTTTTAGTTACATCATGTAAATTCTGTATAGATTATCCCCATTTTGCTTTTATTTGTTCCAACTCTGCTGTTTCTTCATTTCTTAAAATCTATTTCTTCCGTTTGTATAATGTCCTTGCCCATGCTTAATATTCTTTATGTATAGCAATGCAGGTAGTAATATAATGGCTATTTTTCCTACAATCTGTCCAATAGTCCAAAGCAAGAATATGTATATACAGCATCTACAGCATCTCAGGGTTGAATTTCTCTGTGTTGTTTGTTACTGATGAGCTTAGAGACACTACAGATCCAAGGGCAATCTCAACCCACACTATACAAATGAAGGAAGAATGTGCTACTCAGAACAAGCATTTTACATGCTGAGAAAATGCAATATTGTTACCCCAGGAGTGTTATCTGAAAGAAAAAGTGAGAAATAGGTTTACAAAGTCTGAGAGAAAACAGGATGGATATATTTTATTTTTATAACCTTCTTACACTAGAATCCTGGTGTTTACTGCCTTGGGTTTATTTTCACAGATTCAAATGTTTGTTTTAACAGACCCTACTAATGTCCTTGTTCTTTTAGAATTTACTCTTGTTTGTGCTAATCCTCTTGTCATTGTGATAGTCCCTTGGCTGCTGTGTGTGATTGCTGGATTTTCTATCTATAAAAATAAAATTATGTAAATTAAAAGAGTTCTTAAATGTGGCTGAAGAATTCAATTTATTATTATCTGTTCTTTTATCCTATATGACCTAAAATAATAAAAAGTATCAGAGAGTGAATAGGGATAAGAACAAAGACACACACACACACACACAGAGAGAGAGAGAGAGAGAGAGAGAGAGAGAGGGAGAGGGAGAGGGAGAGGGAGAGGGAGAGGGAGAGGGAGAGAGAGAGCGCGCTAACAAGTGAATATAGTGCTCTTTGTTATTATACAGGTTTAGTGCAAAATGTATTAATAATAATTCTAGAACTGAGATGCTTATGTGTGTATACAGTGACTCATATATTAAGTATGTACACTGACTATAAGGTAGAATTTAACTAAATGATTTAAGTATCTACTCCTTTACTTTGTAATGCAGAACTCTTAGCTTTCCTCCTCCACTGAATTCTTGACCAGTTGAAGTTTCTGAGTGATCTTCAAGGACAGCCCCATGTAGAATGTGTTGCAACAGTAGAGCCACAAGTTCCTGGAACTGGATCTTGACACCATCACTTAACAAGTTAGGGGGTCAAAAGATATAATTGGATATTATTGGCATTTTGATGATAACAAACCCAAACTGCAGATGAACTCACCCAGTTGTTTCATGTAGATATTAAGCAGGAGGTGAATGAGCATCCCACATAAAAGGGGCCTAAGGAGCAACCTCTCTCCACTTACCAACACTGACTGGAACTGACCATGAAGGAAGAGAACCATTGTAGAATTGATCCCTGATTACTAGGTATGTCTGTCAATTTAGGATTGATAAATCGGTCCTTTTGCAGTGAACTCTGATTAATTCTCAGGCAAACTTCAGAAGATTTGCTTTGTTGGATATAGAACATGATTTATTTGCGGTGCATCTCATTGCTGCAGCTGGCCATCACCACCTGGGTGAGCATCGTTCCATTTATTCATTTCTCAGTGGGAAACACCATCACATTGCAACTCTGAAATAGATGAAGAGGCGGGGTTGTAGCCTCTTGCAAAACTGAAGTTCAGTAGCTTTTGTTTAGCTTGGCTCTGCAGTTCTTCTGCAAGTCAATAAGGCAACACTCAGTCTATCTGTTGAGGAACCTTATACTCTTTGAGGCTATGAAAGTGGAGTCCCCTTTTCTATTTTCACTCATTCCAGGTTCTGTATTTGTACATGTTGAATCCAGCATCTCATCACCTGGCAACGGTCCTTTCTTAGCAACAGAGGAAAGAGGGCGGGGGGGACAGGATGGATGGGAGAGAGCTGCAGCTGAGAAAGAGAAATGGTAGGAAGGTTTCACTGGAATCATCACTGTGGTTCCCAAAATATGTCTTGCCACTAAAGCTTCAGTGTTTAGGGTTCTATGCGGTGTTTGTTAAAGAAATGCTGAACAATACTTAGCAGAGAAAAATGTCTATACAATCTATAAGTGTGCCTTTTTCCTTAATGCTGAAGAAATGTACCTCTGTAGTTAAGCAAGCTTCAATTCCTACATGACGAATCAACCTCTGGAACTCACCTTATGCCTTCTTGCAATATAGCCTGTACAAAATTGGCTCAAGATATGATCAGTTGAACATGGAAATGATATGTACCATCAGGCTAAAATTGTAGCAGAATTAGGAGATAGAAAATGGGCAGTGTTCAGGTTCTGAAATAACCATTCCAGAAAATGAAACAATTGAAACCTGTTAGAGCCAAAGCCATGACTTCAAAACAAGGCTATCAATGGTATAGATAGGAAGGGGAAATGCGGTTTCCTTCACGTTAGTATTCATTTTTGTAGTGTTTAACAAGACAGGAAAGAAATTATTTCTTCCTGCAGACTATCCAGTTATAGAAACCGAACTATAGATGAAGACAAAAGTGCTCACTGGAAACCTTTCGGCCAAAGGAGGGTGACATTTAACAAATATAGAGAGAGGAGCTGTGTCCCGACAATAAATGATTTCACCAAAGCACAGCCTGATCTGAAAAGTGCAGTTTGAATCAGCATAATGACAAAGTAAGAGACAGCATCACATCCCCTGCTGAATTTCAGTGTAGGTGGAGGACATTGCCCAGTGGGAATACAAAATTCTGCCAGAATGACTGGTGGTAACAATTTGATAAGAGACTGGAAGGATCTAAATTAAACAGGTTTGCTGTTTCATTTGGGTCGCCAAAACTATAGCCTGCGAAAGTAAAAGATTCCACCACTCTGTCCAAGATTCTGTATGTACTCCAGATTAGCACTGAAGATATCACACTGAAATCTGAGTAAATTCTTCCTTCCTTGGTTTTCCCAACTGTGAAAAGCTTGACAACTAGTAGATGCTCCTGGGACCATTGCAGCTGCAATTCCTATAGCACTTTGGGCAATGAGTCACAGTTATTTATTTGGTGTGGGGAGGAGAGATGCCAGTTTCCCCATTATCAGACCCTGAGTGAAGGTCAGGAATCAAATTCTACAAGAACTATTGGAACTCTGTTTTATTGTTATTGTGTATAATAACAGAATCTTTAAAGCCTGCCAGAGTTGCCGTCTGCCTTGACTTATATCAAACAAAATGAAGATAAGGTTGTCTTGGCTTTCTTTCTCACCCCTTGAGAAAGACGGTTTCCCAGGACTGTTTCCCTAATGATTCTTGCACTCCTTCTTCAAGGTTATCACCCTACTTTTCTGCACCCATTTCATTTGTTCTGTGGAGTCATTGAGTTGACTATAGTTATTACATGTTGACCAATCAAACAGCTACTTCTGGGTGCTGCTGACCATGAGGTCAGAACTGGACTCCTTGATCATTTTCTGCCAGCACTCTTGCAGCATTAGTTGAGGAAAAAGCTTGCTTGGAATTGATTGCTCCTTCCTTACCCTTTCTCTATGCTTGTGACCTATCAGCTAGATTGGAGTAGCCTTGTTACTTTGGCAGAATAGGGATCTACAATGGGGACAGCAAAAATTTATGCTGGCATACTTTTCTGCTGCCTCAAGTTAGCACTTTAAGACAATTATCTGAAAGAACCCTATGAATATGTTTGCTGGTCTTATGAGTTTGTCATAAGCATTATCAGCATTAAATACTACCATACAATAAGATAGTACCAATCTTGCTATTATAAAATGAAAGTCCATTTGCCACATCCCATGACTGAGATTGATTAAAGCCACAATTCTGTTTGTACTTTGTTATGAAACCTGGATTCAAACTGCAGGTCTCATAATTTTTTCTTGTGATGTTTTGATTTTGATGATATTGCTCACAAGATAGTACAACTCATACATGCTCTGCAGTGCATGTGTTTAATGCTTGACAGAGGTTTTATTTAAAGGCAGGAGAAGGCTGTCTCATATGCACACCACATTTTGTACCACAGATGGAAACAGCCACAGCTAGAACAACAATGATTTCTAAAATCTGAAGAACCATTTTCCATCAAACATAGCCACATGTTTTCCTAAAGTATCTTATTATGTATACATTTTCAGTTAACATATGCTGTGTGCTGTTTATGAGGCCCAAGTGATATTTATCAGCCCAAAAATCAGTTTATTCTTTCAAATTAAAGAAATGCATGCATTCCTACCTACTGAGTTATTAAAACAATAACCACATAAAAGGCATGGTTTGGGAGTAATTTAACTGGGATAAATGTAAGAGCAAGTCTTCCCCTCCTCTCCACCAAGGTACACAAAAAAACCATGTTTGAAGTAGCTGCATATCGGACATTAATACAATTTAATTAATATAATTTAATTAATACAATAAAACTGCATATCGGACATTAATACAATTGAGAGAGTCCAGAAATATTTCACAAGAAGAGTCCTCCACTCCTCTGCTCGCAACAGAATACCTTATTCCACCAGACTTGAAATTTTGGGATTAGACAACTTAGAGCTACGTCGCCTTCGATCTGATCTAAATGTAGTTCATAAAATCATCTGCCACAATGTCCTACCTGTCAATGAATACTTCAGCTTCAACCGCAACAATACATGAGCACACAATAGATTCAAACTCAATGTAAACCGCTCCAAACTCGACTGCAGAAAATACGACTTCAGCAACAGAGTAATCAATGCCTGGAATGCACTACCTGACTCTGTGGTTTCTTCCCCAAACCCCAAAAACTTTAACCTTAGACTGTCTACAGTCGACCTCACCCCATTCCTAAGAGGTCTGTAAGGGGCGTGCATAAGCGCACCATCGTGCCTACCGTCCCTGTCCTTCTGTCCTATTGTCTAATTTTTACCTATACATACTTTGCTTTTGTTTATGTTTATACCATACCTGCTACCTTGTACATGTTTTGACAAATAAATAAATAAATGAAATAAATAAATAAATGAAATAAATAAATAAATAGCTGAGAGAATATCATGTATCTCACATGGTACAATGTTCTGCTTCGGAGTTCATTTATGGCATGGCTGATAACAATCTAATAATTTTGCAACTGTCATCAGAAGAGCAGCAGCTATGTGTGCTGCTAGAATGGAAATTAAAAGACTTATTAATCCTTATGCTTCAGGTTATAAGATGATAGCCTGCTGCACTACAGAAAAATCAGTTCAATGTGCACAGCTTGAGGGCTCTACAATTAGAGGATAAGCAGAGCTTTATGTCTTCCTTGGAACCATAAGAAATTGTCTACGATTAGGGCCAGAGAGCAAGGCACGAAAACAAAATTGGCTATTGATCCACTCTAGTACATCCAGGCCATTGTGAAAGAGGAGTATCCCAGTGTACAAGGCTTAAGAGGCCTCATGACTTTATTCCAGCATGAATCTTGTCAGCAACATTGTTACTGGGATCTCACCATAATAAATTGAAGCAATAATGAGATGTAATTACAGTTATGATTATTGCTTTATAATTAGAACGTTTGTTATAAAATGGCAGTGGGGACGGCTGCTAATAGTGTTGGTGGTGGATTAATTCCCAGAGTCTTTCTGTTTCAGACTGAAAATAAGTTGAAGCACAAATATGGGATGCAAAAGAAACTGCAATATTTCCTCTTCTTCGGACTTTTAGAATTCTGATCCAGATTGGTTTCCATAAGCTTTTACCAGCTATAATTCAAGAAACTGCTATCAAGTACCTTAAAAAGTTATCTCTTTGGATTTCAAAAAATATGTCTCTATTTGCTGGCTGGTTTGGCATGGCAGCATACAAGACATTTTAACCAGTATTAAAAAAAAGATTCCTAATTTAAAAAAAAAACCTCAACTAACAGAATGAAAGAAGAGGGGAAGAGAAAAACACCAGAGCAGAAGAAATTTCCATAAAAGAACCTAAGAAGGCAGAATGTTTCCTTCATTCACAAAGAGAGAACTCAACTAAATCTAATTATGTTTTAAAATGCGTTAAACATTAGAGCTATTGGAAGCAGAAGTGATTAAGAGAACTATAAACTACCAGTAGTTGCAATATTGCTTCACACGTGTAGCATTTCTGTATCAGAAAATGGTGTAGCGTATAATTCTCAGATCTTCTCAGATTTAGAATACAACATTTATTAGGTCTTCGAAGTTCACTCGTCACCAACACGGAAATCTCAGAAGAGAGATGAGGAACTCCACTAGACAATACAAATTCTTCAAATTGTCATCTGAATTACCAGCAACACAAAAAAATTGTCCTGTACCACCAAGCCTAGGAGCCATGAAGGACATTCTAATCCCAACCGTGCTAGTGGGCATAATCTGTTTAAAGGAATAAAGTCCTTCTTCCAAGCTTTATAATTTCTGTTCCACACTTTTCTTACAAATGCTTCTATTGTAACATTGTGCTTTTTAAAACTTTTTTTTTAATTCTCTAAAATTTCAGTAATGGGCGGTCTTCTGATTCTTAAGATTCTGTGCAGTGATTGGAGTAAACACTATTTTTTTTAACCACTATGACTGAAAATGAAAAATAACATGCATATTTTCTGTTACTTAGATTTAGCATTTAGCATATTTGATTTAGTGAAGCCAAAATCAATGACCTACTTTCAACTTTTGATCAATAATCTATGACCCTCATACATATAATGATCATAAAGTCCAAGTGAGAAAGTTCACATTTTGTAGAGTATACTGTAATTCATTAACTCATATTCAGAGTATGCTTTCAGTTACATAGTGGAAAGCGAGCATTTCTTTTATGTTATTGCTTTGTGGCAGAGAGTTAGTATATATGTTAGTATATGTATGCTCAACTATACTCCTCCTCTCTTACACACATACATAATTCTCACCTTTCTAAAAATGAAAGAATGGACACTGTGGGAGAATTCACATGAGAAAGTATAAGAGTTGCCTGGGAACCTTTAGTTTTGAAGGAATATGGATGTTCTCTCAGCTCCTGATATACTCACTGCCTGATTGATGTAGACACATCAGTTCACCTAGGCGTACCAGAATGCCAGAAAGAGAGATTTAATAAGCAACTGGTTTGAGTCTAAATTCTTGGATGGACTGAACACAGAATAAAACTCGACAGGGTGTGAGGTTGCACTGTGGTTATATGTTGCCTACTTCTTGGTCATTCTTTAGAGCATTGGCTTCCATATATTATCTGTTAAAATAAATGCTTAGGACCTTGGAGGGAGATTGTATTTACAAACAGGAGCATGAAGCAAGTCCTCTAATATTCTTTTTATGCTGGCCAATTAGTCAAGCAATCAAATCTTTATCATAGCTACTGTCAAGACCAGAATTAAAGATAACAAAATCAACAAAACTTCTACAAAAAAAGTTGGCAAGATAAAGCTTATTTTATAAAGCTTATTATTGACGCCAACTCTTGAAGAACCAGCTTTTGTGCAATCTATATATCTCCCCCGAACTACCCTACAGCAGGTACAGAAATCAAAAATTGACACATGAAAAGCTCACAGGGAGACATAATTAGCAAATTTTAAATTATTATTATTGGTTTTGAATGAGCAATTGATATATGCCTTCAAGGTACAACTTCAATGAAAAATGCATAGTTCTTCATAGCTAATTAGGCATAAGTAAGTGGAAAGACAATAGCAAGCTAAGGTGAAATAGGCAGCGTTGCATATTTTTCATGCAATATTTCAACTGATTCCTCCTCATATATTGGATTACTGTTCTTAAATTCCCAGCCACTAAGATATTAGAATATTGTTCTTTAAGTCCTTGACGCACACCACACTCCCTACCTATGAAAAGTAGATCTAGAGTACAACAACCTAGAGCCATTTAGGAGAAGACCTTGAGAAAAGTCCAACTCTTTGGTTCCACAAAATGACCATCTGGATAGCCCAGATGTGGCAGTTCTAACTCAATATCAAAAGAAACTGTCGACCATTAATATGAATTATATTTGCCCATATTGCTATCAAGACTCAGAAAACTAATTCTGGGTAGCAGTTTTTCATTGGCTTCCAGAAATGAAGGTTAAATATTTGCAGGTTAAATATTTCTTCAAGTCAAGCTGAACTTCAAATGATTATAGAAAAATGTGGATTAGACAGCATCACCACCAGATGGATTCGTAACTGGCTGACCAACCGCACTCAACGTGTAGCCCTCAATGGAACTGCATCTAAATGGAGGGAAGTATGCAGTGGGGTACCCCAAGGCTGTTTTAGGCCCAGTACTCTTCAACATCTACATAAATGATTTGGACGAGGGGATAGATGGGGAACTCATCAAATTTGCAGGCAACACCAACCTAGCAGGAATAGCCAACACTCCGGAAGATAGGCTCAAGATACAGAAGGATCTTGACAGACTTGAACATTGGGTGCTATGTAACAAAATGAAATCCAATGATGAAAAAAGTAAGGTTTTACATTTAGGCAAGAAAAACAAGGTACAGTATATGTGGTACCTCGCTCAATAGTAGTAATTGTGAGAGGGATCTTGCAGTCCTAATGGACAACCATTTAAATATGAGCCAACAGTGTGCAGCATCTGCCAAAAAAGCCAACACAGTTCTAGTCTGTATAAACAGAGGGATAGAATGAAGATCACGTGAAGTGTTAATACCACTTTATAATGCCTTGGTAAGGCCACACTTAGAATACTGCATCCAGTTCTGGTCACCACAATGTAAAAAGATGTTGAGACTCTAGAAAGAGTGCAGAGAAGAGCAACAAAGATGATTAGGGGACTGGAGGCTAAAACATATGAAGAACTCTGCAGGAACTGGGTATGTCTAGTTTAACGAAAAGAAGGACTAGGGGTGACATGATAGCAGTGTTCCAATATGTCAGGGGCTGCCACAAAGAAGAGGGAGTCAAGCAGGGGTGAAATTCAAAATTTTTCCCTACCGGCTCTGTGGGCGTGGCTTGATGGGCGTGGCTTGGTGATCATGTGACTGGGTGGGTGGGCGTGGCCAAGTCAATGTCACTTCTTTGCCCTAATGACCTACAAAAAGAAGATATACCAATTATTATACACAAAACAATAAAAGAGATACACAAATACTTACATTGTGTACCTCTTTTATTGTTTTGTGTATAATAATTGGTATATCTTCTTTTTGAATTTCACCCCCGATCTATCTACTTGCTTTTCCCAACCTGGTGCTTTCCCGTTTGTTATTAAACTACATGTCCCAGCATCCTCGTAACCTCGGGGTTAACATGAGTTTCTGTGCGCCTAATAAAGTAGACAAGAGTTGATAGCTGGATAGAGTTTGTTTTCCTGTTTGATAAGACTCTTATCTGTGATTAATATGTATATGTATATATACATATACATATTATATACATAGGGAAATTAGGGAATTATGTCTCCAAGGGTAGACTATAGCCGAGTCAGCTCAAAATTGCCACCAATATTTTGGGTCTTTCCTTCAGGGGTCTCCAAACCTGGCAACTTTAAGACTTGTGGACTTCAACTCCCAGAATTCCCCAGTCTGCATGGGAGAGCAAACCCCAAGTTAAACAAATCAGTGGAACAACTTGCCTCCCGAAGGGTGCTCCATCATTGGAGGTTTTTATGAAGAAATTGGATGGCATTTGTCTGAAATGGTATAGAGTTTCTTACTTGAGCAGCGGGTTGGACTAGAAGACCTCCAAAGATCCCTTCCAACTCTGTTATTTAACAGAATATAAGGGGATCGGAGTGGCTGTACAGTTCCAGAGAGCTTGGGCGGTACCATTCCTCAAAGAAGGGGGAAACATAAACCTATTCTGTGGCAACCTGCTGTAGGGCTGTCTTTTTTTTTTTTTTTTTTTTTGCGGCGCTAGTAATGCTAGACGTAACAGCAAAGCTGTTCAGCCATTCCAATTTCCACCCAGGCAAAATGCAAAATTTCTCTGCAGCGTTTTGATATTACAAGCTTTGCAGTTTGCACCCATCCTTTACATCAATTCCATCAACCCGTTCAGTAGTGGATCAATACATCAATGCATAGAAAGTGGGGGGAGACATGGAGGAAGATTACACCCCCCATCACATATAGTTCTTGATATGTGTCCCATGTTCCAGTCTCCTTTTTTAAAGCCTTCTAATTGATTAATAATCTTTCCATTTTCCGAGAGGAAATAAAAGTGGGTTTAATCCGTTTCCTCCTCCTCGGGCACAATGGTTCAGTCTCCCTGCAATCTCTCTTCTCTTTCTACAGTCCTACTATTGGTCTCCCATTCAAGAAACAATCATATCTTCTCTTACACAAACATATATTCAGAATAAATACAGAATTGAGTTCAGCCTATCAGATCTTAGCTCCTTGCAGATGGGGTGGAGAACAATTCCTACAAACAGAAGTTGCTACAATGTCTCAAAGGTGCTTTTTTTTTTCAAGAGGCAACTGGACTTTCTGGTTTTTCTTTGAAGATGTTTCACTTCTCATCCAAGAAGCTTCTTCAGCTCTCAGAAATTGCTACAGTTGTTGAGTTCACTAGTTGCAAACTATGAACACCATCTGGAGGGCCCTAAATTTATAAAGGCTATTTTAGTCTTAAGCAAAGATTTAATGTCGGAAAGGAACAACGTGACAGAGCAAGTTAAGCCTACAATACCTAGGTTTCCTGGAAAAATCACCAGTAAACTCAGTTGGATATAATTCTGCATAAATATACATGGGGTGAACAATTCACAAGCTATGAGGCCCATAAACCAACACAGTCGCATTTTCACTGACATTTACAGAAATAATGAGTCAGATCATTGGTTTTTTTAGCAGCATTATTTCTTGTGGAGTTTTTGGCACAACATTAAATTTGCATTTTAAAAAACATGATTTCCGCAAAACAAAACAATGGGAAGAATTAATTTGTTTGTTTGTTTGGTGAGGCCCAACTCCAAAAACCCTGAATGGCACACAATACACCAAAACCATTTAAAAACAGTGTAACAGAGGCAAATAAACAACAAAACAGCAAAGCCAAACTAGCTGGACCATGTAGGTAAAGGTGCTTCAGATCTAGAATAGGCACACTTGCCAATTCTGTCCATTATTCCATAAAATTATCTGCTACAACGTCCTTCCTGTCAATGACTACTTCAGCTTCAACCACAACAATGCACGAGCACACAACAGATACAAACTCAAACTGAACCGCTCCAAACTTGACTGTAGAAAATACAACTTTAGCAACAGAGTATTACCAACACGTACTTGACAAAACTAACTAAATAAAATAAAATAAATAAAAAATAAAATAAATAAAAGAGCTACTCCCCAATGGATTCACATGGAAGTCACCTTACCTTAGGAAAATATGTGTTTAATTTAAGGAAATGGCCTCCTTAATGCAATTCAGAATTGTAAAACAGTTTATAAATATATCAGGCAGCAAAAAGTTTCAAAAGATTTCACTTCAATGAAAGTTCAGATTAAACAGCCTTTCCAAACTGCTGCAAGAAAGAATAGGAACATACACAAACTTCATTTAATAAATGAAGTAATGCTGTTGCTCCAAGTCCATGCTCAGTAGCTCTTGAAGATGAAAGAGGCTTTTGTGCATGAACTATGAATGTGAAAGCACTGGAGGGGACTTTGAATGATGCAACCAAGGAGACATCAGAACATTTCCTCACTTTGTTAAGGAAAATCATGTCATCTCTGTGATATGAAGCATCTTATTTAGCGTCCGTGTGTAGTCCTAAATTCTACATCATACTGCAAAAATTACATACAGAAGGGGCATAATGGCAAAACATAACACATTTTTTAGAAGTCTTTCTGAATTCAAAAGATATGTGGAGTACAACACATTCAGTAATGACTTTAAATGTTTACCTTCAGTTTTAATGTGCAAATGTACCAACTGAGACATTGCATAAAACCCATGAACTGAAATTCTAATTACTGTTGTCACTTCATTATTGTTGTTCTTACAGTAGCTACTGACTGTTACTCTTATTAAACTTGGCAATATATGGACACTCAGTAGGATGAAATGAGGAGGATATGAAGGGGTTGTGAAGAGAATAAGTGAGCTGTACAGTGTTGATTTTTGCATATGAAGTTGAAAAACAATCACAAAGTGTGTGTGGTCATCATAGCCTTACTGATATGAACAAGTATTTTGTCCATCCAACTATTTTACTTCATGCACCTCAGTACAGTAAAGTTTACTGCTGTCACCTAACAACACTGGCAACATTTGAAGGAATAGATCATTTGCTGGCAGGAGGGGAGCGACTCAAGAGGTTTATAAGTTAAATTTAATCCCTCAGACAGCATACTAGCTGTCAAATTAAAATATTCACCAAAGCAATTAAATGCCAAATATAAAACAGTTCTTGCTTGGATTTTCAAGGCTGCTTAAGCATAGTCATAAAAGCATCAATATGACAAAAAGTAGACAGCATAATGTTTCTGAAGAAAGACTTAAGAAATCAAGGCTATTATTTAGAATAAAAAATGTCTACAAATCTCCAGTTAAGGTATGGCAACACAATGCCCCCTAAACCATCTAATAACTTGATCCCATGTGAAAAGAACTGACGATCGAATTCAGGGTTCCCTAAAGAGCTTCTTCCAAGTAATCCTATTTAAACAAAGACACGACTAATGAAACCCCCGACAACATCCTTATAATTCCTTCAAGGGTCATTAAGAAGGTGAAGTCAGTTGATAGTTAATTTTAAATTTGCTAGCTAGAACCAGGACATCATAAATGGCCTTCCTTACGCAACAACACCCTCTTCAGTTTCCTCCAAGGAGATTTTCTTTCTCTTACCCTCCCATTGAATGAAATTTAATGTAAAGAAAAGTAAAGTCCTACACTTAGGTAAGAAAAACCAAACATATACATATAAACTGGGTGAAACCAGTCTTAATAGCAGTGACTGTGAGAGGGATCTTGGAGTCCTAGTGGACAACCAGCTAAACATGAGCCAGCAGTGTGCAGCAGCAGCCAAAAAAGCCAATGCAATCCCAAATTGCATTAACAGAGAGGTACAATCTAGATCAAGGGAGGTACTAATACCACTCTACAAAGTCTTAATTAAACCACACCTGGAGTATTGCATCCAGTTTTGGTCACCACACTACAAAAAAGATATTGAGACTCTATAAAAAGTGCAGAGGAGAGCAACCAGGATGATCAGGGGACTGGAGACTAAAACATATGAAGAGCGGTTGCAGGAACTGGGCATGGGCAGTCTTGCGAAGAGAAGGACCAGGGGAGACATGATAGCAGTGTTCCAATATTTGAGGGGCTGCCACAAAGAGGAGGGAGTCAAGCTATTCTCCAAAGCACCCGAAGGACAGACAAAGAATAATGGATGGAAATTGATCAAGGAGAGATTCAACCTAGAAACAAGGAGGAACTTTCTGACAGTGAGAACAATCAACCAATGGAATAGCTTGCCCTCGGAAGTTGTGGGATCTTTATCACTTGAGACTTTCAAGAAGAGATTGGACTGCCATTTGCCAGAAAATGGTCGGGGTCTCCTGCTTGAGCAGGGGGTTGGACTAGATAACCTACAAGGTCCCTTCCAACTCTGTTAATCTGTAATCTGTAATCATTTTACCAAACTGGAAAGTGCTGGGAGGGAGCGGAGAGGGAGGGACTTTGCCAGAAAACCTCCATGCACAAGGACCCAAAGATTTCTTTACAATCCTTCCTGGAATATGGATGTGATAATAAGAAATACAGTAATATATCTAAAGACAAGATAAGAAGTACTTAGCTTGATGTATTGATTTTATTTGGAACTCTCTTTGTGTGAGATTGTTGCCTTTCCTTCTTTCCTTAAATTTCCTCTTTTTCAGTGAATTCTATTATACATCTAGAGATTTGGTTCCCTTGGTTTTATAAAAGTAATTTCTTCTTCATTTGCAGGACAGCATAGTTATGCAATTACCTCTTCTATAGTGGCAGAAGGATTATTAAATTCTATAATTTGGGGCTTTGGATCATAATTTGTTTTCTGTTTCACTAGAGATGTACTGCAAGCTGAATCCCTAGCCAGAGAAGCCAATAACTCTCCAGATGAGTAGACTAGAGGATGTTAGGAGGTTCAGCCTAATTGGGACAACCTTTCATATTTAACTTCTACCGAGCAAAATTAGGAAGAAGAAGTCTGCTAGGGAGATTTAAATGATCTCCCCATCCACTTTATAACATCAACTTAAAAGCTTCATAAATCCAAATCTAGTAGAATCTAGGGATAGAGGTCATTAGTTGTGCCTACAGGCATACTTTGAATTGCCAGAAATACATGTCCGAACTTAGGAAAAGTAATACTATAGAACCAAATAAATTGCTCTATTATAATTAAATTTTTAATATTTGCTAGCTAGCAGTTTCAGTTGATGAGTAAGAAGTCCTTTTGGATCAGAGCAAAATTGCTACATAGTTCAGCATCTTGTTTCTCACTCGCACAAGTGAATCCCAGCGTATTCCACTATTGGAGTGGCATGGCAGCTGAACATCCTTTAATGAAATTGGTGGTCCAATTACCATTGAGGATGCTGATCAAATCTCGTTATTATTTTCATTGTTCTGAGTCACTGTTGAATGGCAGCATTTACTTGCATATTTTTAAATGTACTTTAAAATATGTCTTCCAAGTCCATTTTAGCTCTTTGGGGAGAGATTGGTACAGTGGTAACAAAGGAAACTAATCAGGTACCAGAGGGAAAGAGACATGCTCTAAATTCTAAAACACCAAATCAAGCTGTTTGCTCTCTCTCTCTCTCTCTCTCTCTCTCTCTCTCTCTCTCTCTCTCTCTCTCTCTCTCTCTCTCTCCCCCCCCCCGTGTGTGTGTGTGTGTGTGTGTGTGTGTGTGTGTGTGTTTTCTGTAATTCAGAAACAAGGCTGATTCACAGATAGGTTGCTTACTTTGTCCCACTCTTTTCAAATACCTATTTTCAATTGTTAATTGATTGAATCCAAAAGCCAGGGGTGGGCTTCAAAAATTTTAGCAAGGGGTTCTCTGCCCGCTTGCTGGGTGGGCATGGGCATGGTGGGCCTCCTGCACCATGGGAGGGGGGCGTTTTTGCCCTCCCCTGGCTCCGGAGGCTTTCCTTGAGCCTCTGGGAGGGCGAAAAAGACCTCCCCAGGCTCCAGAGGCTTTCTGGAGGCTGGAAACGGGCCCGTTTCCAGCCTTTCTGCACTTCTGGTAGGCCCATTTTTTGCCCTCCCCTAGCCTCCGCACACCCTGCACTTGCCTGCCTCCAAAACGGGCCGCGTGGGGACTCCTGGGAGGGAAGGGGAGGGGAAGGGAGGGGAGGGGAGGGGAGGCATGAGCGGGGCCAGCCAGGAGTGGGGTTTAGGGGTTTTCTGAACTGCACAGAATCTTAGCTAGAGGTTCTCCCAAACCCCTGCAAACCCCCAGCAGCCCACCCCTGCCAAAAGCGATTTAAAAAGTGAGGGTTTGGTCAAATATAGTTTCTTTACCTGTATCTGTATCTTTAAAAAGCTAAGTCTGCTCCTCAACTCCTTGCCACTTTACTCATGAGAAAACCACAAAATTCCATCTTCTCAAGAGGAGCAACAATTCAGGGTGCAGGTGGACAGTCACTCTTCCCTTCTCTATGCAGAGAGGCTTCACTGGCCAGAAACCATTACCAGCTGCCATTCAATCACAGTACCATCTTCACTCCTTCAGAGATGCTTAGTCCACCATAGAACCTCACTTGTGATCCTCCCTGTTGGACTTTCATAAAAATTAGTTTCTTCGCACAGTAATCGCCCAAGAAGTTACATGAACCCATTTTTAGGGGATTGATGTGCACATTTGTGCTGCCTCAGGCATGATGTTTTTCAGTTTTTGTTGATATTTTTATTGTTGCTTTTAATTTGCTATTCACTGCCAAGAATCTCGTATCAAGGAATGCACCATATGAATCAAATAAATTGGGGAAAAACATTATGAAGACAAGGGAATAGATTATTTTTGTCAGAGAATGCTCATATTGTATTAAGTGCAAGTGGGAAAAGGCACACAGTGGCATCTGAAAAACTCACAAGGGGGAAAGGAAAGGAAAACATTTTCCTAATCAAATTCTAAGTATCGTTGAGCATACAGGTAATGCTTCTAACCTTGGTTGCCAATTACAGGCTTCTTATTCTCCATTACTTTGTCCAACTACATTTTAAATCTGTCTGAGCTACTGGCTGTTCTTACAGCTTATGGCAGCAAATCCCATATGACAACGACAGCAGCTTTTAAATCTCGAAAAGAGATGGAGAGCTTGTTTGCTGATCTTCCATTTTATAGAAAGTGTAGGTTCATTTTGCAAAAAAATGAATAAGGGTTTTCCCCTCTTTTTTTGTTCTTACTTTGGGAAGACATCTCAAAATAGGAAAATGCATTAAAAAGAGACAATTTTAACTGCAAAGTGCTCAGGACAAATGTATTTCTCTCTGTGTGTGTGTTTTTCTTTCTTGTTTCAGTTTTCATTTTTAGTTTTATGTATTTTTCATCCACTGATCCAAAACATAAAGCCTATTGGTTGCTTTGTAAAGCAGCGTTCAATCCTCAGGGAAATGGCTTTAGATAACAATTCAAAACCTAATTTTTAAATTCCAAGAATTATTTTCTTGCCATTGGGTTTATCTCAATGAGATAGCAACAAAATTAAAAACAGTGCCTCTTACCTGTCATTTCTTCTATTATTCACATCTTGGAGAAAATACAGTAAATAAATTATGTAAAAAAGAACTTGGGCTCAACTGGAATCAGCAGCTGTTTAGAAGGAGACCAGGGGAATTTACAGAATGTCTGGCCCAGCACTGAGGGCTACACTCCATCTGCTCTTGGATTTTTCTGCAACCTCCAAGCTAGATGCAGAGCAACGAATGAAAACAGAAACAGTTTGATTGTTCAACTCTATTAACTCTTCAGGTGCTTTTGAAGCCATCACTTTGTGGATGTTTCACTGGAAAATTCACTCTTGTAGCAAAGAAAAAAAATAGTCTCTGCAATTCATAACTATCTTATGCCTTTCTTAACTCACTGAACCAGCTAAATTGCCCTTGTGAATATGTCGATATAGGACATAGAGAATTAGGTGCCCCCATTAGCTGAGTGAAATGATACTGGGATTTAGATGCAGAAAGCTCAGATTCAATTCTTGGCATGGCCAGGTAGGAATCTAAAAAAAATTCATATTTGAAAACTAGAGAGAGAGTGCAACATAATGTAGCTTTCTATGTTCCCGTGGTTCTAAATCTCCCATGCTCAACACAAGCTTTTATTCATGGCATAATAGGGTAATAGAAAGCACATTAGTAGCTATACCTTTTTTAAAGGCTAATGGTAAAATATTATCAAACTAGAAAGTCACCATTTCCTTCTGCAAATACTCATTTTGTACAGTTCATATACAAAGATTGAAAATGTGGTTGATATAAGAATTTGCATGTCCTCAATGTGCCCAGAAGGCATGTTTCTAAAAATCTAGATGCACCTCAGAGGTCAGCAGCATTTTCAAATATTGGGGACTATCATACTTTTTAAAAAATGATTAAAAATGGCCAAAGTATTTTCAGATCTATTGTGAATATGCAAGTGTCTTTTCCAGATCTGGTCCTCTTGCAATTTCGTCTATATATAAGCCAGTCAGAATTGTTATTAAAGACTTGTTCTCCGTTCTTAACCATCCTCGAGGGAGTTTTATAGTCACTTTCCCCATCTAACACAGACCTACTTTCCTAGTTCAGCACCATACATTTATTACTGGAACACTTTGTAGAATATTTCAGCTTCTTTATTAACTCTTTCAGCTAGCATTGTTCCCTTATTTTAAATTGTTTAAGGTCTCTGAAGTTTCTCTAAGACTCAGTATTCTTCCTCCAACATTTCTTACATTTGTTTTTTTCTTTTTAATCTTTGGTTTATTGTTACTACTTTTCATATTGTTGTTGCTTATATTGTCTAACTTCTTCTAAAAAGTTATTGTTATGGCTTCTAAAATCTTAGCTATGGCTTAAAGAGTGAATTTAGTCAACACATCAATCAGTAAACCTAGCCCAAAAAATGACATCAAAAGCTTGCAACCTTTACTTAAACTTTCAACATGTCACTTCAGAAGTGGAAGAGAAGAAAATTAAATAAATATTAATATTAACATTAACATTTTAGGAGCAATCCAGCGGAGGGTTCCAGTCATTTTCGCTACCGGTGCGCATCGCGAGCATGCGCAGAAGTGAACTCGTGTTCCATCGGGCGATTTCACTTCCGCGCATGCTTAGGATGACATTACAAGCCGAAACACAGCTGAGGAGCTTCTCAGCTATGCTTCGGAGGAAGAATAAAGGTTGGTGTTGAAACAAGGGTGGGTGGGAGGGCTTTTTTCCGACAGCTCAGGACGCGGAGAAGCCAGAAAAAAGAGCCTAAAAATGACATCATCGCCGGGCTCCTACCGGTGCGGCATCCCGCACAGCACCAGTAGGAACCCACCACTGGAACAATCAGAAAATCGGTGTACACAGTACTCATCATCCCAGGTAGACTGTTCTTTTCTGGAGAGATATAAGTATACTTCATAATCGGAGCCTTGTTCATTGCATAAAGATCTGCAAAACAATTCTGCACATTGGTGTAGGTACGAGGAGAATGAGACCAAGGAGAGAAATTAGTTGCAACTGGACAACTACCTAAATATATTTAGAACAGCAAAGGCCTAGTCAAAATCATATCTATAAATTCCTTCTCCAGTTTCTTGGTTCTTTTTTATTTAAATGAGTTTGACAACATACTAAATGAAGGAATAAATATAAAAGAAAGAATAAATGAAAACCTTAACTAATAATATGTATTAGTTCTCATAGATATAATTCATATACCACACTAAATCATAATGTGCTTCTCCCCATTTCTAAGAGGTCTGTAAGGGACTTGCATAAGCGCACCACTGTGCCTACCGTCCCTGTCCTACTGTTCTATTGTCTGTTTTATCAGTACTTTTTACTTATGTTATGTTTATACAAACAACTACTATCCTGTACATGTTTGACAAATAAATAAATAAATAAAATAAAATATTCTTTAATAAATGCTTGGTAATAAAATCAGAAACAATCCAAAACATTTCCTTTGCTTCATACTAGGAAAAGCACTATAAAGTGCCCCTTCCATTCTTAATAAACTGGATCTCCAAAGAACACAGTTGTTATGTTAATTAAAAGAGCCTAGTTAGAGGAATGAAAAGGCATTACTCATCTTAGTAAAAGCAGACACCTGCAGGCCATCTATTATTGTGAGGGTTTCCAATAGAACTGCTGAAAAATTGAACCAGTTTGGAAGAATAAAAGCCAAGACAATTACAACAGAAACAATAGAACTACAATGCAAATCCCTGCAACTCATCACAAACAACACAATACAGAATCAATGTAATATAATAATGCTAGTTAAGAAACACCAGCAGATTATTAATCAATCAATACAACCCAGATCAATGATTGTTAACGACAATCCAAGAACATTTCAACACCAAGGCTGTTTAGCACTGCAAGGTATTGCTTTTCTGCAAAATTTGAAAACAGAATAAACAGAGGCTCCCCACTGCATATTGATATCATATTATCCAGCCAGTGTTTTCCCTGGAGCCAAGATTACTGCATATTGTTTCTTCAAATAAGTCACAATCTCTGAATATCCTGTAAAAAGTTAAATCAAACAAAAACGTTCTATATCCAAGTTATTTCAGATCTTCCTTTCTGTGTCACTCTTTTGAGGATACTTAATCAGCATGTAAAATGTAAGAATAGGTAAGGATAGTAAATACTATGGAACGAACATATAAAAAAGATAAATCTGCAAAATAAAAATGTAGCAATAAAATAAATCACTTCCTAAAAGTGGCTAAGGAAAGGAGTATTCTTTCTACAGATGTAAATGAATTCTGGATTTTTATGTGGATTTTTATGAGATCTGTCAAAACATACATCACCCTGTGGTACAAACAGGAACAGAAAATTATGTTAAATTCAGTCTTTCTATTGTCAAAAAGGATCCAAGCACAAATAAACCATCTACTTGTAAGAGATGGATATAAAGAAAATTATATTTTTAAACATGGGCTTCTGGCCTTTTACGTCCATAAGCATAATACATGATTTTTCTTTCCTACCATGTACTCTCTCTTTTACACTATAATTCTCCTGTTATATACATTTTTCATGTCCCCAGATTGAACAAGATCTTGAAAGGTCTATGTTTTATGGAACGTTGCCAAGGAACATGTATGTTTCTCTTGCATATTTGTCATCCAATGGAATAAATATTGCCTTGCTTTAAACAGTCATCAAAATGAAACACTTCCAGCCAAACTTTTGGATGAAGCACTCATTCTCATTCTAGTCTCAATTTCAATTTCTTGTGACTAGTGCCTTTGACAGTCAATTTCCTGAAAGTCAATTATATACATGCCTGTTTCTGCTTTCATAAGATTAATAAATGGCAAGAAATTCAGCCAAGAAAGCTGTCTCTAATTGTCTTCTATATTCCCCAGTGTTGATATTTGCTTGATTCAAGATGAACGTCAGAAACTCAGATTTCTGAAAACTATGTATGTTAACAATATTTGTAGCAATACAATGGCTTACAGTAGGGAACAACAGAAGCAATAATATATGATTCTTCTTAAGAAATTGCTGGTTTTGATAGCATTTCCGAACATGTCATAATTCTCAGGGAGATGCTTTTGGTAATGGTTATGAGAAATTTAAAGAATACATAAAGCCAACAGGTGTATAATGCATTTACCTTTTTAAAATGAATATACTTATTAACTTTATATTACACAAAATATTTCATATTTGGGATTAATAGAAAACCTCCCCCTAGAATACTTTTGTCCAGTAACAATTGGAAACTTTCAATGAAGCATGCTTTCTCTATTTTTTTTCTTTGCTAAAATATGTGGAACCCACAGGAGGAGCGGGTGTTCAAAATTGGCAAGATTGTAGATGAAGCATTGTGATGCCAGCTTTGCCCATTTTGACTATAGTATGTGCAAGATTGCCAACATAAATATAGAAGGGGTGGGTTTTGCATTGCCACTTCCTTAACGTTCTGATTTTGATACATATGCACACCATGAACCCACACTCTTGGTTTGGAGATGTTCAGGTACTACATGGAGGCTTTCACCTAGTTTTTCAGTGGATAGAAGCCATTGGGTTAGGTAGCTACTTTCATACTCTTCCATATAAAAGGAGGATGCAATTTACTTCTTCCTGCAGGAGTAAATTCATCAAAGTTCATTTCTATATATTGAAAAAGTATTGAAATCACAAATAACATACCAAATAAATTGTATGGTAAATATGACTTTTTTGGCATTATTTTATCCATTTCTCCATTTATTTGGGGTTTGCCATGTACTTATTTATTCTACATAAATAATAATAGCTTAGCTTAGGATGATGGCATGGGTGTAGAATATTTTAGGCTGCCATTCTATCTCCAATCAAAAGTAAGAAGTTTGTTTCTCAAACACTCCATCATGCATATTTGAAAACAATTGCAGCAATATTCAATTTTGGATTGGAGAACATGGTTTTGTAGATCTCTCTGTAAGCTTCTTGGAAAACAAACAAATAATCAAACAAACAGAATTGCAAAAGGATAATGGAATCTTAGAAGCAAATCCAAATGTAACAAGCCATAGGAAAATTCCACCACTTTGGTAGGAAGTTGTAGAAAATCTCTAGTGAGCCTTCATGGGCTCACCAAAAAATGTAGGGTTTTCTAACGTCTGCAGTATTTTCCTAAAAAGATCTCATTAGAGAAGCCATAGCTTGGGCAATAGACACCCCCCCCCCAATGAAACTGCCTTGAAAACTTTGAATTTTTTTTTTGACTTCGTGCTTGATGTGGAAAAGAATGAAATTCTGACTTTGGGTTTTACAGATTAGACTGATAGATCTTTATAGAAATGACTTGTTCATACTATTATGGAAAAGCAAAAATTTGTGATTTGATGTTAATGCCTTATTTTACTGTAACAGAGACTCGGAAGTCAATGTTTCTTTTTGTTTCCCCCCCCCTATCTTTCCTATTCCCCTTCCCACCCCCACCCCCCACTGCTTTTCTATTTACTTTTGTATTTTGTATTTTACAATACTTTATAACTCAATCAAAATGTTAAACTTAAAAAAAAAAGAAAACTTTGATATTTTTTTTCATAGAGTGTGTTTTTCATAACAAATCGTACCTTAGCCAAATGACAACTATTGACCAAAAAATAAAATTAAAGACAGGATTTTTGATTGAAGGGAAATGGATTTCCTGAATGGAGAAGGTAGATAGAGTTAGCCTGCAGTCTCCTTTCAACTTTTTGGGAGTCCGGTAAATATGTTCAGCTAAACACATCTCTGCAGAAGTTAATACTAAATATTGCTTATATTTATTTTAATAGGCTGTATTCTGCCTTGTTCTTCATAGGGCAGATGCCTGTACACCCAAAGATAGGGAGAGCAGGAGAGAAGAACTGGTACATATGTTCTTAATTTCAGGCATCCTGATGACCTGCATAGAGCTACCAGACAATTTTATTTCCAATTCCAAAGGTTTTGGTTCCAAAATTCCAGATCAAAGACTTAGCCTGGCAATATAGCTGCAGTTAGGAGACAAGCAAGAAATCTTCAATTTCCACAGTATTATCCCATACAGAGCGAGTTCATTTTGAAAGGATGATTATCTCCGCCTGAAATTTCAATTTTCAGTTGTTACAGACCTAGGTTTGCATAACTGTACTTGATTACAAGGGATATTGAAAATGCAAGGCAGTTTGCATCGTATCTCTGCAATAGTCACTTGCTATTTTTCTAATCATCTCAATCTTGGAAAGAGTGTGTTTGGAAAACAACTGGTTTGGCATATCCAAAGGGCTTTAAATTGACACTGGAAGGAGAAGGAGACAAATCTTTTAGGGCTTAATCCCAAGCATAAATCTCAAGACAACCAACAAAGTCGTGATAAGGAAGGAGATCTCAGATATAAAACAGGAGACATAGGATGATAGGAAGCAAATACAAGGTCAATCAAAAAGGACTCAGGTGCCTACTTATTAACACTCAAAATATGAAGAACAAACAGGGCGAACTTCAAGTCCTAGTACATGAGGGCAAGTACATTGTTGCCGTTACTGAAATTTGGTGGGATGAAACCCTTGACTGGAACATACTACCAGAAGGATTTACATTTTAATAGAAATAGACCTAACAAAAGAGAAGATAGAGTTGCATTATATGTAAGAAATAATTACACCTCTATAAAAATGCAAAAAGCAAGGATGAAAACATTTTTTAATCCATTTGGGTTAATATAAAAGAAAAAAAGGAATGGCATTGCCATTGGATGTATACTACAGACCACCCAACCAGAGGGAATAGATGAATTTTTT
Source organism: Diadophis punctatus similis (assembly GCA_023053685.1). Taxonomy (NCBI): domain Eukaryota; kingdom Metazoa; phylum Chordata; class Lepidosauria; order Squamata; family Dipsadidae; genus Diadophis; species Diadophis punctatus. The sequence goes on from JALIGW010000003.1 coordinate 22,540,714, forward strand.
TGCTAATCAGTTATCTAAGGTGTGTAGGAAGCACACCAGAGTAGTAGACAACAACTACCTTGACATCAACTGGGAGACAAAGTGTGCACTAAGTGGGAGAGCAAACAATTTCCTGACAAACCTAGCAGATGACTTTGTCATCCAAAATGTAGAGAAGAAAACAAGAACGTCAGCTATATCGGATTTAATTCTTACTGAAAGGATGAAATGATAGAGAGGTTGAAGTTGTGGGAACTTTGGGGGGACAGTGACTATGTCATATTGTAATTCAACATAATGCAGACACAACTATCAAGCAAAATTAAACTAGGGTCTTAGAGTTTAAGGGAGCTGACTTCAACAAACTTAGAGAGACCTTATGAAGGACTCCATGGATGGAAATCTTAAAGGACAAATTAATGTTAATTAACAAATTAATGAAGAGCCGAGGTGGCACAGCAGTTAGAGTGCAGTACTGCAGGCTACTTTAGCTGACTGTGATCAGCAGTTCAGCTGTTCAAATCTCACCAGGCTCAGGGTTGACTCAGCCTTCCATCCTTCTGAGGTAGGTAAAATGAGGACCCAGATTGTTGGGGGCAATATAAATATATTGTACATTGCTTAATGGTATAAACCGCTTAGAGAGTGCTTGCACTTTGAGGCGGTATATAAGTCTCACTGATAATAAATGTGGAATGGCTCCAGAAGTTGTGGGTGCTCCTTCACTGGATATTTTCAAGAAGAAGTTGGATAACCATTTGTCTGGATGGTAAGGTCTCCTGTTCGAGCAGAGGGTTGGACTAGAAGATCCCCCAAGATCCCTTCCAACCCTGTTATTCTATGTTCTATGTTCTAAGTCTGGCAGCACTAATGCTCTCATTTTGGGAATCCATCTGCTAATGAATAATGTCTTTAGATTGTCTTCTCGAAGATGCAGTGAAGAAATGGAGGGATTTCCACTTTAACTCGGCCTTGTACAAATTGTCCTCTTAGGAAAAAGAACAAGTATGACTTCCAAAGTTCTCCAGAGCTTGGCTATCCTTGTTCCTCCTGCAGACAGAGATACATATCTAGCTGTAATTCTATGTGTACTCTCAGGCACAATCAGATAAACCAATATTGGCTCAAATGTAGATTTTATCAACATCACTGTTTTGTCAGTTCTGATCTTTGAAACTATCTCCCTGTGTGATGAAAATCAGAGAGCAAGCAATGGTATTTTTTTTCTCCTAAGCTGGAGAAATGTTGCATTGTGTTGTATTTTCCTTTTATAATCAATAGCGGGGTCATTTGAGAAGAGACAATGTTCGCTATTAAGCAGATTTAGTAAACAACACTATACTTTCCTGGTCCAAGGACTACCACTGAGAGAGTCAAGGATCTTACTGGGTTGACCTTTCTGCAGCAAGATTACACAGATGACAAATTCCTACAGTAAGCCTTGTTATTTCCAAACAAATGGAAATGATGGATGGTCAACTTTTAAGAACGGGCCTGATTACACAGACTTTATACAGCAACAGCTTGGACAACAATTCTACAATGATTCTTTGGATGGGTGACAGAAGACAGAACATAGTCTTTTTAGACCTTGTTTGTTTGCACTGTAGCAGAAACCTTGTATAACATCAACACTTTGTTAATGTTGAAAAATTACTGGAAATAATTTCTAATTTAATTTTCACCCAACACATTCTCAATCAATCAACGATGAAACCGCATACAGACGGCAGGTTGAACAACTAGCCTCGTGGTACGACCGGAACAATCTGGAACTAAACACACTCAAACCCGTAGAAATGGTGGTAGACTTTAGGAGAAACCCTCCCATACTACCCCCTCTTACAATACTAGACAACACAGTATCAACAGTAGAGACCTTCACATTTCTAGGTTCTATCGTATCTCAAGACCTAAAATGGTCACCTAACATCAAAAATGTCATCAAAAAAGCACAACAAAGAATGTTCTTTCTGCGCCAACTCAGGAAGCTCAAAGTGCCCAAGGAGCTGCTGATACAGTTCTACAGAGGAATTATTGAGTCTGTCATCCGCATCTCTATAACTGTCTGGTTCGGTTCTGCAACCCAACAAGACAGACACAGACTTCAGAGGATAATCAGAACTGCAGAAAAAACAATTACTGCCAATCTGCCTTCCATTGAGGACCTGTATACTGCACAAGTCAAAAAGAGGGTCATGAAAATATTTACTGACCCCTCGCATCCTGGACATAAATTGTTTCAACTCCTACCCTCAAAACGACACTATAGAGCACTGCACACCAAGACAACTAGACACAAGAACAGTTTTTTCCTGAACACCATCACTCTGCTAAACAAATAATTCCCTCACCACTGTCTAACTATTCACTAAGGCTGCATTATTATTACTATTAGTCTTCTCATTGTTTCTATCACCCATCTCCTCCCACTTATAACTTGTTGCTTGTATCCTTACGATTTATATCAATATTGATTGTTTCCTGATTGCTTATTTGTACCCTATGACAATCATTAAGTGTTGTACCTCATGATTCTTGACAAATGTACCTTTTCTTTTATGCACACTGAGAGCATATGCACCAATAGAACAATTAATCAGTGGAACAGCTTACCTCCAGAAGTTGTGAATGCTCCAACACTAGACATTTTTAAGAAGATGTTGGGTAACCATCTGTCTGAAGTAGTGTAGGGTTTCCTGCATAAGCAGGGGGTTGGACTAGAAGACCTCCAAGGTCCCTTCCAACTCTGTTATTATTATTATTATTATAAAGACAAATTCCTTGTGTGTCCAATCACACTTGGCCAATAAAGAATTCTATTCTATCTATTCTATTCTAATTCCTACATCCAGTTCAAAGCAAGCAAATGCATCATTCAATTCAGTTGACATACATACATACATACATACATACATACATACATACATACATACATCATCAGCAAATATAAAAATAGTTAACAGGATTAAAAGATAAAATCAGGAAAAGACAGAAAGACATTAACAAGATGTGAGAATTTGTACCACCCATTTATCTTGATTGATTGATTATGTGCCATCAAGTAATTTGTTACTCTTAGAGACCACATTTTCCCATGATGATCTATTCCTAACCTGTTCTTTCAGCTCTCTCAACATATCACCCCTCTATCTGAGCCCATCCACCTTGTTTCCAGTATTCTTCTTCTCTTTCCTTCCACCTTTCCCAATATTAGAACCTTTTCCAGATAACTACCGTATGTCTTCCTTTAATGTGTCCCAAGTAGGATAATTTAAGCCTGGTCATTTATGCAAGTGAGAATTCTGGATTAATTTGTTCAATGATCCATCAATTTGTTTCCTTGGCTGTCCATGATATTCTCAAGAGTCTTCTCCAGCACAAAAGTTCAAAAGCATCAATGCTGTTCCTACCCTGCTCCTTCAAAGTCCAACTTCATTTCCATAGAATGTCACTGAGAATACATTGACTTGCATGATTCTCATCTTTGCAGGTATAGACACTTCATGGTATTTGAATATCTTTTCCAAGACATTCATGGCTGCTCTATCGAGTGCTAGCTAGTCTGCAGCATATTTCTTTACTGTTTTTTCCCCTTTACTGTTGATGGTTGAACTAGAAGACCTCCGAGGTTCCTTCCAACTCTGTTAGTCAGATAATAAATAAATAATGGATTCTTTCAAATCTTAATTATATTAATCAAGATATATTGACCCCATTCCTACAACATATTTAACTAGCTTGATGCTGCGTTTAAAACATTAAACGGGTTTTTTTTACCCATTTGAACAAACTCTAATCAGTTGTGCTGAGTTATGCCACTAATTTTCTATCTGTCCAACTCGATCCAATAGATTGGGCATACTGCAAATCCTGTCAGCCAAAGAATGTTGACTGAAAGGAACTAGAACAGTGACAGCTAACCTTTTTGTCATCGCGTGCCGAAAGCAACGCGCAATGCGATGCAATGCGCGTGTGACCCCCATGCATGCTCCCCACCCCTCCTCATGCATGCACGACCTCCCCTGTGCTCGCCCCACCCCCACACATGCACATGCGATCCCCTGCATGCTCCACGCCCCTGCACATGCACGCACGACACCCCGCATGCCCCCCGCCCCCCTGTGCATACACGTGTGACTCCCCCTGCATGCACCCCACCCCCTTTGCATGCACACGTGTCTCCCACATTTGCCCTGCACATGCACATGCACATGCACGGCAGAGACCCAAAAACTAGCTGGCCAGCGGGAGGCGCGCGCACATGCACGGTGGAGCTGAGCTGGGGTGACAGATTGCATGCCCGCAGAGAGGGCTCTCTGTGCCACCTGTGGCATGCGTGCCATAGGTTCGCCATCACAGAACTAGAAGTTGGGCTTTTTCTGCTGTAGCCCTTACCTTATGGAATAGCAATAGCAATAACATTTAGGCTTATGTACCACCCCATAGCACTTTACAGAATACTCTGGGCAGTTTACAATGTCAGCGTTATTTGGGTCTTCATTTTACCTATCTCAAAAGAATGGAAGGCTGAGTCAACCTTCAGTCCTGTCAGGATCAAACTCCGGGCTGTGGGCAGATTTAGCCTGCAATACTGCCTTCTAACCACTGCACCACAGGGCTCCTGTAATATTCTCCCCCTTGGAGATTAGAATGGCCCCAAACTCTTGGCCTTTTGCAAAGCTTTAAAAACGTGCCTATGTATTTGGGCCTGGGGCTCAGAAGGTGTTAAGAGCTTTACACTTAGTTGATTAATTATCTAGGCTACTGTTTGTATTTATTTAGTTTTTGGATGTTTATACCATGTTAATGTTTTTAATTGTTTTAGAACTTTAGAACTGTAAACTACCTAGAGTCACGTGGTTGAGTTGGGTTGCTATAGAAATTGAATGAATGAATGAATGAATGAATGAATGAATGAATGAATGAATGAATAACCCAGTCAAACTCCAAGAAAAAACTGAAGAGAAAGAGTGATTGAAAATACAAGTCTCTCTAATACAGAACTCTATCACACTACAATACTGCACACCTCTCAGATACTAGTCAGCTTCAGCAGCAAAGCGGTACCTATTGATGTTTGTCTGACCAATGGGGAACGGGCTCTTGATGTCATATCATCTTGTTAGTAATTGCCTGATGCTAGGGCTCATGGGATATTTCACATGTCAAAACTGATTACTGTTGACTCAGTGTAACTATGCTACCAGAGGCATGAATAAAAATATTTGACTGGGTTAGTGGCTGACAGGATGAAATGTATGGTGGGAATGGGTGCACTATTCTATCTTTTTTTTCCTGTTTGCTGTTTTATTTTTTTACTTATAGAAAGAAAAATGACTGAAGAAGTGATGGGAAAACATAGCAGGAATACAAGTTGTTACCTTGTTAAAAAAAATATTTAAATGAGGCAGACTTGAATAAGCCTCTCATCTGGAAAAGCCGTAGTCATTGGTAAGCAAAGGGTCATCAGAGTGAGCCATCTTTAATTATTAGAGTACACCGATTTCTGTTTGTAGACATTTTCCTTCAGTGCATTACATCGTCTGGAAAGCCTATGGCTAAGAGGAAGCTGTTGATAAGAAAGTGCAGCAGGTACTGGGAGGGCAAACAAATTGGCAGCTGCACTTGGTCTATCTGACTGCACATGCTGATATTAAGCCTGTCATACAATTTTTGCTTGAAGCAGAGATTTCATTGCTTCAAGTAAGTTTCCCCTTCCATGTGATTTTCCTAAACCATTGGCCATTCAGTAGGGTTAGATCCAATGCATTACTGGGATCTGTTGGAATCACTCTTCCAGTTTAGGAACCCTGAGTGGCCCTGTGACCACCGGAACCACTTTGACTTTGACTTTCCCTATTCTCTCTAGTTCCTCTTTCAGGCTCTGATACTTCTCTGGCTTCTCATACTACTTCTTCTTGATATTGCTGTCCCTTGGCACATCTATCTACCACCACTGCCTTCTGGTTCTTGTCTACTGCCACAATGTCTGGTTGATTGGCCAGTATCTGTGTGCCCATCTGGATCTGGGAATCCCCCAGGATCTTAGTTCTACTATTCTTCACAATTTTCGGTGGAATCTCCCCTATGGACTTGGAAGGTTCTAGCCAGGGGTGGGTTCCTGCCGGTACGCTCTTACCTGTTTTTTTGCCGCAGAACTGAAGAAGGCGGTGGCGTTCGTGGCGCGGGGCTTCCCCTGCCCACTTTCCCCCACCCACCTGGATGCCGGCATTTGCGTTCTTTTGCCCTCTGCGCAAGCAGAACACTTTGCGCATGCGCAGAGGGCAAAAGAACGCAAATGGCGGCATCTAGGCAGGTGGGGGAAAGCGGGCAGGGGAAGCCCCGCACCGTGAACACCACCGCCTTCTTCGGTTCTGTGGCGAAAAACAAGTAAGAGCGGACCGGCAGGAACCCACCCCTGGTTCTAGCCCATAATGCCAAGTACTTGGTTGTGCCATTCAGTGTATGCTATTCCTGCCTACATCTTAAACCCTGCCACTATATATTGGACTGTCTCTGAGGCCCTCTCTGTATAGTCTGCACCTCAGGTCCTGTCTAGTATGATAGACCCTTATCTCTATGGATCTTGTGCTTAGTGCCTGTTCTTGTGCTGCTGTGATCAATGCCTCAGTGCTGCCTTTTGGTCCTTTCCAGTTACTGATGTGTGTGGCAAAAAAATTGTTATTAAGAGTATTTCTCTAGTTGTCATGAGCCATCCAGAACTGTTGGGAGTCAGGAGGCATACAAATTTGACAAAGAAACTGTTAGAATATTCATGACTGGGAGAGCCATGTTAACAAGGTTAGCCAATGAATAGGCATAGCAACTATGTCAGCCAATGGGAGCTAATCACTTCTGAGTCTGTGCAGAGAATCAAAACTGGAAGCTTTGGCTTAAGGCTGGGTGTGGCTCCAGTCCCCACTCTGCTCTCTCTTCCACTCTGAACTCTGCTGAAATGAAACTAACTCTCCTGCTTGTGTTTACCTGTAACTGATTGAAAAAGAATTCTACTTGTGGTATTGTAAATATATATATTATTATGTTTATAAGGAAGTTATTGAATCCAGCTGAATCAGTCATCTGGGTGTGCATCTGGTTTTGATTTTGCAACAAACTGTAATAGAAACAAACAAATACAATGCAAGATGTTTATCTAATTCCACCTAGCAGGTTCATGAAAGGTGGAAAAACTGAAGCAGAAAGTCCTTTGGGCCACAACTCTTCAGCCAATTCACAAATTATTCAATGGTTAGCTAAAAATGGCAGAGTTCCATGTCACTGGGGAGGAGGTGTGAACTGGAAAATTTGGTTGCACATAGCATTAGTTGTGGTTATTGTTGTTATGGAGTATGCCAAAGTCAAGTCCAAAGCAGTACACACTGCCTTATATGACAGATATTTAATTTAATTTAATTAATTTAATTAAAAGTTCTTATAGGCCACCCAATCCCGTAGGACTCATATAGTAGCTGAATGCTACTGAAACTTTCTCATACGCTCCGTTAAAAAAAGAGAGTCATACAGTATTGTAGGATCAGCGCTGTATGAGGTTTTATCTAGATATGGGAAGGTTTGGTATAAGAAAAGTTAAGCAGCTTTTACTCAGATGCAGGCAATAAATTCAGTGGGGTAAAATAATTTGAAGCAGGATTTAAAGAATATATCTCACATGTCCTAGAAATACGAACTTCCCATCAAAACTGTTGAGCTTGGGAACTTCTTCTTCCTTGTTACACTCAAATCCCAAGCTCAACTAGTACTGCATTGGAAAAAGGCATGGCAGGAAGGTAATCCTGGTCATTGAGAATTTAAAGTTTGAAATCCTTGGACAAAGCAATATTTTTAGTTCTTTCACTGATAATTTCCTCTTCCTTCTTCCTATGAAAAATAGTTCTTTATAGCCATATTTCTTCTTTTGTAAATGTGGGCAAGGTTCCGTCCCATACATTCCCTCTCCAGTCCATTTGGCAGTCTTAAAAATAACTCAGTGTTATTTCACTGAAATTTAACTGGGGGGGGGGGAATCAATTGCATAAGTATTTAAGGCTTAGATGGATGTTTTAAGTATATAGAATTATCTGAAATACCTACATATTTTGCATTTTAATGAGGTCACTGTTTTTTCTCCAAATCCAGGAATTCAGTTACGCCATTCTGGGTGACATTGCTATATCACCATGCAGTCTTCAAAGGCTAAAACGCTTTTTTAAAAAAACTTCTACAAAAACTGAAGTTCCTCAGCCCTGGTCCACTAAACTATCTTAGACCTCAACACAGCTACAATCTCGCAGCTGAGTAGCAACCATTTGATATCTGCTGTTTGCTACAGGATCCTCTATCATTTAGAATAGAATAGAATAGAATAGAATAGAATAGAATAGAATAGAATAGAATAGAATAGAATAGAATAGAATAGGGGAGGGGAGGGGAGGGGAGGGGAGGGGAGGGGAGGGGAGAACAACAGAACAGAACAGAACAGAACAGAACAGAACAGAACAGAATAGAATAGAATAGAATAGAATAGAATAGAATTAGACATAACAGAGTTGGAAGGGACCTTGGAGGTCTTCTAGTCCAACCCCCTGCTTAGGCAGGAAACCCTACACCACTTCAGACGAATGGTTATCCAATCTTTTTTTAAAAAAACTTCCAGTGTTGGAGCATTCACAACTTCTGGAGGCAAGCTCTTCCTGATTAATTGTTCTAACTGTCAGGAAATTTCTCCTTAGTTCTAAGTTGCTTGTCTCCTTGATTTGTTTCCACCCATTGCTTCTTGTCCTACCCTCAGGTGCTTTGGAGAATACTTTGACTCCCTCTTCTTTGTGGCAATCCCTGAGATATTGGAACACTGCTATCATGTCTCCCCTAATCATTAATCTGACTTTTGTTCCTTCTCTACCTTCTCTGAGTGGATGTTGAAGTAGAACCACACTGATTCTCTCTCTCTCTTCCCAGTAACAGTCATTTAGTGTGCAGACCATATGAAGATTTTTGTTGCTCTTCTCTACTGAGCAAAGTAGATAACAGAGTGGACAAGGCAGACACAAATCTCCCGAGGTCTCCTATTCCTACCAGGAATGCATAAATCCCAGAGGCTTGTGCTGTCTGCAATATCTACCGCAAGAAAAAAAAAGGTCATTTTTGTCTAAGAAAATCAAGGCCAAGCAAGCCCTTTACAGATAGGGCAAGCAAAGCAAGAGATTAGTTTGGTTGCCGGTTATTGACTTTGGACAATGCAATTGATTTATTGTACTCTGGCTATTTCTGTTTAGTACAATAATGATTTGGCTCTTCTCTTCGAATATTTCAGCCTATAACTTTAGGTTGGTACTTAATGATGCCACTAAATAAACCAAAAATGTTTTAATCAGTACTTTCTTTCCAATTATTTTTCCGCCCAAGTCCAATAGACTTTCTGTTGCAAAAAGGAAAAAAATGGGATTTGGGGGTTAAAAATGTGATGATGGGGTTGGGGGAAAATGTTTAAGTGGTAATTATTTGATAGAAAGAAGAGTGGAATGCTCAGTTGTATATTTTATTTTCTAATTTTTGTTTTATTTTATTTTTTAAAATATTTATTTTTCTATTTGTTATTTTCTATCTTTTTTTTTGTTTTGTATGTTTTGCTACACTGAAACAAAAGATGCATATACATATATGAGAGCCGAGGTGGCGCTGTGGTTAGAGTGCAGCACTGCAGGCTACTTCAGCTGACTGCTAGCTGCAGTTCAGCTGTTCAAATCTCACCGGCTCAAGGTTGACTCAGCCTTCCATCCTTCTGAGGTCGGTAAAATGAGGATGCCCCAGGTCAATGAAAGAATATCACTCTACTCATTACAAGTGAGAAAGCCAAAGATGTAAGATGGAATATCTATAGAAATATGGAAAGCAAAAAATAGGGAATTTCAGAATAGCTCTTTGTCTACATGCAAGACCTACATACAAGACATGAAACCCCAATCCAGACACAAATCATGAGAGACTGCCTCCAGATCAGCAAAGAGTAAGACAAAGTTGTATATCGTTCCCTTATTTATTCAGTGTATATGCTGGATATACTGTACAGTACTGGGTTTCACTTACCTTTGCTACCGGTTCAGGAATGGGAGTGCGCATGTGCAACACTTCTGCGCATGCGCAGAGCATTTTTGATGATGTCCAGGTGGGTGGGCGGAGCCTCCCACCGCCGCTGCTACAGGTTCGCCGAACCAATGCAAACCAGTAGCAACCCACCACTGATATTGTATACAGGAAACTAGATTGGAAGATAAAGTGTTTTTTATCAGGGCAACCTGGTCTACCCAAATATGGGATGGTGCATACTGCTTCCGCTTTCACCTTTCAGCCCCCAATCCAGGGGCCTTTGCAGGCAGTCGCTTTCACAACAAACTATTTTTGTCTTAAATTTATATTTACCGACAAAGAAATAAAAGGAACCTAGTATAGATTTATTTCAAGCCATTTAGCTCTCATCAGCTAGCTAGTGAAATAGATCTATACTAGTCTCCCTTTATTTCTTTGTCAGTAAATATAAATTTAACATAGATTGGAAGATGAGATGCGTTTAGTTTTAAAACTGGAAGAAGAAATCTCAGTAACTGTGTTGTACTCATGATGTTGAAATTGCAAGCAAACTGCAATATCTGGTATTAAAAGTAAAATAGAGGGGGGAAGGATAGATTAAACATAAGGAAGACCAAGTTATTGACAATAGGTATAGCAACCAAGCCTTAGAACTGATAATGATGATATTGAAGTGGTGGATAACTTCTGCCTTTTAGGATTGAAGATATACAATAAAGAAACCAGCAAATCAAAATTATACCTCAAACCTGCCCTTGGTAGAATAGCAATGAAACTTTTGGAAAAGATATACAGCTGTTCTCACTTAAGGCACAAATGACAAAGCTCAAATGATCACATTTGGACACATTATGCAAGAACCCACTCCCTTGAGAAGTTCATAACCCTAGAAATGAGGGGGGAAGCAGAAAAATGGATGGAGTCAATTACAGTGACTTGTTTTCATTGGTATTCCCTCCGAAAAAGGTTTTTTCAGCCCTAATGAGGTGCTAACGATCTTCCCTCTTGCAGGATTTTTTCATTCCTACTCCCTCTGAAGAATTTTTTTTCCAGCCCTAAGTCTTTGCAGGCATGTTTTCATTGCTATTCCCTCCGAAAAAGGTTTTTTTCAGCCCTAACCAGGGGATAAAATAATGTGCTGAAGCTGACCAGACTAAGGACGCTAGCCAGATGAATACCTGGTAGGTAGATTTTTTCCCCTATTTTCCTCCCCAAAAACTAAGGTGCGTCTTATACTCCGGTGTGTCTTATACTCCGAAAAATATGGTAACTTCCATTTACAGAGAGAATGAGACCTAGGAATTCTTAAGGATGCACATCTCTTGGACAAACCATATGCCACCTCCCTGCAGACCTTAGACAACCAGGAGGGTCATAGGTCCAGAACCCAGGTGCTTAACTGACAGCCACAAGCTCAAACACTTCCATGTATTAAATGTATTTATTCCGCTCCACTAAGTCTAGCAAGCAACTACAGTAAGTAAGCCAATACTGATAGCTGAAGTACTCTGGAGTAGAGCTAGAGGAAATAGTGTACTCTGGCAGCTAATACAATTGTTAATAGGCATCAATTGATTATTATTAATTAAGGCCTGGCCACATTTGAGTTACTGCAAAGAGAAAAAGAAAACTTGCAAACAACTCTCATGTTCCTGTAGTTTTTCTGCTGAGCATTTTAAATTAAGAAATGTACAAGGTGAACAGAGCTGTGAAGCCCGGGGCTCTTGCTCTTTCCAACTCAGCTAAACGCTGCTAGCTGTATTGATGTGAGATCCTATTGTGACAGAACACTGGAAGGCTTTGGCATTATCTGCCTAACTGAGCTGGTGATGGATGCTGGTAGTATTACTGATGGATGCATGCTATGTCAGTGACAGATGTGGGTGGTACAAGAGATAGGTGGCAATGGCACTATTGATGGACACTGGTGATCCATACTCCTGATAAAAGATGCTGAAATGTTCAAGAAAGATATAGAAACATTAGTGATGGACGATTATAATTTCTCTAAAGGAAGTTGGTAGTCTTAATGATAGATGGCCATGCTATCAATAATCAATCTTTGTCATATTAATGGGAACCAATGGTTGCCTTACTAGTAGATGATCAGTAATAGTAGCAATGATCGCAGAGAGAAATGCTGCTGAAGGATTCTGCTAGCAGAAATGAATATGGACTCTTGTACAGTTGTCCACTGAGAGTAAAAACAGGGATACATTTGAGGAGTTCAATATCCCTGAGAAGGATATTGGCAATGTTGGAAAAGGATAACAGTGCATTCATTAATAGGTTTTGGTGTCTTCTTTAAGAAAACTGGGAACTTCTCAATGAGAAGCATTTGGGATTTATATTGAGGAGCAATATTCATAAAGTCTGCAATAAATGCAAATGGCATTATTTTTAAGATGTGTATATTATTTCATTGCAAATAACTCTCTCTTGCCTCTATATCCAGCCAGATCCCAAGTCTCCCACTATCTTCAGGTCATGTCTGCTCCACAGGATTCTGTTACATTTAATTTTATTTAGATTTTTTTTCTAAAGTTTTATTTCTCTCCATCTGTGGAAGTGAAATCACATACTGTAAAATGGACATTCAAAAATAACATTTGTTGGATTTTATTGGGGACCTTCAATGACTTGGTTTATGGATGATGCTAAGCCATAGTTGGTTTAATTAATGTTTTGTTGAATAACTCAGTTATCTATGTTCATAAAATAGGCTGTAAAATCAGCATACTGATGGTATCCCACTCTGTGCCTTTCAGGTAAATGTTAAAGAGGAGTAGTGAGGATTTGAAACCTAAGTCATTCCACACAAAAGAGAACTAGGGTTGGACTCGCCACACCATCACCAATTTGAACTGACCATGGAGGAAGGAGGAGTACTGTAAAACAGTGCCCCCTACTTCCAATTCCCAAAGCTAGTTCAGAAAGATACCACTGAGAAATTCAGAGGAACAGGATGATTGCATCTTTCCTTTCTGAAGTCCTCCAGAGATCACCCACAAGCATGGGCAGATAATCTGGTTTGTCCATAGCTAAGACTGAATGCTAGAGAAGTAAGGTCACAGATTGAACAAAAGTTGTCTAACATTGCTCGGTCCCAGGAGGGCCTCTTGAAAAGGGTCACATCACAAGCATTTATCAAAGCAGGCAGCATCACCTCTTCCTACCTCCCTTAGAAACCTTAACCAACCCAAAGGGACATGGGTCCAGAACTCAGGTGAATGAACTGATGCCCACAAGCTCAGATGTCATACTCCAGATGAAAACACAAAGAAAAAAATTCCTCATATTAAGCTTTGGATGTGTGAATCCAGTCAGAACGTTCATTTGCCAGGTTTGCCATTTACAGTGTCATATATTGTCTGCTTTTATTTCCATTGGTAAAATACCATAGCTGTGTTTATGTACATAGCAAGCATGCTTAACCAGGTTAGATACAAACCAAATAGTCATATCCACATGTGCTTGGCTTCTTCTAAGCTTGACTAGCTAGACTGTGGTTTGGAATATAATGGATATCTGACCACTTGAAGGTTCAATGTATTGTACAGTCCCCCCTATTAATTATATGAAATATGTTTTTTAAATATAATCCATCAAGTCATTAGAATATCTTCATATAAAGTCAGGAAGTTGGGTTCTGAACCACTCAATTGCCTAAATACATAGTCTACTTGTGTTAGTTTCCTCCCCACTGAAAACCTAATTTGTAATAAAGCTATTGTTTCTGAATTGCTAAATTGTTTCTGAATATTCTTTATTAATGAACAAATATATAATATAGATAACAGGATATGGAAATGAAACACTTTCTCTAATATAAGCAGAAATGCAATGACTCAACAAAAGAAATACTGCTGATGTGAGAACAATTTCACCCTTCAGGAAAAATGTGCATTGAACCAGAAAGCAAATTAAATTTTCTATACAAGCAACAACAACAAAAAAGTATATCAGAAATTGGAGCTCAGCATATTTGTTTCTTACCAAATATACTTGAGACCAATGGTTCAAAATGTAAAGTGCCTGCTAATCCATTTTCATTAAGAGATATTTAAACAAAGGTTAAAAGTGTATTTTGAAGAATTCAACTTTATTTCATATTTATTTTCCAATTAATACACTATTGTGTGTAAAAAGTGTATAACACAATTAACACACTTCCAATTAACAATTGATACAAAACTTGGAACTGAAGTAGTCAAGTAATTTATCTGAGAAAAATAAAGCAGTATAACAAATTCTAATTATTTTGGCAATGGGAAATAATTTGTATTCCAAATTGAATTACTAAACAATAAAATGCCAAGTTGAAAAGAAAAACAGGCAAACTACATTTATTTCAAGAGGATTGGGTTGAAAGTCTACTTTTATTTGAAGACAGACTAATAGATCCAGAATAATGTCTTCCCCAAAGGTCCCATTAATTCAGTCTCAAGAGAAACTGGAAAGTGGAGATAGTCTTTGACATAGCTTGCAAAATGGATGATCCACGCATTGCAAGGCAGCGCAGCCACAGCTATAACTCCTCTGCATTGTAGCATTTGAGAAATATTCTGTTCATTTCTGTCCTGAACAATAAGGTAGATTATCAGAACAGAAAGATTTAAGATAACATGATTTTCTCAAGCTCTGGGACTAGAGGAAAACTAAGCAAAGCAACTATGGGGATATTGCTTTGGTTAGTGCACATCTGAAGCATTCCAATGCACGCAGGGGTGGGCAAACTATGGTTCTTTGAGGACCTGTGGACTTCAATTCCCAGAATTCTTGAGCCAGCCATGCATGCATTCTGGGAGTTGAAGTCCACAGGTCCTCAAAGAACCATAGTTTGCCCACCCCTGCTGACTATAATAAGACTTACCCTTTGAAGACTACAAGTAATTCAGAATGCACCAATAACCCTGTTAAAAGAGGTTGCCTATGAGTGGAACGCAGTGTTTCTCAACCTAAGCAACTGAGGTGTGGACTTCAACTCCTAGAATTCCCCAACCATCATGTTGAAGTCTATACATCTTGAAGTCCATCCATCTTAAAATTACTGAGGTAATTTTTGAGAGGTTGAGGTTCACATCACTGATAGGATGTGAAAAAGATAACTACCAATATTCACCCCCTCAACTACAGTTTCCATCCTTATTCACCAATATTTAATTTTGTTTAAAATATTTTAATTGCTATTTCATGGCAGTTGCATATGAAGCACATCAAACTGATACAATTTAAAGGTTAAGCCCCTTTTTTGTCTTGAAATTCTGAGTCTTTGTGAGAACTGGGCTTAGAATTCAAAGAGACCAGAATATAACTCACCCCTGAAAAAGACTTGTAGCTGGGAAGGGAAATGTGAAAGATAAACTATGACCCAGGTCTGTGTTTTTAGCTATTTCTCCTAAACCTTTGGGACAAAATTGTAACATAGTGGTGGAGAACACAATTTGCATGCAGAGGAGCTTGGATTCAGTCCTTGGCATCTCTAATTAAAAAGTGTCTTGTTTTTTTACCATAATTTATTAGGAAAAGGTAGAACACATAAACTTCCTAAACGCACAGACTATGGTTTTTAGCCAAATTATATTCTGGATTTAGAGGTGGCACTGGCACTCAATTTCAAAGAGGACATAAATGAAATGGTTTCAGGTTGGCCTTAGTGTTCTGGATACACTGGGGCAGTCACAAAAGAATATGAATAATATTACAGTTGTAAATAACACAACAGGAAAAGGGAGGTGCCAAGTCTTCAAGCCAGCTTTAGAAAAGGTCAAGGAGCATGAAACATTACTGCTGATGCAAGCTATATAAGTGAGAAAGCTACAGAATACTAAAAAGAAATCTTCCCTGATTATAGAAAGGGCTTCAGTTGTGTTGACCGTGTCAAGCTATGCAATGTCCTTAGGAAAAAGGGAATCTCAGTACATGCCAGGTTCTTTATGTGAAATCTATGCCCAGATCAGAAAACCACAGTCCAAGACAAAGCATGGTAAAACAGACTGAATAGAATAAAATAGAATAAGCTGGAAGGAAGCTTAGAGGTCTTCTAGTCCAGCCCCCTGATCAAGCAGGAGAACCTATATCAATTTAGATAAGTGATTTTTTTTATTTTAATAAAATTTATATGCCACCCAACTCCCAAAGGGACTCTTGTCTAGACTCTTCTTAAAAACATCCAGTGATGGAGCGCCCATGATTTCTGGAGGCAAGCTGTTCCCCTGGTTAATTGTCCTCACTGTTAGGAAGTTTCTCCTCTATTCCAGGTTGTTTCTCTCTTTGATTAGTTTCCAACCATTGTTTATTGTCCTGCCTGCTAGTGCTTTGGAGAATAATTTGACCCCTCTTTGTGGCAGCCTCTCAAATACTAGAAAACTGCTATCATGGCTCCAGGTTGGCAAAGAAGTGAGACACGGCTACGTACTCTCCCTTTATTTATTCAATTTTATATGTGGAATATAGATTGAAAGAAGCAGAATTCAAAGAAAAGGTGTGTTATTTAAAATTTGGAGGAAGAAGCCTTACTTGTAGTACAATGACATTCCTCTTAATAGTTAAAAATGCAAATGATCTACAAGGTCTAGTAATGAAAGTTAGGGAGCAGAGGGGGGGGAATGAGATTATGATTAATTATAAAGAAGAAAAACGAATTTATTTATTTATTTATTTATTTTGTTATTCTTATATGCCGCCCAACTCCCGAAGGACTCAGGGCGGCGTACAACAGGGAGAAATACAAGAATAAACAAAATTACATATAATTAAAAAACAAGTACAAAATTTAAAAACAGTATTAAAACAGCAACATCCATTCAGCACCATACATACTTGGGGGGTGAGCTCGGGTGGATTAAGCTCTACCCCCAGCCTGCAGGAAAAGCCATGTCTTAACGGCTTTCCGGAAGGCCAGCAGAGTGGGGATAGTTCGGGTCTCCGGGGGTAGTTGGTTCCAGAGCACGGTGCCGGCCACAGAGAAGGCTCTCCCCCTAGGGCCCGCCAGCCGGCATTGCTTGGCTGACGGGACCTGGAGGAGGCCAACTCTGTGGGCCCTAACCGGTCGGAGGGAAGTATGAGGCAGAATGCGGTCCCGAAGATATCCTGGTCCTAAGTCATGAAGGGCTTTAAAGATGGTGATCAACACCTTGAATTGGACCCGGAGACCGATGGGCAACCAATGCAGCTGGCAGAATATCGGTGTCACGTGGGTGTACCGTTGCACACCCACCACAGCACGCGCAGCCGCATTTTGCACCAGCTGAAGTCTCCGGATACTCTTCAAGGGTAGCCCCATGTAGAGCGCATTGCAGTATTCCAAACGCGAGGTGACAAGGGCATGAGTGACCGTGAGTAGAGCCTCCTTCTCCAAATATGGCCGCAGCTGGTGCACCAGGCGAACCTGTGCAAAGGCCCCCCTAGCCACAGCAGAAAGATGGTGGTCCAATTTTAGCTGTGGATCTAGGAGGACCCCCAAGTTGCGGGCCTGGTCTGAGGGAGTCAGTTTCGCACCCTCAAAGACCAAGGAGGGATAGTTGTCATGGTCCTTAGGAGGCAATATCCACAGCCACTCAGTCTTGTCGGGATTAAGTCTGAGTCTGTTCCTCCCCATCCAGATCTTAACGTCGTCCAGGCATCGGCACATTACATCAACTGCCTCCCTGAAGTCAGACGGGGTGGTGATGTACAGCTGGGTGTCGTCAGCGTACTGAGTGACCACTGGTAGAACAAGCAGCCTTAGAATAATAGACAATGAAGACACTGAAGAAGTGGATAGGTTTTGCCTTTTAGGACTGACTATAAACAGTAAAGGAACCAACAGAAATATGAAGAAATATGCCACAAGCACTTGGTAGATTAGCAATGAAGGCTCTGGAAATTATATTCAGATGCCATGATATGTCTATACCTGCAAAGATTAGAACCATGCAAGGAATTATGACACATTATGGAAGTGAAAGTTGAAGTTTGAAGAAGCAGGGTACAGGCCAAAGGTGGGTTCCTTCCAGTTTGGACCGGTTCGCCCGAACTGGTAGCAAACCACGGTGATGTCATGGAGCCGGTTCAGTCAGTGCTGGTCCGTGGACGCCACCATCTTTTTTGGGGGGGATTTGTTTTTTAGCATTTTTTCCTGATTTTTTTCTGACTTTTTTTCCTGACTTTTTCTTCTGCGCATGCGCAGAAGCCGAGTTTCCGGCACTACGCATGCACTGCCATCTTGTTTTCAGCTTTTTTGGATTTTTTTTTTATTTTTGGCACTGCGCAGCTCGGGAGGAAGTGAACCGGTGGCGAGGTAAATTAGAACCCACCCCTGGTGCAGGCCTCTTCTGTAGCCCAGACTTAAACCAGATTATGTCCAGATTTGAATTCATTCTTCAGCTTTGGCAGCAATGATGTCCAAATAGGCCTTTCACCAATCTACTGGTGAACTTATTTTTAAAATGGTACAGTGGTCTATTGAAACAAGCAAACCTTCATTGTTATCATCTGTTCACCATTTCAGGAAAACAAACATGGCAGTTCTGAAGGATCGCTTCAGGAATAACTATTAACTTGAAGAAAAGGGCTGATCTCACCATAGCACAAAGGGAACAGAGGCATTGGCCTCCAATAAAATAAAGCACAGGAGGAATACACAGTGCCACTTATGCTTGGCAGAGGTCAGAAATTACCACTTTTAATATGGAGCAAGGAAAAATGGACTGAAGTGGCCTTCGAAGTGGGCTGCAGAATGGATTAGGACAGGGCTGTCAAACTCCCAGCCTGCAGGCCGGATGCGTCACATGCTGGCCATGGCCACGCCTGGTTTACCGAAGAGGGAAATAGTCCTGATACGTCATGTGATGATGCCGTGATGATGTGAATGACACCCCTGGATTAGGACTAAATCAGGGGTTATTTCCTTTAAGAAAGAGGTTGTGAGCTGTTCTTACACCAGCGAATGCAGAGTGTGCAGATAAACCCTTGGGCTCTTCTCCAAAGGCAGACTGGTATACCCATCTCCTGAAAATGCTATCGGGTACCAAGACATCTTCATCAAAGGGGTTGGTATCAGATAACAAGACTATTAGAAAGTAACCTAGCTTGATTTTTTTTCCATCTAAGAACGGGATAAAAAGCAGACTTCAGCAGGGTATTTCTCGTAGACGTACATTCTTCCCCCTTGATGAAAAGTTGAGGAAGGCTAATTTGCCTCTTCTGCTCTATATCTGTCGTGTGCATGCACAGAGATCACTGTTGCTAAGCAAATTGAAATGACAGGGCTACTCTGGTCCATTGATTAGCAGCAGAGCACTTTTTTGCTTCATGGAAGCATGATGAAAGGACGAATCATTCAAATTTAAAATGAAGTGTTCCTTTAAACATCTGCTCACCCCTGATAATCTCCAAATTTTACCCACTGCAGCACTCCTGTTTTGCTCCTTGTTGTTACTTTGTAAGGATTGGCAGCACGAGGTGCAACTAAAAAGGGGGCCATGTGACAAGAAAACTTGAATATCAAGAACTAGATAATAGTTGGATACATTCTGAAATCCGTGTGTAAATTTCAAAAGAGGAAAAATGATAAAATATTATGAGAATTGCTATAGCAACATCTCGTTGATTACTGACCTAGTTTAGTACAAAGAATGTCCCACAGTATTTGAATGTGTTGCAAGCACAGATCTTTCACAGCAATTTAAAAGAAAATCTTGGTTTTGTTTGTTATATAGTCTGATGAGTAGAAGAAATTATCCTTTTACAGATTGTGTCACTCAATCCTTTCTCCTCTATAGTGACTTCAATAGGAAATGAATCTTTGTAATGAGTAGCTCAGACATGAATTTTTGAAAGAGTAACCACCTGCCCCTTTAATAAGAAATAGATTAATATTCCACTTCACTTGCTAATGCATAAGTGCTGATTATCTGTTTAGTTCTTTGTTTTTAATTCTACTCCAACCCATAATTTTTAAAAATTGATTTGTTGTGTTTTAATAGAGCGCATCAGTCATTTTGCCATTCTAATCACAGATGATTGAAGCAGAGGGAAGAGATTATGTTGCAAATATAGGTTACACTCCAATGAGCTGGTTGTTCCTTTGTTTAAATAAGCCTTCCCGATCTGAATCTCTCCAGATATTTTAAGTTTGCAGCTTTCTTAATTCCCAGCCAGAAAATTTTAAAAGATATGGAAGGCATCGGCATAGTCAACTGGTTGAAGCCGTGACGACATGATGTCAGTTCTCTCCTTCCCACAAACAGCCACTGGGAAAAGCTGGGGCTTAAGTCATTTCTAAGACACCTCAATACAATTAATCTTTACAAAAGAGATTTGAAAACATTCAACATATTCCAATAGTTATTAATAAATGAGCAGCATAAATAATGTTTTAACACATGGGGTTGTGTCCAGCCTTGGCAACTTTAAGACCTGTGGATGACAGGTCTTAAATTCCCCAGAATTCCCCAGTTAGCATGACTTAACATTAACATTATCTAAATATGGATTTCCGTTTTAAAAGTTTTTTTTTAATTATCTAAATCAGTGGTTCCCAACCTGTGGTACGTGTACCACTAGTGGTACGCGGGGGCCTTCCAGGTGGTACGCGAACACTTTTGGGGTCATGAACGATTTTTAGTTAGTTGTTTTTTACTTCACAAAAATGTTTACTGCCTAACACAAGATAATCTGGCAACGATTTGCAACTGTCCCAACGGCCCGAGAATCCAGTTGCTGGATGCGCGGGGCCAAAAAAGGAACGGTACAATTATGGAAATAAAGTGATATCTGATCGAATTTAGTTTCTCTGGAACCAGGTGGTACGCGGCGACTGTACGGGACCTCCAAGTGGTACTCGATCACAAAAAGGTTGGGAACCACTGATCTAAATGATCAGAACTGGCAAAACAGCAACCCCAAATATATCCAACAATCTGTTAAAGTCATAGGCAGCTATAAAACTCTTAAAGTAGTGCTCATATTTGCAAACTACTGTGTCAACCTTCCCCAAACTGGTGCCTTCTAAGTTTGCTAGACAATAAATTCCATCATTTTCAGCCAGTTGGATTCAAATGATGGGCCTTGTTGCTTGGCACATTTAAAGGGCACTCAGTTACAAAACAAATGGATTGAATTATCCCTGTGTTCTTATTTTTACTATAGTGAACTCCAAACAAAATAAAAAAGAGCTTTGTTTGAACTGATGGCTCCATACTCTCTGTACATAAACACACATAGCTGTACATGGTCTTTCTGAAAAGGTTCTACTAAACCCCTTGAAGTTTTCTTCCCTATAAGTAGTTGATCAGTTTGCAGAAAATATCACAGTGTGAAAACTTCTGCATTTTTTCCATGCAAATACCCTCCTTTCCTATCTCACAAGTGGAAAAAGTATAACCATAGTCCTCACATGAGAAGTTCTTCTAAATTCTCCTTTTCTTTGAAAGAAACTTCAGAAGACCATTCTTGTTTATCAAATTGAATGAAAAATAGTAGACAAAAACCCAAGTATGACAAAAACCCAAGTTATTTTCAGTATGAAAATAAAATAGGAATATCTTCTTTAAAGTCTATATGGAGCTGGATTGTTCTTAATGGGAAATACAAGCTTCATATCCATCCATCCATTATCTATCTATCTATCTATTATCTATCTATCTATCTATCTATCTATCTATCTATCTATCTATCTATCTATCTATCTATCTATCTATCTATCTATCTATTTATTTATTTATTTTAGTGTTCTTATATGCCGCCCTACTCCCTGGGGACTCGGGCGGCATACAACATTTGAAGAACAACTAAACAATATAGTAAATTTAATAAACAATTTAAAATGAATTTTAAAAAACATACAAAATCATACATACATGGGGGAGACCTAAGATGTAAAATTGTCTCAAAGCCCCGCCTGCAGGAAGAGCCATGTCTTAACGGCTTTTCGGAAGGCCAGCAAAGTGGGGATAATTCGGATCTCCGGGGGAAGTTGCCTCTAGAGAACAGGGGCCCCCACAGAGAAGGCCCTCCCCCTAGGCCCCGCCAGCTGACATTGTTTGGTTGATGGGACCTGGAGGAGACCCACTCTGTGGGACCTGACCGGTCGAAGGGAAGTATGAGGTAGGATGCGGTCCCGGAGGTAACCTGGTCCTAAGCCATGTAGGGCTTTAAAGATGATAATCAACACCTTGAATTGCACCCGGAGACCAATGGGCAGCTAGTGCAGCTGGCAGAGTATGGGTGTTACGTGGGTGTATCTTGAGACACCCACCACAGCACGCGCAGACGCATTTTGCACCAGTTGAAATCTCCGGATACTCTTCAAGGGTAGCCCCATGTAGAGCGCATTACAGTAGTCCAATCGAGAGGTGACAAGGGCATGAGTGACCATGAGTAGAGCCTCCTTCTCCAAGTATGGTCGCAATTGGTGCTCCAGGCGAACCTGTGCGAAAGCTCCCCTAGCCACAGCTGTAAGATGTTGGTCTAAATTTAGCTTTGGGTCTAGGAGAACTCCCAAATTGCGAACCCGTTCCGAGGGAGTTAGTTTTTCTCCCCCAAGAACCAAGGAGGGACAGTCGACATAGTCCTTAGGGGGCAATATCCAGAGCCACTCAGTCTTGTCGGGGTTGAGCTTGAGCCTGTTCCTCCCTATCCAGATCCTGACATCGTCCAGGCATCGGCACATTACATCCACTGCCTCCCTGAATTGAAACGGGGTGGAGAGGTACAGCTGAGTGTCGTCAGCGTATCTATCTATCTATCTATCTATCTATCTATCTATCTATCTATCTATCTATCTATCTATCTATCTATCTATCTATCAATCATCTATCTATCTATCTATCTATCAATCATCTATCTATCTATCTATCATCTATCTATCTCTCTATCTCTCTATCATCTATCTAAATATCTATCATCTATCTAAATATCTATCTATCTAACATCTATCTATCATCTATCTATATATCTATCAATCTATCTAATCTATCTATCATCATTTGTATATGAGATTCCTACTCTTTTTCCTATCATTGCGTTTCATTGTAAGACATGGGGAAAGCGAATATAGTATCCTGATGTCCTGTCACCAAAATACCAAGATATTCAATCTCCATAATGAAACCAGATGGCCACCAAATAGCAAATAAGGTTGCCAAAAGAATATTGATATTACAAAGAAGAAAACTATGGCAACTGTCATGAACAGTTTGATGATACAAAATACAATTGAGAGAGTCCAGAAATACTTCACAAGAAGAGTCCTCCACTCTTCTACTCGCAACAGAATTCCTTATTCCACCAGACTCGAAATTTTAGGCTTAGACAACTTAGAGCTACGTCGCCTTTGATCTGATCTAAATGTAGTTCATAAAATCATCTGCCACAATGTCCTACCTGTCAATGAATACTTCAGCTTCAACCGCAACAATACATGAGCACACAATAGAATCAAACTCAATGTAAACCGCTCGAAACTCGACTGCAGAAAATATGTCTTCAGCAACAGAGTGATCAGTGCCTGGAATGCACTACCTGACTCTGTGGTTTCTTCCCCAAACCCCATAAACTTTAACCTTAGACTGTCTACAGTTGACCTCACCCCGTTCCTAAGAATGGGGTGTGCATAAGGGGCGTGCATAAGCACACCATCGTGCCTACCGTCCCTGTCCTACTGTCCTATTGTCTAATTTTTGCCTATACATACTTTGCTTTTGTTTATGTTTATATCATACCTGTTATCTTGTACACATGTTGACAAAATAAATAAATAAATAAATACCAAAGCCATCTTTCAGAGAGCAGGTACCTGGTGCTTTTCAAATGCTAAACTGTTTTCTCTTTCTTTTTGGCTGTGAAGAAAATGCAGTAAGAGGGCAGTCCTCATCACCATTCAAAAGGCTTCAATTCACAACCCACTCTCCCTCCAAATGCATTACTTTTCACTTTTTTTCTGGGCCATCTCACGAGTGAAGCTTTATTGATTCTATGATAGAACTGTCTTCTTCTCATCAGAAAGCAACATTTTCCCCAGTATCTTCCTCTCAGTTCTTTCTATAATGCATGGGTGGAGATTTCTTTTCCCCCCATAAACAGTTATTGGATCACAATTGGTGGAGGAATCAGTCATACTATTGTCAAGGAGATAGTAGAACATATTCATTACTATCATGATCAGTTGCATCATATAGCAAACCACTTTCATATTTTTGGAAAGAAAACTATATGGATATGTCCATGTAGTCACCAGGAATCAAGCTCAAAAATCAGTAATTTTTTTGTTTTTGTTTCGATGCTACAAATAAATGCAACTAATCTATACTTAGGAGGAGAATGCTGCAGTGTGGCTATACAGAATGTTGGTTTTCCAGGCAGAAATTTCCCCATGACATTAAGCCACAGCATAATCTGTTTGTTTTGGACTTGGAAAGATACTGTACATGAATCAAAGTTTGTAGCTTGTAAGTCATGATTTGTAAATCAAGTTGTAAACTGTACACTACAATTTATAGCTTCAACCTTAATACCCCAACCTTACTTACAGTTCCATCCTCAATATATTTATTTTTATTTACCTATAATAAATTTGAAGATTACCCATCTCCCTCACAGAGCAACTCTGGGCAGTGTACAATTCACACATAAGAACATAGAATCCATATAAATATTATATTTCATTGGGAGATGGTTAGAAACAGAAATAAAAACAATTAAAAACACAGGGAGGGGGCCTTCAAAGCAATAACAAACCCCAAGGTTTCATGGTACTCTGTGAACCCCAAGTGAGTGAAAATATTCCAAAGGGCAGGGGCCAGGTCAGAGAAAAGCTTTCTTTCTGTACCCCACCAGTCAAAATTCTTTAACTGATGGGGTCTTCTAACAAACCATTCCAGCCTGACTGGTTGGGATGAGCCAATGTAATGGGGAGAAGATATATGTCTTCTGGGTGGGACAGACTGATGTAATGGAGAAAAGATACCCCGGCTTTGGAACAGACTAGTCTCAAAATTATGAATAATAGCAATAGCAATAGCACTTAGACTTATATACCGCTTTACAGTGCTTATATACTGCTTTACAGCCCTCTCTAAGTGGTTTTACAGAGTCAGCATATTGCCCCAACAATTTGGCTCCTCATTTTACCCACCTCGGAAGGATGGAAGGCTGAGTCAACCTTGAGCCTGATGAGATTCGAACTGCCAAATTGCAGTCAGCCGGCAGGCAGCAGAAGTAGCCTGCAGTACTGCACTCTAACCACTGCGCCACCGTGGTTCAACCTATGCTCATCACAATTATCTCATTGAGAAAGGTCATTCGGTAGCATCTCTGTGAAGATTGATAGCAAAGTCATCTATTGAGAGCTGCAGGTGGGGGCAAAACATGCCACACAAACTTCATCTATCCTACTTTTGGGTAATCACGAAAAGGCAGAGTTTGCATTGTAACATCATAATACATGTTTTAGTATCATGATGCAGAATAGATGTCTGTATTCCCAAACCCCCAAAACTTTAACCTTAGACTGTCTACAGTCGACCTCTCCCCATTTCTAAGAGGTCTGTAAGGGGCGTGCATAAGCGCACCACTATGCCTACCGTCCCTGTCCTACTGTCCTATTGTCCCCTTTTATCGGTAGTTTTTTTACTTATGTTATGTTTATACAAAAAACTACTATCCTATACATGTTTGATAAATAAATAAAGTAAGTAAATAAATAAACATATTAATGTTTCAAGCAGAATTTTTACAAATTCAATGTCTTGAAATCTTCCATTTTTCTGTATGAACATGGGTGTGTATCTGTATATACGGTATGTATTCTCTTTGACCTACTTTGAATGTTAGCGTTCTTTTTTCTAACAGATAACATCTCCTGGATTATTTTGGCAGTGGGAGAGGAACACTTTTATTTATGAGCAATCAAATAGATTGTGCAGCTCTTCTAGTTTTTGTTCCCACAGGATCTTGTCCCAGGGATACTTGCATTAAAATAGGCTCTTCTCTCTCTTTCTGCCTCTCTCCCTCTGGTTTTGAAGAGTCCATCTGCTTTTGCAGCTTTCTCAACACCTGTAGTCCACAGCCTCAGTCACACTGCAATTATTTATTCTTTTCCAAGTAGACAACTGTGTTAAGACAAAAGGGCTTGATGGCATATGGCTGGATCAGCAACATCAACAACTGACAGAAAAGAAATCAAAGAACTGGTAGCTTTTCCCATTGTTTTTCACCTGAGAAAACTAAATGTGAAAATATTCATTCTGCCTTATTTACTGAAGATAACTGAGATATAAGACTGTTCCTCATATCCGGGATAATGTATTTTCTTCCCATCCTTGCATCAGGAGGAAAGCATATTGCCTCCATAGCCTACCATAACACAACTACATCTTAACAGCAGGGCTGGTCATGTGGCTGCCTGCACACATTGGAACATGAGTAGTTTCAGGGCAGTGATTGACAGAATCCCTGTTCCACTCCATCTCTTTCCCAGCCTGCCAATCACTCCTCTGCATGTGGCAGGGATGGGGGAGTCTGGGTTCATTTACAAGAAGCTAGAAATTATGGTTTTTGTTTGGTTTTTTGACAGACAGGCTCAATATTTTTTTTTTCCAAAATTTCCTGACATAAGAATATAACTCTCTTTATCTCCTGGGATATTGGCAGACTATTATTCCCATGATAAAATTAGTCAGTATTTTTCAAAGTTGTGACACTGAAGCATGCCAAGACATCCGTGCCTTCTAGAGATCAAGATTGTGTGATGCTAAGCTGGCTCCACCCTTCAGCCATTCACCCTATGAGATATCTGGACGGACTTCGACTTTCCTTTAATTTCTGTAAGACAATGTCTGGTTTATGCAATGTCTGGTGTATGTAAACCCAGGTGGCCTAGTCTGTTTGTTTACCAATTTGCATGTCCTTCTTTTGTCTTAAATGGGATTCTGTTTTATTGCCTCTGAAGATCAAGAGGAACGTGGGAGAGTGGAGTAGCTGAAAACTTGCTGCTCCTTTTCATTTAAAAACAACATAGCCTTGTTGATAAAGATCTGTTGACATGAAACAAAAGTTAGATGTGGAAGTGACTCTGAAATTAAAGAAATAACTACCGTATTTTTCAGAGTATAAGACATACCTTTTTACCCCCCAAAAGAGGGTGAAAACTTGGGTGCATCTTATACACCGAATGTAGCCCCACCCAGCCACCCCCACCCTTTGGCCTCTTTCTTCCAGCAATTTACCTGTTTGCAGCAAACAGGGAAGAGCCTGTAAAGCAAAGCAAGTTACTAGCACTTCCCGACTTACAGCTGATTTGCCACGTGGGAAAATGAAAGTGAAACTGCAAAGAGCCAAATAGCTGGGGGAGACTCGCAGATTTTTATTTTTTGCTGAACTGGATGGAAGGGGGTAAGTGAATAACTATAAATGTCTGTAGAATGTTCAAATTATTTGACTTATTTTTAAAGACTGCTTTATTATTGTTCTAGAGCCAGGGGCAATTTTAAGACTTGTGGACTTCAACTCCCAGAATTCCACAGCCAGCTTTGTTAGCTTTGCTGGCTGTGGAATTCTGGGAGTTGAAGTCCACAAGTCTTAAAGTTGCCAAGATTGGAGATCCCTGTAAATCTAGACAACTTAACAAAATAAAGAAGCTTTTTAAAATAAATGCTTGCTCTGAAGAGGCCCAGTGCTATTGTATCTTCTTTTAAATAATAGAGAATAATGTATACTTCCAGAAATTTTAATTAATTTTAACAGCTCTGTACAAGTATAGTCTGAAATGTAACAGTGTCCTGTTTAGTATTAGAGTTTAGTTACCTTGGAGTAGATCTATTTAAATAATTGGGAGGAGTTAGTGTGACTACATTTAAGAAAACTTTCTGGCATAATGTACATTTCTCCAATTCTTTGCTATTTCTATGGGTCAGGCACACATGCACAGAAATACACAGCAAACAGTCTATATCATCTGTGCTGTTTGCTGTTTGGCAAATTGCTTGGAGGCAGAGGCCTTTTTTCCTTGTTTTCCTCCCCCAAAACTAAGGTGCGTCTTATACTCTGAAAAATACTGTAGTTCTCTGGCTAGGAGATTGCAGGGGGGGAGGGCTTAGGTTTTCTCTTCAACCTATCCATCCTGAATTGTGGCTTTGATGTTCCTAACATTGTCTCTTCCTCTGGTGGGTAACAAAGTAGAAGTTTAACCTTCTGATCTGGGGTGTAGCTTCCAAATTTTTAGCAGCTGGAAGGAATTCATGCTGACTCTGTTGACAATGCAATCAAACCTCAAGGAATGCAGCTGCTGGAACAAAGAACCTCACATTTATCAGATGGGAAGGAAAGACTATTTTAAACTCCATTGCCGAACTTTCTTTTTGTGTTTGTGTATGCATATACTATGTAGACATAGGTTCATATTCATACACATTCATATTTGGGGTTGAATTTATGAGTCCTGTAGTTTAGGAAATCGTGTGTATCAATGACATTAGCAATCTCTTGAAAGAGCTGCGTTGGTGAGGTTAATATTTCCCTTTTTAAACTTCACAAAAATTGGAAAATAGCCCTGTAAGAGAGACGTACAATCTGACAACCACTGAACAAATGGCTATGGCGATGCAGGGTCAAGTGCCTGATGGGAGAATCAACTGGAGGGCAGCAGATTGGCAGCCTTTGAAGGGTTCTTCTTCCCTGCACCAGAGATGGTCTGCTAGAGGGTCTGCTACCAGCAAAAAAAATGAAAAACATTATTCTTGTGTTAGAATAATTTAGCACAAACTTCATTCTGTCTCAGCAGCATGCTGGCCATGAGATGGAGATTCTCTTGTGAGCACATGCCCTGGGCAAATGTTTAATGGAGCTTTTCATGACACAACAAATGGGCTGTGTGGATGAGCTCATAGTCCAGTTTTGCACTATAAGAAGCAATCAAGCTTGTACAGAGTCCTCTCTGCATTTCTCACCATAACCAGCTTTCCTAATCTAGTATTTTTAGATGTAATTAAACAATTCTATTTCCACAATCTCTGGGTCCACACTGGCAGAGTCTCCAATTGTAAAGGCTGATGGAAATTGGGTTGAAAACTTCTGGAGAATCCATGTAGCCTAAAACAAACAATCTTCTTCAACCAGGTATTCTCCTAGATGCAATGATAATTGTAGTCTAGCATACTTAGGAGGAGGAAGGATGGGAGAATCTAGTGTAGAATATGAAGGGAAAAAAATCCCTGAAAGTCTGTTCCATAGCTAAGTGTGGCTCCTTAGCTCTACTTCATTACTGTAAAGTTATGTGGGAATGATCTTGGGAGATGGGGCAAAGGGATGATCCCCAGGAAACAGTCAGTTAAGTGAGTCCACAACTGCATAACCAGGGGTGGGTTCCTCCCAGTTCGGACCAGTTTGTGCGCACCGGTAGTGACCCGCTGGTGATGTCAAGATGACATCACTGAACTGGGTCGGTCACTGCCGGTCCATGGGCGCTGCCATCTTTTTTTTGAACTTTTTTCAAAAAAAAATTATTATTATTTCCTTCTGAGCATGCGCAGAATCTGAGTTCCAGCACTGTGCATGCAGTCACCATCTGTTTTTTGGCTTTGTTTTTTTGCCATGTGTGCAGGAGGAAGCGAACTGGTAGCGAGGTAAGTTAGAACCCACCCCTGTGCATAACCCTTATCTGGACAGCCCTAAAGCATTCTATGGCCGCCAATCTCACCACATTGCTGTCTCTGCTCTTTCAGAGATGTCTAGTGAGCTTACCAGAAGCTTCAAAAAACACAATAACAATCAAAAGGAAGTAAATATTGGTGAAATTTTGCATCCAGAAGAGGAATTTTGCAGCTTTTCAACCATATATCAAATAACAGAAAAATTTATGAGGGAGTCAATTGCCCATTGTGACATTCCTTTCCAGAAAAGCTTGAATGATAGTCAACTTCATGCCACATACAGAAAGAAATTTTCTGCAAGAAACCACTTTTTCTCAGATACAAGACAGCTCTATTCATGGTATAGCTAGAAATAATTTCTAGAAATAATGAGATACATTGTTGAGGAAAGGTAACAATGTAACATGAGATACATTGTTGAGGAAAGAAAACAGGAAAGACCAAGATCATAATCGCAACAAAAGAAAGCGAAGTTTAAGCTTCCTATGTTTTAAACTCATCCACAAAAGTAATGAATTCTTTCTTCAAAATGCGATAGGGAAAATAATGATACTGGAGGAGAAGGAACAGTTCATAGCTAGTGCCCATTTCTAGTTTCACTGATGATAGATTCTGCAACGGAATGCAATGAAAGAATCTGGCATTTACCTCTACTTCAAAAATATTCTGGCTGTGTTCAAACATCATGATAACTCATGGTTAACTAAGTCTTGGTTTTCTGAATTAATTCCATTGCTTAGATTTGCATGAATCAAAACATACATTGATTGTACAGACTGAATTCACAGAATATGCTACACTAAAAGGTAGGTGGGAAATCTGTGTTACAGTGTTACAGCCAAGCCCATGTTAAGAATAGCCCCATGTGCCATACTTGGCCAATGGATGAAACCACCAGCATATGATTTCCCAAGGCAGTTATTGGAGAAAGTCCTCTTGAACAGGATTACTCCCTAAAACATTATGGCAGCAGCTAAGGAACCAGTCCCAATTTTATTTTGTTACTGTGCCCCAGAATGCCTAATTTAAACATCAAAACACACTAGATGCTTAAGTGATGAGTACATTTCCAGCCACCCCTCTAATTTGACATTAGTCCCCACTGCAATGGCTTTGATATCTTCATAACACATGTTAATCATTTAGCTTTCTTAGTCAAGCAATATGTCCCTGTGTCAGGGGAGTAATTACTGGTCTTGTATATCTTCTCCTTGATTAGATATTAAAGTATATAGGACATTTTTCTGGAATGTATTATCTTTACAAGGTTGATAAACTGCCTGAAGTGACAGAGGTAAAACAGGGTAAAGATATCATCACGACATTAAGGAATAATAATGGGGTGGTCATCGAATATCCAAAATTGATGCATACTAATTTTACTTTTGTTCTGGCAGAGAGGTTCACTCAAGAAGTACCAGGTGGTTGTTGGCTGAAAAACCAAATAATTTCCGCAAATCATAAATAGATTGTAAGATGCAATGAATAGTATAAAAATGAAAATAAATGTTCTAAGGTGTTTCAAACGGAAATTGAGCAAATGATTGCAACTTCTACACAAATTGTGAAAACTAGAGCAAGTTGATGGATTTGTGTACATTAGCAAAATGTTTACTAGAGATGTAAAAAATAGAGAGGATTTTTAAGATATGCGAATGCTGGTATAAAGTGGTCACAAGATTGATCGACATGACGCACATTGATCCACCAAGGCTGCCAGACATTTGAAGACAGAAGAACAACCATAGCACAAGAGAAGCGAGCACTGCGCAAAGCCAGAGCTGCAAGTGCTGCAACAATGGTACCCACACATGTCTGCCCGACATGTGGCAGAACATTTCGTGCCCATATAGGCCTTACCAGACACCTGCGGACACACCGTGGACAGCCCACAACCTGTTAGATGTCAAGGTCCTCTTCGAACACGATGGACGAACATCATAATCAAAGTGGGCAGAGAATAGTGCACAGTCTATTGTAAGAAATGAACACTGAAAGAAGCAAAGGCACATGTGCATAAGAATGTCCTTCTATCCACTTAGTTATATGGAAGTGAAAGTTGCATATGTTAAAGTAAATTGAATGCAGTAAAAAAGTAAATTGAATGCAGGGAAATTGAAGAAGATTGTTTACTAAAACAGGAGAAAAGGTTGAGAATAAATGTTCAGTAAATGTAGATTGAATGAGAAAGTGAATAATAAATAGGTAAGTAGTCCAGTGAGAAGGTTGAAACATATACAGACAATAGATGAAACCTCAGCTGCAAAGAAATGCATAAAGGAGTGAAAGGGAAAGATGAAGAAAATTGTGGTTGTATGGAGTCAATGAGATCCTGAAAACTGATTAAAAAGAGAGAGCAGAGAATTTTAAAAAACAACAATAATTTATTAATTGTGGTGAGGAGGAAAGACTGAAAAGATCATAAACACATAGAGAGGATGAGTGACAGGTTTGGGTGCAAACCATATCTAACTATATTCAGCGGTGGGATCTTGCCAATTTAACAACCGGTTCAGTGATCGCACGCTTCGCCCGAACCAGTCCGAACTGGTAGAATCCCACCCCTGACTATATTTTATTTTTGTTTTATGGTTTCTTAATATATTTGACTCATTTTTCTTATTCTTTTTTCATGCTGCATGTAATACACCTTACCCTGGGAGGAATAGCATGATGCATATGTAGAGAGGTAGTGAATCAACTTCTCAAGTAGGCTTTTTTTTAGTGTTGCTACATGCAGACAAAAATGAACAACTCCGGCAGTTTTATATCCCTGTCAGAAATCCAGTGGTGGCTCATTACAAGGAATACTGTATATCAATGATGGCAAACCTTTTCGGCACCGAGTGTCGAAAAGGGAGCACGCACGCGTGCGTGGCACCAAGTGCCAAAAAGGGAGCACTTCATTCATGTGCTCGCGCTTCGTGCAAACTCATCTGGGCGGCGACCAGGAAGAGGAGCTGCCCAGGGGGCATGTGAGTGCCAGAAAATGAACTTCCAGTTTTTGGCGCATGCATGCACACCAGCCAGCAAGTCTTCCGGTTACTGCTGCGCATGATCACGCGCAGATCAGCTGGCCGGCATGCATGCTCACGCCGGAAAATGGAAGACCAGCTCTTCTGGTTTCTCGTACTACCGCACGCACAAAGGCCAGCTGATCGTCACGTGCGCATGCCCACCAGAAACCCAGAAGAGGAATGTGCATTGCCAGGCATGCCAGGTGACATGGCTCCATGTGCCACTTCAGGCACGCATGCCATAGGTTCGCCATCACGGCTGTATATTAACCCAGTTCACTCTGTAACCACTAGAAATTAACATTTGGTGTTTCAATATCAGGATTTATGAGCCGTGGTGGCGCAAGCTACTTCTGCTGACTGCCATCTGCCTGCAATTTGGCAGTTCGAATCTCACCAGGCTCAAGGTTGACTCAGCCTTCCATCCTTCCGAGGTCAGTAAAATGAAGACCCAGATTGTTGGGGGTAGTAGGCTGACTCTGTAAACTGCTTAGAGAGGGCTGTAAAAGCACTATGAAGTGGTATATAAGTCTAAGTGCTATTGCTATTGCTATTTATACCCGTGCATTATTGCTCCTTGTCAATAGCATCTGAGTGGAAATGGGAAAACTCGGTAGGTTCTACCAGCTCCACCAGTATTGCCCAGATCTCTAACCCTCTTCGAAGCATTATTATTTCCATTTTGATCTGTTACATGGACTATTATTTCCTGCTATCATAAAGATAGACAGAAAGACTACAAAACAGCCGTTGTATTCTCCCATATGCAATAATGTCATTTTCCACAACGCCATTTGTTAAGTAATTTTATATTTGTACTTATAATTGCTATAGAGAAAATTGGAAACTTACTTCTTACTATTTCTTATCATTCTTTTTGCATTTTTGGCTTTTTCTTTGTTTTCTTTTTGCCTTTATAATAGATCTTGATGGTTTCAGCGTATTTGCACATATGTAAAATGAGATGGCAGATTTCTGGATTCTATTGTTTCAGATTCCATGAGAAAAAAGATAATATATGAAAGTTTCTTTCCATAAAAGAAAGAATTTTTGTATGTAGCCCTGGAAGCTGGACTTGATGGCCTGAATGGCCCTTTCTGGTTCTAGGATTGTGTGATTTTGGTGTTATAGTATATCAGGGGGAATGTATACAAATTTAATACAGGCCAAGGTTTTGTCCCCTGCAGTTACACACTAGCAATATAGTCCACAGTAATACAGTAATCAGTACTTATACAGTAATCTCAATGATGACCTCATGGTAGGTAATGTATCAATCAGTTTTAGTCTGATTGAAATGTCTTCTGGATTGTAATAGATTCCATATATTTATATCTGTATCCATAGCTAGAAATATATTTGAATCATCTAATTTTAAACAGATAAGCCAGGTTTGTGTTATATCAATAAATAACCAGAGAAGGAAGCAAAGATTTACCAGCCACAAAACAGGCAATTCTTTCTATTTCAAAGTGCAAAATTACAA
This sequence comes from Diadophis punctatus similis, assembly GCA_023053685.1. Classification (NCBI taxonomy): domain Eukaryota; kingdom Metazoa; phylum Chordata; class Lepidosauria; order Squamata; family Dipsadidae; genus Diadophis; species Diadophis punctatus. The sequence goes on from JALIGW010000003.1 coordinate 22,574,913, forward strand.
CTGTGACACGTATGACGTAGATCTGCCTACAAACATGATTCCTAAGGTTCCCCAAATTAGCTTAATGCCATATTCAGTTGAAGCTGTTGCCTGTTTCTAGAGTGTTACATTAATGATGATGCAAATGGTTCAGAATTTAATCACAGGGACAAAAATAGAGGGGGGGAAATGCAAAGCATTTCACAACAGAGCTTCTTTAAGATACTCCCTGTTGATCAGTTTCTCCCTGTAAAAAGAGCTTGCTCTTTACATTTTTAACAACAGCAAAACACAGGCTTTCAAGTTGAAATTTCTACAGCCATATTTTATTCCAGAATTTGTTACTGATATCATAGCTAGGTGTCCTCATTCAATTTTTCCTTTTTGGTGGGTGACAAAACTTTTTGTCAAGTTGCGCATATGTAGCACTGTGCTTTGCAGAAGCTGAACACCAGCATCCAGCAAGACTGAGCAAAGCTAGATAGTTGTAGAGTCCTCAAAGGATTCTCTGTGACTAATGGCATCTTTTTTCTCATCCTCCTGATGTTCTCGAAGGTATTTTGTGTGCCACTCTGTCTCTCCCTCCATATTTATACAATGGAAAAGTCCTTAGGGAATAAAGATAATAAAAGGCAGAGGGAAGGGGCTGCACCTGCCTCACTTTGGCTGGAAAGATGAGGCTGTGGTAGCCTCATTCCAACTTTCAGAATCACAAAGCTGGTCTTACTCAAGATGATCTTTTCCATTTCATTTTGTAGTCATGTCTTCTGTCTTTCAAAGAAAAATATATATACAGGACTACTGTTGTTTTATTTTCTCATCCAAAATATGCGCAATTTGATTCTGACTGGGTTTCTTAGTTTAAAACTACACAATATGTTAAAAAAATGAAATTAAAAACTCACAACCTAAATCAACCCAACTAGTTAAAATCCTTCTTTCTTTAAATTTTGTTTTCAATAAAGTGATTGCGATGGAAATTAAAAAATGGTTTTGAAAGTAGATGAAGAGGGCTACAGAAGCTTTTAGCAAAGTGGAATGGTATATAATGGTATATAAATAAACTGTAACACATCTATAAATGTGAATGTCCAAGAAAACAGTGATGAAATGAAAGCTATAAATACTATGAGAACACTGAAAACAGATAAGGTTACAGATGTAAAAAGCATAAGTGGAGGAATGTTAAAATACAAAAGGTAAATTGGCAAGCGTGAATCCTAATTCTACAGAGATATAAGCTTATTATATACACCACAATGTTTGACAGGATTCTGACTGAAAAAGCACAATAGCAATAGCACTTAGACTAAAATACTGCTCCACTCTCTGAGTGGTTTACAGAATTAGCATATTGCCACCAACAATCTGGTTCCTTATTTTATCAACCTTGGAAGGATGGAAGACTGAATCAATCTTGAGCCGGTCAGAATCAGACTCCTGCCTGTGGGCAGAGCACAAGTTACAAGGAGAAAAAGTTGGAAAGTATAGTATGTTTTTGTGCTGGGTAATGAGTGTACAATTAGATAAGAGGTTTCTACATATTAATAATAATAATATTTTTAATATTTTAAAAATATTTATATGTTTAAATATTTATATTTAAAATAATATTTTAATATTTTTTAACTTTCTAAAGGGCACATAACAGAATAGTAGCAACTGGTTAATTAGGATTGGTAACTTGAAGACAAGAAGCCTGAAATAACAATGCTAATTATGTTTTAACAATTACAGAAATTGGTTCTCCATCATCTTTCAATTTAGTCATGCCTATTTATTAATGCAATTTACCTTATTCAATGTAATGAAAATTATCGTTACTTTACAGCTTCCTAGCAGAAAAAGACTAATATTTTCACCTCTGCCTTCTCATGAACTGTGACTTTATGCTTACAGAATTAAACCAGGAGGCTTGTGAGGGTTGCATTTTGTATCAATAGGATTTCACAAATCCTACAAAATTGAAATCAGCTGATATCTAAATTTTCGTTTGCTGCTTTCAAAAAAGAATAAGCTATTGTGATAAGGTTTTGCTGGATAGCACATCATGCATGTTGGCTTTGGTTAATAGAGTTCTTAGGAGCTATCAGAACATAACAAAATGAAGAAGACAGTCTAGTGCCGTGGTGGCGAACTTATGGCACGCATGCCAGAGGTGGCACGTGGAGCCATAGAAGCCGGCACGCGAGGGTTGCCCACCGGCAAACCAGAAGTGCGAAAAAACGCACTTCCGGTTTGCCGGTGTGCTGTTTTTTGCACTCCGGAGGGTTCAGGGAAGCTCCCTGAAGCTCCGGAATGCAAAAAACTACAAAACGGACAAACCGGAAGTGCACTTTTTTGCACTTCCGGTTTGTCCGTTTTGTAGTTTTTTGCATTCCGGAGCTTCAGGGAGCTTCCCTGAACCCTCCAGAGTGCAAAAAACAGCATACCGGCAAACCGGAAGTGCGTTTTTTCGCACTTCCGGTTTGCCGGTTTCGTCGTCCCAGGCTCTGGTAAGCCTTTGCGCGGGGGTGGGGGTGTGTGCGCATGCGCAGGGGGCAGCAGGGGGGGTGTTGTGCGCATGCATGGGGGGAGGGAATGGGTGTGGGCACGCAAGGGCGCGCGAGCGCCCCCCCCCCTTTTTTTGGCACGCGAGCCTAAAAAGGTTCGCCACCACTGGTCTAGTGTATAAATTTCAAGTAACAATATTGCCTATGGCACCAAACATACTTTACTTTCTCATCAATTTAGAACTTGACCATTTTGGGCAGTGAGCCTTTCCGCAGGCCGAAAGAAGTAGCTAGTTGTCTTCCTAATGACTATCTGGCCTCTTCTATAAAGCCCATAATATCTCTTTCATATCATTACTGTGTGTATTCAAATGCTTTTTCTCAAGCCAACAGACGAATTAATGGAGTGTCAGAAAATACGATGAATAGCTTCACACCTGAGAAAACATAATTTCACTAATACAGCTTTACGATATCAGAATTTCTTTCTTCATTCTACATTTTCCATATTTAAGGCTATTGTTTTTAACTTAAACATTCTTATATCTATTTATTTCTTTATACATTTTATACATTTCTTTACAACCATTTAAACTCTACATTTACATTTCTTTCATTTTATTAAATCATCTTATACTACTTTACACATTAATTTTACTTTTTTTTCCAAGCCAATCATACCATCTATTCCATATTTTATAATACATTGTTTCCTCTCTCTCTCTCTCTCAATTCCATCGTTAGTTTATTCATCTCTGCGCATTCTAGCACCTTTTTAATGATTATTGCATTCAAGGGGATCTTCTCTTTCTTCCAATTTTGAGCAAATGTAATTCTCGCTGCGGTAATTATGTGTTGAATTATGTAATAAAGGTCTTTTCTAATATTTTCTTTTATTATTCCTAATAGAAACAGTTCCGGACTCATCTCAATTTTCTGCTCTGTTATTTTTCTATTTCAATTCATTTTTTTATTTCCCCCCCCCCCAATATTTCTTTGCATTGGGGCATGTCCACCACATGTGGTAGAATGTCCCTTGTATGTGATTACATTTCCAACAGTTGGGTGGTATAGTTGGATACATTTTGGCCAATCTCGCTGGTGGTAGATGCCATATGTAAAACATTTTGTATATATTCTTTTTATAAGCGGCCGACATTGTCAATTTACAATTTATTCCCCAAATTTGTTCCCAATATTATACCCAAAGTTTTTGGCCCACACTATCATTGTTTCTTTTACAGTTTCCTCCTCCATTTTACATTTTAGAAGACAATTATATATCTTAGTAATCATTTTTCCATCTGTGCCTGTTAATATTTTATCAATTTCTTGTTGCTCATTTTGAAAACTGTGTTGTTCCGAATCCTTTTTGAATTTTGTTTGTATCTGTAGGTAAGGCCACCAGTCTATTTTAATTCCCTGTGTTTTCAATTCCTGATTTGATTTCAATTTCCCTTGTTCATCTAACAATTCATTGTAAGTTATTATCTTATTTAAGTCTATAACATTTGGATAAATCAATGCTTCCATCATTGAGACCCATCTCAGAATTTTTATATAAAACATTTGTTTAATTTTCCTCCAAACTTCTATTAATGCGTCTCTCACTTGGTGTCTTTGAAAATATTTGTGTGTTTTATCTTTCCCCTCCCACAAGAATGCATGCCAACCCCATTGTAAATCATGTCCTTCAATAGCTAGTATTCTCTTATTTTTTAAAGTTACCCATTCTGTAATCCATGTTGCTGCGGCTGCCTGATAGTACAGTTCCCAGTCTGGTAGGCCAAAGCCCACTCTCAATCTGGAGTCCTGTAATAATTTACATTTTATTCTAGCATTTTTCCCTTGCCATATAAATTTTAACATTATTTTATTCAATTCTTCAAAAAAATTTATTTAATTTTATTGGGATTGTTTGGAATAGATATAAAATTTTGGGCAAGATATTCATTTTAATTGTGGCAATTCTTCCTACCAACGATAACTGTAATTTTGCCCAGTTTTCCAAATCTTTTCGAATCTGTGATACTAGTTTTATATAGTTGTCTTCTTTTATGGAGGAGCATTTTGCAGTCAGCCAAATTCCTAGGTATTTCGCTTTTTTAACTATTTGAAATTCTAATAACCTCTCTAATTCTTTATTTTGATGTTGTGTGAGATTTTTGGTTATTATTTTTGTTTTGTTTTTATTTTTTAGCGCGCACACACACACACACACACACACACACACACACACACACACGCACCTGCTTTAGACTTGGTTACAATGTATGTATATGTAGAATTGATTATTTTCCATAGTATGCAGCAATGGCATATGCTAAAGATTTTGAATGAGACATGACAGATCTCCTTAAGCAGTTTAGCACAAAATAATATACCTTCAGATCTTGTTCCATTTAAGGCAAGAGGTAAACTTTTGGTTGGCAATCAGACTTTCTGGGTAGCTGAAAATCACATTGAATTGGGCTATTAAACAATGGTGTAAGAAAAATTAGAAGGGACTGGGGTTTAGCAGGGACTATCAGTGATTTAATTAAGAGACTATAATTTCTTTATTGATGGGCTTAGATATATTATAGCTATCAGATATTTGAACTTGTTTTGTTTTGCTAATCACCAAAAACAAGCAAGTCCAGGAAACCATGGGTCATTTCTTTGTCAGAATTTTGCCCTGAATTTCAGAGATGTAATTTTTTGAGTGAGTGGGGCAGAGGGCTACAAAACTGGAGTCTGGGGAATGTATGGATCTTGTAGGTAGCTCATCCCTGAAACAAAAGTAGATGCACTAAAGCTTTGAGAGGCAGTTATCCTACAGCATTCCTGAGGTCATAGGTGAACTAATACAGTTGGAAGGAAGATTCTTACAAAGAAACTTGGTATTCTTTAAGAATCTCACTCACTGAAATCTTCTCAAAACCCCAATGAATCTTGCTCTATTAATTCCATAGTTCACTGACAATTAATCCAAGCAGGGAAAATCTGCATTATTCCCCCTGCTAATTTGCATTCAATGAATTTCAATCTGATAACAGAGAATTTGCTTTCAGAATTACTTCAAAAAGCCAATGAATTTGGGAGGTGATTAAATGTGATGTTTTTGCACTTAGTTAAAAGTGGCAAGGATAGCTCAGAATCCCCTCTCTAGAACTCTGCAATCCCTATGGCTTCCCACATATCCATTAAATCCCAACCAAATACACCAAGTGCTAATTCCTTTAATTGAGGTTTTTTTCAGTAGCAGTGCTAAGTCAAAACCTTTGAGAAATTTATTTTCCCACTGGAGAAATTTGGAGGCATAACCTTCATAATTTTACTGCCAACAGATTTTATGGAGAATTTTAAAAGTGTATTAACTCAGTTCCAAGTTTGGGTATCTGTGTATCACCTATTTTACATAGAAGAGTCCTCTATTTGAACAACTCTCCAGTCCCAATTATTTTCAAGATGAAGAATTGTTGAAAGAGATGACAATATATTTGAAATTGCTCAGACCATTGGACTGAATACGCCTACAAATCGCCTAACCACATGGTTCTTCTTCACAGTCACATTAAAATGCTTTCCTTCCATCCTTGAGTCAGGAGGAAAGTATATCAGCTTAAACTGTATTGTCTCCTCAGTCTAATTTTACTGCACTTCAGCAACAATGCTTGGCAGTGTTGTTGCCTCGCATAGTTTAACAGTTCCTCGCATCATAGAGAAATCTCAGAGCAATGAGATTCCCAATGAGTTCCTTCCCAACAGTTGCTCTCCTGAATGTCCGCCACCACAGGATTGGGACTTTGACTTTTTAATTATTTAGTAATTCAGTCTTAATTTATTTTTTTGTTGCATGTTTCTGTCAGAGAAACAGTGTAGTATACTTATGTCCAATACAAAGTTTGCATGAGTGAGCTACTATAAGTTGAGCAGAGAAAGTAGAGAGCCTCAAATCGGAGAGCTTTCATTACTATTGCCTTTCTGAATCTTTCTTTCCTTTCTCCTTCCTTAAACCAGTTCCTCCATAACTCAGTTTTGATTCAGCAAAGAACCACTTTTCTCTCCTACCCCATTCCACCTTTGTGACTGTATGTTTGCATGATACATTCCGTATGCTGCAATCTCCCTATATATCATGTACAAAATTCAACTAGCAAGATTTCTGGATGTTAGATTTATTAGATCTAAAATCATCTGTGTCCTGTTAACTTATTTCTAACTATGTTATATCTTTACAGTAATTGAATGTTAATTGCAGAGGTGGGGGGGACCTTGGTCAGGAATTCCGGGAGTTGAAGCCTACAAGTCATGAAAGGACCATTGTTCCTCACCCCTGGTCAATTGGAATCAACCCTCTGGGAAGCTATCTTGGCTAAATAGTGTAGGGCAGCCTTCCCTGGATGATGTGCCCCAGAATTCTGAACTCACAGCATTCCCAGAAAGCAAAGAAACGGTAGTCTCAATACATGTTGATGAAGGTTGGAATATAGGTTACTACACTATACCATATTACACTATGTATTAATACTACACTATACTACATGATTCGGTTTACCTACTTTCTCTCATCACATTATGACTGATATTCTGAAACATTAAGTGGTGAGAATTTCCAAAAGTGAAAACATTAACATTTGGCAGACACAATTTATTACTGACTTGTGCCACAAGAGGTGATGCCTCTAGTTTGGAGTTTTTCTCTTACATCAGTTTCTCACTGAATTCTAAGCCACATTCTGATTAATGCCCTCATTAATTCCCTCTTTCTCTGTGTTCCCTCTTTTCTTTCTAACATGCTGTGGACGGATCATTATGTGTTTGGAGAGTGTACTTTTGCCCACAGTTCCTACAGCCTTTTCTAAATGGAAGCAGGCATTATCAGTGATGAGCAGAACAGGAGAGGAGACTTTAACACAGGCAGCTGCTTAAATGAACAATTGTGCCCTGATTGTATTATAATGTTGAATGCCAAACATTTGGAGGCTGAGTGTAGAAGGTAAAAAAAGATTACATATACATATACATATACATATACATATACATATACATATACATATACATATACATATACATATACATATACATATACATACTGTATACATATACACATACACATACATACACACACACACACAAATATATATATATATATATATATATATATATAGAGAGAGAGAGAGAGAGAGAGAGAGAGAGAGAGAGAGAGAGAGAGAGAGAGAGAGACAGAGACAGAGACAGAGAGACAGAGACAGAGACAGAGACAGAGACAGAGACAGAGACAGAGAGACAGAGAGGTGGGGGTGAATAACTTCACCCATTGCTTATGGACCCTGGTAAATTTGTAAATCTCTAAGGATCATGCACCCTGGGTGAGCAAACAGGAGGGAATTAAGCAAAGTTTGGGAAGTTCAACAGAAGGTAGTAAGAAGAGTGACCCAGAAGCTGGGTATTCTAATGGATTGTGTGTTGAGTGTGAAGCTGAAAAGTTTATTTCCTGAATAGCTGCTGATTGCAAGGTGTGTGTCCCAAAAACTGCTGATTGCCTATTGTGGTGATCCTGCTGAATAAACAGAGACTGTGAGAGATGCATAAGGCACAATGTCTCCAGGGGGCAAACTCACTGAGCAAGGAAAAAGCTAACAGGAGTTCACCTTAGGAATTCAGTGGAGAAGTATAACCATTTTCTCTTCCTCTAAGACTCAAATCCTTGACTAATGTGAGAAAGAGAAGGAGAAGGAGAATGTTGAACAATATAGAAGGAGAACAATAAAATAAAATAGTAGTAAAAAAAAACAGCAGCAAAATAAACAGCAATGTTCCGATAAACAGCCCACAGTTTCTAAAATCTACTGCAGGAATGTTCTACTCATCACACATCTCTTCCTAAGGCTCTCTGGAATAACCAGAGTTTAATGACTTTGGAAAAAATCAGTGGTGGGTTTTTTAAGTTTTAGGAGCCATGGTGGCATAGTGGTTAGTGCAGTGTTTCTCAAATAGTGGGGCGTGCCCCCCTGGGGGGCATGGAGCGATGCCAGGGGGCTCGTGTGACCCCGGGGAACATGCGTGGTCCCTCTTGATCGATTCCCCCAGACAGGGAGTGTTTTCCCAGTTGCACGCTGCTCCGAGCCTGGAAGAGAAAGTGGCCAGGCGGGGCGGGGCAGCTGTGTGGGTTCTTGTTGTTCTCTGTGGGCGCCGCGGTGGCCATGAACGGCATGGCAAACCTGCTGCTGGACAATGAGGAGCATCCTCTGCAGCTGGGCAAAAGCTTCAAATGGCACCCTAAAGCCTCCTTCCACACCATTCGCTGTGAGTGCCCGGCTTATGGGTCAGGCCGGCGACCCCAAAACATCAGCTTGATTAAGTTGGCCTGGCCCCGTGTCAAAAGAGGGCCCTAACCACGGTAGCCTATGCCTGCCTAACCGAAAACAGGCTCCACTGAGTTCAGTGTGACTTACTCCCAGGTAAGTGGGTAGAGCAGCCTTCCCCAGCCAATAGTTTGCTTGCAGCTTATAATAAGTAAAATAATAAATATTAACACTAAAATCGCATTGGGGCCCAGATTGGAGAGGGGGGCACGAAATGTTTACTTCTTCCTAGGGGGGGGCATAATAGAAAATAATTGAGAAGCACTGGGTTAGTGCAATAACAGAATAACAGAGTTGAAAGGGATCTTGGAGTTCTTGTAGTCCAAACCCCTGCTCAGGCAGGAAACTCCCATTTCAGATAAATAGTTGTCCAATCTCTTCTTAAACTTGCAGGATCCACAACTTCTGGAGGCAAGTAGTTACACTGATTAATGGTTCTAACTGTTTGGAAATTTCTCCTCAGTTCTAGGTTGCTTCTCTCGATTCATCCATTGCTTCTTGTCCTACCCTCAGGTGCTTTGGAAAATAGGTTGACTCCCTCTTCTTTGTGGCAGCCCCTTAGATATTGGAACACTGCTATCATGTCTCCCCTAGTCCTTCTTTTCATTAAACTAGACATACCCAATTCCTGTAACTGTTCTTCATATGTTTTAGCCTCCAGTCCCCTAATCATCTTTGTTGCTCTAGTATTGCAGGCTAAATCTGCTCACAGCTGGGAGATTGATCCTGACTAGGTCAAGGTTGACTCAGCCTTATATCTTTCCGAGGTTTGTAAAATGAGGACCCAGATTGTTGGGGTCAATATGGTGACTCTACAAAGTACTGTAGACAGTATTGTAAAGCAGTATGAAGCAGTGTATAAGTACTATTGCTATTGCTTTTTTATTCATTTCCATAGTCTCCTTAAAGGAAATATCTCAAAACATGCCCACTCTTCCTGATATTTTAGATAGAAGCCACAGAAAGAAGACAATCCCAAAGATAACTGGATTGTAATCCTGGGTTTTAAGAACAATAATCATCACCTCGAATTCCATTTGGAGAGAAAATACTTGTGCCAGAACAGATTTCTTTCTAGAGAATAAAAGTGAGCTGCTACTAAGAAATTGAAGCAGTAGTGGGTTTATTTTATTTATTTATTTTGTGAGATTTATATACCGCCTCACAGTGCAAGCACTCTCTAAGCAGTTTACACCAGTAAGCAATGTATATTTATATTGCCCCCAACAATCTGGGTCCTCATTTTACCTACCTTGGAAGGATGGAAGGCTGAGTCAACCTTGAGCCGGTAAGATTTGAACCGCTGATCTGTGGATCACAGTCAGCTAAAGTGGCCTGCAGAACTGCCTCTAACTGCTACGCCACCTCGGCTCTCTTTCTCTTACCTTTGCTACCAGTTCGGGAACAGGAGTGTGCGGGCACACTCAACGCTTCTGTGCATGTGCAGAGCATTTTTGATGACGTCCGGCACGGGTGGGCGGAGTCTCCTGCCACCGCCGCTACCAGTTCACTGAACCGGTAGCAACCCACCACTGGATTGAAGTCCTTTTCCATGACAGGAAGAGAACGGGAGAAAATTCCAAGTAAAGGAAGTTGACAATTGGAATTCTTGATGTGAAAATGAAGGCAAGATAGGAAAGGGGCAATTCTGATTTAGTAAAACAAGCCTTAATTCTCAGTAAGAAGGAAACATTAATAGCAATACTGTAATTAATTATGGCTAGGTATGGTTCAGTATATTGCTACTCTACCTAGTCAGATGTGTTGGGAATTGTTTGTTCAAGCATGATTAATTTCTTTTGTGCTCCATTTTTTTCCTGCAAAAAAATAAGCCAGCAGTCATGTTTAAACCACTTATCCAAAGTAATTACTTGTCACATAGGCGAAATTAAAACTTGCACTTCCGTTCAGTGACTGAATGGTCCTAGTCAAGTAGATGCGATAGGAATTCTACTGGGCATGCAACATGGCAACTGAGTGATACAGTGGATGTTGTTTCATAGGGCCTGGAGGTTGTGGGGGCCTGGATGGGGAACAATATTTCAGCTTAAGCACTGGTAAATTGGGTGGCTCTGGGTGGGTCCCTCTGTATCTAGGAGTTTATCATCTTTGGTCTTGGATGGGGTTGCAGTACCTCAGAAGATCTGGTGTGTAACTGGGGGTCCTCTTGGACTCATGGCTCATACTCAAAGAGCAGGAGGCAGCCATGACTAGGAGCGCCTTTGCTCAACTCCGTGTTGTGCTCCTGTTACACCCTTTCCTGGATAGAGAGGCTCTCTGCTCAGTCACTCATGCCGTGGTCATCTCTGTTTGGACTACTGCAACATGGCCTCCATGGGGTTATCCTTGAAAAGTTCCTAGAAACTTCAGCTGGTACAAAGTACAGCCATGAGAGCCATATTGGGTACTCAAAGAAGGGCACATGTAACACCTCTGTTCTGTGAGCTGCATTGGGTGCCAGTTTGCTTCTGGGTTCAATTCAATGTGTTTGTCCTACAAAGTCCTACAGGCTATCTATGGAACTGGCTTCATCCCATCCCATCAGTCCATCCCATCAGTCAAGCAGAGAAGGTACATTGCAGACCCCGTCAGTTAAATAACTCTGACTAGCAGGGTAGGAAGAGAGCCTTCTCTGCTGTTGCCCTTGCCCTGTGGAATATTCTCACTCTCCTGGCCTTCAAAAAGGGATTAAAACAAGGCTCTGCGGCCTTGTTCGAAGAGCCCAAGGGAGCATGCAGTCGTGGGGCTAGTTGGTGCCATGGAGAGTCTTCCCTTTGCGTTTACCAGCTAATTTTTAATAGGATTTAATTATTCTTGCTTCCTTAATTTAAAAACAAGTTTTGCAGTTTTTAATTCTAACATTTTAACTCTTTAATTCTAATTTTATATATAATGTTTTTCATCTTTTGATGTTTTACTGTAAACCACCCAGAGCCTCTCTTTAAGGAAGATGGGTGCTTCAGAAATCTAAAACATAAATAAATAAAATTGGTTCATAATTCATAGTTTTTACCTCCAGCTCAACAGAATACCTTATTACATTCAAGATATCTTTGCACATCTGTGCCATCACCCCCTTCCCTAGGAAGGTCTGTTGGTAGATTGAAACCCAGAGAGGCAGATTTGCTTGCCTTCCTCTAACAAGGTATCAGTAATGTACACCAGGATTTCATGCTTATCCACAGCCAAGTTATGGAAGAAAGAGCTCTTGATGTACCAGCAACACCTTAAGACTAGAGTTACCAACAAACTTCCTACTGAGACTCAGTAATAAGACTCCTGAGATTAAATTAGGGACCAACTGCAAATGTTTCCTGTCATCTCTTTCCTGCAAATGAGCTATAACCCTTCCCTGAGGGGTTTCAAATTAGATGTAACCCTCCTCTGCCTCCATTTACACAGACAAACTCCGCTGTAATGACTTACACAATCAAATTCTTTCAAAACAGAACTGATACACAAACCTCCCCCATGTAGGAAGTCAACAATATGTGAGCAACATTCAAGTTGGCACCTAATGAAACACCCAACCACCTCACAATACTTGTCCTTCCATTACTTTCTCAAAATACATCACAAGTCTGACAGAATCATCACTTGTACTCTCTCATTAATGCAAAGCCAATACACACTTGTCCAAAGCCAACACACAACCCAAATGAAGATCTGCCTAAGTTGCTTCATCTCCTACTGAAAGCGGTTTGTCCCAACTCAGTTGAGCTATCCTTATAGAAAAGTGTCAGTCCCTAGATCAGTGTTTCCCAACCTTGGCAACTTGAAGATGTCTGGACTTCAACTCCCAGCTGGCTGGGGAATTCTGGGAGTTGAAGTCCAGACATCTTCAAGTTGCCAAGGTTGGGAAACACTGCTAGATGATTTCCCCAGGTCTTCTCTATGTTTTCAGGCAGTCACAATCTGGTTCATTGCAACACCAGGACTTCAAGTACCAGAAAATAGAGTCTTCTTTTTTTCCCTTATGGTACCTCAACAATTCTGATGATACAGTAGTCAAAGCCATAAGGGTTGGGTAGTTCTTTATTCCTAATTCCTCTGTAGGCCCATAGAAATATTTTGCAAGAAAGAATGGAAGGAATTTACTTCAGCTTCACAAAAAGAAACTACAGCAGCAACAAACTTATACTGCAGCAGGCACCAAGTCATGCTCTGTTTCGTACAGTTCTCCATACTGAGTTATATGAGCCCAGACTCGGCTGAGAAAGTATACTAGCTTGGCAGGCTGGCCATCAAAGGTTGCCCTGAAACTAGGCAGTGGTGGCCTCGCTAGTGGGATCACCAAAGCAACCGGCTGTTGGGCAGGGGCCTGTGGGGGTGCTGCAATGGGCGGTGCTGCTGGCTGCTGGAATGCGACTGGCATTGGGACTGGGGCCAGCTGTTGAGCTGCCATAGGGGGGCTCCAGCCGGCTGCTGGCCCAGCCCCCACTGCTGTGCTGGGATCGTTGGGCATATTGGGCCCAGGAGGATCCCTGGAAAAACGGAGCAGGGGGGCAGGTGACCACTGGCACTTGACCCACCCGTGGCTGGGGTAGAATCCCCAGCCTGGGAGATGCACTCTGCAGGGGGCAGCAGGGGGGCTGGTCAGCGAGGAGAGGCGATTGGTGGTTGTAGCTTACCCCTTGCCGGCTGCGGCTGCTGTCCCCCTCCTGTTGCTTGACTCTGCTGTGCTGAGCTGATCCCCCGATCGTCCCTGGCCAAGTAGAAAGGTGCTGAACCCACGCTAGCTCCACTGTCAGGTCCTGGATCAAGAAAGTTGAAGGTTGGTTGATCCAAGCTCCATCTCACTGGTGGGGGCTGCCCCAGAGGTACATAACTTCCCAATTCAAGCCATTCAAGCCGCTCCAGGAGCCCTGATAATGATTGGCTTCGAGACGGAGGCAACAGGATCCAACCTCAGGGAGTTTCAGACCTCATCGTCTCCACCTTCTCCATTCTGGCTCATGGGGTGACTTCAGGGGGCTGGCGACGAGCCAACACACAGGCAGTCGATCTCCCTGTCCCATCTCTGAAGTTGGATAAGACTGGAAACTCTTCCAGGAATCCACCTCTTTGGGCTGAGCACCCATCTGTCAGGCCGTCTCTGCAGCCTCAAGGGCTGGCACCACATCCTCAGAAGGAAAATACCAGACCTCAACCAGCTCTCCAGTATCCGCCCCTGTGGCTCCTTCTGTTATCTCCTCTTTCTCTTCCATCTTCACTGGCTCTTCACACTGCCTGGGCTTTAGGTCAGTGCTGGGGGTCAGCACCCCAGACAGTCCCCACCTCGGGGTTCTGCTTGGTTATCTACAGATTCGGGTTAATGTCAGCGTTCCAATAAACACCCCCAACAAAACAAGACTCCGAGGCTAGAAGTTCCTCAAAGTTCCAATTTATTAGAGATGCCATGTTGGCAACATCTGGGAAAACCTGAATCTGAAAGCTTCCAGGTTTTCCCCACCCAAATGAAAGTTCAAGTCCTTGCCCAACACCCACATGTCCATCACACAATCCAATCAGGCACCATCCAAAACTGAAGATGCCTCCCGGTCACTTCCTCGCAGCTGCCGGGCACAGCGGCCTTGACTTTTTGGAAAGAATGTTATTTAGACTACTACATATCACCTACTCCATATAATCCGCCCTCCCATTTTCCCACAGTAGAAAATGTGACAGGCCTGAATACAAAAAGGTAAAAGATGACTTCCAGGCCTGACACTGATCTTTTGTGCCTGATAATATCTATTTATAAGAATCTAGGTGAAAATACAAACCTACTTCATTTGTCTACCAGAGCAAGAAATATCGTTGATTGAGGTTAGGCCGCAGTGGTGGGATTCAGCCAGTTCGCACCAGTTCGCGCAAATCGGTTGTTAAATTACCCACCCACCCCGCTTTCAAAGTGGATCCTGGGCACTAGGCTGCAATGGAGACAGAGGCAACAGAGTGGCTGGTGTGAGGGAAGGAGAAGGCTGCTTTCCCTCTATCTTCTCCCTACTCTTCCTCCTTCCTTCGTCCTCCGTTGTCCATTTTTCCATTGCAGCGCAGTGCAGTGCAGTGCCCCGGATTCACTTTGATAGCGGGGGTGGTAATAATTTGCCTGGCCAAACTAACCCCGCAGTCTCCTCTACATTGGGCCCAGCTTCAATCGTGCTGCCAACTTAATTCCTCACCCCTCTCACTTTTGCCCGCAGACTGACCAACACTTCCTGCACACAGTTCCACAGGGAGGGGGAATCCCTCCCTCCACTTCCCCCCAAATCTTCACCTTCTGGTGCGAGCTCTCGGAAGCATCAACTCCTTGTCTCTATGGTAACCCCCTCCTCATTCCTCGGAAATCTCGCCTCTTAAGGGAGCCACATCCAGAAGGCTGAAACAGGTTCAAGACCAACGTGCAGACAAGCACCCTCAGAAACAGCCTTTGGGCAAAGGGTGGAAATTTAACAACCAGTTCACCCAGGGTCAGGTTGGCCATTGCGGGAGGCTCGTCCCACATGTGTGGCGGAGCTAGAGGATGGGGATCGGCCACACCTCCCACGACAGCCAACCTAACCTTGGATGAACAGGTTGTTAAATTATTTGAATCCCACCACTGGGATAGGGTATAAAGTGCTTGGAGTGCTTGCTAGTCATATTGGCATCCAACTGTTGTTCTCACATACAGAAAAAGAAAAGAAAGTTGTTGCCTAGAAATAGTTGGTGATCAGGTGAAATTATCCATGCAATTCTCAACACTTGCATCAAAACTTGCTTCAAAGTACTGAAAGCTTTACTTCCATCAGGTTTTTTTTTCCACTTTAGTTTTATTCTACCTCTCCCCACTTTATGGAAGAATAGCACTTGAAAGGGGGGAAAAATCCATATTTAATTTCATGAATTGTGAGAAAATGCTATTCTGTAACAAAAAGATTACCAGATCTTTTTGCAAAGACCAGAATAAATATTGACACAGAATCCAAGGGACTGAAGCAGAAAATTGAAGATAATAGGAATATTTTTTTTCAATTATCTCTGGCCTTGGGGGTTCAGAGACACCCAAAGCACTAACAAGAATTGAAATACAAGCCAGTTAATTCATTTTCCCCTCCTCGCTGCCAAGTGCACTTACTCATACAATGAATTCTAGTGTGAGAGTATGGAAACAGCAGAAACATACAAGCTGAGCAACCTGAGGAAAGTGTTAATTGGAATAGGGGAAGAAGGGCAAGAGTCAAACTGGCAGCTCACATTTTTCTTCAGCCTTTTACTCTTGAGAAGGTTCTGTTATATGGTCCTCAGTGTGCTATCAAGCCAATTTAGATGACTTTTTAATCTTTGCCAGTTTCACCAAATTTAGAGATGCTGGGGCAAGTATGAACTTTGGAATTTTTCTCCTGTTGAGAACTAGCTAAGGCATTTAGCTAGTTCTCAACAGAGAACTAGCTAAAGGAGGAGCCGAGGTGGCGCAGTGGTTAAAAGCAGCACTGCAACCTACTTCAACCGACTGCTAGTTCAGCAGTTCAGCTGTTCGAATCTCACCAGGCTCAAGGTTGACTCAGCCTTCCATCCTTCTGAGGTCGGTAAAATGAGGACCCAGATTGTTGGGGGCAATATGCTGAACTCTGTAAACCGCTTAGAGAGGGCTGTAAAGCACTATGAAGCGGTATATAAGTCTAAGTGCTATTGCTATTTCTCAAGAAAGCAAATGTACGTTCCCTAGAACAGGGGTCTCCAATCTTGGGAACTTTAAGACTTGTGGACTTCACAAGTCTTAAAGTTCCCAAGATTGGAGAGCCCTGCCCTAGAATATACAACTATACGGAGGCAAAAGGAGCAAGTAATCTTGCAACTCCCGCAATTCCTTGCCATTAGCCATCAAGTGTGTTGGTGAGTGAGGAGGAGGATGTGTGTGGAGGAAATGACCTACCTTTCATTTACAAATTAAAAGAATAAACATGGAGATAACAAGTTTGAATCAGTGGTGAAATCCAATTTTTTTTACTACCGGTTCTGTGGCCGTGGCTTGGTGGGCGTGGCTTGGTGGGCATGGCAGGGGAAGGATACTGCAAAATCTCCATTCCCACCCCCCACCCCCACTCTGGGGCCAGCCAGAGGTGGTATTTGCCGGTTCTCCGAACTACTCAAAATTTTTGCTACCGGTTCTCCAGAACCTGTCAGAGCCTGCTGGATTTCACCCCTGGTTTGAATGATCTCTTCCTCATCTTTCTGCAGAGAAAAAAATAAAGACACAAAGAAAACCAAAGAAAATTGCAAATTTGAAAGAATGTTGGCTACAGTACTCTATTCAATGTTTTGCATTCTGGAACTCCTTTGAGCTGAAACTATGGAAAAGAAGTCTTTAATATTTTAATCACTTTTCTGCTTGATTTATAACTTGTAAGCCACCCAGAGTCACCTTATAGGGGAGATGGGTGGCATACAATTTTAATAAATAAATAAGAATAAGAATAAACTCCAAGCCCCAACTAAAACCCCAACTGAACCACTCCTTATATGTTGGTTGATAGAATAGGTTATTGGACCACCAAGAAAAAAGAGGAAAAGACAGAAATGAAGTAATTTTAAAGCACCCTAAAATACACCCTAATACTTCTTTTGCGGGGGGAAATGCATTCAAGAAACTGAAAATCTCCTGATACATTGGGACAATCATGACAATAATCATTTCTAAAATTCCCAATTACCTTGGTAAGGAAGTGTTTTGGTACCATATAATACCAATTCCACCCAAAAAAAGTTGCCTTAAGTCTACTGCCTGTCATGGTCATTGCCAGTGCTCCTCAAAGACTCCATCTTTTGTCCATTCCAGGATTTCCAATAAGCCTTCCTTGAAGCACTTCCTAAAAAATGATTTTTGCAAAGACCTAGCCTAGCCTCAGTGTGTTATAGCTTGTGCTTCCTGTTACATTCCTGATACAGCATTTCTTGACCATGTATTTCATCCTGTGCTGATCAAGGTTTATTTTTGTGTTCATTGTAGATATTGGATTTTTTTTCTTTACTCAAATTCATGTGATATATGCCCTTGGGAAGCTCAGTTTAAAAACCATAGCTGCTTCTGGATAAAGCTCCCTTTTCTACCCAGTCATGCAACTCAATTGGACAGACTCTCAGGGATTTTAATGCATTGTGTTACGAACTCACGCATAAGGGAACGTTTTTCCCCATTTTATAGCATGTTGGCCCATAGCAAGGTCAGCCTCACTAGACTCTCTTTTGCAGTTACATGTTCTTTGTCAGCTCCAGGGGGAAAGCACTTATTTGGGTTTCAAAACATGACGTGTGTGTGTGTGTGTGTGTGTGTGTGTGTGTGTGTGTGTGTGTTTACAGAGAAAGAGAGAGATCCAGATTTTTTTAAAAAAAAATTATCTTCCCAGCCTAGGGAGTTCCAAAATGAATAACATTGACAGATATGCTTTATTGCTACATTATTTGAACAGACAGAGGGTTTATAAAGAATAAAATATTAACTTTGTCACATATTTATTTTATTGGTTTCATTTATAGCCAACTGTAAATCTATCCAACACTTGAGGTTGTTTACAGTAATTAAAATGCAAGTAATAAAACAGAATAAATATAATGCAATTACATTCAATATATATCCCATAGATTACCCATTCCATAGGAGCCATATGGAAGAAAATCTTCCCTGGTGTGCCCGAAAGGTGAGGTTTTGGCAATGGGAGGTAGTCTTCAAGAATTGTACCATGCCAATAAATGGGCAAGTTCATAGTCCCAGAGGTGACACTTCAGATTGTCAGTCTCTAAGCCAGTGGTTCCCAACCTGTGGTACGTGTACCACTAGTGGTACGCGAGGGCCTTCCAGGTGGTACGCGAACACTTTCGGGGTCATGAACGATTTTTAGTTAGTTATTTTTTACTTCACAAAAATGTTTACTGCCTAACACAAGATAATCTGGCAACGATTTGCAACTGTTGCCACACGCCACCCACCTGGTCCCAGCGGCGCAGGGCCAAAAAAGGAACGGTACAATTATGGAAATAAAGTGATATCTGATCGAATTTAGTTTCTCTGGAACCAGGTGGTACGGGGCGACTGTACGGGACCTCCAAGTGGTACTCGATCACAAAAAGGTTGGGAACCACTGCTCTAAGCCATTTAGAGTCAGTATCTTAAACTCTGCCTAGTAGGCATAAATAAGTAGTACAGTAGTACACTTTGTATAAGCATCAGTTCTATGATGCTTTGGTACCCAGTATAACACTCCCCAACTGAAGAGATATACTGTAACTGAGCAAGTGTGGACAGCAAAAGACTGAAGAAGGCTTCCTTGCTCATACCTATTGAGATATCCAAAATTAACTCATCAGTATTTCCATGTACAAATACTTGAATGTACATGAAGAGATATTACCCGTGATCCTACCCTAATGGATGCTAACATCTGAGTCATATCTACTACCTATAAGTATAGGTTTGCCAAGAATTATCAAATTAGAGCAGAAAATTCTGCTCAAAAGCAGATTAAGTCAGAGACAGTCTATAATCACATTATTGTGCATTCATTGTTCAAGTGACAGTGACTCTAACAATATC
This sequence comes from Diadophis punctatus similis, assembly GCA_023053685.1. Taxonomy (NCBI): domain Eukaryota; kingdom Metazoa; phylum Chordata; class Lepidosauria; order Squamata; family Dipsadidae; genus Diadophis; species Diadophis punctatus. Next base: position 22,594,286 of record JALIGW010000003.1, read on the forward strand.
TATTTAAATGCTTTCATAGGGGGAAAAAAGTAGGAAAAAACCAGATAGCCTACACATTCAATCGAAGAATGGGCATGACAAAATCCCCTAAATATTGTTAAATAATCTACCCAGCATGGATAATGATAAAAAGAAGGACACCTGCAGCTCAAGAATACCTGAAAGTGTACCTATTATCCATTGCTATTTTAAAGGATGATAAGAGATATGGTACTTTATTGCTAAAGGGAACTCCAGCCCAATTTATGATTGTGAGATTATCCAATGCTTTGTAATCCATCTTCCATACTTCTATTGCCAGGCAAGAAACAAAATCATAAATCTGTCTGGCTCAGAGAGGCTTTTAGAAATAGCTATCTGATAACTTCAGTGAGCCAAGGAGAAGATAACGATGCAGGCAGTCTTTCTTGTTCTCCTTTGTTTTTTCTTAGATTTATATTCTCAGGTGCAATTCCCAAGTGATATTGGGAAAGCTAATCCATTCAATAGATCTAGCCCATCCTTAAAAGTTCTGAGTCTTTAAAAAGTTGGTTCAATCTTATTTATTTTATTTTATTTTAATTTGTTTATTTTAGTTTGTCAAGCATGTATGAGAAAACAATTATAAGCATGAGCATAACATACAAACCAGAGGTGGGTTCCTGCAGGAGCTGCCCAGTGCGCAGCTCCAGTAGGGAGCGGCGGATTGCGCAACTGCTCTGGAGCCCTCTCTGCCGGTCCATCGCGCGCGTCGCCATTTTTCCCCGGTTATTTTGGGTCGATTTTGCTTCTGCACATGCAGGAAGCAAAATCGCACCGAAATCTCATGAGGGGACGTGCACGCGCGTGAGATTTTGGCGAGATTTTGCTTCTGCGCATGCGCGGAAGCAAAATCTTGCCAAAATCTCGCACGCACACGTGTCCCCCTCGTGAGATTTTGGTGCAATTTTGCTTCCGCGCATGCGCAGAAGCAAAATCGTGCGAGGGGCACGCGTGCGTAGCAGGTATTTTAAAAATGCAACAATGCACCTACTTCCATAAAGGAACCTCCTTGCTCTGGAATAAGAGCTAATTACTCAGATAGAAGCAATCAGTGAAGAAGATTTGATGGCTATCATCTTAGCCTGAATAGCAATAGCAATAGCAATAGCACTTACTTATATACCGCTTCATAGTGCTTTACAGCCCTCTCTAAGCGGTTTACAGAGTTCAGCATATTGCCCCCAACAAT